>OY728155.1:75390370-76640370 GCA_963277665.1 Viscum album | reverse complement strand
ATAGTATATGGACCAACAACCTTCTCCTATGGTAGAATACGTACTAAATAAATATTGTATAGTCCATGACCTAGTGTTGCAACATGACTACCTTGAGTGAGTCTGATCTTCTAGTGATGTTTATCTGAACCCTAGAAACCCCATCCAAGACCTCCTCTTTTCATGTACAGTTGGTAATACTATGACTACTAGCCTTGAGGGGTTATCCTGTTACTTCTCATGAACATGGAGCTAATATGGATTCTCTCCCACTAGGAATAAATGGGAAGGAAAAACAAAAACACTACAGATAACATAATTTTAACATGCAAAACACTAAAAGGGTTCCCTTAGACTTTTGGGATTCTTATTCCCATGCTTCCCAAACCACTGACAATCCACATTATTGCCTGAGGGTTTCACCTGGCTTCTAGTGCATACATGTGCTGTCTTAAAGTCTTTCTTCCAACCACTAGTCTATCAACTAATCATTATGGGTTCTAAAATTTCTTATCCCACATCATCATATGTTATCCTATATTTCTCAGTGATGGGATACTGATTCACTATATTAGTCATGGTATTAAACCAAAATACATTCACCTAATATTGAATAGGATTTTAAGGATATCCTCAAATCATCTCATTTTTTTCTCATTAGCAGTATAGATTGGAGAACATCGCTGAAGATCTATAAGATTATATGTTTTGTCCGTAAATATAATATAACACCGATTTAGGTTTATAAAATACCTATAATAATTAGACTATGGGGTCTTATGGAATAAATAATCATTGAATTACAATTGGAAATACATTTAAATCACTTCTTGATACTAACCTTCCCAGTTTAGAATATCCAGAGATTTTTGAAGACCAAAAAATAATATATGTTTGGAGATTCTCTCTCTACTCATGAGGTGTATATTGATTCTGAAATATAGATATGACTGTATCAAGCCATAAATCTGCAATCTAAGGGCCACTATCCCCTGAAAAGGTAGGTGGATTATGTGGCTGAAACTACCATGCCAACTCTCTCATATAAGGGGAAGGTCATAGAGCTCCATTGATAGTCTACATATACCGTAAAAACTCCCCTCAAAACATTGCAACATCACCCCCATCTGGGATAATAAGAGGTAAGGCATGTCGTACTACTAGAGGTATCACTAGTGGCCCAGGGCCCACCACCTCAAGAGAATGGGAATTACCACTATCCTAGCGCACGACTAGAGGACATAAAAATTCCATTGATCTATAAATTCAAAAACAAGACTCATATATGATATAACATCAATAACAATTAAGATAAATGAATATGAAATGTACAATCCTTAATATTTAATAGTCACACCCCGCTTCATACTGAGTGATCTAGGGGTAGGTGATATAAACATTTATATAGAATACTAGAGATCTTACCTACTTCCCACTACTAAGGTCGGGTCTATGTCAATATCAATATTATGAGTTCAGGGTCCCGCTATACAAATTTTTAATTACAATTAATTGAGTAATACACAATTTAAATGGTTATTTTCATCCCTATTTATTGGTGACCATTTCATTTTATAATTCAATTTCATTTAATTTCATTCTCATCTTCAAGAAACATCTCATTAAAAGTTTGAACTAAATTGATCACCATTTCGAATTTATGAGGGCCCACACACCTTATAAATTGATATTTGGCTTCCACTAAATATAAACCACTCACTTATCATGTCCCATCATGATGTATTTTCACAATTAATGCATATATAAATAACGGACCAAAACCTTATGTAGGAAGTGTATTAAATAAGTAAACGTGTCATGAAATAATACATGACATATAAATCTTATAAGGTTCCTAAAATTATGGATGATCAATTATTGTTCTCTTTAATTGGTCAAGGATAACATATAAACCACAATCATAACAAAAAATATCACACATCATGGGAATCACCCAATGGTGGAATCAAATCAATAGTAATAGGTATAAACGAGTATATCATATCACATCCTAGGTATTTTGGCCTTTCCCCACACATGGGTTTGATACGCCCAAGAAAAAATCATTAAAAAATTATGATACATACTTAATCTCATTTATAATATTCATGAATAGAAATTCAGAGAAGAAGATATTCAATGTCACCAATTATTCACAACTCATACTGATGCCACTAAATGGTGATCTGAGAAAATGGGTCACATGGTTTCATGCACAAATCCCCGTATTCCAGAGGATACCTTCTAGTAGCGAGTGTCGAAGGTGCTATAGTTGGGATACTATATTATCATGATCAGATTAGAATAGTGGTGTAATAAATTGATAAATAATATAATTATAATAATAAATTACCATGTAATTTAAAACATTAAATGATAATAAATAACTAACATCCCGTATCATATAAAAAATGATAATATGTATTATTTCTAACAACATAAGTGGGAATATATGTATGTAGACATCCAATACAATACATGTATAAAAAGATATAAATGAAAAAAAATTCTATCTGCACTAGAATCACAAGATGTAGTTTGGTCCTATGCTTCCCTTCTCCATTGATATTATCGAATCAAGCATAAAAAACAATGTTCCATCTCCCATCCCTACCTGTATCCATAAATTCAATTTGGATACCATCATTGGACATAATTGTGTGTGAGATAAATTCAATAGGAAACCAACAATGGTGTCAATAAATACCCAATCAGGGCATATACTATGAATGTGTGCATATAATAATGAAAATATGTACCAGAAAGTATAAAGGGGTCAGCTATGGTTCTATAAGAACACCAGGCTGATGCTACCTTCTTCATCTCATCCCAGATAATCTCTGAATAAGTAACCATATGTATACACATATGTGGACTTTTTATATTGTGACATCATATCCACATATGATGCTGCTACTACTATTATCCTAGACCCGAGGCATAACTCATGCATCCAAAAGTTGTATCATGATTCTCACAAGTTTCATGGGATGTAATTCCATGTATCAAAAAACTAGGGTATTCTATGAACAATATCACAATACTATGGTCACCATGCTCAAATTAAAATAGAAGGGCTTCCATGCCCATTATAATATCAATAATTTTCATTTTGGCCATATATATCTGTATGGGTCTCCATGCCTAAATCAAAATAGGGTCTCCATTACCAAATCATAACAGGGTCACCATGCCCAAAGAATAATATTATTTGAATTCCTAAATCATAATAGGTTCATCATGACTCTGTCTCATATCTCATATGGTTATTTATGATCATTAATTAATATTCTTAAGGGTCTTTATGCCTTAGTGTCATTATACAGGGATTCCATGCATGTATCAAAATATTGGGCAGACATGACATATCATAAAAGTAGTAGATTGGATTCCATGACCTTATCATAAGGTAAAGGCTTCTCCATACCCAATTATCGTAATTAATATGGGTATTTATTCCCATACATTATAAGCTACAAAAATTCTTCATGGAATTAAGAAGATCCAATTAGATGGTTCATACTAAAATAGAATTTCCCTTTAGTCAAGGGAATAAACATTGTCATGCATAATAATGTGACATGGTTATACCACTCACATTACATTTAATTCTATATATTTTATTAAGAATTAAATCCCTGATACACTACTACAATCATTAATATCATTTATAATATAACAATTTAGAAGTAAATCTAAAAACACTGAGAAGGGTTTGGGATATATGACACTGATAGACAATTAGCCATAAAATGGGTCAACCAAAAGTGGTGTAATACATTGAGGTTAATAAAATAAAACATTTATTTGGATATAATATGGTCATTATGTTCTAGAATAGGGAATGAAATTTAATATTTATTCAACTTTAGGGAAATGCACTGTGAAACTGGTATGTATCACAAAAAACACATCATATAAGCCATCGAAGAAATGATTGATAATAACATACCACCTACCTTACACCTGTAGGGGATAACTCATCAAATATTTTGATTCCGATTTGTACAACATGATAAAAAATAGAAAAAACAATGAACTCTTTGAAAATGGGGCTATGATCCTCCACCTAAATAACTTCCTCAAGAGGAAGACAAATGAAGAAAGGCATTTGTTGAATATAGTTGTTACCAATGTGCATCCAATGATTTGAAAATAAGTTTAATTGGATCCTGGGTATGAATGTTACCCAATAACCTAGGTTAAAGGAGGCTTGAGATCCCAATGGAGAAAATTAGATCCTCTTATAACTGGATTAGTGTAATGGGAGGAGGGGTGGTAATGTTATAAATCTTTATTTTCATTTTGGTAAATTTACCAAATTTTCTAGTTCACACAATTTAACTATATGGTTGGAAAAAATATGCTCCACCATGCACACCTCTCTGCCTCTAGACGAGACCCACATGGTTCAAGTGCATGAGTTTCAAAAACATACGTGAACCACCCTCTAATGCTCAATTAAAAACTGAAAATATTTTTCATGGGCTTGAAGACCTAGGAACACAATTTGTGAAAACTATTCTCTTTATTATTCTCACTAAAAATCCTTACCCAATGAGGAGAAACCATGTAGGCTGGGCTACATGGTTTCTACTAACCATGAAGTTCATTGATTTCTTCCACCAGTTAGGGTTCTCAGCTAAGAACAAGCCCCATACACCATTGTTACCTTTATATCCTCAATAGTAATATATATTAGTTCAAAACCAAATATTCTTATTGAAAATTAAAGATTACATACTTCATTAAAAAGATGGGTTCTTATTTTTTTCAGTAGCACTGGCCTATATAGATTTCATAGTGATTTGATTTTATTGTCAGATACAGTTTAGTTTCACCCGTCAGCCAACATATTTCAATCCTATCACTAGATACTCTTAGAAATATCACTTTTGGGGGAAAATTTCATAGGGACACATCTATGCATTGTAGTTAAGAAATTACTGTTAATTATTACATCCAATTTTTTTTCCTTATATTGGTTGAAACTATATCCCCCAATTAATTGAAAATGAAGAATATAATTATTTTCTATAAGTCAAATATCCTAAATAGATTTTTGTGCCTCATACATTAGTGATGGAAAATGATAATAATTTCAAAACTCTATAGAGAGAATAGAATATTACATATAACCACTGTTCCACTAAAATGATATTACTAATTGGTAGATATATACCTTTAGCAATAATATTTCTTATATACAACTAAAAATTATTGAAAAAAGACATAAAAACCATGTATGAATAAGCTCTTACTTTATCTATGTGATTATTGTACCATGAATCATACTGCCTTGTAGGTGACTATAAATCTATTGTATACAGGATAGAGGAATTTCAATTTATTGATATATAGCTTCCTTTGTCTCACATTTCATTCTATAATTATATATATAAAGATGAAAAGTATAATATATACTGATTAATTATAATTATCCAATGAGGAATGTTTAAAAATGATTCATTACCTTTAAATATATAATAAGAATGTCTTATAAGCATTTAACATGTGTTTCCACTATGAATTTATCCAGGGGTCATTTTTTTCCTTGAGGAATCCTGTTATTGTCAGTAAGAAAACTCTAAATGCTGATCTGAAATGGAAAGGGCCATTCTATCTATATAATTTTTACTACAATTTAACCCATAACATGATTAAAAAGGATTGGGAGTGTATGACACCTACCATTGTTGTTGAGTTTTTCAGCAAATAATTTTTAAAATCCTTTAGAGGTTTAAGAGTTATTTACTATAAAAAATTAAGCTACGCATCCTGGAGTTTACTATGTATAACAATAATCTTTAGGGAATTAGTTTTAATCATGTCATTATAATCTTAATGACACCTTGTATCTAATCATAAAATCATAATACATGGAATTTAAATTCATGCTAGATGATTATAAATGATATACTATTTTTTTCCATGTCACTTAATGGAAAACTCCAGGACATAATTGTCTATCCCACATGCCATCATATAGATCAATGTGGACCATCATGAATGGATTTATGTGGCTTAGAATATTCAATTATATATGGTATCAAATTGAATAATTCTTCCCTTACATAGGATATCAAACTATGTAAGAGTTATGGAAATACACTTTATTCTCTATTTCATGGTTCTCCAAACCCATGATTTTTTTACACAATGATAGAATTAAGTTTTGTACAATTCTTGTAATACACAAACAATTATTGATGTTCGTTATTCTCACTTCAGGTCTAGTAGAATTTCCTATAATAATCATTCTGTCCATTGTAATTTTTATAGACCTTATCATTTGTGTATAGGCCTCAATATATCTATATTCGGATGAAGTAATTTTCACTAAAACTAGATGTGCCAAGATTCTAATTTTCATCAGATACATATTGAAATATTTTTTGGGACTCTACTATAAATATCACATTTACCAAAGAACTACATTTTCTTTATAGTGGGAGAGTATACAAATTTTGTTTTCCCCCTATCATCATAAGATAACAATATATTTCATTAGAATTTACCTATAACATGTGTTTAATTAATGAAAATTCAATATATGAACTATGTATAGATTGATTTTGATAATAATATGATAACTAGTAACACTTTGGTTTCTTACTCTGGGTCTAAGCACAATTCCCTTTTACTTTAGTCTTCATTCTCATGATCTTTCACATTCATGCCTGGTTCATCAAAACAAATTGGCACTAGGTCAAAGCCACCTCATATTCCATTATATATAAATAATGAGAGTAGATAGGACCCTATCTATAACTATGTATTGATTTCAAAACAATTTCACAAGATATATTTTGATTCTAATATATTTTATATTAATCCCTTCCATATAATCTCCATATCATATAATCCTTAACTCTATCCTAGTGTATGTGTTCTATTCAATCCACATTAGTTATTCTAATTTTTATTATAGAATAGTTCATTTAAAGGGTAATATGTGGATTGATTCATGTTTTTCTAATATAGGTTGCGATGTCTAGATTACCTACCTTGGAAAAATTCAAAAGTATTATCTCACTTTATCATGGAGTATATCCCTTCCATTCATGTTGAGTTTTGTCAACAGGTTCATCACTAAGATATTTCTATATAATATTTTGGGCATTAAAGATACATGATCAATGACCTATGCATAATGGTACCCAAAATCTATCATTAAAAAATATGGAAATTGAGACATTGTACCATAAAATTATACTCTAAACCATAGGTTCCACCCTACATGAAATTAAAATTCTTGAATAAAACTATTGTGTTCAACCTAATTCTTATGAAAAGTAAAATTACCCTATCCCCAATAACATGTTCCCAATGTTCATACCATCATAATTTGTATTTGGATTTCCCCATGCATAACTATATTTGAGGATAGAATCACCTTACAACTCATTAAATATGAGTAATATCTTACTATTATTTCATCCCAAACAAATATGTTTTCAGATTCTTATCATCCTAAGATAAATCGTAACGCTAAGAAAATTTATCCATGTCACATACCTATACTCACATAAATTTTAAAATAATCTACCAAGTTATATTATTTTATATTTACACTAGATATTTTCATATTTTAATATTATTTTGTGATGATATATCATTATAAAAATAGTATATTAATTGAATTTTTTACTTGAGATAGGTAGTTACCACCATAATAGGGTTTCCTACACTGGTGTATTGTATATCATTCCTATTGTGTTATCACTTCCCTATGTTATTCATTTTGATTCTAGTAAGGTAATCATATTTTAAATTTGGATGATCTATACACAATCATGGGACATTTGACCTTATATTTATTTTTATTTATTTGGAAATTAAAATTCCGTCCATACCATGGACAATTTTTAGGATGTTTAATTTCAACCATGTTGGTCATAGTATGATAACAAAAAACATTAAACCTCCATGATCTAAATTTTATGATGTTATAATCTAAAATAAAGGAGGCACAAATACTTTTCATGATGAAAAACTCTAAATGAAGTCCTGAGAAAAAGTAGACTGTCCAATTTCTAAACCATTTCCATTTATTTCATATGAAAATGATAGCATAAAAATGAAAATATAAAAAATGTATCATCTATTTGAAAACTCAAAAAGGGTGGGCTGAGAAATATTTAAGTATATAATTCATAATAAATTTAAATTCAAGGATTAAAAAAGATAAATCATAAAATAAAAGATACATAGACACTCATAATGTTAAAAACCTTTATGTGACTACCTAAGAATGAATCATGTCTCCTGTGGCTAATAAAATTACATTCATGTCAATATAAATTATAAAAAAAATAATAATGGGAAAGATATTTTAGAGACTAAAATGTAGTCCTATAAATATTCATGTTTTACTCTCTAGAAATATTGGTATATTAGAGAGATTGATTAAGTATTTCTTTCTCTTACATTCTCTTTTTAACTTCCTAACATGAACACATTCATTCAATATGTGTATATATAATCAAACGAATAAAATCCTCTCATAATAGTTTTCATATATTCGAAAAATCATATATGATAACTCTTCACACACATATTTTTTTATTTAAATATTGATTTGTCCTATACGGTTCTTATAACCTTCATTTATATCATTTTCTCCAAACAAACTATCTATTATTTAAAACATATGGCTCATAATAAAACCTTCATGACTATCAATAATGAATTTACTAAAACCAAAAGGACACCCATAAATTATAATGACATATGTTTCAAAATATCACACTTGAACTGGAGACATTTATTTCTCATGTATAAATTTTCCCTATCCTCAGGTTATTCGAAAACTATCCCCATGGAACCCAACACTAAAAATTTATCAATTGTCATAAAAAATCATGCTTGTTGAATCTATTCATTTATTTATTGAATCCTATTAAGTTATGATATACATATTCAGTAATATAACAACTCCAATTTATTTAAATTTCTTTTAAAACTACACAATTGTGCATTATTTCCATATTTAATGTGACAATATGATATACTGTACTTATATAACCTTCATATCAAGGAATTTATCTTTTGTGAATTGAAAAATTCATTTTGTGGTAACAATCATCACTGTAACCAATAACAACATATTATATGATTCCTATAATTTTTGTATTTTTAGTTACACCCATATTTATGTTATTGGTTATTGAAAAAAGATCTTACTATCAATAAATCATGACATATATATTATCCTTATTTATTTTATCTATTATGTAATGGATAAAAATTGGGAAGAATCAATTCAATTTTCCACTATATAAGATTCATATTTACATCAAGAAACTGATTAATAACAATTTATGGATTGATTATAATATGCTTAGTGTCTTCTTACCCATATTACTGGTATACAACCACTTATTTTCATCCATTTTCACTCCATTCATCATTAAAAAATGGATCAACATTGAAATACACCTAAATAGAATATTCATGTCAAACCATGTCTATCTCAATACCATATTATACAATTCATTCTTCAAGTGTTTGAAGCATAATAAAACATTCATGGATGCTGATAAAAAATAATCCTTAGTAGAAAATTAACAAAATAGAAGGGTAATTATATATTTTTTTCATAGATCTGTTCTAAAAACTAGTGGCACATTTAATCTCAATGAGGAGGTCCTATAATCCCAAATTCTGTTAACAATACATCAGTGAAACCCATCTCTCAAACTTTATCAATGGCCATCCTAATAACCCCATAACCTCTTCACCATATCTTGAGTCATATATCTCATGATACGTTTTATATCATTTTCATTCCATTTTCAATGTCTTTAAATAAATTTTCTACCTAGAGCCCCATTTGGGTTTCCATATCAGAGCCTGCGAATCTAGTTAAAGAAAAATGAACTTGAACTATGTTCACCCCTCTATTAGATGGTCTATATTAGTATTAGTTTCCCATTAGTGAACTGTTTTTTCATATCTTTTTTTAAATAATGTTCCCTATCAATTTGTAAATAGAATTTGAATGAATGTAAAATTGTCACTATCCTACCATGAAAGACTATAAACTACTGATTTTAAGAGACACAACACTAGATTATTTCAAAATCAATTGAATAGTTTCAAATTGAGACACTAATATTTCCTTTATCCATGAAGTTTTAAAATGATCATTTTTGTGAACCTATTTTATAATTGAAAGACATCGTTCGGTGTGGGGTTACACCAAAGTAACTTTAGAATATTAATTTTTCATGGGGATGGGAGATTAAGGCCATCACACCCATTTGAGGAGAGTTATTACTTTTTTTAAAGGTAATGTCTTGGTCAATGGGAAAGAAAAAAAATATTATTAAAAAGTAAAAGGAAAATTACATGAGCCTAAAAGAGGTTGAGGGGAGTTATTACTTTATATAGTATTCTCATATTTAATTAAGATTTTTTATTATACATACCTCAAATTGTATTGTAAGTTTTACTATTAACAGGATTGTGAATTTATGGAGACCATGAAATTTATGTGAATATCTCTTTATATTAGACAATCTCTGTCATTCTATTTATTATGTAGTCATACCATGATATAAATACACATTATAGGAAACTATATAATATCATTCCATCTTGGAAGGTTGTACGAGCTTATAGTGTTGGGATCGAACCTCTAATGAGGGATTCCTATGATACCATATGAAGGGAATCCGAACCCACATAGTTCGGTGTCACTTAATGGGACACACCATCCATTTAATGTCCATATAAGAAGGACCATTGAGTGACTATTCTGTTTATTTATCCATGACAACTCTTATGAAATTTATATCATGAAGAGTCAACATCTAGTAAAAATACACATTTATAATGGTTGGTGTTGGATTTATATATATAATTTATTTTTGGATGATGGAAAATGGAAAATGGAATAATGTGTATTATTTTTCTCTGAGGGAATATAACTAAATGGATATGTGTTTTTTTATTTTGAGATATGTCCCACTGAACTGGATATGGCCCCATCAAGAATATGGTCTAATGAAAGGTTAGTTCATATAGAATATTGTCCCACTAAGGAGATGAGATAATAGTGATGTTTAGTTTTAACCTTGATGAGGCATTATATGTATACGAGAATGACATGAATCAAGTCCTAAATAGTTTTAATTTCACAATTTAAGGTTTGGTGGTAGGACTACACTGTGTAGTTTAACATCGGGTGGGGTAAATATTTTCATATAGTTTCACATCATGATATTTGTAAGTCTATATAATTATTGGATTGAAAATAAATGATTAATAAGGGTTTAACCATTTTGGGATTTCCTAATATGAGTATTTTTGTGGATATAACCCTTTTATAAAATGATCATGGACATTCTTCCAAGGAGGAGGCCATAGAAATCATGACTCAGGGACTTGCAAGGTTATCCAACATAAAAAATTGACCACCAACATAAATAGCATGGGACAAGAAATAATTCTTTGGTGTCCTATTAATTGAAACATTGGATATAATTAGGGTACGTGGTTATGACCTCCATAATATTTTCAGCTATATGGGAGGATAATTATAGATCCTTCTCATGATCTAAGGAGGGTACATTTTCATTCTTGACCTCAAGATCATTTATGTCTGATTATTTTTAGGATAAAATTTTTTTGGACTTTAAGGGTTTGAAACATACATAAAGGAACCAATAAAGTATATATGGACATATGTGTCCTAGTTATAAGACATATGCTATGTATAGGAAACAAATTATATTAATTTTACAATTAATAAGGTGCTGTTTAAAGTGGTTATAAGGGAAATGTTTTCTATGTGGTAAATTACCATTACAAAGAAGGAAACTATCATATTATAGGAACTCAATATTAAATTGTAGTAATAATTTGTAGAGGGGATGGTCTTATAATGGATTTGAATAAGTTTTCCTCCATGATGCAGCATTACAAGAGTTTTGACCATGAAGTGATTCATGGGAATTTTTTTTGTGAAGGAAATCACAGGCCATGTTTTTCACTAAAGCCCCAACATTCATTCAATTAGAAATACCCGTTGAATCCTTTTTCCTCTTGGTTTCTTAAATTTTAGTCCCATGGATACCTAATATTTCTTCATGAGGTATTATTTGGATTTCCATAATGTTTTTGAAATTGGTATGTCTACATTCTTTGGAATTTTTAAATATATAAATCACGTATATATTCTAAGGTAGGTATGGGATATTTTTAGATGATGTTGGGAGACTATTTAATCAAAATGAGCTTCTACATAGAGACTATATGACCATATACTATAACCAATACACAACGAAGAATGAATCGAGTTTGAGAAGGAACCCTGTGATAATGGTTAGATAATATTATCTAATATATATGCGATTTCGAGTTTTGAACCCGAGAGACACTCTATGTACAACATCTTCCTGATAAATGAACCACGAGTGGAGCTTGATATCACCCTCTTAAATATTAAATGGAAAAGGCTATTAAGTTGATTGATATGTTTCATTAATTTTATATAATATTAAATAATCAATATCTTTTTCATGAGTGATATGTTTATTAATGCAATATTACTTTCTGAAGTCAACACTAGTTTGAGAAATGAATGACCTAATTTATATAAATCCCTATTTGTTAATTTAATTTACATAACTTTATTTTTATTCAATGTATTCATTATATTATTATGAAACCTATGGACATACAATATTTTTTTATTACATACTAACTTAGGGGGAATCAATCAAGCCCCCCTTAAAAAAACATTTAATAGGTCATGATTAGGAAGATTTGATTCTAGGTATGTTGAATATCCCTATAAGATTCCATATACATTGAAATAGATCCACCCCATGTAGAGAGATTTTGTACCCCTCATTTGGAACCATTCATTGAAGTACTTTTGTGAAGTCAATGGAGATCATGGTATTAACATCTAATTTAATAAAAGGTAATTTTCACAAACATAAGGGTCAAAACCATGAAATATAAATCATATACATATTATTTATAAAATAAATATTTATGAATAAAACAATGTGTCCTCATTTCAAGAATGTGGATTTCACAGCTCTTTTATAAACTGTATAGGTACTATATAAGAAATATAACAATTCTATTTTCTCTTTAACAATTCATAAATTTTTTAAGTCTCCATAACCATTTATATTTAAAGAGTATATAGAATATTGATCTTGTCATATTGTTTTTAATTGATTAATGTATCCTAATTTAAGGCTGTCATATTTTTTGAATTCTAGTGTTGATACTTGATATTGTTTCATTTCTAACAAAGAATCCTAGAAGAATCTTATCACCATAGAGATTTAGGGTCAGGTACATTCTATAAAAATGTTTATAAATTAATTTATGATTTATGATGATGTCATTATTCCTATTAATGATCATAATAAATCATCAATATGGTTTGTATCTTCCAAAATCAATATCTAGGGGGATTTTAATTTTGATGGACAAATTATCCCTAAGAATCAGAAAGGGAGTAAATATATCATAAAGAGCACTCTACTAAATCCTTTTGATTAGTATTTTCAATAATAACATTTTTACTAAAAAGATCAATTGTATTCATCATCTACCTAAAATTCCATGTAGAGTATCTAATCAAATGTGGGATTTGTTCCCTGATTGTATCTTTTCTATTGAAGGTTCTTAGTTCTTCATGGTGCATTATAGTTTTATGGAACTTATAGAAAAATTTTAGGTTATATAATATATATTAATCGATATGGATCATCGAAATTTTAATTTAACATCCAACTGAGATTTTCCCATAACTATTCATCCATTTTTATTTTAGAAACAATAGTTTTTATCTCCCACATGGTGAAACAGTGGCAGTTTATAGGTTTTCCAATGATTTAGAGGGTTCACTACCCTCCATATATTAAATGAAAATTTATTCATGTGAATATTTTCCATGAGGATATGATACAAATCCTTCTGTTACTAATATATTTATTCAAAACATTATATATGATATTTATAAGAAATCTACATCCTTATAAATTTATCTCATATCAGGAAGGAATTGACACCTTCCTTAAATATAAGAGATGATGGATTATATTAAGAATCTATAATGAAGTCCAACAGAACAATATATGAATATCAATGGATTTTAGTGGGATACATTTAATGAATTGAAAGAAACATCCTGAGAACACTTAGTCTTTCAAAATTTACCCAATAGGGTTCCACTAGTCCAATTATAGGCTATGATTTGGAGCTAGTAGTTCTTCCCTCCTTTGGTATCCCACTCTAGTGTCATGGTTCTCACCTTGGTGATGGTAAATTTATATGGATAATGATAATTGAGTATTCTAGTGATTTAAATTTTTTGATTTATTTATCACTTATCTAGTCACATATAGTAAGAAAGAACCTTATATCAAATCAATGGATCATTAAGGTTGTTTTTTTTGTACTGAATGACACTGACAATGATTCATGATAAAAATCACAAAAATAATTCCTCATTCAATAACATTCCCTTGGATGGTCAAGGTTTTCATAATTCATACAATGTATTTGAGAATCAATGTGGTTAATAAGATGATAAGTAGTTTTTTCACTACACATGTCTTCCTTATATTCACTATCACTGTGGAATGGTTATTGACAACAAAAGAATCACCCTTGATGAGAGTCCCTTCATCATTTATTTCTATAATTGGGTTTTACATTATATTTGGATCATCTAGTAATCTATATATATTATTCTACATAATAATTTCCATGGAACTTCTTATACATGAATTTGGTATCCCTACTACCTTTTACCAAGTTCAAGAGTGAATGACATCCTATTATCATCTGAAATATATAGCTAATACGAACATAGTTTTATAGAATTATAGAGTTTTTATTAGACTATAATTTATTCCCCATAAACATATCATGGGATTATGATATGCATTGGGTAAAGGGTTATCCCAAGGTTCTACTAGGGCATCCAATCTAATATTTTATTAGACCACATGGTTCATTAAGTCTTCATCATGATGATATAGTGGATACAATCTATAAACAAGAGGTTTCTACCACCAAGCACACTAGGAATCAAATAGAGACATTATCCTTACTTTCCAATTATATATAAGGTGGGGAAGACCCTTTTTATGTGAAAAAATTAATTTTATTATTTATAGAGTCAGATTTATAACATTAAAAAATTGTGATCCACTAGGGGAGACTACTTCTATAATGTACGTACATGGAACATGCCAAATAGTGATGGTTGGAGAATAATTTCTACCCCATGTACTATATGGATACATTTTTCCATTGTAAAATTGATTATATATTTTTACCTAATGAAAAAATAACCAAAGAGATGATCCAAAAATTACTAGAAATGATTAGTCTGCTCGGAAGGGGAATTAGATCAATTTCTATACTATTCTCATGGAGACTGCAATTTAGGAGATTAGGGATAAGGTTGATCATATTTGGAAACAAATATATGGATTCTATATAGGTATATTTGACTAATATAACATGTGTTCTATCATTCAGTAATTCAAAATAATCATAGGTAAATTAGAATCCCTAAAAAGAGACAATAACTTATGTAATAGTGTCAACTATCATGTGTTCTATTTTAAGGGTTGTAAAGCGTAGCTGAATCACTTCATTTCCATATAATTGTGACTTCATAACCATATTGGTTCTCAAATTGTAGGGGCCCAAAAATATAAGGAAAATTTAGATAAGTTGAAGGCGTAGTAACTAAAAACAACTAGAATTCTCAAATAATTTTATTTAAGGAAAGGATAATTGACTTCTCATTTCAAGGAAACACATCCATAGTCACAATTAAAGATAAAAAACGGTTGGACATCAAAAAATATATTAGTTCTTCCCTAAGTAATTAGATTACCTGATAAGCTCTACTGATGAGAGCCTATCTTATATATTTTCATATGTTTTGTAATGTCATAGAATTTATAGGTATTTTTTAAAAAAATTATATGGAATTATTTCGAGACCACACATTCTGATGGTATGGGATTCTGTGGCCCGGTGATCCTTGGATGAAATTTTTATCTTTTTAAGGTACCATTAGTAAATGTGCAAGCGGATTTTTCTAACTTTTGATTCGATGGTTGGATCGAAAATCCTAGGGCACCGTTGACCTTAGAATACATGGATTCACCTAGAAAATACTTGACTGTGTCTGGAGATGGCTAAACAGTGAAGTTAATTTTCGTACTTTTTGAGAAAAATAATAAAATAACATTAAAAGTTATTTTATTTCTTTTCTCACAGAAAAGTGGAGACCAGGCGATGCTATGGTGCAACGACGAGGAAGCGACGAGGCGCATTAATAGAGCTAATTAATTGCTCATTAAGACGGAGCGTAACAAACTATTAATGAGGGGTTACAACAATGCTATTTCATAAATGAAATAGCGCAATAACTTGACATCACGACATAATAGAAATGCTATGATGTGTTTTCTTTCTAATAGTTGAGGCTTTGGTGGAATGAGGATTAAAATGTGATTATTCTTTGAAGATCCTCTGACAGATTTCCTCCCCTACAAAGAATGATGAACACCGACAAGACATCGTCGACTTCCACATACCTCGAAAAACGACAAATGCCATCGTCTACTTGGACCCTCGAGGTCGAAGCACTACGAAAATGAACATCAATAGTGTGGGGGTTTGAATTTGGTTTTATGAATTCCCCATTATTTTTCTAAATAATGTAACTAGATTAACCCATGAAAATGTTAATCCGTGGATTGTGTGTTCTTGTGGTATGGTTTCATTCATGGTTTTTCTAAATGGGAGTAATTTAATTATTGCTAGAATTGTAATCCACAGAGCTTCCCCTATTTTAAACCTCAAACACGAAGGGTGCGGGCCGACATGAAAAAGGCCTGGGTCCCTCCGATCATGCCTTCTTTGTGTCTATATCCTCAAATTAGCGACAAGAATAATTTGGGGATAATGTAGGGATGACGGTGACCCGAGAGGCTCGTAGGTGCAGAAGGATCTAGAAACAGACCACCAGAGAAACTATGGTGGCCCACCGGGGGAACCGACGGTGCGCCGACCCCGGTGGTAGTGGCTGACGGGGGCCAGGGTGGCCCATGGTGGCTGTCGTGGGTGGAGGTAGGTGGTGCACCCGTGAGAACGCTGACCGGCGTGCGTGGAGGAGTGTCCTGCATCCTAGACGCTCTGGCGAGCAAGTTGCATGCGGAATCAGGCAGCATGTAGGAATTTTGGCTGGCCAACATGGCTTGCCGCAACAGCACCAGGCTGCGATCATTTGTCCGAAGTAGAGAAGGGGCCTCGTGTTGACCCGCGGGGTAGTAAGAGGCTAGATGTGGCATCCCGTAGCATCCCAGCCAGGCGAATGAATGGGTCCACCCATGAAAGACCAGACCCATGCTACTGGTCTGGACCTGAACCTTCACGTCGGACCCACACTACCAGGCAAGACCCGAGACAATGGGTTGGACCTATGCTATCAGGCCATCCCCACCATTTTAGGCCAGACCCATAGGCCCAATGGGCCTACCGGGCCAAACCCATGTCTGATCGGACCAGGCTCAGACCAGACCTAGACCCAACCGGTCCTCGTGTCACTAAAACATCAATAACTCACATAATGGGTTTCTGATTAGCACATCATCTATGGAATGAGTAACCATGCAACAAAGATATCATTTTTAGATACTCTATGGAAGTTTTGGTGGGGGTTGGTGTATGGACGGGTTGGATCAGATTCAAATCCAATCAGGACCTTTTTAAAAAAATTCCCATAACATACGGATCACATGTTCATTCTATGAGCTGTCTGTTGCATTGGAACCCTTACAATGAGACGTTCATTTGTATTATTATATGTGGGAATTCATGGAGGTTGAGGTAAAACTAAAGGCTCGATCAGCCATGTGGATCCTTAGTTTTCTGGCAGATGATCAGTATCCATGCGGATCATTAGTAGCATGACAGATGGGCAGCAGCTGTGTGGATCCTTAGTGGCCCGGAAGAGGAGCAGTAGCTGTGTGGATCCTTAGTGAACCGGAAGATGAGTAGTGATTATTTATGTATGAGTACCTAAACAGTGCAAAATGTTCATCACTATAGCTGATCAACCTTCGTCCTATGATTTAGATTGTATGTGGTGTTAGCTTTCCATACATTTCGGTTTTACTTTGTGGTCATACATTGTGGCCTTTATTGGGGGATTTTCTTTGTGGTTTCTTTGTGGTATTTCCCTTTAGTGGATTGGGTTCCCCTTATGATTAATGTGTTACTCACCTCGACATGGGCTTCACCCACACATGGTGTGTCTTGTGTAGATAACAAACATTTTGATGGTGGACTTGGTGGCCTTGGACGAGGCAGGGTGCAGTGACATAAGGAAGACTTGACGTATTCCACCAACTTCCAATAGCTACCCTACTCATTCCATCAAGTGGGGTTCTTAACAACCAGCTTGTTCATAGTTATTACTTGTACTATTTAGTTTTCAGTTCTATTTTGTTGGTTTTGTATTCTAGTCCACTTATTTTTTTTTTGTAATTATACTCCTGACTTGTTTCAGTATACTTGTTTTCCTCTTTCAATTTTTGGGACATGGTTGGGCGTGTGTGTGTGTGTGTGTGTGTAGGTACTGTATATAATGTTTTCCACTTATAGGATGACGCTTTCGCTGCTAGTTGACAACCCCAGAAATTCAGTAGGCGGGCTGGGAATTTGTCACGTCATAGGCCCCAAGGGATGAGTCGTGATAAAGTGGTATCAATGGTTGTCGATTCTACCTCAAAGACCAAGAGTCTGTTGTTTTGTTTTTGGGAAATTCTGTTGAGTTTCTCGGGTTCAACTTTTATATCTGGGGAGTCTAGTGTTGGTGCGACGACCGACGTATCCATGCACCAGGATCCTAAATTATTCTTTTCAGATCTAAACATGAAATAAGCATATATTTTTGTTCCTTTGTTTTAGAGTCATCTCACTATGTATAATCTATAGACTGTGGTCTATCTGATCTTTTTTAGGATGCCTCCACATAAACAGGATGCTCGGTTCATGAAATGTGGTCATGACTAATGTTCTCCTAGCAGTGAGGTGTCCGTTAAGGGTCCAGTGCTAGAGATGGCCCCACTAGGTGGTATACCGGTGTTACCACCACACGTTGATAAGATATTAGGCCGACCTCTAGTGGTTCAGGTGGATGCAACTTTCCATGCCGAGTTGTCGATGACTCTTTTGGTACTTAGTGAAGAGGCAGATGGTTCAAATGTGTTTCACGGGCATCCGACGTAATGATCACCTAAGATGTAGTGTTAGAAGGACTTATGGACTATAGGTGTGAAATGTAAGCCATGGAACCATAAGGTTCATTGGAGGGAACACACTAGTTCCCTGACGGGAAGGATTTTTTATGCTTGTCGTGAAAAAGGAAATCTCATGTGATATTGTCCCACCATTAATGCTACTGGGTAAGAGACATGACAGTTTCAGATGATCGAGGTTTATGAACCCTGGACACCAAGGATGAATCAAGGTATGATGTGTGTGTTTATAATTTAGTTTCAGTATTGATCAATAATTGTACTAGTGATTTCCCATTCCTGCAACTTCTCCTTGTTTGATACGAAGTGGTTCTGGTTAATAACATTGAATTGAACCTCCCATTTAGAGGCACATACTAGAGGAGACCAAATGACCACACACTAGTGCCGAGAGTGTGACCATACACTCGGAGGTGAGATTATTGTTTAGGATATCTTGGTTATATCACTGATCTCTTACGACATTATTCTTGGTATGGACTAGTATCGTTGATGCTAGGATTGACTATATTTGGAAAAGGATGTGGTTCATCAGTGGAGATGGGTCAAAATTTCCTTTTATTGGTAGAGGGGAAAGTCTTTGTAGCTCTTGATGGACTCAGGTAGAGAAGGGTGTATCCAATTCTTATTCAGTTGGCTATTTCGACCCTCAGTGGAGTGAGTGTAATGAGTCCTCAATTTCCTTAGTGAAAATAGAGTATAAGTACGTCTCCCATGAAGATGTTATTTTATTACCTATCTGTTGAGAGTTAAACTTCATCATTGATCCATACCTCGGGAGGACATTAATATTCACACCGGAATATCGGATGGCTCACATGGATCTTCATGAAATGATTATAAACATGGTGGAAATATAGGTGAAGGGCTTCTTGAGGCCCAAACATTTCACCATGGGTATCTCTATTGTTGTTTTCCAAGAAAGAAGATGGGAGTTTTAGGTTATGCGTGGACTATTGGCACATAAACCGGGTGACATGAAGATCAAGTATCCATAAGTGAGGATTGATTACCTCTCTAATAAACTAAACGGAGAATGTTTTTTCTCTAACATAGACCTCAGATCAGGCTATCATCAGCTTCTGGTACGGGATGAGGATATACTGAAGATGGCCTTTAGGTGTCAGTATGGCCACTTTTATTTCTTAGTGATTCCTTTTGAAAAGATCGACACCCCATCCATGTTCATGGGACACATGAACAAGATCATCCCGCCTTACCTTGATCATTTCTTGATGGACATTATTGATGTCATCTTGGTGTACCCCACTTCTGAGGAGGAGTATGCTACACACCTGTGAATATTACTAGACACAATTAGAGAGCACCAAATATATGTTAAACTCCCAAAGTGACAGTTTTGGATATTAGAGGTCCACATTTTGGGACACTTCATCTCGAAGGATGGAGTTACAGTGGTCCTAGGAAAGATAGAGGTGGTGCTAGCTTTGGAGCCACCCAAGAACGTGATTTAGGGGAGGAGTTTCCTGGGGTTGTATGGGTTCTACTAGAGGTTCATGACCAAATTTTCCAGAGTATAAGAATTCTTATCATCTTTGACAAGGAAGGGACAATCTTTCGTGTGGATGGAGAGATTACATTAGATTTTCTAGGTGCTAAAGCAGATAATGATGAGTGCCCCAATCTTGAGACTACCCGAGTTGGGCGTTGGGTAAGTAGTATTATGATACACATCAAGTACTAGACTAGGTTGTTTCTGAATAAATGAGTTAGTAGTGATTTCATATGACTCATAGAAGTTGAGGTATCTTGAGAAGAACTATAAGACCCATGTCCTTGATTTTGCAATAATGGACTTTTCTTTGATGATGTGGGAGCACTACTTGATTGGTGAGCGGTTTACAGTCTAATCTGTTCATAAGTGTCTCAGGTATATTGTCTCTTAGAAGGACTGGAACATGAGACAATGGTGATGGATTGAGTTCCTCTAGGAAAATAACTTTGAGAGATTTTATACTCATGAGAGGGGGAATGTGGTAGCAGATGCCCTTAGCAGGATGTCCGGTTTACATCTGCTGAGTGAGGTGGCAAAGCAGCTAGCCACTAAGTATATATATATCATGGATGATTGTGGAACATATTACCTACAGTAGATGAATATTACTCCCACACACTTATAGTGATCCAGGGAGGCACAGATACAAAATGTTGACTTTGAGACCCGACGTGCTCAGTTATCCTCAGGACAGACTCCTGATGGATATTCGATAGTTGGGGAGTCCTTCACACTTTCTATAGGGTGAAACATAGTAACAATGGAATAGTATCCTGATGGACATCTTGATGGAGTTATCACGTACATCCCACAAACTCAAAGGGGAAAACACGTATACAAAAAAAGTGATGAGTAAAATTATATCTAAAAATAAGTTGGCCCGAATTAAAACTCGACAAAAGACAACTGAAAACTGAATAGTACAATTAAAAACAATCAAAAAACTAGCTGCTGAGAACCCCGCCCGATGGTAAGAGTATGGTACCTACTGGAAGCTGTTGGAGTACACCCTATCAGCCTGATCTCACTAGGCCCCGCATGGTCCTAGGCCCCCATGTCCACTGCCAAAATGTCTATCGTATGCACAAGACACAACAAGTGCATGGAATTCCCATGCAGGGGTGAGTAACACAGTACTCAAAAGGTGACCCATGTCTACTATAGAGAAATACCACAAAGAAACCACTAAGAAAAGCCACCATGTAAAGCCACAATGTAAGACCACAAAGTTTGACCACAATGTATGGGCATCTCAATTAAGATACAATCAAAAGTATATAAATATTGTTCATTGGCTGTAGTGATAAAAATATTGTTCTATTGAGGGAATCATCCCTTATGAATTGATCCTCGTCTATCAGGCCATGAAGGATCCACACAACTGATGCTTGTCTTTCGGGCCACTAAGGATCCACACAGATTCTACTCATTTGTCTGCCCACTATGGATCCACATGTCTTTTACTCATCTGTCAGGCCACTAAGGATCCACACGGCTGTTTCTCGTCTATCGGGCCACTAAGGATCCACATGGATACTGCTCATCTTTAGGGACACTAAGGATCCACATGGATACTTGACCAATCGGTCATACCTTAACCTCCACAAATTCCCAAGTAGAATAACCCAAAGTACCATCTTTTCATAAGGGCTCCAATGCAACAGAAGGAGCGTCGAATGGATGCATGGTCTATAATAAAGGGGGCATTTTAGTAAAAAGGGACTGGTTGGATTCAAGTCCAATCCAACCCGACTGTACGACCCCCCCCCCCCCCCCCCCACAAAAACTCCATTAGAGTACTTTTTAAGGGACTCCCTATTGCAATGGTCCTAATACCATAAACATCACATCAATCAGACACCTGTTCAATATGTTATTAATGTTTTAGTGAAAACGGGGGCTGATTGGGTCTGGGTCAGGGTCGGTATGGGTCAAGCCCAGCCAGCCCGTTAGGACCACCAATCCAGCCTAGTAAGGTGGGTCTAGCCGGGTAGTGTGGGTTTGGACTGGTTTCATGGTTCCGACCCACTGGCGAGGGTTCGCTTCGTCTTCCTGTTGCCGCGGGGCACCTTCTCAGCCACGGTCGAATGACTACAGCCAGCTCCTAATGCAGTCGGCCAAACTCGATGGCCGAAATTCCTACATGCGGCTGGATTCTGCGTGCCATTGGCTGGACTGAGCGGCCCTAGATGCGGTCCGCTCCTCCACACGGCACTGCAAGTCCACACCGCCATGGATAGCCGATCGTGGCCTTCTCTCAACACTTAGGGCCACCAGAGTTGCTCCGGTAGACCTTTTCTCAATTCACCTGTTTCTACAGGCCTCTCAAGTCACCTACATCCTTGCCTTGGCCCTAGATTCTTCTTTTCACCTATTTGAGGATAAGGCCAAGAAGAACAAACGTGCGGAGGGACCTGATACTTGTTCGTGTCGGCATGCACCCTTTACGTTGGAGTTTTAAAACAAAGAAAGGTCTGGGGATTACAATTCTACCAATAATATAATTATTCATGAATAGAAAACCCATGAATGGAACCCTCCCACAAGAAGTCACGATATGTAGATTTACTGTTCGTGGGTTAATCTACATTCATCATTTAGAAAAAAACACATAATTCATAAAACCAAAATAA
Organism: Viscum album; assembly: GCA_963277665.1. Lineage (NCBI taxonomy): Eukaryota > Viridiplantae > Streptophyta > Magnoliopsida > Santalales > Viscaceae > Viscum > Viscum album. Next base: position 76,616,920 of record OY728155.1, on the reverse strand, counting down.
AACCCCAACCTCATTGTCTTTCATTTCCGTAGCGCTTCGTCCGTGAGGGGACCAAGAGGATTATGGAATTATTCATTCTTTATGATATATCAAATTCCATGATGTCCCACTAGCATTTTTTATTCTTTATTGGGAAGGAAATCTGTCTGAGGTTCATCATAAAATACTAACAATTTAATCCTCATTCCACCAATGCATCAACCATTAAAAATAAAAAATGTTGAAGCATTTCGGTTACATTGTGAATTCACGTTGTTACACTGTTTCATTTATGAAACTGTGTCACTATTACACGTCATTATATAATCATTAATCTACGTGTTAATGATCCATTAATGATCTCCCTTAATGCACCTCTTCGATGCCTCATCGCTGCACCGCAGTGTCACCGTGTCGCCGCTTTTCGGTGAGAAAAGAAATTAAATAACTTTTTAGGTTATTTTATTATTTTTCTTGAAAATTCCAAAAATTAACTTTTGCATTCAGCTCATAATGGGTGATGTTAATTAATTTCTGGTTGAATCTCGATGTTCTGTGTTCAACGGTGCACTTGGATTTTTGATCCAAGAAACAATTCAAAAGTTAGAAAAACCAGCTCGCACATTTACTAAACATACCTTTAAAAGTTCAAAATTCAGTCTCATGCTCACCGCGTCTCAGAATCATGAGTCATCAGAGCATGTGTTCCCAGTATAATTCCATATAATATTTAAAAATACATGGAAATTATAGGATATTAAATTCTCCCCACCTTAGGACTTTACATCCCCAAAAGTCAAAACAAGGGGTAATAAAACAAATGGGGGAACTAAGAATGAATATGAGACTCCCGCTATCATGTGCTCTCTTAGAGGTTCCCGAGATTCCACCAAACATGCACCAGTGGAATAACTCATTCATGAAGGACCCACTCCTATTGATCCTCTATCTCCACCAATAAATCGGAAAACATTTCCACATCGTCAATGTCTAGTTCGCCCCAATCGATGATGTGCGATGGATCATGTACACACCTCCTAAACTGCAAAACATGAGAAAAATCATGTACTTAGTGCATCTATGGGGGAATATCTTTTTAGTACACCACCTCGCCCACTCTGCTGAGGATCTGGAAAGGTCTGATGAATCTTAGAGATAACTTTATGCCCTGACCAAATTTGTGCAATCCCTGTTTCGGTGAGACCTGAAGTTAAACATGGTCTCCCTCCGCAAACTCCAATGGTCTCTGCTCATGTATTTATAAGACTTTTTTCTACTCTTTTCACACCTTATCTTCTTTTGGATGATATGAACCATCTCGGTGGTAGCTTGTACCAACTCTAGACACTTGAGTGCCGACTCTCATAGGTCTATCTAGCATAGGGGTGATCTGTAAGGCCTCCCGTACAAGTCCTCTAATAGTTCCATGACAATGATCGTGTGATATCTATTTCTGTATGAAAACTCCACCCATGGCTAGGGGTCCACCCAATTATGACCAATATCCAAGACGTAAGCAGAATGCATTTCCTCCAAGGTCTTTATGGTTTGTTCTATCTGACCATCTGTCTGGGGACCAAGAGTTGTGCTCAAGTGCAGCTGATTCTTGAGTGCCTCCATTAATACCTTCTACAAATGAGATATAAAGCGTGCATCATTGTCTGTGATGATCCTCGAAGGAACTTTATGGATCCACATTGTCTCCTATATGTAGAGGTGTCCCAACCCTCTAGAGGTCCATGTTCCAAAATGGGTAGTATGTGAGTCGACTTATTGAGTCGTTCAACAATCACCTAGATAGAATCATGGCCTATGGATGTATGTGATAACTCCATCAAGATTTCCATCAGGATACCATCCCATTTTCATTCGACCGTGGTCGAGAAGGTGCCCCGCGGCAACCCACAGGGCAATAGGATGTTAGATGCGGCATCTGGATGCGTCTCGGCCAGGAAGACGAAGCGAACCCTCGCCAGTGGGCCGGAACCATGAAACCATTCCAAACCCACACTACTAGGCTAGACCCACCTTACTAGGCTGGATCGGTGGTCCCAACGGGCCGGCTGGGCGTGAACCCTACCGACCCTGACCTAGACCCAATCAGCCCCCGTTTTCACTAAAACGTTAATAACATATCGACCAGGTGTCTGATTGATGTGATGTTTATGGTATTAGGATCATTGCAACAGGGAGTACCTTCAAAAGTACTCTAAAGGAGTTTTTTTGTGTGTGTGTGGGGGGGGGGGGGGGTCGTACAGTCAGGTTGGATTGGACTTGAATCCAACCGGTCCCTTTTTACTAAAATGTTCCTTTATTATAGACCGTGCATCCATTCGACGCACCTTCTATTGCATTGGATCTCTTAAGAAAAGATGGTACTTTGGGTTATTCTACTTGGGAATTTGTGGAGGTTAAGGTATGACCGATTGATCGAGTATCCATGTGGATCCTTAGTGTCCCTAAAGATGAGTAGTAGCCGTGTGGATCCTTAGTGGCCCGATAGACGAGAAACAGCCGTGTGGATCCTTAGTGGCCTGACAGATGAGTACAAGACCTGTGGATCCATAGTGGGTAGAGAAATGAGTAGAATCTGTGTGGATCCTTAGTGGCCCGAAAGACAAGCATCAGTTGTGTGGATCCTTCGTGGCCTGATAGACGAGAATCAATTCATAAGGGATGATTCCCTCAATAGAACAATATTTTTATCACTATAACCAATGAAAAATCTTTATATACTTTTGATTGTATCTTAATTCAGATGCCCATACATTGTGGTCAAACTTTGTGGTCTTGCATTGTGGCTTTACACGGTGGCTTTGCTTAGTGGTTTCTTTGTGGTATTTCTCTATAGTGGACATGGGTCACCTTATGAGTACTGTGTTACTCACCCCTGCATGGGCATTCCATGCACTTGTTGTGTCTTGTGCATACGATTGATGTTTTGACAGTGGACATGGGGGCTTAGGACCATACGGGGCCTAGTGAGATCAGGCTGATAGGGTGTACTCCAACGGCTTCCAGTAGGTACCATACTCTTACCATCGGGTGGGGTTCTCTACAGCTGGTTTGTTCATAGTTTTTAATTGTACTATTCAGTTTTCAGTTGTCTTTTGTCGATTTTTAATTCACTCCAACTTATTTTCAGTTATAGTTGTACTCATCACTTTTTTTGTATACTTGTTTTCCCCTTTGAGTTTGTGGGATGTGGTTGGGCATGTGTGTGTATAGGTACTCAGGAAAATACCTCCCACTTGCAGGATGACGCCTTCGGTGCTTGTCGCCAACCCCTGGCTTTTGGGATGCAGTATTGGGGTATGTCACGGCATTGGCCCCAAGGGACGTGTCCTGACATATTTTCCCCGAGATATAAGGATAGGGAGAAATTAAATGTTTGTATAATCCTTATACATTTGATCAATGAATAAATACTCACTTCCCATCAATGTTTATTGTTTGATTTTTATTTCATTTTGATCAGGAATATGTGATAAACCTTGAGTTTATTGAATAGATAAACCAAATATAATTGAATTTATCTATATATTTGAATGAAAATTTAAATGATTCAATCATTCTATCTAATAACATGAGTCCAAAAATAATATATCTTGTTAATGTGCTCATAGATGTGAATATGCATATATTCTATCACCATACGCTAGATTTGTCCTATTTGGACAATTTAATTCCTCATGAGTTTGTACATAGATATGGGTATATGCTTATGCACTATCACCGAACACTATATATTTTATATTAAGATGTTTAAGATTCCCTCATGGTTATGAACATAGAGGAAGGTATATGCATATCTATCATTAGAAAAACTAGATTTGATCCATTCAAATATAGATGAAAAATGACACAAGGTGATGATTACCATCAAGGGGGAATTTGGAATAAGTCTTTGAATGGTCAAAATGGATCAAATTATCAAGAATCCATCCTTTTTTGGTTCCATGTGAATGTTTGTTATAGTATGTTAGGAATGAATAGATTATTTAACTTTATTCAACTCCAAGGGTCCAATCAAGAATGAGCTGACATTTGTTTAGATTATAAAACATATCCCATAAGTTTGGGTTCTACATTTTCTAGTCGTAACATTTTTCTAGGTCATTTATTGTGGATAAATATTATAATTTCTCATCTATTTGGAAATATATGTACCTTTTTATGGTTTAAACATTTCCTTTCAATACTTGAATTGTTCATAGGAGGCCAAGGAGTGGTTCCAAAGCATCTAGGGCTCATTCAGACCAATGAGATTCAAAAATTAGAAAGGCATACTAAGTTTCATGGTTTTTTCATGATTAGTGATAACATTGTATATTAGACCTACAGTTGTTGTAGTTAACAGAAAGGGGAACATGGTTTTTATAAACCACAAACCTTAGGTCACATATTCATATTGGGTGATCTAGTGGAATAATGAGAGAAACATGGTTTGTCCAAACTGTGCACCCATGGCCTCACCCATAGTGCCACTTAACAAGTATAGGTGAGTGGTTTGGAATATAGTTTTGAAATCCATGTCATCAAAATATAAACCACTTTAAATGAAGTAAAAAATAACTATTATCACCTTTCCTTATTTTAAACCCAAATTTCTCACTTCTTCCTCTTTTTACGGTTGACCACACTCCTTGGAGCTCTATTTCCTCTCCACATAGTCTTTAGGCTCCTTCATTCATATGGACTCTGATTCTTCCACCATTTTCACATTGAATAAGCATCCGTAAGAACTTAAATCCAATTTCTTCCTTCCATCACTTATCTCTCCATCATTAATGTTATTTCTAGGTGTTTTAATATGCCCTATTTTTGGGTGTTTTTCTACTTCATCCATTCCATCCATTTTAGCTCAAATTGAAGGATGAAATAATATGAGGAGTTCATTACTTCCATATATTAGGTTTCCTGGTATTTATCACTAATGCTTAACTTCTATGTAAAATTTTCCATGATGCTGTGACCTCAGATATTAACCATGTTTCATTAAAAATATAAATTAATCACAATTAGATTGTTGGCTAGGCAAGAAATTCACCCCTAAAACCCTGATTATTGTTAGAGGTATCACTAATTAATAAATTCCACCAATTGTGTGTTATTATTGAATCCCATTTCCCATGATAATTCCAATGTTACCAATCCAATTTCTCAGTGGGTTGTCTAGACAATTAAATTGGTCTGCCTTGTATGAATAAAATGAATTTTAATTTTATAACCATGTCATGTTCCCTTGTATGACCTATGGACTGAAACCTTATATATGAAAATATTTAATAGGTTGAAACCAATCCTTGGATTATGTTAAATAATATTAAACATGACGTATTATTGTTATTATATATCATCCATGTATATTAGATGTTGATTTAAGTTCGAGGCAAGTTTTGAACATAATGATTCATGCTCCCTTGAAGTAAGATGTGGGGAATGATGTATCACATCATTTGTTGAATGGTAGGAATGATGTCCACATTCATCTAGAGGTTGTGGAATATGAATTTTCACTTAACTCATTGGGTTGACAAATATGATGGTGTCTTTAAACGTAATTGAATGGTTGGGCTAGTACCCTATATACAACAAGAGAATTTATGACTATGCATTGATGCTTGAGTTACTCCCCTTGTCCTGGCTCATATCGGTAACTATATATATGGATATAAATGTAACTATATATACAGTTTAAATATATTAATATGTATATATATATACATATATTTATATATATATATGGTGAAATATTTAAATGTATTTTGGGCTTAGTCATAGAAGGTAGATTCATCATACTATCCTTTAGGAACCAAAGTGGACTCATTTACATTTTAAAATATACATTACATTTCTATATATGAACACTTCCATTTTATATGGATAGTATGGATATTTCTCTATGTCATTGGTGTTGTCCAGGTGAGTTTATATCACATTCTATTCAGCACACCAATTAGTACCCAAACAGACTTCTTGGTTGCATTTACAGACAAAGGCTAGGGTTCAGCTATGGATGCATGATTTTTTTGTCTAGGATGGAGTATAGGAGAAGAGAAGTGAGCTTATGCTCGTGATTCTATTGGGTTTATCTCACACCTTTTTTATGTTTTTGTTATAACATGTTTTATATGTCTATTAATTTATATCCCATACATTTTCTCCTTTTTTTAGTGTTGTGACATTATCATCATCTTGAATATGACTTGGGTTATTGATTATTTCTTTTTTAATTATCTAGATGGTATGGTTTCATAACATATACATTTATATTTCTCTTATTTACCTAATATTTTATATTTTTGTCATTTACTCTTACCATAGGTCATATTTTCCCTCGTGGGCATACCCAAGGCCATCTCTACAAGTTTTAAGCCTCTTGTATAAGGGGAGGCCTTCATGAACACTTTTGGTGAACCAACATGGAGAACCATTTAGTGGATCCCAATTTACGATTACAGAAAGTGTAATTATTGACATTTTTCCTTTCATCATACACTTTTGGAATGGTAAAATAGGATATTGGGAACTATCAAATTTTGGTAATGAACTTGCGATTGGGAGTAGTTAAGAAACATACAGATAAAATAAAAATTTATTTTCATGGGTTATTGATGTTATGTACATCACCGTAGTTTTATTTATTTCAACATTAGTTTAATAACTTGTTTTATGATGTTAAATTTAGGGATTATATTTTACCCTTTTCCAAATAAGTTAAGGAAGTATTATACATGCATCATCATAGGCACATAGAGATTCACATGTCATGGATTTTTTCATGCCATATAAGTTCATATAATTGCTTCCATTACATGTATTTATTGTTATTATTTAATTTTCATTGATATTTATATTTCAATGTTACCAAATTTTCTAACAGGGTGATAAATAACTGGTTAATTAATGTGTCAGCATCAACCTAAATATCTTCTTCACATATAGATTGATTGTGACACCCTAACTTGACCAATTATGGTGAGTTTGATCCATGGGACCCTTGTTTCATAGGTTTAAACATGCATGCTTTTAATATAATGAATTAAGATTACAATTCATTTATATTATGAGAATCTCTAAATTGGGGATGAAAATTTATCTAATTGAACCATCAAAATGGATGGTTTCAGTTACGTGACATTCAAATTAAAATTTACTAATTTTGTAATATATATATTGAGAATGGAAATGCCTCTAACAAGACCATAATGGATATATATATATATATATCACATATGACATCTTGATCCTTGGAAATCAAATAATGGTTATGGTTAAATGGGGATGGAAATTTCAATGTAACATTGTTTTCCTCTATACCTTTCAATTGAAACTCCTAACAAATAGATCAATTTTATGTAACATGAGAGGTTGACCATAACTCAGTCTTTGCAGTACATATTATATAGAGCCTCTCCTGATTTAATGTTATTAAAAAATTACCTAGACCTACCTTTTAGATCAAGAAAAGGGGTTTAAAATCTTGAATATAAAGGTGTTTAACCTATCATATTTCTTATTTATATGATATATTCTTATCAGACCATATTATGAGTCATTTTTTTGGTAATTTATGAAATATACATCCATGATGACCTTGGGTCGTGTTCCTAGATAGAGGATAGGACTATTACCCAGAGGTGGTGGGACTTCAGCCACCAGTGTTACCTCTAGCAGTTCCCTTAGTGTCATCGCCTGCTATACCTGAGTCGTGAACTGATACTCAGTTCCAAGAGAGTTTTATGTGGTTTATGTAGTCCATTTAGGGAGACAATTTAGTTTCCTCTTCTATGTAAAATTATAAATGGGATTTGATGTAGAAAAATCTACCTAAATTCTTGGGGGATGGTGGCTCCTGGATGTAGATTCATAGATGGAAGTCTTTCTTTCTATATTCGAGAACATAGAGATTCCATTAGAAAAGAGGGTAAAAATCACAACCTATATTCTGTCTGATTCCCCAAAGTGATGGTGGGATATTATAAATTAAGATGATCAGTATTAGAAAATGGTTTTTAGTATTTATAGATGACTTTCTCAGATTACTTTTTCCCACACACACTGAGATCTAAGCAGTCCATAGAATATTTTCACCTTCAATTACGTGCTATATTTGTGATGTATTAGTTTTCACTCTTTTTGAAGCTACAATGTTTTTTTTCTTAATATCCATCAGGATGAGATTATGGAAATTAGATACTATGATGATGGGAATGTATAATCCATCTGATCTAGGTTAATATCTTCCAAATTGACTACCATTTTAGAAATAGCTATCTAATTACACATTCCAGAATGGAATCTGATGTAGTATGATGGTGTGGTATAGGGAGGTTCAACACCAAGATAGTGTATAAATTTATCAAAATTTCAAAAGTGTAACCTTGAGTAGAAAAACGGGGGAAGATCCCATTAGATAGAATACACCAACATTTATTTGATATTTGACTAGTGTGGGAAACCCATTAATATAAAGTTACAATGAAACCATGATCCAGTAGAAGGATAAAAATAATGAAATATGGTCCATATATAACTTTTTTCTATAGCCTTTCCCCCAATACAAAGTTATAAGGTGTCCAAAAAACACTATAATCGTGAGTTGGGACAGCAACATCACATTTGATAAGAAGCTGAGATACTACCGACCAATCATGTCGAGGAAGTAGACATGGTAATGGGATCCAGTCCTAAAAGATGTAGTGATAGAAAAGTGAACCAACTGTTGATAGCTAAGAATTGACATAGAGATGTGGTATTGAACAGTTTATACAACACCACCTATACAAGAGGATAAGAGCACTAGACCTTCAAAAATTTTAGTAACTATTCTAGTTTAATCAATATTATGGTTTTTATTGCTTTAGAACCATGCTTCAAATTCTTTTATATCTAATTATATTATGAAATTCATGGGGTCCTAAAATTGATTACTATTGTGGGGAATTACTATAGATACACCATCAAGAATGTGTCTGGAATATTTTACTCTTATAGTGGAACATTTTATGGATGATTAACCTGGTGATTTATCTAGACTACCTCTTTTGAGAGAGGTTTAATTCACCATTGAGCTAGTTCCTAGAGTAGAATCAGTTTTCATTCCTCCCTATTTTATGAAATGTAATAAGATATAGGAGATCCAAAGGTATCTAGAGGACTTATAATATAAGGGTATCATACACCCCCACACTTCTCCATGGGGTTCACCTGTGTTATTTCCCAAGAAGGTGGATTGAACCCTTAGGGCTTGTGGGTATTAATGACGGTTTAACCAAGTTACCTATAAGACTAGTATCCATTTCCTCAAATAGAGAACCTCATATAACAGGTATGAGGAGCAATGGTTTTTTCAAGATCAATTTGAGATCGAGCTACCATAAAGTACTTGTTAGGATATAATACATACTATATAAAGGCTTCGAATGAAGATATAACTTACATGATTTTTTGTTTATGTTTTTTGGTCTCAAAAACAGACCCTTAGTTTTCATATATGTAATGAATCATATCATTATCCATTTTTAGATTTAATTTCCATAGTTTTTAGATGAAATATTACTATAATCATTTACTCTACAGGGATTTCCAAACACCATCAAATCATACTGTATACACTGAGATACGACCAAATATATTCTACAATCACCAAATTATGCCTTTTCATTGATAAGGTAAAATTCATGGGTCATATCATCTCCATGTCGAGAGTATCAATAGACCCATTGAATGTAAGAGTGGTAGTGTCCATGAATCATCATAATAACATATTTGATACATGATGCTTTTTATGGATGGATAGGTATTATAGACAATTTTTTAGGAATTTTAATTCCTTGTAGTGACACTAATAGGATTAACTAAAAAGGGTGGTCACTTTTAATGGCCTAGAGTGTGTGAGATAGATTTTCAGGACATAAAAAAGTGATTGACTTCATCACTGATCCATATTCTTCCGGAGTCCTGCAAATGAAATATAGTATACTATGTTACATCAGGTATTAGGTTGGTAGTTGTTGTAATATAGGGAGATTGAGTCATTTCTCATAGGTATCACTAGTTTTGGCCTCACAAGTATAACTATATGACCTAATATCTTGAATTCGAAGATATTGTTCATACCATATGTTTCTAGAGGAATTATCTATTAAGATAATAGTTTAAAATTTACATGGACAAAAAAAATCTCAAATACATTTCCACTCATTTTGACTTTAATATCATGCAACATATGCAGGTAGAATACCTCTAGTATTTATAAATTGATATCCCTTATACACCTAGGAATAAAAATGTAGTGGTAGACGCATTGTGTCAGAATACACACACATAGGCCTTCCAAGGTGCCAATAGTTAATTGATTTTGATGCCATTGTTTTCGAAGATATAGTTGTAGGTGAAGGTCAATTAGGGGAAAACTATACTCGAATCGCTATCAGTGACAAACTTTATTTTGGAATCAGTAATGATGATACATATTTTAGATCCCAAGGTCCTATTTCTAAGGGAGAGTATCTTAGGTGAGGATCCACTTCCTAGTTGGGTTACCAATGAGGATAAGATTCTACACATTCATGTGTGTGTATTCGGGTGCCATCATACATATGGGAAGATTGATGTTAAATTACCAAAAATATTTTGGAAAATTATACCAAGGGATTACCAAGATTTACCATGAAATATACTACCAGTATGTGGTCCAGTAATAAGAGGAAATGTATAGGTTTTATTACATGGTGTTCCACCAATCAGCCGGTGAAGGCAGAGCACCAGCATCTTGCAAATATTTTGAGACTCTTTTCATTTATAAGTGGAAATGGTATGGAACCTCCACATATATTTTGATAGGATTTTTAATATCCCTCCAACCAAGAAATATGGTATGGGTGATTGATGAAATATTAACTACTATCACACACATTTTTCCATTAATGGAGACCCTTTCGATTGATTATCTATAGAGACATTACATTCATGATAGTATAAAAATCTATTGTGTTACCCATTCTATCGTATTAGACATTGATTCCTAGGTTCAATCACTATTCTTTTAGGTATTACATAAGGAAATGGGTTCATAGATTCTTCTATGTATAACAGATTACCCTCATACAGATGATCAGTCAGAGCATATGATATGGGTGTTAGATAATATGATCTTTCCATTTTTCCTTAAATTTGGAGGTACTTGGGGTAAACTCATTCCTCTCACCAAATTTTATAGCTATAGAATATTTCATACTACTATTCATAAGGCTCCCTGTGAAGCCCTATATAGTAGGTCATTACATTCACCTCGATGTTGGTTAGAGGCAGGTGAGGCTAAGCTTCTGGGAAATTATACCCTTTCGTATAATTCATTGAAGGTAAATATAACCATTAGAATATGTCTATAGATTTATGTTAGAAAAACTATTATCTCAATCATCATCATTATAAGGACCCGGCCTTATACATTACATAATATTGAATTAAATGAATAATTCACATTGAGGATCTTTTCAGGTTTAGAGTTTTAGAGAATTAGGACATAACTATTACATCTCAAAAGATTACAAAGTAGACACTTCTACTCAGTTTCCATTTTTTTTCAAAATAAAAAATCTTGAAAAAAAGATTCATGTCTAGTTCTATGTTTTAAACAACATGAATTTTCCATGATCCCATCCTTGACCCTCTTCATCTATAAGTCCTGTGAAAACATTTCAAAACATGTAATGAGCATAAAAATCTCAGTAAGGGTAATAAAACAAAGAAACAAACCATTATTTCATAAATACATAAAAAACATAAACTCTTTTACTTACCTCATGAAATCGTAAGATTTATAAATAACACATAGAAATCATAAATCATAAAGGTAACTTGTGGCATCCAAAACATACTTACATTGTAGCTATCATAGCTACATAGGGAGTTACATTGAAATACGCATCACAGTATATTCCCAAAATATTTTAGGAGAAACATTCACGTTTACCTATGTCATGTTACCCAATACATTGGAGAGCTATCTCAGGCTCACCCACCCAAGTTTTATCACAGAACCACCCGTATACATAAATAATTCTCAAGAACGCTAACTTGATCATAAAACATAACATAAGCATAAAGGAATGATAAACTTCCCACATGGAAATAAAAATATAACATTTAAATATATTAATGTATCAAAACCATTATCAAAACCATTTTCAATACCAAAAATACATAAAATATAATATGGTATTTGTGTTCCTTTTAAAAACTTTATAGCTTGTTAAGGAAGCCAAGATCAAATAATACTCACTACAGCGGAAAGGTCGTTGTCACCGCTTATGTTAAAAAGAAAAAATTTCGTTTAGTAAAATGATCCATAGAAAAATATTCACTTTGAATGAAATGAAAAGTCAAAGGTGTTTATACAGTGTATAAATGAAAGTCGTGTATCAGAACAAAATATGCCTCAATGAAAGGAGAATGAGACGAAGTCCCTTACCTTGTGTCTGACTTGACTCAATAGTTCATTAATATCCTGAATAATAAACTAAAGTTAATTTATTATTTATTAAGAACCTTTTTTCAAGTTTATAATTCCTTTTATATCACTTATTACCATGTTATAAAAATTATGTAATCTTTTAATTTAATAACATTCAATTTTTTGATATTTGGTACTTGAGTAAAAAATCTACACCTTATTTTTACTGGTTGTCCATGTGGTCAATAGACCATTATATCTAGAATTATATCCATTATTTAGATATCTTATATATCATATATATCATATATATCCAATATATATATATATATATATATATATTTATAACAATACATATCATTTGGAGGTAAGAAATGAAATGCACCGTTCATGGAGACGGTAAGCCGTACGTACGCATGAACGCTGCTTCCATTTATATTTATTATTTTAATGGAATGAAAACATAATTATACATAGGTATATTTTAATTCCAGTATAATAGAATATTTAATAACATTAACTCCATCCTTTATACGTCCCACATATGACTTTGTGGGGGCGGTAGTCTGCACTTCCTCAAATGAAATTATCGCGTTTACCCATAATGGAAACCATAAAGGTATGCTATAAATGAAAAATATAGAAGCATAAAGAAGACATAAAAATAATAAAGATCATATATAAATATAGTGTCATCTTAATGGCCACCATGATAGGCGGTAGGAGATAATCGAACAATCATCGTCTCGTGAGGCGTCAGTTTTCCACCCATAAAAAAACTGTATGTTATTCACCCATTAGATAGAGGTGTGTGTAAGTGTAGTTAGAATACTTATCATAAAAACATCCTAGTATATTTAGGATACTGGTTGGGTTATAAAATAAAGTAATAAAAAGATTTTAGGGGTTGGAGAAGTACAATAAATGAAAATAATTTAAGAGAAACCATTACCTTTAATTTGGGTAACTCCCTTTGGTTTGAACCAAAAGGGCTTGTTGAAGTGCCTTATTCTTAAGGTAAGGATTCTAGGAGGAGGATAGGGATATTGAGAGATTATTTGGTCAGGGTTTGTATGATCCAAGAGGCTTGAGAGGTGTGTGGAATTGGTTAGAAGTGAGATCTTTTTATAAGGGGGAGGAGGGGCTCTTTAGGAAAGTTTGATAATATTATTTTGTTATATAATGTTATTCAATTTCTAAATGTCCAGAACTAATTAAAGTCAAAGATAAGACGATTTATGGTCGAAATAAATTCATCCAATAATAATTAGACTGGTTATGGATGTTATTTTAATATTTATAATCTTATTTATTGAAATCATTTAATAATGAGGAAAACACTGCATCATTATTGTGTCATAAACAATATAATTTATTTGATGTCTAAAAATTATAACAAAAGTACCATGATATATGAATTTTTTTATCTTTACAAGTAATATTTATATTCTAAATGATAATTTATATAACCTCTTGTAAAAATTAATATAATAAAATATATTTTTTTTTTCATTTTTTCCTTTACTTTAAGTTAATTAATCTAAAGTGTCATTATCACTTGAAAGTGGATCAATGGGGTCCCAAAATCGATACAAAGATGAACATGGTAATAAAGGACTAAACCAATATGGTTTGGACAATTGTTAAGGTAATTGTTTATTATTATATTATTATTTTTACCTTGAATTACCCTATTTACCTTTAACCGCTGTAAATAAAAGTCAAAAGTTACTATTCACCAAAAATTAATTTCATCTTATTGATCCAAATTTTACTTACTAATAACAACCATATATGTAGTAGTTTTGAAATTCAATTCACATAAGTGGTAAAATTTCATTTAAATGAAAATGTCAGCTTTTTTAACTACTACTAAGTGGTTTCACTATTAATCAAAAAATGAGTTTTTTTTCTTCAGAAAACTACCAAAAATTCAGCCAAATCTATATTTGATATTCCAAATTCAAAAAATGATGTCTATTTTTCCAATTTCAAAATATAGGAGTGGAATTTAGTAATTTAAAATTAATGCCTTTTGTTAAAACAAATAGCGTGTTTCTAAGAAGCAATAACTATAAAAAGATTGACACTTGTTTTTGTCCAATTTCATAGTAAAATTAATTCCAATGACCAACATTGGATTAAATATTAAACATATATTCTAATTACACTTTAAAAACAACTTAAAATACAATCTGACCTTATAAATAAATTAGATTAAAACTCAGTTTTGAATTAAAATAAAATATTTTTCACTATTCATAAATATGAACTTTATCGGAAAAATTCCAAAACATTACAAAAAGTAAATTATGATGTCCCCATTCTAAAGAAGGAATATATTTGGTCAAATAGAATGTATTAAAGTGAAAAAATATATATTTAAATAGGGTTCTCCATTAAAAGGTGGTAAATCGACATTTTAATGTAAATTATGCTTAAAATTAGATTCATTCACATTTTAAGCCTCTAACTTCTATTGGATAAATGTAAATACATTTAACAAACATGTATAATAATATTGTAGTAATACTTGTTCATTCTCGCCAATTAAACGACTAGGAGTTAACTATTATTTAAAATAAAAATATTATATTATTATTGTGCAACGCAAGACTTCAATGAAACCTGTTGTTGTGTATCGGGTACGCTATCGAACATAGCAACCCCTATAAAGTTAAATAAATATTCAATTCACAAATATTAATTAATATGAAATAAGTCTTATAATTTATTTACCTGGGATCTTACATTCTTCCCCCCTTTTGAGAATTGTGTCCTTGCAATTTTACTTATCAAAATAAGTGGGGGTATATATCCCTCATAGTATTTTCAGATTACCACGTTACCACTTCAACCATATTGTTTTTCCAAAAAACCTTTACCTGGTGAATTACCTTATTCTGCAACACTTTCTCTCTACAGTCAAGAATCTGGACTGGTTGTTCTTCATAAGAGATATTCTCTTCAAACTGAACTACCTCTAGGCTCAAACATGAGAAGGATCTGGCATATACTTTCTCAACATCGAAACATGAAAAAACATTGTGTACCTGGGATAAACATGGAGGTAAATCCACTCTGTACGCAACTCATCCAACTTTTTTCCAGGATTTCATAAGGTTTAATGTACCACCGATTCAAATTTACCTTCTTAACAAAATGCATGACACTTTTCCATGGTGAAACATTGAGAAAGACATGATCACCTACCTCAAAAGAAAGATCCTTCCTCCGGTTATCTGCATAACTTTTCTTCCTGCTATGAGCTATTCTCATGTGCTTCTGAATAAACATGACTTTCTCTGCCATCTCTTCTACCAATTCTGGTCCCATCAGATTCCTTTCACCTACTATATCCGAAAAAGCTAGAGTTCGACTATGCTTTCCATATAATTCCTCAAATAATGCCATCTGTATACTGGAATGAAAACTGTTATTATAAGAAAATTCAACCAAAGAAATATGTTGGTCCCAACTTCCCTGATAATCTAGTGAACAAGAACATAGAATATCCTCTAGGGTCTGAATTGTTCATTCGGATTGACCATTTGATTTAGGATGAAAAGCTGTACTAAAATTTAATTTAGTACCCAACTACTTTTGAAGGCCTTTTCAAAAGTTAGAAGTAAAATGGGCTCATGATCAGATTCAATGGAGAGGGGAACTCCATGAAACCTGAATATTTCTTTAACATACAACTGAGAAAGTTTATCTAGAGGGAAAGTATCTCGAATAGGAAGGAAATGATTATATTTATTAAACCAATCAACAATAACCCAGATTGCATTATTACCTTGAGATGTCTTTGGTAATCCCACAATGATGTCCATGGATGTATTTTCCCATTTCCACTATGGCACTGGTAAGGGCTGAAGCATCCCTTTCGGTAACCGCCGCTCTACTTTAACCTTCTGAAAAGTCAAACACTTCATAGTAAAATCAGTAATATTTATTTTCATTCCATCCTACCAGTAATACTCCCAATGATCTCTGTACATCTTAGTACTGCTAGGATGAACCTAAAATGGGGAACTATGAGCTTCACATAACAACTCATTCTTCAATTGTGAATCACAAGGCACACATAATCTCTTTACAAATCTCAAAACACAATAATTATCAATGTTAAATTCAGGAATCTTAACCTTCTGAACCAACTCTACCTTTTTCTGTAACTCACTGTCATCTTTCTGTGCTTGCTTAATTCTATCTGATAGAGATGATCTCATTGACACCTGATACAAAACATAATAATTTTCTACACCAACCACTTCTATTCCAAAGTTTATCAAATAAAAACCAAAGGATATGGTTCCAAATGTTACATGGTTAATGAAGCATTATTCTTTCAACTGAAAGAATCAACCACTTTATTTTATTTTACCGGATGGTAATGGATCTTGCAATCATTATCCTTGATTAATTCCAGCCATCTCCTCTGTCTCAATATTTAATTCTTGGTGAGTGAATATATACTTTAAACTTTTGTGGTCAGTATATATATCACATTTTACTCCATACAAATTATTCCCCCAAATTTTTAAAGCAAAACAAATTGTAGCTAATTCCAAATCATGTGTAGGGTAATTTAACTCATGTGGTTTCAACTGACGTGAAGTATAAGAAATTACTTGACGATTCTGCATTACTACACAACAAATTCCTTTCAACGAAGAATCACTGTAGATAAAAAACTCACCATTTCTGGATGGCAATGCCAAAACTAGATCATTCACCAATCTTCTTTTCATTTTCTGAAAACAATAATCACATTCTTTTTTCTAGATGAACTTAACACATTTTTGAGTTAACCTAGTCATTGGACTAGATAATCGTGAAACATTTTCAACAAACCTCTGGTAATAACTTTCCAAACCAAGAAAACTAAGGATCTCGGTTATATTTGAGGGTCTTGGCCATTCTTCAACAATTTTTGTTTTAGTAGGATCAACAGTTATGCCATTTTTTGAAACAATGTGACCAAGGAAAGAAATTTGTTGCAACCAAAACTCACACATGCCAAATTTCTCAAATTTTTTATTTTCATTTAAGGTTTGAAAGAAAACCATTAAATGACTTTAATGTTCCTCTTTACTTTTGGAATAAACCCAAATATCATCAATGAACACTACTAAAATCTTATCCAAGAACTCACGGAAAATTTTATTCTTAAGATCCATGAATACAGTAGGTGAATTGGTTAAACCAAAAGGCATAAATACAAATTCATAATGACCATATCTTGTAAGAAACATGGTATTCGGAATGTTTTCTTCTTTTAAACTCAACTGATGGTACCCCGATCTCAAATCAATCTTCGAAAAATACAGAGCTCCCTGGAGCTGATAAAAAAAATCATCGATATGAGGAAAAGGATACTTGTTCTTAACAGTGATGTTATTCAATGCTCTATAATCAATGAAACGTCTCATTGAACCATCATTCTTTTTAACAAACATTAAAAGTGCACCCCATGGTGAGGTTCTAGGTCGAATGAAACCTTTATCTAATAACTCCTAAAATTGATTCTTTAACTCTAATTGTTCAATTTGATCCCTTCGATAAGGGGGTTTTAAAATTGGCTTAGCATCAGAAACTAAGTCAACAGTAAATTCAACTTCCCAATCAGGTATAATACCAAGAAACTCATTAGAAAAAACATCAAGGTACTCATTTACCACTAGAACATAATTAATCAGAACATTTCCATTTTTTTCAACAATATGTGCAAGGTAACATTCATTTCCATATTTTACTAGTTTCTGAGCGTCCTGATATGTTATCAGATGTAAGGGTTAGTTCTTGTATACAAACTGAAAATCATTGTGAAAAGAAACCTCTTTAGCTCTGTAGTCAATCTTAGTATGATAAACAGAAATCCAATCCATACCCAAATAACATCAAACTCTAATAGAGGAAAAACAATAAGTTTTTCTGGTAGATTCTTTCCGCACAACAGGACATGAATGTTCTTATGTTTTCTTTTTGTCTCAACATTTCCTTGAGGCGTTTATACCGTAAGTTATGTATTCATGTATTGTGATGGAATTTCCAATTTACTAGAAATATTATCAGAAATGAATGAGTGTGTATACCCTGAATCAAAAAACACATTGGCATAATCTGAACAAAAAAATAGTGTACTTGATACTACATCATTTGATGGCCCAACATCTACTGAAATAGTTATAAAGGATTTAACAACCCCTTTCTTCTTGTAGTCTGGCTACTTTACCTCAGTTGAGTTCTTAGTTGGAAACTCATTTTCATAGTGACCCATTTAATTGCACTTAAAACATTTTACTGACTATAAATCATATTTTTTCTTACCTTTACCCTGATCTTTTTTAGTGAAATTACAAGCCTTATGTACCATTTTACCACCTCAGGGGCTCTTAACAGAATTCAAAAGACATTCCCCATCATGCTTTTTACCACAATTTTTGAAAACTATAAACTTATGTTTCTTACCATCAGAAATTTTTGAAGAGTTATTCCCTTTTGTCTTCCACCTCAACCTCTTATTATGTTGTTTCTCAAAGAACACCTGATCATTGGAAGACTCTATTTCCACCTTCTCTGCACAACAAACAAGTTTTTCATAACTTTTAAACTCATGAGAAGCTAAATCCCTTCGATACTTTGGACTTAATCTTGAGTAAAAATGGTTGATTTTACTACCAAGATCCTGTGTGAAATTCAGAGCATAACTTGTGAGTCGAGTGAATTTTGTTTCATAAGTAGCCACTAAGTCACGATCCTACCTAAATTCTAGGAATTGTCCTTCCATCCTAAGACAAAACACCTTAGGAATATATTTCTCAAGAAACATACCTTTGAATTAATCCCAATCAAGATCATACATCTCCTCACTATCCCTGATAAATTTCACCATCAACCACCACTGATCAGCTTCACCTTCAAAACGGTAAACATCAAGACTAAACTTTTGATGGTCTGAACACCCCATGACAAAAAAACTTTTCTCCACAACTTTAATCCATCCTTCTACTAGCATAGGGTCAAATGATCCTCTAAATGTTGGGGGATTTTACCTCATGAAATGATCTACTGTTGACATGTTCTTATGTGGTTGATCTAGTTGACCTCATGAATGGATACCACCACCATTTATAGCCCATTTCAACTATGCCATCACTGCAACAAAATGTTTTGATCTGATTCTAACCATCTCAGGTTGCTTATTTGGAAGTTTTTCTTCCTCCTGATGTCGTCCCCACATAGCTACCCTATTTCCTCTGTAGAAAACCATTATGAACATAGAAATATCTTATATGAAGCAACATGGTAATCTGTAAATGCTATATGATCTCAATATTAACATAAATTACTTTATGGATATTAATTTAAAAAAAACCCAACTCCTAAAGTTATCTAAACTGACCTCTGATACCAACTATAAGTACCGGGCCTTAAACATTACATAATATTGAATTAAATGAATAATTTTTTAGGATCTTTTCAGTTTTAGAGTTTTAGAGAATTAGGACATAACTATTACATCTCAAAATATTAAAAAGTAAACACTTCTACTCAGTTCCTATTTTTTTCAAAATAAAAACACTTGAAAAAAAGTGTCATGTCTAGTTCCATGTTTTAGACAAGATGCCTTTTCCTTGATCCCATACTTGACCCTCTTCATCTTTAAGTCTTGTGAAAACATTTCAATACTTGGGATGGACCAAAAAATCTCAGTAAGGGTTATAAAACAAAGAAAGAAAACATTAGTTCATAAATACATAAAAAACATAAACTACTTTACATACCTCATGAAATCATAAGATTTATTAATAACACATAGAAATCATAAATCATAATGGTAACTTGTGGCATCCACAACATACTTACATTGTAGCTATCATAGAAACATAGGGAGTTACTTTGGAATACCAATCACAATATATTCCCTAAATATCTTAGGAGAAACACTCATTTTACCTCTGTCACATTACCCAATGCATTGGAGAGATATCTCTAGCTCACCCTCCCTAGGTTTATCAAGGAACCACCCATATACATAAATAATTTCCAAGAACCATAACATGATCATAACACAAAACATAAGCATAAAATAAGGATAAAATTCCCACATTGAAATAACAATATAACATTTCAATATATTAACGTATAAAAACCATTATAAAAACCATTTCCAATACCAAAAATACATAAAATAGTATGTGGTATTTATGTTCCTTTGAAAAACATTATGGCTTGTTAAAGAAGCCAAATATAAAACAGTACTCACGACGGCGGAAAGGCCGTTGTTACCACTTATGTTAAAAAGAAACATTTTTTTGCAATTTAGTAAAACACTCCATAGAAAAAGATTCCCATTGAATGAAATGAATATTCAAAGGTGTTTATACCGCTTATAAAATAATGTCATGTATTAGAAAAAAATATTCCTCAATGAAAGGCGATTAAGATGAAATCCCTTACCTCGTGTCCGACATGACTCGATCATTCTTTAATCTCCTGAATAACAAACTAATGTTAATTTATACATTCTTAAGAATTTTTTTTCAAGTTTATTATACCTTTTATATCACTTATTAATATGTTATAAACATTATGAAATCTTTTAAGTTAATAACGTTCATTTTGTTGATATTTGGTACTTGAGTAAAAAATGACCACCTTATATTTACAAGTTGTCCATGGGGTCAATAGACCTTTATATCTAGAATTATATTCATTATCTAGATATCATATATATCATATATAACCAGTATATATGTATATATATATATATATATATATATATATATATATATAACAATACATATCATTTGGAGGTAAGAAATGAAATGCACCGTTCATGGAGACGGTAGGCCGTACGTACGCATGGACGCTACTTTCATTTCTATTTCTTATTTTAATGGAATAAAAACATAATGATGCATAGGTATATTATAATTCCAGTATAATATCATATATAATATCATTAAATCCATCCTTTATACGTCCTACATATGGAATTAACAAGTCATATTACTTTGAGGGGGCGGTAGTCCGCACTTTCTCAAATGAAATTATCGCGTTTACCCTTAATTGAAACAAAAAAGGTATACTATAAAAGAGAAATACAGAAGCATAAAAAACATAAACATAATAAATATCATATATATATATATATATATATATTGTCATCTTAATGGCCACCTTGATAGGAATTAGGAGATAATCAAACAATCATCGTCTCATGAGGCATTAATTTTCCACCCACAGAAATAGTTTGTTCTTCACCCATTAGATGGAGGTGTGTGTAGGTGTGGTTAAAATCCTT
The DNA here is from genome assembly GCA_963277665.1 of Viscum album. Taxonomy (NCBI): domain Eukaryota; kingdom Viridiplantae; phylum Streptophyta; class Magnoliopsida; order Santalales; family Viscaceae; genus Viscum; species Viscum album. The sequence continues at coordinate 76,595,165 of OY728155.1, read as the reverse complement.
CTCATAACAACATAATAGTATATTTATGATACTGGAGTTTTTATAAAATAAAGTAATAAAAAGAGTTCAGGGTTTGGAGGAGTAAAATAAAAGAAAATAAGTTAATAGAAACTGTTACCTTAAATTTGGGTAAATCCCTTTGGTTTTAACCAAAAGGACTTATTGAAGTGACTTCCGCCTAAGTTATGGCTTCTAGGAGGAGGAGAGAGATCTTGAGAGATTATTTTGGAAGGTTTTGTATGATCCAAGAGGCTTAAGAGGTGTGCGTAATTATTTAGAAGTGAGGTCTTTTAATAATGTGGAGGAGGGGCTCTTTAGGAAAGTGTGATAATATTATTTTATTATATAATGATATTCGATTTATAAAAGGTACAAAACTAAGTAAAGTATATGATACAATGACTAATGGTCGAAATAAATTCATCCAATAATAATTGGGCATGTTTTGGATGTTATTTTAATATTTATAATCTTATTTATTTAAATCATTTATGAATGAGGTAAACACTGCAACATTATTATGTCATACATAATATAATTTATTTGATGTCTAAAAATTATAAACAAAATAAAACGATGTAGGAATTATTTTTATCTTTATAATTATTTTTTATAGTCTAAAATATAATTTATATCTCCTTGTAAAAATTAATATACTAAAGGATATTTGTTAATGTCATTTTTGCCTTTACTTTAAGTTAATTAATCTAAAGTGTCATTATCACTCCCAAGTGGCTTAATGGGGTCCCCAAATCAACCCAAATATGCCCATGGTTGTAAATGACTCAACCAATAAGGTTAGGACAAGTGTTAAGGTAATTTTGAATTATTATAATATTATTTTTACCTTGAGTTACCCTATTTACTTTTAACCGCGGTAAAAAAAAGTCAAAAGCTACTATTCACCCAAAATTATTTTCATCTTATTGAACCACATTTAACTTAATAATAAAAACCATGTCTGTCGGATTTTTGAAATTAAATTCATAGAAGTGGTAAAATTTCATTTAAATGAAAAATTCCATTTTTTTAACTACTACTAGTGGTTTCACTATTAATCAAAAATTGAATTTTTTCAGAAAACTACAAAAACTTCAGCCTAAGATATATTTGGTATTCAGAATTCAAAAATGATTTCTATTTTTCCAAATTCAAAATATAGATGTTGCATTAATTAATTTAAAATTAATTCTTGTTGTTAAAACAAATAGTGTGTTTTTAAGAAACAATAACTATCAAAAGATTGACACTTGTTTTTGTCCAATTTCATAGTGAAATTAATTCCAATGACCAAAATTGGATTAAATGGTAAAAATATACTCAAATTAAATTTTAAAACCAATTAAAAATATAATATAACCATATAAATAAGTTAGATTAAAACATATTTTTGAATTAAAATACACTATTTTTCACTATTCATAAAAAATAAACTTTATCGGAAAAATTCCAAAACATCACACAATGTAAAATTTGATGTCCCCATTCTGAAGAAGAATTTTATTTGGTCAAATAGAATTTATTAAAGTGACCAAAACTATGTTTAAAGAGTTTTCTCTATTAAAAGGCGGTAAATCGACCTTTTAATGTAAATTATGCTTAAAATTAAGTTCATTCATATTTTAAGCCTCTAACATTTATTGGATAAATGTAAATACATTTAAAAAACATTATTATCATATTGTAGTTAGTTTTGTTCATTCCTGCCAATAAAATGGCTAGGAGTTAACTACCATTTAAAATAATAATATTATCTTATTTGTGTGCAACGTAAGATTTCAAAGAAACCTGTTGTTACGTATTGGGTACGCTATCAAACATAGAAACCCCTTTAAAGTAAAATTAATATTTAATTCAAAAATATTAATAAATATGAAATATGTCTTATTATTTATTTACATGGGATGTTACAATCATCAACCTTTGGAGTTTGGGGGGACATTAAGTATTTCTATTAGTTTCCACTTGATATGACCATAGAAATATTTGAGATAGGGAATGATATCACCTTGTTATGTCAATCATTTTAAAATTATGGATAGATTCTGGTCAATATAATAGCATATGTCTTACCATCATGGTATCAGGGCATTCAAATTTATTCAACATATCACAGATTCCTTGTAATTATTGTCACGGATTTCAATCTTTTTAACTTGATGATGTTGTGCTGGTGGAAGATGGGTCCTTTGAAGAGATTCCAATATATATGATTGATCAGAGCACAAGGCCTCTATGTGGAAGTTTATTTCCTCTTGTATGTCTGTTATAAACACATGAATGAGTATATAAGGATGCCTAGGGTATATAGCTTGATGTATGTGCCCAGTGGCTAATTCTTTTCTCAAATGTTGATCATCCACCATCATGGAAATTAGAATATGAGTTATCCAAAGGAGGATAGTTTGTAGCATCCTTGATTTTAATGAGAAATAGAACATTTAATTTTCAATTTTTACATTTCCTATTTTTACTATAAATTTTATTAAGAATCTAATGATTAGTTTGGGTCTATCTATGGCTCATTCAGAACTTAGAGCTATATATTTTATATAGAAGACTATGTCTCGTGCTTAGTGAATTCTTAGTACTAACCATTAATCATAACCATGCGGGTGTTTTAGTGAACTGAAAGGGGTAGAACAATTTGATGAAAAATTTATGCTCAGGACAGAAAACCATATGGGGTGATCAATTGGAAAATAGTGGACAACACGATTTGGGCAAGCTATGGGCCCAAAGCAACACACATAGTTCCAATTAAATAGTATAGTTGCACTGTTAGGAATAGAGTTTGGAGAACCATGTGGACAAAATGTGAACCCATTTAAATAAAGGAGGAATTGAGTTTTTAAACTACATTCGTTTAAACCCAAATTAGTTCCTCATTAAACTTATTCATCAAAGATAATATTACTAGGATCTCTATTTACAATTCACCTTTGATCTAAGATATTACCTTCATCTGGGCTATGATTATTCTTTTATTGGTCATGTTAGACACATATCAGTAAGTACTTGAATCATATTTCTAATGATCTTATACCTGAGTAGTATAGGCTTCATCTTTTCATACAAAATACCCAGGACCAAATTATGGTGGGTTTTAAATTTAAATATACTGTAGTTGTAATGTAGTGGTTACTGTAGTAGGTACTACGCGGTGTTGTAGTAGCCAGAAATATATATATGCTTTGGTCATTCGCGCCACCGGTTTGGGAATATGTTTTATAGAGTAGTTGGTCCATTGAAAGGAATTCAAGCCATTGGTCCACTAGACCACCATATACCATTAGTGCAGTGAAAATGAAAGCCAAAAATGAACAAGAAGATGTCATAGCATACCACATAGGTGCATGCCTCAGAAGTGGATTCAGAGAATGTATCATCAACTAGAGCTGTGCTATCCAGATTAGATGAATGAGAGGTTATGTAAATTACCATCAGTACCATGAACCGTGGAGCTCCACAGTGGAAATTATAGCCGATTATCCATGAGAGTTTGAGATATAGGCCCCATTAAAGATACATATGCTAGGGAGGTGTACATTCAAAGTGTAGTTTGGTCCTGGGCCATAAAAAGGTCATGTACGTGGCATTATTCCTCTGGGTCTTTGGATCATGTATGAGACACCTTCCAATGGTCTTATGGGTCATGTAAGGGACCCCCTAAACCCTTAAAATTGATATTATCCATAGATTAAAAAAATGTAAGGCCTTCGGGATTTTGGATTAAGTGGTTCAATCATCTTTCTTCCCTTATCCATTTATAATTCCCACTTGAATTCTATTTATAGGTGAGCTAATACACCCTATTTCTTAGTGTTTATTTAATTCATTAATTTCTTTCATTAAATATCAATTTATATGATGAAATTTGATAAGGAGTAAGATACCTTAATAAATTATGTTTTATATTATTTATCCCTAATGTTTTGTTTCTAAATAACATTTAACATGATGTTGTAATATCATACCTTCTTTTCACCACCCTAAAATATATAAATATATGTTAATTATAATATTGGACAGGCCAGAAACGACCCAGTAAACCCTTTATTATTTTCAATGGTCACCCACCTTGAAAAATGCCACCCATGTGTGTTCTTTTTGAATTTCCTTTCCCATGTGAATTCTAATGTGACCAAACCACTGTCTAGATGGGTTAGGTAGATAAATAAATTGGTATTCATTTTTTAAATTAGATGAATGTGAATTGGGGAAACTAGGAGATGTTCCCATTTATGAATTATGTATTACACACATGGATAACTAAATGCTAAATAGGTAAAAACAAGTCATTTACTTATGTTAATGAAATTTTTGTACAATGGATTACATAACACTAATTTATATTAGATGTTGAGACATGGTCAAGGCTAGTGTTGAGTAGGATGATTCATTCTACGTTAATGTGGTTTGTTGGGCTTGATGTCTCACATCATTTATAAAATGGGTTGAATGATTTCCATGTTCTTCTATAGGTTTTTGGACATGATGTTTCACATAAATCATTGGATTGATAGGATATGATGACATACCTATCCCTAATTGAAATATTTTGAATGTTCTTTATATACATCAGGAGACTTTATTACTATCAATTGATTCTTGAGAAACGCATTGGGTCCGTACTAATATCAGTATCTATTTGTTTGGATATAAATAATAATACATATATAGTTCCTACATATTAATGTGTGTGAATATATATACTTAGACCTATATAAATATATGGTGACATTATCAGAGGTATTATGTCCTTATAAAAAGCAGGCAGTGCCCACCTAATTCCATTTAGTAACTATATTTTACTCATTTATAGTTTACATAAATCTTTACATTTCTTATACCTGCACATTTACATTATATATGCAACAACTAGATATTTCAGTACATTATTTTTGGCGACCTGCTGATTTTACATCACTCCTTCTCTAGAATACTAATTGGTACCCAAACATACTTCCTGGGTTTAGTAAGGTAAAAAGGAAAGAGCTCATCTGTGGATGCTTGATTTTATTTCTAGGATGGATAACGAGAGAATTGGGCTGATCTTATGCTCATCATGATGTTGGAGTTAGAATTTTTCTTTTATTATGATTTATTTATATCATGTTGTATATACATGTTGCTTTTTGTCCCATGATTTTCCCATTTTGTAGAGTACCATTACATGATCACCCTTTTATATATGACTTGGGTAATTAAATATTCTTAGGATGGTATGTTTTCATTACTGATAAATTTCTATTTCTATTGTTTACCATCTATTTAATACAACTTTTATCCATTATGTCTAGAGGGAATATTCTCCACAAAGTAATACCCTTGGACCTCAATTCATGTGGAAAGCCTATATCATATAGGGAGGCACAAATGAGGCTATGTGGCCAACTACGTCGAGGAACCATTTTTTGGATCTTGAGACATGATGCTACACTTACTGTGTAGGGATAATTGTTTTTATTATTCATTGATTTTTTGGTTTTCAATATGATAGGTCTTGTGGTCTTCTATAAATTATCTAATTTTTACATGTCATATAGAATGAATTCCAAATGAGTAGAGGTTAAAAAATTTACACAGTCTCCCTTTTTCAATTTTCAATAGAATGTATGTTATTTATCCTTCCACAATAGGTTTAAATTAATTCATGTTAGAAAAAAATAAACGAAGAATCATTCTATAATTACTTAACCATAAGATGCAAATGTATATATATATATACATGAAATAAGTAATCCCAATGGGAATAGATATCCTAGTGCCACAAATGTTTACAACCATAGGTGTAGTGGCATGTTGTTTGAACTCATAATAATATGAAAATGTGTTATGTGGTTCAAGGTTAAGTGATGAGGATATGAACACAAAAAGGTTATTTTGGGAGGGGAATATCAACTCAGATATTGGGTTACCATGTGAGATTCACATTGTAAATCCAATTCGATCTTCATAAGAGATACACAACTAGATATTAATGGAAAAAATACAGTTTTTCAAAATCATTCATTGAAATTGGTTGTGATACAAAAATATGTAGATAATCCACATGAATTGTTGGATTATGAAAAGTTAAAGCATAACCTAGACATGTCTAAATAAATTGTAAATGAATATGGGTGGATGTAGTATTTCAATTATTAATGTTGAAACTATTGTCACACCATTTATAAATATCTCATTTGGTTAAGGGGGATCCTTCCTCAGGTACCCAAACATTATCAGTGGTTTAATCATCATATATTTGGTCATAAAAAATTCAATGAGGGGTATATTTAGATCAATCAATAATCTAGTTACCAATATTTCCATGAATGTTAAAACCAAAAGGAATAATCAACTCAGGGTTTTTAGATTCCAAGAATTGTATCTCAAATCAATTATTTGTTTAATAATGATAAAAGAATAATATGTATTAATTAGGGTCATGGATAAAAGTATATTCATGAATTTTTTCATAACCCTAATCATTATATAGACACGTATTAAATAAATTATCTAGGTGAAGAGGTAAAACATCATATTCTTGAGTACATAGTCAATTAAATTTGTCGTCCACACATTTTGAAGTGGTTTTAATTCCATAAATAATAATCAATATATAGAAAAACATACGATCTATATATAGGTTATATGAGGATCAAATATAAATTTTTCAATGACTAGTTATTCCATAAATAATAGCTTGTATATTTATAGAGACTAATTTCAATCCCCAAAACTATTATAACCTTTTCATTTTCCCTCTAAATACTTCATAATACATGAAAATGAATCATTTATCAAGTAGAGATAAATAATTTTCTCAATATTCCTTTTGTGATTTTCTTACATGTAAATTATTAGGATATATATATTTCTTTATTGTTTATGTTATGAAATTATTGACCGAGGAGGAGTAACTAGAGCTTATGGTCATCCAACACTATATAATTTTTTTAAGACCATAAATTACTTACTAATAGAAGAGGTAATCCTCATAGGATTAATGGTGAGGTAAACCTCACATGAATAATATCCTAATAATGATGCAGACACCATTAGGGTCACTTGTACAAAGTTTAAGGCCATTGTTGTTAGGCCAACAAATGAGAGTTAAATTTATAGTTGATCCTAGGATAAGATATCCAAGAATCCCTAGATATCATGTATTAATATAAATAAATTTATACATAGTAATTATTTGGTGTTTTCTACACTTTTCAGGCTCATGTTATTTGGAAATTTATTGTATGATTCATCCTAATGATGGTATTTTTAGAAAACCCAACATGAATTAAGAGGAACACATACATTGATGTAAATGGAATTAGTTTTAAATATATTTTTATTCCTTCATTATGTTATCTTTTCATCACTTTGTATCCAATGTTATGATAATAAAATCATACATAATTTTAATAGCAATGAATTTTTATCCGCAACATATATACGAAACCCTTTCATGTATTTTTATGTTATAATAAGTGAAAAAATATCATTCAATTAAATGTTATGTTGATTAGACATATGATATCTCACATCTTATTTAAATAATGGGAATGATACAAAATTATTTAACATTTACATTATTCGAATAAGTTTGAACACTGCAGTTATGTAATATATATATCACAACATGAACTATTAAATCATTGAAGAATTGTAAAGAAAATTCTTAGGATGACCCCTAATCATATTCAAATAGTAGTTCCATATACTATGTTTTTTTGGTATATGGAGATTAGAGAGTCTCCTCATTACAAATATATAAATCATGTTTTGTAGATCCATGGATGTTGGAATAAAAAAAATGAAGATGTGGTGTCCTTTTGTGTTGAGGATGCACATTACCTATAACTATGACATATATTTGTGGAATTAATCAATTATGAAATGAATTGGAGTGTATTGAGGTAGGATACATAGGAAGGTTCCAATAACACTAAAGGTAAAATTAGTATGAACTAAACATATTCTCATAATAAATCATGCAATGAGGATAAAATGGAGGTTTTTTTGTTATTTTTTTCATGGATCTGTGGATCGATAAATCCTGACCAAAATCTTCGTAAGAATTATGTTCAAACTATTTTGTCCAAATAATTTATTCAATTAATGGTCACTGATATTTGATTATAGTAGTAAATATCCCATCAAGTTGGGGAAATATAACTATATGTTAATGGGAGGCCGAATGCATCCATAGGAAATCACCAAGATGGGTGTCAGACAATTAGGTTCATGTTATATAGGTCATGTGTTGTTCAATTTTTGTTCATTAAAAATATCTCAGGTGAAAAATAATTTAAAATCATATATCTAATATATTTATCATGATGTTTAATATAACAACCCTTCTCTTTATTACACATTTAAACTTTATTTATTACATAAACATTCACTTAATACAACTCAGAGGAAAGAGAGGTCTAGTGTATAGGGAAATTAGGAACATTACATGAAAACATAAAACATAAAATACTACATATTTATTGATATTTTTTTACATACCTACTCATTCCATCATACTTGAAACTTCATGGGATAACCTAAATACATACATAAGAAAGGGATGATCTATAATGCCTAGTAAGGGAAAAAATAAGGCATAACATAAAGAATATAACACATGTTAGGCAATAGGAATATCAATGGATTATAAGATAAACATTGACATAAATTTATTATATAGCATGATTATAATAACCTTGAAATGTGGCAATAACATTCAACATGATATTATCTTGAGACATGGCTCATTTCACATGGATTTGCATAAGTAAACCATCATTGCACATGAATTAGTAAACCATCATTTTAACATGAATCAGCATGAGTAAACCCTCATTGTTGAAGAATTAGAATGAGTAAACCCTCATTACACATGGAATATCATGATACTAAACATTAACCATTGCGTTGGAGCACTATCAGGGTGCACCCTTTATAAACATTTCATTTCATTCATAAGTGTGCCACATGGATCATATAACATGGAATCATTCAACATAATAATTTATTAAAAGATAAATAAATGTGGAATACATAGATGAAATTTTATAAAAAAATATTTATATGTTCACAAATATGAATACCGTTGATAGAGAAATGGGAATGGTATTCACTAGACAATGATTTTGGCATGAAACATTGTGGTGGAATTTCGACAACCTAACAACATGACATAAATATTATTAAAAATTGTTAATGAGAGAGAAACAGGTATATAATCACATTTAAATGAAATGGAAAGTTAGGGGTCATATTGATACAAGTCCCAACACATTTAATTTTGAAATAGAAGGTGTGACATAATAATGAAAATTGAATAAAGAGGACAAATGGAATAACTTTTTTGAAATTTCGGTATGGTAATGGTTGTACATGGGAGGAATAAAGGACATAGAAAGAGGTCTATAGTCATTAAAACATAAATAGGTTAGTATTGGGGAGGTGATAAATCATACCCCAACATTTTTAATTAAAAATAAAAGGGTATAAAAACATAATGAAACTTGGAAAAAAAAAGATAAAGGAATGAATCCCTTACGAAAATATGTCTTTGTAACGACATAGATAAGGGTCCAAATGAGGGAGGATTAATAATCCCACCTTAAAATAATATAAAAATTAAATTTATATAATAATTATAAAATAACTCAAATATAATCATTCGAAATTACACAATTTGTTTTCAAATAAGATTATTGAATTTCAAAGGAAGAGGGGAATTTGATTATCCCTTACTTGAGTGTAAGACTTCAAGAGAATGAGGATGGGATTACTGAGATCTTGGGGTGCCTTGGGAAGATTCTAGAGAGATGACGGAATAGTAGGTATGTTTAACAAGGATTTTGAGTGAAGGGAAGTGGGATAATGGGCAGGTTTATAAAGGAAATGAGAGCGGAATTCATCAATATTCCACAAACATAAGTTTTTGAATCAATATAATTGAATATTCCAAACCAAAAACATTCCCATGGTTTTTACCCATGTTTTTTTAAATGGTAGTGGAAAAAATTATTTTTTAAGTCCAAAGTCCGAACTTATTAAAATATTAGGTTTTCTTATCTGGAGGTGAGTCACACTTTCATGGAAATCATTTTAAAATGTTAAAATAATTTATAAGTCTTGTAGAGTCCCCTAAGGAATTTTAAAATTAATAAAACAAATCTAATATAACATTATTTAAAAGGTAAATTATATATTGTCTAAATATCCCTTTTACTGTATTTCATTAAATAACTATTGGTTCATTATGATTTCATAAAACACATTATATATTTTTACAGTATTTAATTTTTACCCAAAAACTCATCTGTGTCAAAAAAATTATGAAAAAATCACCATTGGATAATTTAGAAGCCCTTTTTCAAAAAATAATATTTATTTCATCTAAATAATATTCTAAATATGTGAATTTTTTCATTTAAAAGAAAATCTTCATTTATTGAAAATTGAAGGGTTTTGAAAAAATCAGTTTTTAAACCATAATAAAAGTATCATTTGACTTAATAAAAATTATATGATCATTTATATTTAATAAAAACTATATAATAATAATACTTTATTACAATATTATTTATTCCAAAAATTAATTAATTCATCAAAATAAATTCAATAATTAAAAATACAATTTTAGTTTTTTCCTATGAAAATATAATTCTTATAAAAAATAATACATAATAATTTATAGAGTATAAAAAATAAAGAATTAATATAATCATCACATATATTTAAAATGAGTGGTCTTATAAAAAAATTATAACAATATTAATAAAACCTCATTCTAATATAACAATTTCTATATTTCTAAAAATTACCATTTTACTCAAAAAATCAATTTATCTAATTAATTATTTTTTTATGAAAAAATATTCTCATAGGGGAATTTATGGAATACAAATTTTATTTATAAACGGTATTAAAAAATAAGTAACTAATGCCTTATTACATAACCCCTTATAACTCCCGCATAAGACCTAAGGGTAAGGTGTGCGATGTTGGCAGACTCTTGGGGTGGCTCGGAAACAACACTCGTGTGGTAATATCTATGTACATGAACTTATCTCATAGGCGATTTCATTCAAGATTAACATGTTGAAGCTTGGCATGGGCCTGATAAAGGAAGAATCCCAGTGACACTAACTCAATTCCAAGCTCCATCAGATAAGATTCATATCGCCCGAGTCTACTAGATGAGGCCATCCTCTTCTTTGTCGGTGTCGAAATGATATTTTTTTTAAAAACCTTAAATTTATATCAGCAATGTGATCACTTTTCAACAAGTATATTTTAAATGGTAATGATACATATTGGTAATTTAAACCCAATAATAATAAAAAAGAGCGAATGTGTTTTCTATATCCATAATAAATTTAATTAAATAAAAGAAAGGGAATTTTATTCATGAATTTTCAGGTGTTTACAACATTCCCCCCATAAGAAATTCCACCCTCACAATTTTCTTTTCCAACACTAAAAAAATGTTTGTATCTCTACCTCATCACTTCCTCTGGTTTCTATGTTTCTTTTTCAAAGTTGTGGTTTCTCCACACAACTTTGAAGAGTAAAATTACCTTATTTCATAGAACATTTTCTCTATGATCTAAGATCTTCACCAAATTCTCTTCATATGAGAGGTTATTCCCCAATGTTTCCACATATGGATTGAGTACATGTGATGGTTCAAGTATTTAAATCCTCAAGAGTGATACATGGAATACATCACGCACTTGAGACTAGTTCGGTGGGACTTCTAGTTGATATTCCACTTCTCCAATGAAATCAAGGATCTAAAAAGGGCTGATGTACCTTGTAGTAAGCTTTCCATTCTTCCCAAATCTCATAACTCTATTCCACAGTGATATGCGGAAGAATACCATGTCTCCAACATCAAACTCTAGCTCTGCTCGACGATTATCAGAATATCTCTTTTGTTGACTATGAGCATCTTTAATGTGATGTTGGATGGTCTTAAACTTCAACACCATTTCTCAACCATTTATGGACCTGGGAGTTTTCTCTAACCAACATCATCCCAACATTCCGGTGTTCTGCACATATTCCCATTAAGGTCTTCATAAAGAGACATTTGGATTATTGAGTGGAAATTGTTATTGTAAGAGAACTCAACCAGAAGAAGATATTGATCCCATCTACATTTTAAGTCCATTAAGAATGCTATCAAATTGTCCTCAAGTGTTTGGATAGTCCGTTGAGATTTTCCATGAGTTTGAGGTTGATAAGCTATACAGATGTTCATCTAAATATCCAGAGCATTTTGGAGACTCTTCTAGAACAAAGAGGTGAATATTAGATATCAATTGGATATAATCAATAGTGGTGCTCCATTCTTAATTACCATTATTATGATGTATATCCATACCAGTTGATTCAATGATAAATCCTCTAAAATTGCAATGAAGTGTGTAGTCTTGGTAAGCCAATCCACAAAAACCTAGATAGAATTATTTCCTTTGGATTTCATTGGCTGTTTAGTGAAAAATTCCATGGTGATGTTCTCCCATTTACATGTTTGTTTGTGTAATGGTTTCATCTTCCCATTATACATCTCCCACTTCTCCTTCACTTTCCGACTTACCAGGCACATTGATGTATTATCAGTGATCTCCTTTGTCTTGTTATCCCACCAAAAATTCTCTCGATGATCTTGATACATCATTTGGTTCACTGGATTAATGGAAAAATTAAAACTATGTGCATCATAAAAAATTTCATTCCTTAACTATATATTTGATGGAACACATAGTCTTGAACCATATCTCACAATTCCTTCTTCATTAACATTGAACATCGAGGTATTCCCTTTTCTGATAGTTTTCACTTTCTTCTGAATTCACATATCCTCATTTTGAGCATCCTATAACCATTCCAAAAGAGACTATTGAGTAATTATATGTGATAGGATTTATGATGTTCCTTTATTTATGATTCCCATGCCCATCATCATTAAATCAAAGAATATTGGATCCTTTTCACTTCTCATCAATGAAAGAGTTTCTAGATCCATTCTACTTAGAGTGTCCTACACCTTAGTTTATTTCCTAGGGTGATAATGGATTGATCAGTCGTAATCTTAGTTGAACTATAACTATCATTGTTGGTGCATATTCAACTATTTTAGTGTGAATATATAGTAGAGGATTTTGGGACCCATATATATTTCACACTTCCCCCCAAAGAGGTAAGATTGCCAATTTTTTAAAGCAATGATTAGTGAAGCCAAATCTAGATCATGTGATGGATTGTTCAGCTCATGAACATTCAATTTCCATAAAGTATAGGCAGTGACATTTTCATTTTCCATCAACACATGGACTAACACCTTATTCAAACCTTCACTGAATACCATGAAAAGTTCTCCACTTGTAGGTAGTGTGATAATGAGAGCAGTTATAAGCCTCATTTTCAACTTCTTGAAGTTCTCTTCACATTAATCATTCCAAGAAAACATGACTACCTTCTGAGTTTGCGTGGTAAGAGGGTTTGACAGTTGCAATAAATTTCCCACAAATCGGTGATAATATCTAGATAAACCAAGGATGCTATGAATATCTGTCATAGAGTTTGGACTTGACCATCCCTCAATTGGAATTGTTTTGTAGGTATCCACATATATCCCATTTCTTGTGATTATATGACACAAGAATGATATTTCCTTCAACTAGAACTCACACTTGTAGTACTTTTCATAGAGATTATCCCTTTCCAAGGTCTCTAGTACATTGGTTTGATGATTCTCATTCTCATCATTGGTTTTGGATTATATTAGAATATCGTCTATAAAGACTTCTAGAAATTTTTAAAGGCAATCTCTAAAGACTCTACTCATAATGTAAAAGAATATTTCTAGAGCATTATTGAGTCTGAAATGAATTACTATGAATTCATAGTTCCCGTACATTGTTAGAGAAGCATTATTGTGGATATATTCCTTCTTCACCCTTACTTGGTAATATCACAACCACAGATCCACCTTTGAGAAGTATTGTGCTTCACATAGCTTATCGAACATGTCATCAATTCATGGGAAAGGATTCTTGTTCTTTATATTTATTTTATTTAGCTCATGATAATCAATGAAAAGGCACATTGACCCATCCTTCTTCTTGAAAAATAGGATTGGTTCACCCCATGGTGATGCACTTGGGCATATAATCCCTTTATCCAGATTCTACTATAGTTTTTTCTTTAGCTCCTCAAGCACCACAATAGCCCTTAAATATGGAGTCTTGGATATTGGAAATACCCCAGGTATATGATCAATCAAGAATTTGGCATCTCTTCTAGGAGGAAGACTAGGAAATTCCTCGAGAAATAATTCAAAAAATTCTTTCATGATAGTCATGTCTTCGAGGATGGTTCCTTCAATAGACTCTATCATATGTGGAAGATACACATGATCACATGGTAGTAATTTCCATGCTTGAGATGATGGTGCTAATGAAGATTTATCCTCCTTGAGGAAATTGTATAGAATTGGGGGTCGATTCTCCATATAGAGAGTGATTTACCTCTCACATTAATTTATGTTGGCTCTATATAGGGAAATCCAATCCATGCCAAGAATGGAATCAAATTCCACTAGGGGGAGTATGATGAGGTTTGTTAGGAATTTAAATCCACTAATCATGATAGGGGATGAGTTATATTCATGGGATGCAATAATTTACCCATTTTCTAATCTCACTGTAATCTCTACTTTCATGATTTTTGTGGTGCTTGTATTTTTTTACTAAACTTACAGGATAAAAATGAATGCGTAGAATGTGAATTGAAAAGTATGGTCAATATTAATGAATGAATAACTAGAATACCTATCCCCACTTTGTCGTCGGGATTCACTTCAATTGAAGTGATTGAAAAAGAACACCCCTGCTACCTTGGAGGTTATTGGTTGCCTCCACAGACCATTGTCTTAGGTAATTAGTCTGAAAAGTGCCCAGGTTCTTTATAGTTTTAGAAATGAACAATGCGTCGAGGGATTAACAGGTCGTTCCTCTCCTTTGTCGCAGTAGTGGGTATTTCATGTCAGAAATTAATGTCCAGGTTCCCTTCTCTTCCACACATAAAGCATCTCCTCGTCCCCTTTAGGAAATTTTTGGGGTGCGTCTTTCCCCACCTTTAGAATGTGGGATAATTGAATTTTTTAGCATCGTTAGATTTATCCATCAGACCTCCGGAATTAAAGTCATCTTTCCACTTCTTATCCCCATGATACCACTGAGATTCTCGGACCACCATTTTGACTTTAAGGGCTCATTAGAAAATTTCTTCATAGCAATTTAAGTCACGAATCATTAGGTCTTTCTATAGGATAGGTTTTATCCCAACAAATAAGCGATCAACCTTGTATTCAGGGGTAACAAAAAAGCAAGAGGTGAATCGTTCATGCGTTGTGAAGTTTTCCTTATAAGATCTGATTGATTCATAATTTTTTTCGAGAGGGTAAGGAATACCCTTTCCATATGAAGTTGGAGTGTTCGAGGAAAATATTAATTGAAAAATATTCTTTGAGAATCCTTCCATTTCAACACCTTGATATCTTTCCCATGATTTGTATTTATGATCAATGCACACCATTGATCAGCTTCACCCTCCATAAAATAAGCATCCAGAAGAACCTTCTCTTGTTTGGATCATGGAAGAATTGAGAAGATATTCTCAATGTAGTTTATCCATTGTTTGGAGATTGATGGATCAGATGATGCGTTGAATGTAGGGGGCCTTTGTCTCATTAAGCTCTCGATTGTGGCTGGTTATTTCATGAGGGGGGGGGGGGGGGTGGATGTTGCTCTTGACACATGTTTGTATTCATAACATGAGATAATTGCGAGAGTATTCTGACAAAGTTTTCAATTCCTGCATTCATTGGATTGAGCATCTCATTAGAACATCCACCACATAGATCTTCACATCAGTTGTTAGTTAGAGTCATCCTATTACCGACCATTGGATGAAATAAATGTAATTTTAGGGGCAACATAGAAATTGGAATCCAATAAATAAAGGTATAACATATAAATTACATTTCTTTCCTTAACATATGAATTTATAGGCTTCAATCTATGTTATCCATGATCTACATCGAAACATTTATTCTTAGGGGAATTTTTTTATTCTCTCAATAATGGTTCATATTAAACCTATCAATTAACCAAAGTATATCCCATGGGAGTGTTAAACCATGATTAGAGAAAATCCCATTTTCGTGCACTAATTCTTATTCCAGTATAGATCAAAGCAGATTTTTGGGTTTTACCCCTAGATACATCTGTTCTAGAACCACCTATACTTGTTCATATCTGGACAAAGATATATTTTCTAGATACACCACTTACTCGTTTCTCAGAAAACATTAGGGAAGTTTTTACTATAATCAGTCTTATCCATATGGATTTTACAGGGGTTTTATATTTATAATCCAAAAAAACTAAACCTACCCATTGATACAAACTATAACAAACCGTCTCTTTATTATATATTTATACAAAATTTATTACATAAATATTCACTTAAGAAAACTCTGATCATCGAGAGGTCTAGTGTCTTGGAAATTAGGAACATTACATGAGAACTTAAAACATAAAAGGCGATATATTTATTGATAACTTCATTTACATAAACAACTCATTCCTTCATACTTAACACTTCATGTGATAACCTGAGGATATACATAAGAAAAGGGTGAGTTATAATTCCCAATAAGGGAGTAAACAAGGTGTAACATGAAAAATACAATACATTTTAGGAAATAAGTATATTAATGGAGCATAACAGAAACATGAATATAATGGAATGATATAAAATGATTATCCTAACACGGAATTGTAGCGACAACATTCAACATGATATTATCATTATCCAAGGCTCATTTCACATGGATTTGTATGTGTAAACCCTTATTGGAAATGAATTAGAATGTGTAATCCCTTATTTACACTACAATCAATATTAATATACCCTCATTGAACATAAATTAGCATCAATAAACCCTAATTGCACATGGCATATCATGATAATAAACATTACCCAATTCAATGGAGCGTTATAAGGGCACACCCTTTGTAAACCTTTCATTTCATTTATAAGTGTGCCACCTGGATCTTATAACATTAAATCATTCATCATGAACATTTATTCTATGTTAACAGAATGTGGAATACATACAATAAATTATATAATCAATAATTATATGTTCATAAAGGTGAATACCCATGATAGAGAAATGGTATTGGTATTCACTACCTGATGATTTTGGCATGGGAAATTGCGGTGGAATTTTGGCAGCCTAACGGCGAGACATAAAAATTCATAAAAATGGTTGATGAGAGAGAATGTGGTATCTCATCATATTTACATGAAATGTAAAGTAATAGTTTCATATCGATACATGTACCAACACATAGAATTGTGAAATAGAAGGCATAACATAATAAAAAAACATGAAGAAAGATGAGAAATTTAATAATTGTTACGAAATTTCGGCATGGTAACAGGTGTACATGGGACGAATTAATGAGATATAAAGAGGTATCCCATAATTAAAACATAAGTAGGGAAGTTTGGGGGATGTTTGAAATCATACCCCAATATTTTTAATTTAAAATAAAATGCTATAAAAACATAAAGTGATTTGGACTAAAAAAGAGAAAGGAATGAATACCTTATGAAAATTCAACACGGTAACGAATTAAGTAATAGTCAAAATGTGGAAGGATAAATAATAATTCATTAAAATAACATAAAATATACTGTAATATAATTATTATAAATGAACAAAAATATAACCATTCAAAATTAAAAGACCTAATTTTAAATAAGATGCTCAAATTTGAAAGGAGGAGAGGAAACTGGGGATCCCATACTTGAGTGTCTAACTTCAAGAGCTTTAGGAGGGGTTTCATGAGTGGTTGGGGCACCTTGGGAGGATTATAGAGAGGGTAGGGCAGGGTAGGGATGTTCTACAAGAATTTTTAGTGAAGAGAAGTGTGATCTTGGGTGATTTTCTATAGGAAATTAGAGGGCAAATATTTAGTATTTCACAAACTTGCGTTTTAGAATCTATATAATTAAATTCTCAAAACCAAAAAACATCCCATGGTTTTTGCCCATGGTTTTCTCCAATGTGGATTGGAAAAAATTATTTTATATGTCCAAAGTCCATACTTATTAAAATATTAATCTTTCTTATGTGAAGGCATGTCACACTCTCAAGGAAATCATTTGGAAATGTTATAATATTTTTTATGTATTGGAGGATCCACTACAACATTATTAAATTATTAAAAAAATATATAATCACATTTTATTAAATTTTAAACATATATTGGCCGAATTTACCTTTTATATTAGTTTAATACATTAGTATTGAGTCATTATGATGTCATAAAACACAATATATATTTATATGGTATTTAATTTTTACCAAAAAATTTGATCCTCTCATAAAATAATGAACAATTCACTGTTTGATAATTTCAACATCCTGATTTAAAAAATAATATTCATTTTATCTAAATAAATTTTTATATATGTAAATTTTTACTTTTAAAAATGGAAACCGTAATTTATTAAAAATTGACGGGTTTTGGTAGGAACTGTTTCCAAACTTTAATATAAGTTACATTTGAATTCATAAAAGTTATATGATAATGTATATTGTATAAAAATATTATAATAATAAAATTTTATTAACATATTTTTTATTTCCAAAAATTAATTAATTTATCAAAATAAATTCATTAATTAAAAAATAAAAATATAGTTTTATCATTTAAAAATATAATTCTCATTAAAAATAATTCATAATAATTTATAAAGTAAAAAAATATGGAATAAATATAATCATCACTTATAATAAATGTTAATTTTCTTATAAAAGCTTTATATAAATATTAATAAAACCTCTTTTTAATATAATAATATATATATTTTTAAAAATTACCATTTTACCCAAAATATCAATTTATCTAATTCATTATATTTTTAATAAAAACTATTCTCATAAAGAAATTTATGGAATAAGACTTTTATTAATAAAATGGGATTATAATAGAAGTATATAATTCCTTATTACATAACCCCTTATAACACCAACACTATACCTAAGAGTATGGTGTGCGATGGTGACAGACTCTTTGTGCTGCTCGGATAACATCGCCCGGGTGGTAATCTCTATTAATATGAAATTCTCTCATAGGTGATTATGTTAAATATTAACATGTTTATGCTCAGCTTGGGCTACATCAAGAGTGGAGCCTAGTGATGCGACCTCCTTTCCAGGATCTGAAAAATGAGCTTCGTACGGCCCGAGTCAACTGGATGAGGCCATCCCCTCCTTTTTCTATGTCAAAAGGATACTTTAAAAAAACAATAAATTTATACAAGTCATGTGATTCTAGTTAAATTATTATATCATTGACAGTAATAAAACATAATTGAAATATAAACTCAATAATAATAATAATAATAGTTCATGTGTTTTCTAAATACATAAGACATTTAATTTAAAATAGAAAGGGAATTTTATTGATGAATGTTTGGTTCATTAAAGATAATGCCTTACTTCTAGGATGTAGATATTTACAATTGTCAATAGTTGAATGACTAGAGAATCACAACATATCATGTAAAATTATCTATCGAGACACACATATTTCATTGATTTATCCTACACTAGTTTAACTCTTGGGAAGATAATTGTGATGTAAATGGTAGCTCTGCTCGATGTAATGAATGAAAATCCTAACAAGAATTTGGAAAGGACCAATAAACAGTGGTTTACTGATTATGAGATTTGAAATAACTACTATTTATGTGATATATAAGTCTATAATTAATACATAACCTATGAAGATAAGAATTAAGCCACATTAATACCTGAAGATATAAGAAGTGTATTAGACTAGGATGATTGGTATGTATCTCTTTGAAAAATGCACGAGGATTCTATGAAAAGTTTTTTCATACATAGGAGTGGGGACTTCATTATTCAATATAGTTACATTGATTTAGAACTATATTATAGTAGTTCTTATAAAAAAATTTCTCAGATGTAATGAAAACTAGGCCTAATAGAATAAACCACACCAAGTAGTCCAAGGTCATGCAATATGGATCATATTCTAAACTGGGTTTAATTATAGTGTAATTTTTATATGATTCAATGATAAGAAAACTGAACATTACTTTATATAGTGTAGAAACATGAATCAGGCCACACGTAGTTCATAATATATGGGTTCATTTTACATCAATCCTGGATGATGATGATAGAAAAAACCTACATTGGGGATTATGTATGGATTTGGATTTCATTTAAGAGTAATAAGTCCCATAATCTGACCAATTAAAATAGTTTGAGATTTAATGAATTATACTGAAAATTAAATGATGTTTAATTTCATTAGATTGGGATGTTGATGGCTTATACTATCTGTTCATATGAAGATGAGAAATTAAAAGTAGTTAAGAGTCATATGGGTTGAAATATCTATTACATGTTTTATTATTTTGATGACAGGACATTGTACATAATCATTACAATTTTAATACATGTACATGGCCCATGTAGTTTAATGTTTCTCTATAAGGGTGTGGGAAATGAAGTTTAACATCATGTATGGATGATGTAGGGAATGATTTCTGACATCATTCTACTTGTATGTAGGACATATAGTTTCACATAGTGATATATAGACATGTCCCATGTTGACACCCGCCAAATGAGAATCAAAAAAATCACAAAGGAATAAACACCTGAATATAGGTATTACCTTCCCCATTGAAGTAATGCAAGAAAAGGGTGGCAGAGACACGTGGATCACATTAGACTCTAAGGAACTCGCAATCGTGTGACCATTTCAAGGTCACATGACCTATCCACACATAGAGTATAACCCATAGCAAGACCCATGGAACCCCCTTTGATGAACCTTCTTGCTCTAGGGAAGGCCCTTGAGACATCCAATGGTTGCGTGGTGACAACTAAATGAGTTCCCCCCATGTTGAATGTTTTTTAATAGGAAAGCACTTAATAACCATCCAAAATCCAATGAAACTAACAAGTGATGATTACCAATGTTAGAGACCCCTAGTGGTCATAAAGCTGTTATTATATATCACCCACGGGAAGGAAAAATATCCTTTACAATATCCAAGAAAACACATGAGACCCTCAATCATTTTTATAATAAAACAAAGGAGATAAATGGTAGGTGGATAGAGGTGTTGATAGTTGTAGAAGGGAATGTGTGGTGCCCCCAATTATCCATAGGACACTGTGACTCTTTGAACACATGTCTAACTCACCTCACAATAGCACATCAACATTTCAGCCTAACCATATGGATGTCCTCATGTGTGTCAAGGAAACCTTGTGGTTCTCTAAGGACGAATGAATGGTCTTGTCCAATGAAATTCTCTCGGACCCCCATATAAACCATACTGGGCACATGATGCATCAAAAAATTTAGTAAATTTCATTAACGTTACACATGAAATCTCACATTTCTCCCAACTATTGTAAAATAAGAAAAAAACTGTTGGAGGTGGTGGAATTTACTCACCGTTTTAAGACATTGGCGACGTAATAAGGAAGTCCATAACACGGTCTTGCGAGACCCCCCGAATAATCATCCTTGTCTTGCAAAAAGCCCCCAAAAAATAACTAATCATCTCACATACACCTATCTAATAGAACATAGATCCTCAAAACATCCCTTGGACATATCAACATGACAATAAGAAAGTCCTTTAACAAGTTTTCATGATCAAATGATTCCTCATTAATTTTTTATATTCCTATAAAGGGAGAGCTGATGATATAGAATCATGATCGCTAGAAATCAGGATACACCCTCATAGTGGTCCATGGAAGAGTTTCACTAAGCCACATGGTGCTAGGCCCCCACACTGAATCCATCTTGGACTCGGGATAAATATTCCCCATATATGGTAGCAGAACGTGTCATAGACCTCCAATAAAATTAAGAGGTGGGAATTGGGGTCCTCAATGGGCAGACCTCCTAATTGAACAATGTTTTGGATTAGTTGCATTATGTTTTCCTTGAACATGAAGTGTTGGGAAAACAGTAGGGGACGGAAGATGCCCGTGTCAGCTCCGTGAATGATGGGAGTCCGTAATCCATGAGAGTATGCCATGGAGGTGGATGTTGAGGGAGTGGAGGTGGCATGTATTGTTCTTCATGAGGGGATAAGTATGAACCCTGACCTGGATGTAAAATTAGAATCCACTCTAGTTGGAACTGTTGGAGCTGTTGTGGGTTATACCCTGGTGCATGTGGAGTTTTCTAGTTCCAGTTTTCATTCGAACCATACGACTCTCCTACTCCTTGGACATCAGCTGGATTTTCTGCTTCGTTCTACACCATGGGATTTTGTTGTTGTTCTCATCCATGAGTGTTTGTCGTCACCTTAATATATTCCGTTCTATTTCAATGTCAATTGGGATAACCCTCGATTACTCAACATTCTTGGAATGAGTGAGGTAGCTGCTCGTACACCTATGGGTCTTCACAACACTAAACACACCAAGCATAAATGAGGAAGAAGAATGATAAACAGAAAGGGGATTAGAAAAGTGATCTTTGGGAATTTATGATTTTTATTTCCACTAAAATTTGAAATAAACTTAAGTAAAACAATGTCAAAATTAACTTTTCTTGTTCCCCGACAACGACACAAAAATCTGGTAAGTCATTTTACTAAATGTGTGTTATCAATGTCACAAATTGTTTTACCCTAACGAGTGTAGTACCAGTAAGGGCTCGATCCACATGGAAAAAAGTTATTTTTGCCTTGGTTATATAGTTTTTATTTTTTTCTTAGTGAAGTTTAATGAATTTAGAGTCGATTTTTAATGTTTAGATAAAAATTTAATTTGATTTAAATTTCTTTAAAAAGTTACTTAATGGATATAAGAAAATAAGAGAAAATGGTTTTGATGAAAATATGGAGGGAAATGCATTGGGGTTGTGGATTATTAAGAGTTTGTTTATTAAATAAAATTGTTTATGAGGTTGTGTTGTTCATAATAATCCATCACTCTGGGTTTCAATTTGTAACAGGGTTTCCTTGGTTCGGTAAACTTATGTCTAGAGATGAGGAAACTGACTCCTTGGTTTAGTAGTTTGTGTTTCACAGTTCATTATTTGGTTTAGTCTATTTTTTAGATGATGAATACTTTTGATGATCATGAAATTATTAATTGTTATTCTCCTTTTGAGTCCCTTAAAATTATGTCCTTTGTCTGGCTTAGAATTTTTAGTGATAAAATGAAGTGGTTAAAGAAGAATAAGAAGAGGTTAACAGAACAAACCCATTCATAAAAACTACTCTAAATTACAACTCTTTCATCTCCCACAACCCTAAAACACTGAGTATTTAGTTACACATATATGAAACGGAAAAAAAATCCCTCGATACCTTATGTGATCATCATAAAAACTTCGAGGATATACTGGGTCTTTGGTAGAATGGTATAAGGGTGAAGTAGTTGAAGGATGGTAGCATGGAAGTAGAACAACAAAACTTCTTTCCATTGGGCCTTCTCCCCTTTCTCTCTCAAAAAATGGAGGACAAGGCCTCTATTTATAGAAAACAATATTATATGACGTGTGAAAAAAGTACACGTTGTGTAGTATTGTTAATACAGTTTGTCATATTTTTCTCTTCTGGTGGGTGGCCCAACATGCCATATTTTTTTCTTGGAACATGGAGCTTCCTAGTAGGTGGATATAAACGGCATGTAGCGCCACCATACATTGCGTGTACTCTCTTTTATCGGCCACAAACCCCTTCTAGAAGGGGAGACAAGATGTATAGATGATGCACATGGTTTTTAAACATCAGCCGTCCACATGGGCATGTAGACTTATTCTCAACCACCAACCGCTACTAGAAGACTATATACAGTGTGTAGCTTTTGTAAACTGCATGTAGACGCTTCTGGTAACTTGGGCATGTACTCTAATTACTAGGTATTTTCTGAAGACATGTTCTTATTTTCAATAAATTATGTGGAAATTTATACAAAAATTGGGTTCATAAATTTCTACTTAGTGGGGGTTCAATCTGATCAATCCTATCAACAAGGAAGGCTGGTGAAACCTAAGACACTAGAAGATGATACTCCTTCAACCTCTTCAAAAACCCTAGGTCCATCTAACTTAGATGATCTAGCTCTTGAACAAAATTCTAAGGAGAATCCCCATATCGGGAAGTAAAGAACTCTAGAAAAAATGTACAATGTTCCAAAATTGATAACTGTAGTCCAAGATAAGCTCTCGATCATCAATTTTCTTTTCCTTTCAAAAGAACTCAGGGAGGCACTTGTTGTATCCCTCCAAAATCCATTGGAATTTGATACAGAAGTCACTGCATCCAAGGTCTGACATGTGTAGACAATGAAATTATAATTTTTTTATCATGATATCTTTCACTAATCACGATCAAGAAGAATCACATTAAGGGAACATCAGACCCCTATATGTCTTGAGAAGACACTATAATGAATATTTCCCAAGAGATTAGATAAATATTATTTTTTGGATTTCTCTAATTCTTGTCTAAACCCTCCATCATTTGGATTATAGAGAATGAGACTTATGTAATACAAAGGTGACCATTCAGGGATACGATGAGAGTGAGAAAAAAACCATTGAGATGACCAAACTCAAAGCCCAATTTGGAGAACCCATATATGATTCTGAGTTGTGTTTTATCCATCAAGACACCACATATAATTTCCTCCTTGGAAGGCATTGGTTCTATTTCCACATGGAGGTAGAACAAACATTCCATCATTGATTGAAGTACCCCATTAATGGAAAGGTCATCATACAACATGGTGACACTACCCCCTTTAAGACATGAAGTTTCAGATATGTTGATTTATATTTCTAAAAGAAGGGAGGTAATAAACCAATGGTGTATAACGATATACTGGTTGTAGCTTACAATGGGTTAGGTACCACCCTTGTGAATCCCTAGAGCATGATCGATGATGACTATGTGCACCCCATAAACATGGTCAAAGTAGAAGATCTATTCCTAGAGGTCCAATATCCTCTTTTCCACTATGAAAATAAAAAAGATGATCAGCTATAACATATCATTTCAACAAATTTTATAGAAAGGGATGGTGATGTTGCTTCTAATATTCTCCCTCACCCTGATACTAATAGAGAGGCCCCCAGATTTCCATAATCCTATGAATTTCTTTACATAGAAATATAAATAGAAACGGATGAGGATGATCCCAGGATCACCCCTACACCATTCAAGGAAGGTGTATTCACTGCCGTAGTTTAGCTTTGGCGAATATACTTGGGAACAAAAGAAGACACATGACCAATATTTATTAGTACCTCCATGCCCCTTAAAGATCAATATATGTACATTGAATTTATAAACCATCATCGATTTTTGTTTTCTTGTTACTATACATAAATACATAAATGGAATCAAGAAATGTATACACACCATCTCGCATTACTTCATGAGCATCGAGGTTTCTTGTAGGAAACTAGAATGATGCACCCATCACATTCCACCAATGAAGAGGCAAACTCAGATAGTTTTTTCGAAGACTTTTTTTTGAGAAGTGAAATAATCATGATGGATTGCCAACATTATCCCCCATCAAGAAGAATAATAGAATAATTAGAGTCTTCATAAACTTCATAGACCATAATCGACCTTTACCTCAACATGACATCTCATTTCATATCTGATAACTCTATATTAATATCAAAAATGTCTTCCTAGCCCTTCTCTTCATGGGCGAGTACTCAGGGTAGAATCAGATTAATATTAACCCTAAGGAAGAATAATCCACTACCTTGAGAGTGCCTCATGGGATATTATACTACATGTTTATTCCCTTCAGATTAAATAATTAGGGTGACACATATCAGTGTGTCATGGATCGTATCATTAATCCATTTTTCTTACGGATAACTAATTGTAATGTCGATGACCTAGTCATTAAATCCTGAGAGTGATGTGATAATTTCATGGACCTATAGGAAATATTTGATAGGATATTATAGAAAATTCTAAAGATGAATCTGATAAAGTTTTCTTTTGGGGTAACATTAGGCATGTTCCTTGGATTTGTCGTACTTGACCACAACATTGAGGTTTGCCCAAAAAATACTAGTTCTATTCTAGAAATTTCACCCCCACAAAATATTAAACAACCAAGGGGAATCTGAGGGAACCATACCTATATATGGTGATTCATGGCCATCATAGTCAGTAATTCTCTCACATTTACCACGCTTATGAAGAATGGAGTCACCTACCAATGGGATGATGAACGTCAAAATGCCTTAAAATTTCTCAAGAAGTAATTGTTGCAACCACCGGTTTCTATTCAATAGGTGGATAAGAGGTCACTCATATTATAAGTGTTTACCATGTAATACCCACTAGGAACCCTACTCACATATTGAAATGATGTGGAAGGTACGAATTTTCATTACTACCTTGGCTAGAATATGCTATGCATAGATACTGGATATTATGATGTCGAAAAGAGCTACCTTGCAACCATCTTTGCTGTGAAAAGGAATTTTTTCCTACTCTTTCCCACTATTCGAAGGCTGCAGGAATAATGAGGCTGAGTACCAATCCCTCATCTCTATATTAGAACAATCCAAAGAACATAACATATCCCACATCAACAACAAAGGGGAATCCGAACTACTGATAACAGAGATCAAAGGAAAATATTACAAAAAAAGAAGGAATTGGATCATATAATAGTCAATTTTATGGGATTAATATCACATAAATGACATAATTTAAAGGTAATTTTCATTTAATTTAGATCCTTTCTTTGTTTTGGGGGTTTCCATAGGTTTTATGGAGGAGTAGATGTGTTTTCATTAATTGGGCCAAACCTTGAGCACAATTCCGGATTGAAAAATAAATATTGTTTCTTTGATAACTTTTTCATTTTTCAACTTTTTTCATCCATTAAATTTTTTCCTTGGCCTCCCCTAACCTATTAACACCACCAAGTAAATTTGGAGCCTTTAGAAATCCATAACCAAGGTTTATTTGGGTTTTTATCTAAGGGGTTGGGCCTGCCCGAAAGCCCAATTTCTGTTTTAAAAATGACTTTTGTTTATGTTATAAATTATTCCATTTTTTTGATTTTTCATGGATTCCAAGTCTCACACAAGACTATTGAACCCAGATGCACGTCTCAACTCTCTCCCCCCCTATTTGGAGATCTGGTTAATCACGATTTGGTGCCAAACTTCTTAGGCGTTTTCAAATCGTCCAGATTTAAAGAGGTAACATTTTTCTTTCATAACTCTCTAAATTCTCAATATTTTCCCCCCATTACAGTTCCTAAATGACCTAATTAGTTTTTTTTCGAACGAACCCTGAATTTTGGCTATTTCAAATTTCATGTACTGGTTTTTTGGAGTGATTACTTCAAGATACTTCAAGTAAATGAGTCCTTTTATTTCCTCTTTCAAATTACATAGGGTTTATTTCATTGTTTATAGGGTTTCTCCACTTATCATTGAGTTTTCTAATGTTAAAATACTAGGTTTTTGAACCTAGGTTTTAACTTTGGTCTTTCATGGCCAATTCTTGTGGTTTTAGGTTTGATCTAGGACTCTCTTGGTGCGGTGAGGGTGTGATTTGATTTTTAGAAGAAGATTCAAGGGTTTTTGTTACTTTGGTAGGTTATTCCATTGCGCATACAATTTTTGTGAATTAGCATACTGTGTTCATGGTATTTTAATGTTTATTTTTTTTAATGTTTCTATAAATATTGGTTTTAGTGACATTTATAATGCAAATGAATTTTAAGTTCCAATTTTTTGTGAAATTTGGGGTTTTTCATACAAATCTTTCTTTGGTTCATTTTGGGCTGACCTATAATTACTTAGTTGATTTTGTTGAACTGTATTAGGACTGAAAATCATGTTCTGAATGTTTATTCTTTTTGGTTGTTTCTTAACAGGTTTGTTTAAATGGTGTTTCAGAAGCAAATGGGATTTAAGTGCCATGTTTGTGTGAAAATGGTGGTTTTTAAAAGATATAAATTCTTAGATCACATTGCGCTGCCCCATAACTGTATTGTTGCTTTCATTAAAGTGTATTGAACTTAAATTTTGTTTTTATGACTTACAAGTGTTCGCATAGAGTGCAAAGTGGATATTTTAAAGATCTTTGGGTGCAAAAAAAATGTGATATTTTGAGAGGTTATTTTATTGAAAATAAAAAAATCTTATTGTGTGTTTTAAATGAAATAAAATGTGTGTAGATACTTTACTGTTTGTGACCAGTAGTGATATTTTATATGCAAAATGAGGTGTGTTGTTTACTGAAATATTTTTAGCACAAAAGGGGAATCTCAGGTACTTAGGTGTACAGATATATACTAGTACGGCTAGTGGACCAGATGGGTTGTGTCCATGTTTCACTGAGCAAATAGATAACGAAAACTCTAACTAAACTTTGTGGATTATATTTGAGGACCACTAGGTTATGGGTATTTTCCATACTAGTGGCTCGTGCATGGGAAAGGATTGTGACTTGGATACTTTACACCGAGGTACGAGGTACATAGGGCCCGAGACTATCTAGTTGCCTAGGGGTGTTCCTGGTTTTGGTGCTCGTTGGATTTGTGGTATTTACACTTGTTGTGGGATGTTTTTGGAAGTAATTTATAGTATATCACTTGTATATTTAAATGTGAGAACATTCTGAAAAGTTTAGCTTGAAAACTGTTATCAATTGAAAGTTGCATTTCTTAGATTTTATCAGTACTTTTCTTTGCATATTAAAACTGTTTTCTTTTTCAAATTTTATTGAATTCTATTTGGAATAATTGGGTGGAATCCTATTGGGATTAGTCTCACACCCAAATTACACCCCTTGGGAGTATTTATACATGGTTATGTTTGACTTGGGTAAAGGAAAGACTAAGGGTGATGGCGGTTGAGGGTGTGAGTCCCCATCCTTGGGACGGAGTTGTGGAGATGGCTTGGGGGTGATGACCCCTTGTCATGTGGATTCCATGGGGGATGTTTTTTTTGCTATTTCATTGTGTCTTTGGAACTTTGGTACTTCATTTGAACATATGTATTCAGTTATGTATTTTTGTATAAACCTTGCGGGTATGAATTTTTGATATTTATTTCATCAAATATTTTTGATGTTTTATGTATACATGTTCTGGTAAATAATTCCCAAACTAGGATAAATTATACCCGAGCACTTGTGCTAGCCCGTGGGGATAGGGAACGCCCTTCGGGCCTTTCCATGGGCCGCGTTTTGTGCTGTTAATAGTGACGACCTGATCCAGTTCTTGACAAAAAAGGTATCAAAGGGAGGTTAACGTTTTTGGGTTATATTACTATTTTGGGATGAGTCGGGATAGACAGAAGCTAGGAAAATTGGGGATCGGGGTTTTGGTTGTGAGTAGGGTGCATGGCCCACTCCTCTCATGGCAGAACTTGAGTCACCAGGGCATGTTGCAATTTACAGATTGACTTCACTTCCTGGTGAGACGTGTGGGCTGCAGACCACATATAGACATCAGGAGGATGTGGAGTAGTTGTTTCTTTTATTACTGGAATGTGTTTAGTTTATTTATATTTGATGTATTTGATTAAAATTTTCAGAATTGTGGTATTGACTATTGTTTTGTGACAGTTTCATTTTGTAGCAACTTGCCTCCCCGGAAAGCTCCCACACGCACACAGGAGTTGGCTGGAGAGAGTTCTGCCACACCGATTGATCAGAGGCTTGTGGAGGTTGTGGTTCGGGCTATCCAAGATTGAGGATATGGACTAGCTCCTACTCCTATTATTGTTAGGGGAGAAGATACCGGTCCTAGAAAAGACAAAGCACAAGAGTTTCTGAAAAAACAAGCCTCTTACCTTCCGAGGTAGCTCAGAACCCGAGGAAGCAGAATAATGGCTCGAGAATATCGAGCATATGTTTGAGTTCCTGGAAACACCCGAGGAGCTGAGGGTGAAGTGTGCCTCCTGTCTGTTAGAGGGTCCCAGCCATAAGTGGTGGGAGTCAGTGCATCTGGCTGGGAAGAATGAGAAGATGCGCTGGGGAGATTTCAAGGCTGTCTTCAACGAACAGTACTGCCCTGAGGTATTGGCTTATGCCAGGTCTAGGGAGTTCATGGAACATGTTCAAGGAAATCTATCTGTGATGGGGAATGCCAACCATTTCACTGAGTTGGTTTGGTATGCTCCAGAAATTGTCTCTAATGAGCAAGAGAAGTCCCAGAGGTTTGAGAATGGCTTGCGACTAGAGATATAGTCCCAATTGTTATTGTTTAAGCTAAGGACCTATGCTGAGGTCATTGATTGGGCGTGAAAGGTGGACATTGATTGGAAAGGCAGGGCTAGTTTCTATGGTTCAGTATCAGCAGTGGGCAGTGGTAGCTCCTCAGAGAATAAAAGGAAGTGGGAGGATCATGTGAAGAGAGGAGGGGGCAGTTCATGCCACTCTTCCAGACAGTTTTCTTATGTGGCTTTTGATGCGAGATCGGCTGTGTGCCACCAATGTGGGAATCCTGGGCGTATCTGACCAGCGTGTCCACTTTTTCTGAAGCCTTGTTACCAGTGTGGAGGTATGCAGCATTTGAAGCGCTTCTACGGTGTGGCACGTCCACTCCCAATTGGGGTAGGGTCAGTGGCCTCAAGAGGAGTGCCAACACAGTCCGAGTCGTCGAGGACTCGGGGATCTCAATTTTCCGGTCATGGTGGAAGGGACTGATCATCTTTTGGGCAGATCCAGTTCAGGGCACAACCACAGACTAGCGGTCATCCTCAGGATGATACTAGATATCTCCATGCAGGGGATCAGGCACCAGCAAGATCAGTGGCGGGACCGTCGACAGTTCGAAGTACCGTTCTGATCGTATCTTCTATAGCTACTACTCTTTTTTGTACTGGTTTCTTTATTTCATTCATTTCTTCCCATTTTGTGGAAATTCTTAATTTTCTAACTGAGTTGATGTCTTTTGGGATGGAGTTGGTGACACCACTGGGAATGAAGCAGGAGCAGGGCCTTAGGTGCCCCTCGTGTGCGCTTTCCATGTTAGGGGTTGAGATGGAGTGGGACCTATTGGTCTTAGATATGGACCTTTTTGATGTCATAATGGGGATGGATTGGTAGTACACTTCCAGGCACACATCGATTTCTAAAGACGGCGTGTGAGTTTCACAGAACCTCATGGTCGTCGTCATGTTTTTCATGGAGAATGGGATCCTCGGTCAGGTCGTGCAGGGCCTCCACTCCTAGAGTTGGGAAGTGTTATCTTCGAGTTATCATCGATCATGCTAGAGGATGGTCTTTCCCCAGAAGGTGCACTACCTCATGTAGTGAATGAGTTTCCGGAGGTATTCCTGGATGGTTTTTCAGGTTTGACCCCGGAGCGGGATGTGGAGTTTTCGATTGATCTGGTGCCGGGAAACTAGCCGATATCTCTTTCCACTTTTCGCATGGCCCCCATCGAGCTGAGGTAATTAAAGATACAGCTGGACGACTTAGAATCCAAAGGATTCATTCGCCCGAGTGTCTCTCCATGGGCCGCTTCTGTGTTGTTCGCAAAAAAGGCTGATGGATCCCTCCGGTTGTGCATTGACTACCGGAAGCTGAATAAGGTAAAAATTAAAAACAAATAACCTTTTCCCAGAAT
This sequence comes from Viscum album, assembly GCA_963277665.1. Taxonomy (NCBI): domain Eukaryota; kingdom Viridiplantae; phylum Streptophyta; class Magnoliopsida; order Santalales; family Viscaceae; genus Viscum; species Viscum album. The sequence continues at coordinate 76,563,436 of OY728155.1, read as the reverse complement.
AGATGATTTGTTTGATCAGTTTAAGGGGGAAAAGTGGTTCTCAAAGACAGAACTGTGTTCAGGGTATCATCAACTTAGGGTGAAGGAGTTAGATATCCCAAAGATGGCCTTTCGAAGTAGGTACGACCACTTTGAGTATTTGGTCAAGCCCTTCGGATTGACCAATGCTCCATCGGTCTTTATGGAACTTATGAATAGGGTGTTCCATCAGTATCTCGATTCTTTTTTTTGTGGTGTTAGTGGATGACATTTTGGTATACTCTAGCTCTGAGGAAGAACACAAACATCACTTGTGGATCGTTTTGGGTACATTACGAGATCACCTCTTCTATGAAAAAATTGTCAAAGTGCATTTTTTGGATCAAGGAAGTGAGATTTCTGGGGCATGTGATCTCTGAGCAGGGGGTTTCAGTAGACCTCAAGAAGATTAGTGCGATTATGTCATGGGAGATTCCGAATAATGTGTTTGAGATCAAGAGTTTCCTAGGTCTGGCTGGTTATTATAGGCGATTAGTTCGGGATTTCTCTCAGCATGCATCACCGATGACTGCGCTCACCCAGAAAGTGGTGAAGTTTTTATGGGGTCCAGAATGTCAGGAATCATTCGAGGAGCTATAGAGGAAGTTGACTACCTCCCCCGTGCTGATTTTTCCTGAGGCCGGGAAGGGGTATGTGGTTTATTGGGATGCTTCAGGTATGGGTCTTGGGTGCGTGCTTATGTAGGATGATCACATAGTGGCTTATGGCTCTCGCCAACTCTAACCACATGAAAAGAACTACCATACCCATGACTTGGATTTGGCAGTGTTAATGCATGCTTTGAAGACATGGCCTCACAACCTATTTGGGGAGATGTTTGTGGTCTTCTCTGATCACAAAAGCTTAGCCTATATCTTCTCGCAGAAGGACCTCAACTTGAGGCAGCATCGCTGGATTGAGTACTTTCAAGGGTTCAACTATGACATTGTCTATACCCCGGAAAGGGTAATGTGGTGGCTGATGCTTTGAGCAGAAGAGTTATAGTGTAGGCTTTGAGGATGTCTAATGATGAGTGGACATTGATGGGGCTTTTTTCTCAGATGCATGTGGAGACCAGGGAACATAGTGGAGGGTCATTCTTGGAGACTAGGGAACATTTTGTGGTGCCCCCAATGATCCATAGGACACTGTGACTCTTTGACCACATGTCTAACTCACCTCACAATAGCACATCAACTTTTCAGCCTGACCATATGGATGTCCTTGTGTGTGTCAAGGAAACCTTGTGGTTCTCTAAGGACGGATGAAGGGTCTTGTCCAATGAAATTCCCTCGGACCCCCATATAAACCATACTGGGCACATGATGCATAAAAAAATTAAGTAAATTTCATTGATGTTACACATGAATTCTCACATTTCTCCCAACTATTGTAAAACAAGAAAAAAAACTGTTGGAGGTGGTTGAATTTACTCACCGTTTTAAGACATTGGCGACATAATAAGGAAGTCCATAACACGGTCTTGAGAGACCCCCCCTGAAAAATCATCCTTTTCTCGCAGAAAGCCCCCAAAAAATAACTAATCATCTCACAAACACCTCTCAAAAGGAACGTAGATCCTCAAAACATCTCTTGGACATCTCAACATGACAATAAGGAAGTCCTTTAACAAGTACTCATGATCAAATGATTCCTCATTAATTTTTTATAATCCTATAAAGGGAGAGCTGATGATATAGAATCATGATCGCTAGAAATCAGGATACACCCTCATAGTGGTCCATGGAAGAGTCTCACTAAGCCACATGGTGATAGGCCCCCGCACTGATTCCATATTGGACTCGGGATCAATATTCCCCATAAAGCACCAGACCACCGGGGTGGTGAGGATTTTAAATTCCCTACTCTGAAAAGAAGAAATGGTTGGAATCTGAGACTCTGGATGCATAGAATCTGGATGATTCAACTCTCATCCTCTATATATTTTTCAAAGAAACCAATCATGTGACCAGAAACATTCTATTAGGTAATACACCGATGGATAGCTAGAGATATAACGCACCACACATAAGGTTCTTCGCAAGATCCTTTATAAATCATGTGAAGGACATCTGGAAAGACTTGTGAAGAACATACCACTTGCCTTTTAGATCAGACAAGACTCAAATGAACTGGTATAGAATAACCCTAAGGAATTCAAAACACATGAGAAAGAACCTAGAATAAAAGTGGATGAATTAAGTTAAATACATGCTCGCTAGGCCTCATACATACAGTTGTGTCACACAAAGAGACGCGACATCACAAATACATGTCCCACAAAATCTTCCAAACATGTCAGAGAAGTCCACATGCTCCTCCAATGGATACTACATTGGTCTCAAAAAACAATATAGGTCAATCATATAAGACATATGACAACCTTGAGATATAAAACATGACTATTATAATTTTTTTCACTCATATTAGTCACATATCGTGGATGCATCTTGGAATGAGAACCAAGTTATCATGACACCCTCTGGGAAAGTCAGGCAAGACCAGTGACGACCTCCAAACATGTCCTCCAGGACATGAGATAGCCTATGGATGGATCTTTCTGGTTCTTATAATGCCCCCCAGACATGTTAATAGGGTCATGATATACCATCTTGACATGTTGTCTAGGAAAGAAAGTCATCCTAGGACATGATAATATTTTCATTCCATATCGTATAATCCCCTATCAATAGGGAAGCGTTAGTTTGTAAGCCTCAATATAAATGGAAAAAATGATGTATCTGATTCCACTCATATTCAGGATTCATAGGCCACCTCTTCAAGAATAAAGCTTCTTATTGGTCATCCCAGGTGATCCCAATATCCAAGACCTTATCCAATGTAATGAAATTTATCATATACTAACCCTATCTTCTCATAAAGAGCATATCTCATGTGGGATTAGGGGATTACACTAATCACAGAATCTCCACTATACACTCCATGGATATAATTGAGGAATAAATGTGTATTCCCCAATGTAAAAGGAAATATGAGAAATCTGATTCATTCTATAACTAGGATACATAGGATTCCTTTCTATGGCCCGAGACCTATACCAAACATCACAAATACTATCACAACATACATGTCCCACATACATATTCCATGGGAATAATCATATATTTCCCCTTATTTCTCACATTGATCATAGCTCATGTGGGATTAAAGGGATTTAAGTAACATTTAATTATAAATCATGAATCTCCAATCACTAGGGAAATCCTAGTACAAAATCCTTTGTGAGTGGTATATTATGAAAACCCATCATATAATGGTATATACCATGTGGAAAGTATCAAGGTTTGGATTCAAATAGGATGAAAATAATTCCTCCCATAACCAACGTACATAGGATGTATCCATAGGACATGATCTCAAACATCTTGTGTCTCATTACCCGCACATATGTTATCTTCGTATAATGCTAAACTGCATGGGATTAACGAACTAAATGGGTTTTAATTCCTATAATATCTAGGATACATAGGAAGTATCATAATTTCTCAATCTCATATTTTGGATATTAAATAACTCCTTATATAGTAGCATGTTATAAAGCAGTTGGTTTTGTGGCTTCAGAAAATAAGCAGCCAATCATTACTGGAAAATGACGGAGAACTTCAGATACATACAGATGGATTCTATAAGGTGATCCAAATATTTTGTACATAAAATAGAGCTAACCCATAATCATTTTATTGGGGAAACTAGTCTCACATTAGTGTTAGTGATAGATTCATTGAAATATCTTAAATATATGATAGAGTCACAAAGTATGTACTAATTCCACAAAAAAGGTTGTGATGAACACAATATCCCATATTCTCAACCAATGTGAGTCCCCATGAGTCGTTGGGCCTGTAAACCAAGATGAACAATGGCCATTCAAATGGAGGTCTATAACTATCTATAGATGAGGGAACCATTGGGAGTTTTTGAGAAAAGATAAACTTATAGCCCTACAAGAGAAACCCATTCCATGACAAAAACCCGATGAAACAAAAATGATGAACTCGATACGAATATCTATAATAACCGAACAATAGGTAAACCATGTTTCACGCCACTATTTTTTTAAAACCCTATAACAAAAAATAAGTACGATCAACTTGATCTTATAGGCAATCCTTTGTAACTAGGGTTTAAAAGAAATATTTCCATCCTCATTTAGACATTTCCAGACGAAAAAATGGCTGAATTAGTGATTATCAAGACAATTGTGTTATAAAAGAATATATCATTACCGAAAATAAGACTATAATATTGAACTAATTTGTAAAATTTTTACTTTTTGTCTGCATGGCCGCAGATAATGACAACATCCTGATTTGAGACAATTTTTTCATCACCCAGTATTTTTTTCGCCAATGCATCTACAGCTGGAACCATCATGGGTAATAAAGAGACCTCACATGATTGAAAACTCCAATTATAGGCGGTGAATACAATTTTTTGGTAGTACCATTGATATGGTAAAATCCCAAACATAGAAGATAACTTAGAGATTCATTAAAATAGCAGCCAGAATGTCCACATTGCCCTTCAAAGGTTGCTACTAATCTAGTAGTTGTAGTCTATATTACCTACCACTTCAAGAGAATATCCCTAGAGAATGTGAACTTCCATCATCGATATCTGATGAATGTGGACTAGGAATCTGAATGTAGATCCCTTCCAGTTTATGTGCCTCCACATAGGGAACCTTTCAATAGCTTTCAATAACACTACCCCATCCATACCCATCAGTTGCCTGCTTAGGGTACTATCCGACACAATTCCCTCTATGATGACCATGCATGGGCTACAAGGAAGAATCATCAGAGGTGGAGGGAATTGCATTTCCATGAGAGGTCTTATATCCATGCTCATACTATCTATTCGTACTGGTATATTATTGAAGGAAGAATCATGCAATGTCATATCCATGATAGATTAGAACAAGTATGTGGGAATATTCTTACATCACCCATTGGGTGGTGGAGTTAATACTCCCACCACCATGCATGAAGCTCATCCGCATACTTTGATGTAACAAGAAGGATAAATGTGGGTGCATATCCCTAGTCCAATTGAATATGTATTCTTATAGATAATGGATTTAGAAAATATAAAGGATTATATATATATCATAAAACACTCTCATAAAACTCCAATATATTTTTACATGAGATGAAGAACTCCACCAGTATTTTTCGTCATTATTTAGGATAAATGGACATTCTTATACTCTCATCCATACAGGTAGGAAAACTCAACACTATGATCATATAAAAAGTGGCTCTTCCAGAAAAATCACACACTCTTCCTCCTACCTGGGAGGATTATCAGTATATTCTAATGAAGGGAAAGGCATCAGAGCAGACTCATTCTCCCGTTCCAACCAGGGATAAAAATGTGAGACTGGAACAAGCCTTGGGAAAATGGCACATGCCTATCAAAATTTTAGTGGCATATTCCAATGGCCCTAGATCAGGCACTTATCTCAGTTCTGGCAGAGGCTCACCACGTGATATAGGAAGAAGCCTTAGGAAGTCTCATATTATTGTCTACTAAGTCTAGCAACATACTAAAAAGGCCTATGATAGGGCATAAATACCTATCCTAGTCGAGTCTGACCATGTGATAATGGTACACACCTCAAGACATGATCATATTCTTACCAGTGAATATACCATTCATATTCAACCAGATCACGAAAAAAAGACACAAATTACTAATTCCTCTGATAAACAATTGAACAATCATCATTCCAAGACAATACTTAAGGAGGCTCATATTCCTTCCCCCATTATAGTGTCCCATCGATATATTCTAATGGGGAATTCATACTTAGACCATGCTCATATTCTTGTGCCAACTAGGGCTCACCAAGTGAGTTCAGAACATTCCTTGGGGCCGGCTCATATTCTTTCCAAGAAAGACGAGCATAATATCCCAAAGGCTTAAGATCAAGATCAGACTCCTATATTGATTGAGGATCACCATGTGATAATGGAAAATACCTTAGGACATGCTCATACCCCTACCTATAATGAGACATCGTATTGGAATATTCCAAAATCTTCTCACAAGTGGGATTATACTCCCACAATAGTAGACAATTATATACAAGTTTCGACAATCGTCACACAGTTGGATCATAACCCTAAAATATCACAAAAGGTAGGTCCGTATATATCTACGATGATGAAGAACATGTCCCATATTACTAATATTATCAATAAAATTTTTGTATGGTCGCTGAACAGACATTCTCAATTCCCCAATGGTGTATTGACTCTTCTATCAAAGCAGAATCCAAACACATCTCCTTGAGAATATATTTATCTTCATAGTAGAATGGAAATGGATCACAAGGACTATACTCCTGACATCCACCCAGGTGAAACTCTCCGTAGTGATATCTAACAGGGGAAACAAAATCCTCCTTTTTCTTAAAAACCTTCATCTAGGGAGGTGAACCATATCCCAACAACTTAATACAAAGAGGTTCTCGAAACACAAGTTTCGACAGTATATAGTTCCCCATCAACTTAAAACAACATTCTACTCACATTAACATGGGACCAATAGATCCATCTTCTATGATTTGACCAGATAGAGGCATGTATGTCTAGAGATATTTATCTAGAACAAAACTCCCCATCATGTTCTGGCCCCTCGCTACTTCCATATATGAGACCCCCGATGAGATAGAAATGGATTTCATTCTTTACATATGCCATAATATATGGGATACTCATAAAAAACAGAAGGATAGGTATCCCCCTTATCCATTATATGAGTGTATTCATCATACAATCAAGAAACTTTGTTGTCATCTAGACCAATATACTATCTCTAGGGCCTTGTATCAAAAACATGAAAGGCGCAGTGCAACTCTACAAAATGATCACCGCCATTGAATCGTGAAACTTTGGTAGGTGATCTCTGACCAAACATAATGAAATCATATTTGATAATTTGGATAGTATAGATAATTACTAATTTTTAGTTCCCAAGAACAAAATAATCCCTTAGCTATGTATTCATATAATGTTGTTGGTTGTAGTGAAATCTGTGGACAAGGTAATTCACAAGTTAGTCAGTCACTTCAATTGAATGATACCACTTAAACAATGCACAAAAAACATGGAAGGGGAGGGAGGATAGCCATAATGAGTCGAAAAAATCCTCATCAAGATAATATAAGGATATTCTAGACATGAAGATAGAAGTTACGATCAACCAGATTACATCCTGTAAGAAATGGTTCGCACCATGGGCTGTCATCGTAGCCAACTTCCAGGTGAGCATAGCTATGATACATCACATTGTCCATAGTAGGATCTGTCAAAGAAATCAAATAGGAGCGGACTCAACCCCTAGTCTAGAATAATATCTACCAATTCCTCCAACGATCAGATCGTCAATACCTAATAGGATTCATGACAAACCCTCAACAGTCTCTTGTGAACCCCCTCCCACCGTGCCAAAGGTATTAATATCCCAATCATTGTAACTTCATTCACCATACCCTGAGAGGAACCTAGAGACACCAGTCATGCTTCCAGATCACCCCCACCCCACAAGTACAAGGGCATTTATATCTTCATGTATGTTATGGGAATCATCAATTCCCGACTGGAGTCATTGGATCGTCCACCACAGGACCAATACTTACTAATGGCGACCCCAAATGAAGCCCAACCAAAAAGGCCGGGGTATTTTTCATAATTATTGTCCCCATTGAAGGAATTAGTATTATCTAGTTTGGGAGGGAGAGATCAATGGATGGTGACTCACCAATTCCTCCAACCACAAGCCAAACCTCCCTTGGATGGGGCTTGCTCGACAACCATGACTGAAAACTCCCTCAAAGTCATTATGAATTAGCTGAGATGGGTCGAGCGTACCAAAAATGCAATAAAACTCTTCTAGGGCACTAGAAAAAATGGACTAACATGTCCAATGGTGTGAATAATGACCCATATAGAAGCTTTATAGAATCATCTTATTTTGCAGAAATAAATGGAACAAACACCATTTATCAAAATGCATATGTAAATGTTGCCCCGTCAACATGGAAGACATAAATCAAGATGCAAATGAAAGAGACCACAATATTAAAATTTTACCCCAAAAGAAGTGTTATTTAGACACACCGAATGAGGTTGTTCACACCTAGAGAAATAGAAGACTTCAAAACATTGCATTTCCAAATAACAAGTTACCACCTCCTCAATGGAATACTGGAAAAAATTAGGTGAAGGATGAGACTAAATCTCATTTTCCATCTATAGAAAAAAATAGTTCTCATAATATGAGAGTGAAAGATGAGCTATCTTGAAACTCAATGAGGATCTAATCATGAGATTTATTCCCACAAGTTATCGTCTCCATCCATAGAAGATTATCATCACTCCCACTAATACTCCACTAAGGGAAGTATAAGAATATCAGGTTACCTCTATATCAATAAAGACATCATATATAAATTAGGATGATGAAAATGATCTGGACATCCTTCTGTTGCATTGGAAACCACTTCTTTTCTAAGGAAATCAACCATTCCTCGGACAAATGGATGATCAACAGGAGATGAAAGTGAAACCGCCCCTTTATCCCCCACCCACTCCTTATGGAATGGTGGAGGCTCAAGCACTTGTGCCCCCAAATTTTCTCAACACTATTGAATCTATGGATCATCGAATTGAAGCCATGGAAGAACAAAATGAGCCTATGCAGCCAAAAATTGATCTATATCCCAAATGGGTGGATGATACTCCAGCTCCACCCAATATTGGCGACCCACCATTTTCTACCCCTAATGGTGCATGAGACCCTGAACAACATCTCACACAATTTGTATCCTGATATGGGCTGATGATGGGACATCAATATCAAACTAAGGAATAAACGGAGGTGTTTCATATAGACACTGATAGGGCTAGCCTTTGTTTGGTACAATAGGGTTCCAGAATGACATATTAAAGGATTGGAAGACCTACTTCATCAGATCCTTTATCAGTATAGATCTACACTAATGAAAAAAACAATCATCAACCATATAAAATGATAGAAATTATATAATGTGAGGGTGTTTGATTTCATAGAAATGTGGAAAGTATTAATCTATTTACTCATCATCCCCCTATAAAAGGAGAATATTATAAAAATATGTGCTGAAAATATCATGGAGGAGTTTAAGACACCCCTAATCCCCATGAAATATCCAAGACGTTTTTGAGAGTTCACTGAAATAACACATTGTCTTAAAGAGGCTATTCAGTGAAGCTGATCCAAGTATCAACTCATGCCTTCAGAAAAGGGGAGGATGTGAGGTAGAGAAGAAGCTACATCTTTCACTCTCAAGCCTACAATAGTGCCTATCCATGAACCCAAGAATTATCCAAACCACCCATCACATCATGTCGAGTGACAAAAACCATAGAATTTCCCTTATCTAGAAGTACATAGAAACTGAGGTCTCTTGAGATTTGAGGAATGGATAAAAACGTTTTATCCTTATGAAATGAAATAGTCTTTAGTTATTTCTTAATATCCACGGATAAAAACATTCTAACAGTCCCATAGCCTAGAAGGCCTGATGAAGTCAACCTCACCGACAGACCTAATTAATACACTTTCCATAGATGTTGGGGTCATAAATTATAAAATTTCTTCATCTTCAAGGACATTTATCAAGGTATGGTCGACTATTGACTTGTGGTTATAGAAAATTCCATAGAGAAGGTGGGTTGCATAAAAATTATCCAGTCAGAAGAAGTGGATGGTTTGTAGAATGTACTAACCTGGGGAGCATAAATGTTTGAAAACTGGATGACTCGAAAAATAGTTGAACGCGATTACACCGCTCTGAAGGCACAATTTAATAAACTTTTGATGGATCCACAAAATATGTAGGAGACACCATATATTCCAAAAACATGTGTGAATAGAACCTCATAAGGAGTATGATACCTAAGAGAAAGAGTCATATTCCGCTCTAAAGAAATCCAAAACTCTTACATATTTCTTCTCTACAACATATGCAGCATGGGATCTTCCCAACCAAACAAAATACTCTTCAGTTTAGGAGTTCATATATTCTCCTCTCAACACAATACACATGAAAAACCAATTCTCCAATGATGAGTATTTCCCCAAATATGGTTCTCCAACATATAATTTAGGAATGGGAGTTCATTTTCACTGGAGCTGAGGATACGGGGGATAACATGACAATGTTCAGAATCAATATTCCATTCTATTCCCCATGGAATACATATATGAATCATTGAATAATAATAATTAATTATGGAATGTTCAACGGAAGAAATTAGGTGCTTCATATCCCACGAGTAGTCGCCCACATATGATTGTTTGGCATGACTGGTAAGTCGTTTTACCGAAGTTATGTTATAGGTGTCCAAAATTGTTTGAACCTAATGAGTATAATACCAGTAAGGGGTAAATACATAAGGAAAAAGAACTTATTTTTGTATTGATTATCCTGTTTTTATATTTTTCTTAAGAAAGTGTACTAAGTTTAGAGTCGATTTTTAATGTTGGTATAAAAAGGTAATTAGATTTAAATTTCTTTATCCAATTAGTTAATGGATAAAGGAAAATATGGGTGAATGATTTTGATAAAAATATGGAAGGAAATGAGTTGGGGCTATGGATTATTAAGTGGCTATTTATTATATAAGATTTCTTATGAGGTTGTGTTGTTTATAATTATCCATCACTCAGGGTTTCAATTTGTAAAATGGTTTCCCTGGTCTGGTAAACTTATGTCTTGAGCTGAGGAAACTGACTCCCAGGTCCGGCAGTAAGTGTTTCACAGATCATTATTTGGATTTGTCTATTTTGAGTTGATGAATACATCCAATTATCATGAATGTATTTTTAATTATTCTTCTTTTTAGTCCTTGAAAATTCTACCTTGTTCTGTCTCAGAATTTTTAGTTATAAAATGAAGTGATTAAAGAAGAATAAGAAGAGGTTAACAAAACAAAAATATTCATAAAAAATAATCTAAATTACAATTCTTTCATCTCCTAAAACCCCAACATAATGGGTATTTAGTTACACATAGAAGAAAATTTAAAAATAGAACCCTCAATACCTGATGTAATCATCGTAGAAACATCAAGGAGAGATAGGACCTTTGGTAGAATGGTAGAATGGAGAAGTATTTGAATGATGGTAGCATGACAACAAATAATTAGAACTTCTTTCCTTTGGAACTTCAACCTTTCCTCCCTCTTGAACTAGATTCCTAGGCCTCTATTTATAGAAAATAAAAGTACACAACGTGTTGAAAAAGTACACATCGTGCAGTTTTGTCAACGCGCTTTTGTCATTTTTTCTCTGTCGGTGGGTGGCCTAACATGCCGTGTTTGGCTTGGAACATGGCATCTCCTAGTAGCTGGATATACTAAGCCTGTAGCACCAACATATATGGTGTGTACTCGGTTTTATCGCACACCAAACACTTCTATAAGGGGAGAATCGTCGTATTGATGATGTACACTACGTGTAAATGTCAGCCGACCACATGGGTGTGTAGAATTCTTCTCAACCATCAACCACTTTTAGAAGAATATACATGGCGTGTATATTTTTTACACGGCATGTACATGCTTCTGGTAACTTGGGCATGTACTTGTCCTAGCCAATCCATACCTAAGTCTGAATGCACACGGCGTGTATAGATGTACATGCTGTGTAGTGGCAAATTTTTCTCAATTTTCCCCCGGTTTGTGTGTTTGGCTAGAAATCACCTTTAGATGAACATGAAAACCGAAATCAAAGTATTTTCCACCAAGTACTAGGTATTTTCTAAATACATGTTATTATTTTCAATAATTTATGTGTAAATGTACACAAAATTCAGCTGCATCAAACTCCCCCATACATAGTCATTTGCTTGCCCTTGAGAAAATCATAACATCTTAAATAAAAGAGTCTATATTTTAAAAGGAAAAGAATTCAGTTAATCATAAATGTAAATGAGGTAGTCATAGAATAAAATTCTAAAAAGTTATAAAATAGTTTTAATTCATAAGATATTCTATGCATGCCTCATATGCAATTCAATTAACTATTTTCATACACCTTTAGAAACATGTTTTAACATTTCAAAAATAAGCATGACACTTGATGAGATACCTCCCCAATAGTATATTCAACAATAAAGATATTTTAAATATAATTTATTCTCAATCAATTATATATACACACTAACCATAGGTTTGCAAGAAATCTAGTTCTCTACAATGAAAATTGATTTTACAAAAATAATGAAGGCTTTTCAATAAGGATTTGTTGTCTCTATAGATGAGGACTGGTAGGTAAATATGTGAAAAATAAACTCAGAGGCTTGAAAAGGGAGACTAAATTCTTTAAATAAAAGAGCATGATCTTCAAAATTAAGCTCAATGTAAAAGCATCCTCAACAAGCTCTATTAAATGTTCTCATCACCACTATCTCCTTTAGATAAGTTGGGTTCAAAAACTAATAAGTGAGTAAAAGGTTCCTTTTTTTGTATTAAATTTTTAACAGAACAAAGTGGACCACTTAGAAATTCCACAAATAGGGTTTTGGAACCCTTTCTGCCCCAAATGAACAAGAGTCTCTCCCCCCTACTGAAATTTCATGACGATTCACAAAAATGTGCCATGAACTGCCAATTCCTACATTTAAGCTCAAGTGAATAATCATGACAAATTATAAAATAATTAGGATAGGAAGGAAAATAATCTTGTAATATGGCTTCTTATAAAGGATGTTTATGGTTTCTATGAGATTCATAGAGAATAGATGTACGTTAGGTCTCAAGATAAAGGGGTTGAAATAATCTAATGCCTCAGTCATTTTAATGTAATTCCAAAATTCTTCATGTTTTGATGGGAAAACATGAAAATTTTAAGTTTTATGCATATCTATAAATATCTCAAGAAAGAGGGTATTAGATAGAATATGATGAAGGGTTTAGAATACTTCTCAGGAGTAGAAAAAATAATTAAAGAGACAATCAGACTATGACTAGAATATACATGATTTTCCTAATCAATGTTATTATCAAAGGATTACAATTTGAAATTTAAAATATATCACAAATCATTTTAAAACACTTAAGAATGAAAATAAGCATCAAACTTTAAAAATTTCCCACTTTTAGCTCTATTATTTAGAAATATGATTAACCAATATTTCTTCACATTTACAAATATATTATACAATAATGATGTCTCTTAGACGATAGTAAAAGAAAAGACTAAGGTGGTCAAGAGACGCTCCCCATAATTAATATCACACATGGTCCACAAAGTGCCACAGAAAGGTGGAGAAGGAAATTTGGGGACACAACTGTAGACCAGAAAGAGGGTATGTAAGGAAAGAAGTAAATCAAGAAAGAAAAATAAAAAAATAGAATACGTGGAAAATAATACTCCCCCCTTGTCTAGTTGAAGAAAGATGGGAAGTAGTGGATAAGTACAACCTAAAGCGTGTCAGAGTACCTGTGACGATCTAGGAGAGAGAACACAACATTCATACACTATATAAAAAGGCACAAGATATCAAATATATATATATATATATATATATATATATATATATATGTAATCGTAGATATGTGTCTAAAAACCAGTCATGGGGTCGCCTTAGAGGACGCATCATCTGGTATAGAAACAGTTAGGAGAGAAGGATCAGGAGCTGTGGAAACTGCAGGCTCAGAATCTGCACTCGAATGAGAAGCCGTAGGAGTTGGAGACATAGGAAATAGACTCTGAATAAAAGGATCAGCAGTGATACCCGCAGTGGAGATGAGAATGGAATTTGTGGCCAGTGTGATAAATGGCGGTGGAGCTGCGGAAGAAAGTCCAAGAGATGAGGGAGGGGAAGTTGGTGGCGTAGTGGAATAACAGGATGCTGAAGAAGAATCCCTAACATTTGATCGAGCTGGTCCTGACATCGATCGAGATGAACTAAGTGCTGCTCCACTGCGACTAGGCGAAGGGAAAATAAGAGATCAACCGAGGGTACAAATGTAGGGGATGTAGGAGGAATAGAAGAAGGAAGGCCAGAAGAAGTGGGTGTGGTGGGGAAGTGGGAAGGGGTGGGTATGGAGGTGTAGGTGCACCAGTGGGGGTAGGATGGGCGGTAATTGGTGGGGTGGTTCTTGGGAATGGAGGTAAGCACCCATCCTTTAAGACCAATCCCATGCGAATAATAATGTGAAATTACATCTGCTCGGGGAACCTAACTGGTCATGGGGAAGGGAAGGCTCCAAAACTCCGACGTGATGGGCAAGGCGGGTGGCGTAAAACCGACCATTCAAGTTTCCCTAATGGCTGGTAAACATGCTGTGGGAATAGGAGGCGGCAAGGTAAGGGAGATCCGGGTAGTCTTTTTGGATGACACAGGTGGGGAGCTCCATACCATGGCTGGTCACAACCCCTATATCCTCGTGGTGGGGGAAAAGGATGGTGCTAAAGCATCGACGGGTGAAGCCAAGGATAGGGTCATAGATGAGGGTACTCTTCTAGGAAGTGGGAGTGTAGTGGTGGTTAGGCCCAACAATATCCCACCACATGGTAATGAGCTCAGAATGCTTGGGCCGAGTCAGGGTGGAGACAGTGGGTGGGGTGAAAGGATGAGGATAGAAACCACACCATCGGCCAAACTCAGTGACAGTTATGAATAATGGTTGACTCTGTAGAGGAAATTGGACCACTGAGACCACATTGCCAGGCATCTCCCAGTACTCGGGCCCGTCAAACTTTAAGGAAGAAGAAAAATCCAAAAATAAATCTCTAAAAATAGGAGTGATGACCTAGAAGATTGTGAGTAATGGTGTGTTCTTGAGGAGATCCTATAACTCTTCCTAGATACCCACCTACTGAGGGATGCTGCTGTTGAGATAATTGGTGCTCAATGGGATCGGGCAACAAGAGATAATCCGGACTCTGTCTTCTACCAAGTTTTTGACCAGGAACACCATACAAGGTTAGAGGACACCTACAAGGCCCGACCATGTGGTACAACAGTAAGGGATAGCTCTAGGGGTAGGGCGACTGTAGTAGATGAAGGCCCACTATATGGGGTGGCCGATGATGGATCAGCTGTGACTGAGGAGGGATCGGGTGGTGTGGCAGCTAGTGGGGAAGAAAGGGAGGTGCTTGGATGCTCTGTGCAGGATGGGGGAGGTGTGGTGGTACTAGGACCAACATCGGTCGAGGTGGTGAGTGGTGGATGGATGTCCAGTGGAGGAGGCTGGTACACTAGATAGTCCGGAGCTAGTTTCATCACGGGCCAGAGTCAGATCGGTCGAAAAGTGGGCCCCTCACAGTCATTAGTGGAGGTGGGCCACTTTCGACGTGAAGGTTATCCATCTACCATATCCTAAAAAATAAATTAAAACCAAAAAAAGAAAAAAAAGAAAAAGGAAAAGAATAAAATTGGATAAAATTGGAAAATTAAAGGTACATGACCTGTATATCCAGAGTACATGACGTGTAGAGGAAGCATGTTAACATCCCGTGTTCTTTGGATAGACATGCCGCGTGAGAATGGAATACACCAGGGAAGACTACACGGTGTGTACTGAACCTACACGCTATAGACATGAAGAGTGCTCCTATTCGTGTGGTTCAAAAAACACGGACACCATCTTAGTTGAGATAAAAATATAGTACATGCTGTGTGAAGGTATGACCCAACGTGTGTAAGAACATATGTCATACGACCATGTGAAGTGTGAGACACAGGCTGGCCTAGAGAAATGGTATACACAGCATGTACCGAACATACACACCATGTATAGGAACATGGTCTGTGTTGCAGTGTGAATAAGGTACCCGTTCATGATGTGGGTTGGTACATGGTGTGTACCAAACATACAGACCGAGTATTTTCAAATGGAAAAGTATTCAGTGTGTGGTCGTGTATAGAAGTACACAACGTGTGTTCTTCATATCGTTATCGTGTACCACAGAAACATACCATTTGGCTAATCCCCAAATCACCCTAAAAGCTTATGTAATCATGAAATAAAGGATGTAGAGGGGCGTACCTAAACAGATGATCACAATGTAGTAGAAATAAGAATCTAAAATGAAATAAATATGTGGATTTGGAAATTGGGAGGCCTAATAGCGTGTGGAAGAAGAAACAGGGAGAGTGGGAGGGGGGGTTCCGCACGACCCGAGCTCAAGCCGGGTTGGGTGCGACCTTTATAGCTACGGTACACGTTGTGTACCAATTGTTTTAGGTTATATATATATAATTATTATATTAAACTATATAATCATTGATAATAATAATTAAAATAAAAGAAATATATATATGTATACATAATTTATCAAAAATAAAACTATACATGTAATGTTTTAGGAAATACACGTCGTGTGTTCTAAAATTTGAAAAGGAGAAGTGCAACCCTTGGTCCAGTGCTTGCGGTGAGATTCGAGCCGGCGATTGGCCATTTCAAATGGAATCCCTCAACTACTAGAGCAAAGGTTGTACTACTGCTCCTATCTATTACTTATATATATTTAATTTACAGGCCCTTTACTACATGGGTGGAAAGAAATCCACGGCGTGTGGTATTTAATTATACAAAAAGGGATAAAGCAGTGAGATTATCCATGTTCGAACCTGGGTCATTTGGATCCAGGGCCGAGACTCTGCCAATCTACCAACTTCACCTACAAGTATTTCATTATGCTAAAACCTCTTTTAGTTTATTAATTTAAACCTGGTACATAGAATGTATAACGAAAGAGACGAAGAGTGGTTTTATTAAAAGGAAAAATAATGGAAATGGAGTGGTTGTCAAGATTCGAACCCAGGTCTTTTGGAATAGGGTTATGACCCTCACCAACGGATCTATCCCAATCATGGGTTTTCTTATGATAATATATATATATATATATATATATATATATATAATATGAAACATTACCACACACGCCAGGTAATAAAACTCAAAGATAAAAAGGAGGAACCCCGTGATGAAGGTTGGTCAGGAAAGATTTGAACTTGTGATGGCTCGAATAAACTCTAGTGACCTTACGTTCAGCACCGAAATCATCCCAGTTTATTACTTAGTGAAGCTATATTTATAATAGTTAAAAAATAAATTAAAAGGAATAAGTATTCGCTATGTATATAGGTGGTACACATCGTTTATCCACTATGATTCCTCCCAGGATGCACCTTTGTTTTAAGTTGTTGGATCTATCGACTTACCTATACTTACCTGATATTTATTGTGGATAGTGTTCCCACTATGTCATCCATGTGATGGTAAGTCTTCATCTATTGTCTTTTCACTGTGAACAGTTGACGATCCTCTATAGAAATTTCCACCACTCTATGATGGAATATTCCTATGACTTGAAATGGTACCAACCATCTTGACTTTAACTTCCTTGGGAAAAATCAAAGATGCAAGTTAAAAAAGTGTACCTGATCATTGGGTTGGAAAGTTTTTTTGAAATCATTCAGTAGTGAATTCCTCTTGTCTACTCCTTGTATAGATTGGCATTCTCATACGCCTCTAATCAGATTTCATCATGTTATGACAGTTGGAACATACCTTTCTCTTTAACTGCATTTAGATCAAAATTCATGGCCTTGACGGCCTAGTAGGAATTGTGCTTCAACTCCACTAGCAGATGGAATGGATTTCCATAAATGAAGAGGAATGGGGACTTCCCTAGTGGTGTTTTCAATGTTGTCTGATATTCCTAAAAAGCATCGTCTCGCTTCTTAGAATAGCCTTTCCTTGAAATATTCACTATTTTCTCCAGAATCTTCTTGAACTCATGGTTGGATAACTCCACTTGTCTACTAGACTGGGGATGATATAGCATCCCCATATAGTTCCTTCACTCCATACTTTGACAGTACTTCATTCATTGATGTGTTATCGAAGTGGGTCCCTCTATCATTGATTAGTACATGGGGAACACCAAACCTACTAACAATATGGTTCTTAAAAATACCATGACTACCTTGGCCGTGTTGGGTGCTGTAGCAGTGGCTACTATGCATTTGGAGGCATAGTCGATGCAAAATAGGATGTAATTGTTCCAGAAATATGGGGGGAATGGTCACACGATATCTATGCCCCATATATCTAGATATCTACCTCTAGGATGGGGTGCTTGGGCATCTCAGCACGACATCCCACATTACCTATTCTCTAGCATCGATCACAATGAGAAACAAAGGCTCTTGAATATCTATGCATGGTGGGAAAGAAAAACCCAGACTGTAGGATATAGTTCTATAAGAACCATGATGGCATGATAGAATTATAGGACTCCATGATCATCAGTTTCTAGGATGCAACGAAAGATCACCCCATCTCCGTAAGATCGTAACAGAAGAGGATCTTCCCAGAATTACCTCTTGACTTCAAAGAGAAATCTATTCTTTTGCTGGAAGTAGTGCTCGGCGTGAACGACACCTATAACCAGAAAATTTTCAATATCAGCATACCAAGGTCTTGGTGTATATTTCTCTAAAAAAGGTACTCCTCAGAGAAATCATCCCTGATCTCTCAATCTTCCTCCTTCTCCAAATGAGGCAGCTCCAGGAGGGAGAGATGATCAACAACAACATTCTCACTCCCTTTATTTTCTCATATCTACATATCGAATTCTTTTAGGAGGAGTTCCCATCAGATCAGTCGTGGCTTTTCATCCTTCTTGTTTAGTAGGTACTTTACTGCTTCATGGACAGTATAAAAAATAAATTTAGATAGCACTAAGTAAGAACAGAACCTGTCAAATGCAAACACCATTGCCAACATCTCTTTTTCTGGGGTGGTGTAGTTTATCCATGCCTTGTTCAGTGTCCTTCTAGAATAATAGATGGGTTGAGAAATTTGGTCAATCTATTGGCCCAGGACTGCTCCCATTGCATAGTCGCTGGAATCACACATTACTTAAAATTGTTCCTCCCAGTTGGGAGAAACCATTACTAGAGATTCCACCAGGCGCTGCTTCAGGTGTTCAAAATATTTGGGGAATTTCTCAACAAAATAAAAAATAACATCTTTGGTCAGAAGACTAGTGAGGGGTGGGCTATTTTTTAGAAGTTGGGAAAAACTTCATGTTGAAACATGCATCCCCAAGAAGCTATAGATGGCTCTAAGGGAAGTCAGAATAGGTGGTCATGAAATGACTTCTATCTTTTCTGGGTCCACCTCTATCCCCATCGTAGAGATTCTATGTGCAATGAAAATTCCACATCCACCATGAAATGACACTTTTACGAGTTTAAAACGAAGCTAGTGTTCTCATATCATTACAAAACTAGCTCCATGCGCCATTTGAAAATGGTGAATGATATTCTGTAAATGGAAAAATCATCAATGAATACCTCCAGGATTTGTTCCGCCATGTCATTGAACATAGACGACATACAATTCTAGGAGGTGGTAGGGGAATTGCACATGCCAAAGGAAATTGATCAGTAAAAAAAGATACCATAGGGGCATGTAAATGTGGTCTTCTCTTGATCCTCTAGAGCAATGGAAATATGATTGCAGCAGGAATAGCCATCGAGGAAGCAGTAAAAGTTGTGTTCCACTAGTATCTATAGAATATGATCCATGAAGGGTAGGGGGAAATTATCTTTCCTTGTGGTGTCATTCAGTTTCCTATAGTCTGCATAGACTCTCCACCCCGTGACAATGCATGTGTGGATGAGATCATTCTTATCATTTGAAATCATAGAGATACCCCCTTTTTGGGTACCACTTGCAGGGGACTCACCCACAGACTATCCATGATGGGATAAATGATTCTTGTATCCAACAAATTAATAACCTGTTTCTTCACAACATCCTTCCTAGGGTGATTCAGGCGTTGCTGTGGTTGCCGAAATTGCTTCGCACCTTCTTTAAGTTTCACCTTGTGGGTGAAAACAGTAGGGCTGATTCTTTCAAATCTATAGCTGTCCACCCAATAGCATGCTTTCACTATTTCAAAACCATCAGAAGTTCATCCTCCTGCTCTTATGATAGTGCTGCACTATGTATGACAGGAAATGTTTGATGGTCTCCCAAATACCTGTACTTCAGAGAAGATAGAAGAGGCTTCAGTTCTAGGTCAGGTGCCTTTAGAATCATTGGTACAAGTGGTTTTACCTTTTCCTACTCTAGAATATTAGGTATAGCTACACGTTGAAAGTTGTGGCTACCTTGGAATTCTATGAATTACAGGTCCTTTGTTTCTTTATCATCTAGAATGTCCAGAAAAACTAAGTCATCTATGGTAAAAGAACATACCAAATCATCCCCTTCTTTTCCCAAGTGATCATCCATGGTGGTCACTGCATAACAACCCTTATGCTCGGACAATGATTCATGCTTGATGGCTTTGAGGACTTTGTATAAGAATCTCTCGTCTCCTACCCGGAAAATTAGCTTCCCCTGGTGCACGTCGATCTGTACCATCCCAGTGGCCAAAAAGGCCATCCCAAAATGAGAGGTTCCTCATAGTTTTCTTCCATGTCAAGGATGATGAAACCTGTGGGGAGGATTAGCCTACCCACCATGACCAACACGACCTCCAGTACCCCCTTTGGAAATTTGATGGATCGGTCTACAAGCTGAAGGGCTACTAGGGTAGGCTTCAGGTCGTTGATCCCTAGATTCTTAAAAACTCAGAGGGGAATGAGGTTGACACTATCCCCTAAGTTGCATAGGGAATTCCCAAACTCAAATGGTCCAATAGTGGATGGGGGAGTGAAGCTACATGGACCCTAGAGTTATGGTGGAATCGAATGAAGGATGACATATGAACACTCTTTAGTCAGTGAAATGGTGCCAATATCCTCCATCTTTTTTTTGAGAGGATCTATTTCATGAATTTTGCATGCGTGGAATCTGCGTCAGTGCCTCTGCAAATGAAATATTGATGTGAAAATTCTTGAACATGTCCATGAATTTTATGAAATGGTGGGCCATAATTCTCTGCTTCTTCCTCTCTGGGAAGGGTAAGGCTAGGTTAAAGGGATTGAGAACCTCTTTTACATTACACTGTGAGGCCTCCTTCAACGGGCGATTGTATGAGGAGGGGTCTTTAACTATTTATTTTTCATCAGTAGTGGTTGTAGGTTCACCTGAATGTGTTGGTTGCTTCTGTTGTAGCTCCCTTCCAATCCATAGTGTAACGACATGGTCCTCCTCCCTCAGGTTCTTCTCAGTGTTACCCAGTAGTGTAGAGGGTTTCCTACATGAGAGTTGGTTTTACAATTGGAAAATTTGGTTCTCCATGCCTCGAATTAAATCCTCTTGATTATGAAATCTGGTCTCAATAATAGATATAATCATGTTCATCAGATTCTCTAACCTTGAGGTATTTTCCAGCTGAGGTGGCTGTTTAGCTGGTGGATGTCCTGGCTTCCACGACTGTGGAGGGTGAGGGTTTTGATACCCTTGATAATGATAAGAGGCATTTTGGGGCTGTTGTTTCCTCAGGTACTGGTTCTGATAATGAGGTTGATTTTAGCCGGGCATTCGTTGGGGCGGAGGATTATTCTATTGTTGGCCCCATCCTCTGTTCTATTAATCATGCCTTGTCGTGTTCTGGTACTCTTGGTACTTCTTTGGCCCTCGGTTTTTTGGGAGCATAGCTCACCTCGCTCATCGAAGGTCCACGTCTAGGTCACGGGCATTCTCCCATGATGTGGTTATCACCACATTCTCTATACACCGGATGGTTTTCAACATGTACTTGGGACGCGCCCTTCAGTTTAGCTTGTTGATCTTTTTAGACACAATGTCAAACTGGGAATCTTTCATAGTACTGGCGTTGATATTATAGATACCTCATTTCTATGTTCCCCCATCAGAATTCTACTGGAAGCTGTTAGCAGACATGTCTTCCAGTAGTTCAAAAAGCACTTCGGGGGATTTCCTCATAACTATACCTCCAGCAGCAGCATCCACCACTGACTCTGTATTTGTCGTCAGTTTTCTATAGAAGGTTTGGACCTACATCCAACGTGGGATTTCATGGTATGGGCATTTGCACAAAATCTCCTTGAATCTCTCCCATGATTCATATAATGACTCTGAGTCATTCTGTTGGAAGTTGTGTATTTCGTTCCGCAGAGTCACCATCTTCGAGGGTGGGAAGTATTCAGACAAGAATGACTAGGATAGCTCCTCCCAAGTGATTATAGATCAATGCCTAAACCTTTAATCCAGTCATTCTCCTTATCCTTTAGAGAGAAGGATAATAGGTGAAGAAAAATGGCATCCGTGGAAACTCTGTGGTAGTGGAACGTGTCATAGACCTCCAATAAAATTAAGAGGTGGGAATTGGGGTCCTCAATGGATAGGCCTCCTAATTGAACAGTGTTTTGGATTAGTTTCATAATGTTTTCATTGATCTCGACGTGTTGGGCAAACAATAGGGGACGGAAGATGCCCGTGTCAACTCTGTGAATGATGGAAAGCCGTAATCCATGAGAGTATGCCATGGAGGTGGATGTTGAGGGAGTGGAGGTGGCATGTATTGTTGTTCATGAGGGGATAAGTATGACCCATGACCTGGCTATAAAATTGTAATCCACTCTAGTTGGAACTGTTGGAGCTGTTGCGGGTTATACCCTGTCGCATGTGGAGTTTTCTAGTTCTAGTTTTCATTCGAACCATACGGCTGTCCAACTCCTTGGACATCAGCTAGATTTTCTGCTTCATTCTTCACCATGGGATTTTTTGGTTGTTCTCATCCATGAGTGTTTGTCGTCACCTCAATATATTCTGTTCGATTTCTATGTCAATTGGGTTAACCCCCGATTACTCAACATTCTTGGAACGAGTGAGGTAGCTGCTCATACACCTATGGGTCTTCACAATACTAAACACACCAAGCATAATGAGGAAGAAGAATGATAAATAGAAAGGTTATTAGAAAATTGATCTTTGGGAATTTATGATTTTTATTTCCACTAAAATTTTAAATAAACTTAAGTAAAACAAATTCAAAATTAACTTTTCTTGTTCCCCGACAACGATGCGAAAATCTGGTAAGTCATTTTACCAAAGGTATGTTATCAATGTCCCAAATTGTTTTACCCTAACGAGTGTAGTACCAGTAAGGGGTCGATCCACATGGAAAAAAGTTATTTTTGTCTTGGTTATATAGTTTTAATTTCTGTCTTAGTGAAGTGTAATGAATTTAGAGTCGATTTATAATGTTTAGATAAAAATTTAATTTGATTTAAATTTCTTAAAAAAGTTACTTAATGGATGTAATAAAATAATATGAAATGGTTTTGATGAAAATATAGAGGGAAATGCATTGGGGTTGTGGATTATTAAGAGGTTGTTTATTAAATAAAATTGTTTATGAGGTTGTGTTGTTCATTATAACCCATCACTCTGGGTTTCAATTTTTAACAAGTTTTCCTTGGTTCAGTAAACTTATGTCTAGAGATGAGGAAACTGACTCCCTGTTTTAGTAGTTTGTGTTTCGCAGTTCATTATTTGGTTTAGTCCATTTTTTAGTTGATGAATACTTTAGATGATCATGAAAGTATTCATTGTTATTCTTATTTTGAGTCCTTTAAAATTATTTATTTTGTCTGGCTTAGAATTTTCAGTGATAAAATGAAGTGGTTAAAGAAGAATAAGAAGAGGTTAACAGAACAAACACATTCCTAAAAACTACTCTAAATTACAACTCTTTCAAATCCCACAACCCCAAAACACTGAGTATTTACTTACACATATATGAAACAAAAACATCCCTCGATACCTTATGTGATCATCACAGAAACTTCAAGGATATACTGGGTCTTTTGTAGAATGGTATAAGGTTGAAGTAGTTGAAGGATGGTAGCATGGAAGTAGAACAGCAGAACTTCTTTCCATTGGGCCATCTCCCCTTTCTCTCTCTTAAAATGGAGGACAAGGCCTCTATTTATAGAAAATAATATTATACGACGTGTGTCAAAAGTACACAATGTGTAGTTTTGTTAATACACTTTTGTCCTATTTTTCTCTGCTGGTGGGTGGCCTAACATGCCATATTTTTTTCTTGGAACATGGAGCTTCCTAGTAGGTGGATATAAACAGCATGTAGTGCCACCATACATGGCATGTAATCTCTTTTATCGGCCACAAACCCCTTCTAGAAGGGGAGCCAAGATTTATAGATGATGCACATGGTGTATAAACATCAGCCGGCCACATGGGCATGTAGAATTCTTCTCAACCACCAACCGCTACTAGAAAACTATATATAGTGTGTAGATTTTTTAAACTGCATGTAGATGCTTCTGGTAACTTGGTCATGTACTCTAATTACTAGGTATTTTCTAAAGACATGTTCTTATTTTCAATAAATTATGTGGAAATTTATACAAAAATTGGGTGCATAAATGTCCACTTAGTGGGGGTTCAATTTGATCAATCCTATCAACAAGGAAGGCTGGTGAAACCTACGACACTAGAAGATGATACTCCTTCAACCTCTTCACAAACACTAGGTCCATATAACTTAGATGATCTAGCTCTTGAACAAAATTATAAGGAGAATCCCCATATCGGGATGTAAAGAACTCTAGAAAAAATGCACAATGTTCTAAAATTGATAACTGTAGTCCTAGATAAGCTCTCGATCATCAATTTTCTTTTCCTTTCAAAAGAACTCAGGGAGGCACTTGTTGTATCCCTCCGAAATCCATTGGAATTTGATACAGAAGTCACTGCATCCAAGGTCTAACATGTGTAGTCAATGAAATTATAATTTTTTTTATCATGATATCTTTCACTTATCACGATCAAGAAGAATCACTTTAAGGGAACATCAGACCCCTATATGTCTTGAGAAGATACTATAATGAATATTTCCCATGAGATTAGATCAATATTATTTTTTAGATTTCTCTAATTCGAGTATAAACCCTCCATCATTTGGATTATAGAGAATGAGACTTATATAATACAAATGTGACCATCCAGGGATATGATAAAAGTGAGAAAAAACCCATTGAGATGACCAAACTCAAGGCCCAATTTGGAGAACCCAGATATGATTCTGAGTTGTGTTTTATCCATCAAGACACCACATATAATTTCCTCCTTGGAAGGCCTTGGTTCTATTGCAATATGGAGGTAGAACAAACATTCCATCATTGATTGAAGTACCCCATTAATGGAAAGGTCATCATATAACATGGTGACACTATCCCCTTTAAGACATGAAGAGTCAGATTTGTTGAATTATATTTCTAAAAGAAGGGAGGTATTAAACCAATGGTGTATAACGATATACAGGTTGTACCTTACAATGGGTTAGGTACCACCCTTGTGAATCCCTAGAGCATGATCGATGATGGATATGTGCACCCCATAAACATGGTCAGAGTAGAAGATCTATTCCTAGAGGTCCAATACCCTATTTTCCACCACGAAAATAAAAAAGATGACCAGCTATAACATATCATTGCAAAAAATTTTATAGAAAGGGATGGTGATGTTGCTTCTAATATTCTCCATCACCCTGATACTAATAGAGAGTCCCCTAGATTTCCATCATCCTATGAATTGCTTTACACAGAAATATAAATAGAAAGGGATAAGGATGATCTCAGGATCACCCCTACACCATTCAAGGAAGGTGTATTCACCTCCATACTTTATCTTAGGCGAATATACTTGGGAACAAAAGAAGACAAACAGCCAATATTTATTAGTACCTCCATGCCCTTAAAAGATCAATAGATGTACATTGAATTTATAAACCATCATCGATATTTGTTTTCCTGTAACTATACATAAATACATAAATGGAATCAAGACATGTATACACACCATCTCTCACTACTTGATGAGCATCGAGGTTTCTTGTAGGAAACTAGAATGATGCACCCATCACATTCCACCAATGTAGAGGAAAAATCAGACAGTTTTTTCGAAGATTTTTTTTCGAGAAGTGAAATAATCATGATGGATTGCCAAAATTATCCCCCATCAAGAAGAATAATAGAATAATTAGAGTCTTCATAGACTTCATAGACCATAATTGACCTTTACCACAACATGAATTCTCAATTCATATCTGATACCTCTATATTAATATCAAAAATGTCTTCCTAGCCCTTTTCTTCATGGGTGAGTACTCAGGGTACAATCTGATTAAGATTACCCCAAAGGAAGAATAATCCACAACCATGAGAGTGACTTATGGGATATTATGCTACATGTTTATTCCCTTTAGATTAAATAATTAGGGTGACACATATCAGTGTGTCATGGATCATATCATTAGTCCATTTTTGTTACGGATAACTGATTGTAATGTCGATGACCTAGTCATTAAATCCCGATAGTGATGTGATAATTTAATGGATCTATAGGAAATATTTGATAGGCTACGATAGAAAATTATAAAGATGAATCTGATAAATTTTTCTTTTGGGGTAACATTAGGCATGTTCCTTGGATTTGTCGTACTCCACCACATCATTGAGGGTTTCCCAAAAAAGACTTGTTTTATTCTAGAAATTTCACCCCAACAAAATATTAAACAACCAAGGGGAATCTGAGGGAACCATACCTATATGTGGTGATTCATGGCCATCATATTCAGTAATTCTCTCACATTTACCATGCTAATGAAGAATGGAGTCACCTAGTAATGGGATGATGAACGTAAAAATGCCTTAAAAGTTCTCAAGAAGTAATTGTTGCAACCACCAGTTTCTATTCAATAGGTGGATAAGAGGTCACTCATATTATAAGTGTTTACCATGTAATACCCACTAGAAACCCTACTAGCATATTTAAATGATGTGGAAAGTACGAATTTTCATTACTACCTTGGCTAAAATATGCTATGCACTGATACTGGATATTACGATGTTGAAAAGAGCTACCTTGCAATCATCTTTGCTGTGAAAAAGAATTTTTTCCTACTCTTTCCCACTATTAGAAGGCTACAGGAATAATAAGGCTGAGTAAAAATCCCTCATCGCTAGATTAGAACCATCCATAGAACATCACAGAGCCAACATCAACATCAAAGGGGAATCCGAACTAGTGATAACAGAGATCAAAGGAAAATATTACATAAAAAAGAAGGAATTGGATGATCTAATAGTTCATTTTAGGGGATTGATTTCACATACATGACATACTTTAAAGGTATTTTTCATTTAATTTACATCCTTGCTTTGTTTTTGGGGTTTCCATAGGTTTTATGGAGGAATAGACGTGTTTTCATGAATTGGGCCAAACCTTGAGCACAATTCCAGATTGAAGAATAAATATTGTTTCTTTTATAATTTTTTTGTTTTTCAACATTTTTCATCCATTAAAATTTTTACTTGGCATCCCCTAACCTATTAACACCACCATGTAAATTTGGAGCCTTTAGAAATCCATAACCAAGGTTTATTTGGGTTTTTATCTAAGGGGTTGGGCCTGCCCGAAAGCCCAATTTCTATTTTAAAAATGACTTTTTTTTATGTTATAAATTATTCCATTTTTGGGATTTTTCAGGGATTCCAAATCTCACACCAGACTGTTGAACCCAGAAGCACGTCTCAACTCTCTCTCCCCTATTTGGAGCTCTAGTTAATCCTGATTTGGTGACGAACATCATAGGCATTTTCAAATCCTCCAGATTTAAAGAGGAAAAGTCTTTATTTCATAACTCTCTAACTTCTCAATATTTTTCCTCCATTATAGTTCCTAAATGACCTAATTAATCTTGTTCGAACGAACCCTAAATTTTGGCTGTTTTAAATTTCATGTACTAGTTTTTTGGAGTGATTACTTCAAGATACTTCAAGTAAATGAGTCCTTTTATTTCCTCTTTCAAATTACATAGGGTTTCTTTCATTGTTCATAGGGTTTCTTCACTTATCATTGAGTTTCCTAATGTCAAAATACTAGGTTTTTGAACCTAGGGTTTAACATTGGGCTTTCATGGCCAATTATTGTGGTTTTAGGTTTGATCTAGGACACTCTTGGTGCGGCGGGTGTGCGATTTGATTTTCTCAAGGAGATTCAAGGGTTTTTGTTACTTTGGTTGGTTATTCCATTGCGCGTGAAATTTTTGTGAATTAGCTTACTATATTCATGGTATATTAATGTTTATTGTCTTTTAATGTTTATGTAAATATTGGTTTTAGTGGCATTTATAATGCAAATGAATTTTAAGTTCCAATTTTTGGTGAAATTGGGGGTTTTTCGTACAAATCTTTCTTTGGTTCATTTTGGGCTGAACTATAATTACTTAGTTGATTTTATTGAACTGTATTAGGACTGAAAATCATGTTTTGAATGTTTATTCTTTTTGGTTGTTTCTGCAAAGGTTTGTTTAAATGGTGTTTGGGAAGCAAATGGGATTTAAGTTCCATGTTTGTGTGAAAATGGTGGTTTTTAAAAGATATAAATTCTTGGATCACATTGTGCTGCCCCATTACTGAATTGTTTCTTTCATTAAAGTGTATTGAACTGAAATTTTGTTTTTATGACTTAGAAGTGTTCACATAGTGTGCAAAGTGGATATTTTAAAGAGCTTTGGGTGCAAAAAAATGTGATATTTTGAGAGGTTGTTTTATTGAAAATAAAAATATATTATTGTGTGTTTTAAATGGTATTAAATGTATGTAGATACTTTACTGTTTTTTTTGTGACCGGTAGTGATATTTTATATGCAACAAGAGGTGTGTTGTTTACTGAAATATTCTGAGCACAAAAGGGGAATCTCAGGTACTTAGGTGTACGGATATGTACTAGTACGACTAGTGGACCAGATGGGTTGTGTCCCTGTTTCACTGAGCAAATGGATAACGAAAACTCTAACTAAACTTTGTAGATGATATTTAAGGACCACTAGGTTATGGGTATTTTCCATACTAGTGGCTCGTGCATGGGAAAGGATTGTGACTTGGATACTTTACACCGATTTATGAGGTACATAGGGCCCGAGACTATCTAGTTTCCTAGGGGTGTTCCTGGTTTTGGTGATCATTGTATTTGTGGTATTTACCCTTTTTTTGGGTTGTTTTGGGAAGTACTTTATAGTAGCTCACTTTTCTATTTAAATGTGAGAACATTCTGAAAATTTTAGCTTGAAAACTGTTATCAATTGAAAGTTGCATTTCTTAGATTTTATCACTACTTTTCTTTGCATATTAAAACTGCTTGCCTTTTCAAATTGTATTGAATTCTATTTGGAATCATTGTGTGGAATCCTATTGGGCTTAGGATCACACCCTAATTACACCGCTTGGGTGTATGTAGACTTGGTTATGTTTGACTCGGGTAAAGGAAAGACTAAGGGTGATGGCGGTTCAGGGTGTGAGTCCCCATCCTTGGGACGGAGTTGTGGAGACGGCTTGGGGGTGATGACCCCTTGTCATGTGGAGTCCATGGGGGATGTTTTGTTGCTGTTACATTGTGTCTTTGGACATTTTGTACTTCATTTGAACGTATGTATTCAGTTATGTATTTTTGTATAAACCTTGCAGGTATGAATTTTTGAGATTTATTTCATCAAATATTTTTGATGTTTTATGTATACATGTTCTGGTAAATCATTCCCAAACCAAGATAAATTATACCCAAGCACATGTTCTAGCCTGCGGGGATAGGGAACGCCCTTTGGGCCTTCCCATGGGCCGCATTTGGTGCTGTTAATGGTGGCGACCAGATCCGGTTCTTGACAAAATGGTATCAAAGGGAGGTTAAATGTTTTGGGTAATATTGCTATTTTGGGATGAATCGGGATAGACAGGAGCTTGGACTATCGGGGATCAGGGTTTTGGTTGTGAGTAGGGTGCATGGCCCACTCCTCTCATGGCAGAACTTGAGTCACCAGGGCATGTTGCAATTTACGGATTGACTTCACTTCCAGGTGAGATGTGTGGGCTGTAGACCACATATGGACATCAGGAGGATGTGGAGTAGTTGTTTCTTTTATTACTGGAATGTGTTTAGTTTATTAATATTTTCTTTATTTGATTACAATTTTCAGAATTGTGGTATTGACAATTGTTTTGTGACTGTTTCATTTTGTAGCAACTTGCCTCCCCAGAAAGCTCCCACACGCCCACAGGAGTTGGCTAGAGAGAGTTCTCCCACACCGATTGACCAAAGGCTTATGTAGGTTGTGGTTCGGGCTATCCAAGATTTAGGACAGGGACTAGCGCTTACTCCTATTCTTGTTAGGGGAGAAGAGACTGGTCCTAGAAAAGACAAAGCACAAGAGTTTCTGAAAAATCAGGCCTCCTACCTTCCGAGGTAGCTCAAAACCCTAGGAAGAAGAAGAATGGCTCGAGAAGATCGAGCATATGTTTGAGTTCCTGGAAACACCCGAGGAGCTGAGGGTGAAGTGTGCCTCTTTTCTATTGGAGGGTCCCAACCATATGTGGTGGGAGTCAGTCCATCAAGCTGGGAAGAATGAGAAGATGCGCTGGGGAGATTTCAAGGCTGTCTTCAATGATTAGTAATTCCCTGAGGTATTGGCTTATTCAAGGTCTAGGGAGTTCATGGAACATGTTCAGGGGAATCTATCTGTGATGGAGTATGCCAACCGTTTCACTAAGTTGGTTTGGTATGCTCCATAAATTGTCTCTAATGATCAAGAGAAGTCCCAGAGGTTTGAGAATGGCTTGCGACAAGAGATATACTCCCAGGTGTTCTTGTTTAAGATGAGGACTTATGTTGAGGTCATTGATCGGGCGTGAATGGTGGACATTGATAGGAATGTCAGGGCTGATTTCTATGGTTCAGTATCATCAGTGGGTAGTGGAAGCTCCTCAGAGAAGAAATGGAAGTGGGAGGATCATGTGAAGAGAGGAGGGGGCAGTTCATGCCACTCTTCCAGACAGTTTTCTTCTACGGATTATGATGCGAGATCGGTCGTGTGCCACCAATGTGGGAAGCCTGGGCGTATCCGACCAGCATGTCCACTTCCTCCGAAGCAGTGTTACCAATGTGGAGGTATGCGGCATTTGAAGAGCTTCTTCAGTGTGGCACGTCTACTCCCAATTGGGGTAGGGTCTGTGGCCTCAAGAGGAGTGCCAGCACAGTCCGAGTCGTCGAGGACTCGAGGATCTCAATTTAGCGATCATGGTGGAAGGGACGGATCATCTTTTGGGCAGATCCAGTTCAGGGCACAGCCATAGACTAGCGGTCATCCTCAGAAAGATACTGGACGTCTCTATGCAGGGGATCATGCACCAGCAAAATCAGAGGCGGGACCGTCGACAGTTTGAGGTACCGTTCTGATCGCATCTTCTATAGTTACTTATCTTTTTGATACTGGTGTCTTTATTTCATTCATTTATTCCCATTTTGTGGACATTCTTAATTTTCCAACTGAGTTGATGTCTTTCACGATGGAGTTGGTGACACCACTAGGAAAGAAGAAGGAGCAGGGCCTTAGGTGCCCCTCGTGTGCGCTTTCTGTATTAGGGGTCGAGATGGAGTGGGACCTCTTGGTCTTATATATGGAACTTTTTGATGTCATATTGGGGATGGATTGGCTAGTACACTTCCAGGAACACATCGATTGATAAAGACGACGTGTGAGTTTCACGGAACCTGAAGGGCGTCTTCAGGTTTTTCATGGAGAATGGGATCCTCAGTCAGGTCGTGCAGGGCCTCCACTCCTAGAGTTAAGAAGTGTTATCTTCCAGTTATCATCGCTCATGATAGAGGATGGTCTTTCCCTAGAAGGTGCACTAACTCATGTAGTGAATGAGTTTCCAGAGGTATTCCCAGATGATTTTTCAGGTTTGACCCCAGAGCGGGATGTGGAGTTTTTGATTGATCTTGTGCCGGGAACATAGACGATATCTATTCCCCCTTTTCGCATGGCCCCCATCGAGTTGGGGGAATTATAGATACAGTTGGACGACTTAGAATCCAAAGGATTCATTCGCCCGAGTGTCTCTCCATGGGCCGCTTCTGTGTTGTTCCCAAAAAGGCTGATGGATCCCTCCGGTTGTGCGTTGACTACCGGAAGCTGAATAAGGTAAAAATTAAAAAAAATAACCTTTGCCCAGAATAGATGATTTGTTTGATCAGTTGATGGGGGAAAAGTGGTTCTCAAAGATAGAACTGTGTTCAGGGTATCATCAACTCAGGGTTAAGGAGTCAGATATCCCAAAGACAGCCTTCCGATGCAGGTACGACAACTTTGAGTATTTGGTCAGTCCCTTAGAATTGACCAATGCTCCAGCGGTATTTATGGAACTTATGAATAGGGTGTTCCATCAGTATCTCGATTCCTTTTTTGTGGTGTTCATGGATGACATTTTGATATACTCTAGCTCTGAGGAGGAACACAAACATCACTTGAGGATCGTTTTGGGTACATTATGAGATCACTGCCTCCATGAAAAGTTGTCAAAGTGAATTTTTTGGTTCAAGGAAGTGAGATTTCTAGGGGATGTGATCTCTGAGCAGGGGGTTTCAGTAGACCTCGAGAAGATTAGTGCGATTATGTCATGGGAGAATCCGAAGAATGTGTTCGAGATCAGGAGTTTCCTTGGTCTGGCTGGTTATTATAGGTGATTAGTTCGAGATTTCTCTCAGCATGCATCATCGATGACTGCACTCACCTAGAAAGTGGTGAAGTTTGTATGGGGTCTAGAATGTCAGGCATCATTCCAGGAGCTAAAGAGGAAGTTGAATACCTCCCTCGTGCTGATTTTTCCTGAGGCCAGGAAGGGGTATGTGGTTTATTGTGATGCTTCAGGTATGGGTCTTGGGTGCGTGCTTAGGTAGGATGATCACATGGTGGCTTGTGGCTCTCTCCAACTCTGACCACACAAAACAAACTACCATACCCATGACTTGGAGTTGGCAGCATTGATGCATGCTTTGAAGAATTGGCCTCACTACATATTTGGGGAGATGTTTTTGGTCTACTCTGATCACAAAAGCATAGCCTATATCTTCTCGCAGAAGGACCTCAACTTGAGGTAGCGTCGCTGGATTGATTACTTGCAAGGGTTCAACTATGACATTGTCTATACCCCCAGGAAGGGTAATGTGGTGGCTGACACTTTGAGCATAAGAGTTATAGTGTAGGCTTTGAGGAAGTCTAATGATGAGTGGACATTGATGGGGCTCTTTTCTCAGATGCATGTGGAGACCAGGGAACATAGTGGAGGGTCATTCTTGGCGATCGTATAGTTGACTCCTTCTCTATTGGAGTTGATTCAGCGGGAACAACCCAGTGATGAGCTTTTTCAGCAGTTGAAGCAATTTTTTCATGGTGGGGAGATATCCTCTGATTGGTCGTCGTCTCCTGAGGGCATCTTATGCTTCAAGGGCCGTTCAGTAGTGCCATTATCTCTACAGAAGATGGTGATGCAGGATATCCACTAGTCTCATTGGGCTGTCGATCCGGGTGCCAGTAAGATGTATTATGATGTCCGTCGGTAGTTTTGGTTTCCTGGTATGATACGAGACATAACCGACTTTGTTTCGAGATGCTACACATGTTATCAGGTGAAAGTAGAGCACCAAAGGCCTTCCAGTTTGCTCCAACCACTACCCATTCATACCTGGAAGTGGGTTGAGGTTGCCATGGACTTCATTGTCGTCTTACCTCATACAACTCGGTGTAAGAATTCCATTTGGGTGGTGATTGATCGTCTGACCACATCAGCCCACTTCATTCGGATAAAAGATACAACTAATGTGGATGAGTTGGGCCATTTGTATATTCAGGAAGTGGTGAGACTCCATGGTGTACCATCAGCTGTTTTCTCAGATAGAGACACCCTCTTCACTTCTCGATTTTGGGAAGGCCTACAGAAGGCCTTGGGGTCTCAGATTAAGATGAGCACGACATACCACCGTCAGACGGATGGTCAGACAGAGCGGGCAAATCAGATTTTGGAGGATATGATTTTTGCATGTGTCATGGTCTTTGGAGGTTCATGGGATAGGAATTTGGGATAGGTTGAGTTTGTTTATAATAATAGTTAACAATCCTCAATTTGAATGGCTCTTTTTAGGTGCTCTATGGTCGGCCATGTCGGCCCCCCCTATGTTGGGCTAAGGTAGGAGAGACTTCACTGTTGGGGCCAAGCCTTGTGCAGGATACTTCTGAGAAGGTCAAGCTGATTAGGCAGTGCTTATTGATAGCTCAGAGTCATCATAAATCTTATGCTTACCGGAGGTGTCGAGACCTAGATTTTTCTGTGGGTGACATTGTATTCTTAAAAGTGGCCCCTCGTCTGGGCCATCGTCGATTGGGGAAGCAAGGTAAGCTGATGCCACAGTATGTAGGGCCCTTTCAGATCACCGAGCATATTGGAAAGGTGGAATACAGGTTGGCCTTACCTTCTCAATTGACCTCCATCTAGGATGTCTTCCATGTCTCTCAGTTGAAGATATACAACCCGGATCCATCCCATGTGTTGAGATGGGAAGAACTGGAGATAGAGCCTGACTTGTCTGTTGTTGAGAGACCGGTGAAAATAGTGGAATCCCAAGAGAAGATACTTCGATGGAAGTCTATTCCATTAGTCTGGGTTCTATGGTAACATGAGAATGATACACATGAGACATTGGAGCGAAAGTCATGGGTCGTGGAAGAGTACACATTCTTGTTTTCCAACCAAGCTTCATGTTGACTTTTTGGGGAGGAAAGTACTTCATGGTGGAGATAATTTTAACATACATGACATATTTTAAAGTTATTTTTCATTTTAATTACATCATTTCTTTGTTTTGGGGGTTTCCCTAGGTTTTATTGATGAATATATGAATTTTCATGAATTGGGCCAAACTGTGAGCCTAATTTCAGATTGAAAAATAAATCTTGTTTCTTTTATAACATTTTCATTTGTCAACATTTTTCATCCATTAAAATTCCTACATGGCCTCCCCTAACATATTAGCACCACCAAGTAAATATGGACCCTTTATAAATACGTAACCAAGGTTTATTTGGGTTTTTATCTAAGGGGTTGGGCCTGCCCGAAAGCCCAATTCTTCTTTTAAAAATGAATTTTTTTTATGTTATAACTTATTCAGTTGTTGGGATTTGTTGGTGATTCTAAGTCTCAACCAAGACCATTGAACCCAAATGCGTTTATGAACTCCCTCCCCCTCTTTGGAGCTCTGATTAATCTCGATACGGTACTGAACTTCGTAGGCTTCCTCAAATCGTCCATATTTGAAGAGGTAACATCTTTCTTTCACAACTCTATCAATTCTCAATATTTTTCCTCCATTCGAGTTCTTAAATGACCTAATAAATCTTTTTCAAACTAAACCTGAATTTTGCCTATTTTAAATTTCAGCTACCATTGTTTTGGATTGATTACTTCAAGATATTTCAAGTAAATGAGTCCTTGTCTTTCCTCTTACAAATTACTTAGGGTTTTATTCATTGTTCATAGGGTTTCATAACTTATCATTGAGTTTACTAATGTCAAAAAACTAGGTTTTCGAACCTAGGGTTTAAATTTGGGCTTTCGTGTCCAATTATTATGGCTTTAGGTTTGATCTAGGTCACTCTTGGGGCGGTGGGGGTGCAATTTGATTTTCGCACGGAGATTCAAGGGTTTTTGTTACTTTGGAAGGTGATTACATTGTGCGTGAAATTTTTGTGAATTATCTTGCTGTTTTCATGGTATTTTAATATTTACTTCATTTGAATTTTTATCTAAAAATTTGTTTTAGTTTCATTTATAATGAAAATTAATTTTAGGTTCCAATTTTTGGTGAAATTGGGGGTTTTTCATACAAATATTTTATTGGTTCATTTTGGGCTGACCTATAATTACCTAGTTGATTTTATTGAACTGTATTAAGACTGAAAATAATGTTTTGAATGTTTATTCTTTTTGGTTTTTTCTTCGAAAGTTTGTTTAAATGAGGTTTGGGAAGCAAATGGGATTTATGTTCTATGTTTGTGTGAAAATGGTGGTTTTAAAAGATATAACTTCTTGGTTCACATTGGGATGACCCATAACTAAATTTTTGGTTTCATTAAAGGGTATTGAACTGAAATTTTGTTTTTATGACTTAAAAGTGTACACATATTGTGCAAAGTGGATATTTTAAAGAGCTTTGGGTGCAAAACAATGTGATATTTTGAGAGGTTGTTTTTTTTGAAAATCAAAATATTTTATTGTGTTTTTTAAATGGTATAAAATGTTTGTAGCTAATTTAATGTTTGTTTGTGACCAGTAGTAATATTTTATATGAAAAATGATGTGTGTTGTTTACTGAAATTGTTTGAGCACAAAAGGGGAATCCCGGGTGCTTTGGTGGGCGGATATGTACTAGTATGACTAGTGGACCGGATGGGCCGTGTCCCTGTTTCACTGAGCAAGTGGATAACAACAACTTTAACTAAACTATGTGGATGATATTTGGGGACCACTAGGTTATGGGTATTTTCCCTAATATTGGCTTGTGCATGGGAATGGATTGTGACTTGGATACATTACACCGAGGTACGAGGTACATAGGGCCTGAGACTATCTAGTTGCCTAGGGGTGTTCCCGGTTTTGGTACTCATTGGATTTTTGGTATTTACCCTTTTTGTGGGGTGTTTTTGGAAGTAATTTATATTTCATCACATGTATATTTAAATGCGTTAACATTCTGAAAATTTTAGCTTGAAAACTGTTATCAATTGAAAGTTTCATTTCTTAGATTTTATCACTACTATTCTTTGCGTATTAAAACTGTTTGCTTTTTGACATTGTATTGAATTATATTTTTAATCATTGGGTGGTATCATATTAGGGTTAGGCTCACACCCTACTTACACCCCTTGGGTGTACGTATATTTGGTTATGTTTGACTCAGGTAAAGGAAAGGGTAAGGGTGATGGCGGTTCAGGGTGTTAGTCCCCATCCTTGGGACAGAGTTATGGAGACGTCTGGTGTGTGATGACCCCTTGTCATGTGGAGTCCATGGGGCTGTTTTGTTGATGTTTCATTTTGTCTTTGGAGCTTTTTTACTTCATTTTAACTTATGTATTCAGTTATGTATTTTTGTATAAACCTTGCGTGTATGAATTTTTCTGATTTATTTCATCAAATATTTTTGATGTTTTATGTATACATGTTTGGGTAAATCATTCCCAAACCAAGATAAGTGATACCCATGCACTTGTTCTAGCTCGCAGGGATAGGGAACGCACTTCGGGCCTTGCCATGGGCTAGGTTTGGTGCCGTTAATGGTGGCGACCAGACCCGGTTCATGACAATTGATGTCATCGATCCCCTTTGATCCCACATTGCATTATGTCCCCCGATCAAAGAATGATCATGTAGATTACCTAGCTAATACAACCGATGTCCTGGCCATCCCTGATCATGAGGAAGCAATAATCAGCATTACACATTGAAGAGTGGTTTCAAATTTTTTTTGTATATGATGTAGAAGATATTAATCAGGTCAACACCACCCTAGAGTTTGATGTGCCAATAACCTTACTGGGTTGGATGGATCAAATAATTTTCTATCTTTGAGATGATACTCTCCCAATAAAGCATGCCAAAAGGGAAAAACACAGTGTAGGGTAGACAAAATCACACTACAAGATGGTCAAAATGATCATAATGTCATATATAAGAGATTAGATGGAGGATTTTTTATCAGTTGTGTAGACAAAGGAGAGACTCTCTCCATCATGGAAGAAGTCCATGCAGACTCCTACAACACCCATCAATCTAGAACCAGGATTTCTCACATGATCAAGTGGTTAGGATATGACTAGAAAACCATGATATAGGACTATGTGTTTTTAATCATGAAATGAAATGCATTCCTTATTCATGATAACTTCATCCATGATACCTCATAATTTCTACATAAACCTAAATATTCATATCCATTTCTTGTTTAGAGGAGGGATGTTGTCATGTCATATCCCCCATCCACCGCCAAGCAGTTCACGTACATCATTTCAGCTTCTAATTTAATTTCCAAATGGTATGATGCAATACCCATCAAGAATGTCCGGACAAATAATGTCATCAACAACATGAAGTACCCTATCATCACTATGTTAGGAGTTCCTCACACAATATTAACACACAAACACACCATATGCTATTCCATGAAGTTGAAGAATATTTACCAGGAGTAAAACATAGAGTCCAATCACTAGTTCCTCCATCAGGCAATGGAAAATAGATAGATAGAGGCCTTTAATAATAAACTATCGAATATACTACAAAAGATAGTGAACAAGGATAATATGTCATGGCCATACAAACTCCCACTACTGGAAAATAGGTCTATACCCATAGTTTTGCAAAAAACCGTGGGTATAGGGAAAGTATGTGAACCTATACCCACGGTTTTCCAAAACCGTGGGTATAGGCCACCTATACCCACAATTGTGAAAAAAACGTGGGTATTGTTTTATTTTAAGACCTATACCCACGATTTAGGAGAAAACTGTGGGTATAGGGTATTTTCCAAAGACCTATACTGACGGTTCTTCAAAACCGTAGGTATTTCGGTTGTTTTTGAAGACCTATACCCACGGTTCTCCAGAACCGTGGGTATAGTTTTTCCATGTTATGGCAGGGAAAAACCATTAGGTAAGAGACAGAAAAATTGTGGTGGGATGACATTTTTTGACAGATAATATTAATATATATATGCAGATGAATGTGTATAAATAAAATAAAAAAGTTATCTCGGTTGGTAGCTAGTGAATAACACCGTTGAGTCGTACAGTGAGACCGTAGTTCGAATCCCTGTGGCCGTGAATTTTGATTTTAAATACCACTTGTATTAATATTTATATGCAGATATATATACTACCACACATATTTCTACACAAGAAACTCTATACTCATTGGTGTATGGGACCGAGGATGTGTTACCCAAATAATTCCATCTTTCATCACATTTAATAGGAATTTTTGGATATCTTTTCGATCATGAAATGTGTAAAATATTTCTAGACGATTTGGAATGGTTATATGAGAATATGTTGAACACATTACAACCTTGAGATTCACTAGATACTGATTGCATCAGCCATTATTAAAAATATTCACCTTCTTTCATTCCATCAAGGAGAACTAGTGCTGGATATTAGAACACCAATGATATCAATGACAAAGTCTGTGGAATTGGAACCCATGTGGGAAGGAACATGCATCATAAATAATGTATATCATAATGAAGAATCTTCTCTTTCCACCATGGTTTTGGAGCATGTCACATTAGCCACCAATGTGAGATTACACAAGAAATACATTGCATAGATGTTAGTAATAGGTCCTCCACATCAGTGTAAGTCTCATTTTTCATCATTTCCATATGACATTAAAGTGCATAGAAAATCCAATCCCAATAGTAGGATGTTAAACTTCGTGACAACTCTTCTCCTAACCTCATGATGTCAAACTGTATAGAGCTCATCCTTACCTCAAGATGTTAAACTACATGGTTCTTCATGAAAAACATATGGATTTATTCCTTTCGTCACAATATATATAGTGACACCTTAACATTTATTATTGGTCCAATCCATAGGATCATTTTTTTTATTTTACTTAGTGTGATCCAGTTTACTTACCTCATGATTTAGGAATACATAGTTCTAGAGTTTACCCCTTTACAACAGGTGATACAATGTCCTTACCCAATGAAATAAAGCATTATGGATCTTTGATTCCCATATCCACTCTTGTAAAGTCACCAACACCCATTCTGAATGATTTTAAACATCACGGTTCTTCTTGAACTACGTATTGATTGATTCTCATTTCCAATGAGAAAAGTTGGGACACCACGATCCAATATCTTAGTCTATCCACTATATAATAAAAAATTCCCAGGTCGTACCACCCTCATGTGTCTATATTGTAGGGAGACCTGTGTTGTTCATTATTTTTCGTATCGATCATAGATCATGTGAGCATAGGAAATAAAAAAAGGACTTACATTCACCAATAATGATTGATTGTACACAATAGGTCTGTTACAGTCTCGAATGGAAGACCAAAAAAGGCATTCCATGGGTCCTTTCCATATGATTTTAAACTATATAATCAAGGTCCTTGCCACATTCCCTTAAACTGCATGGTTCTTTAGAACTACATGTGGCTTTATTTTTATTATCATGAGATATATAGTAACACCCATACATCCTCATTGCATAAACACCACAATATTCCCATCAATTCACATTGGTCTGCCATTATACTCACTACATGATGTTAAAATACATGAAATTTATAGAACAAAAAATGGCTTGATTATCATATTTTATGACATAAAAAACAACGCCTGAAGGTCCATTCATGGGACCAGCCACAATGGTTCCATTTATTCAGGTAATCTCACTATAAACCTCTACACATGTCATTAAACTGCCTGAAATGTCAAGAACTTCATGTAGATTGATTATCATCCTCAGGATATACATAATGATGCCTTGATCACAGATCCCATGCCCAGTCACCAAAGTCAATGGAAATAATGCCCACCTCAGCATATGGGCTAGACATGTGTATAATATTTCCCATTAAATATTTACTTGTAGCCTGATTTTCATTCTTTAGTGATACGAAG
Source organism: Viscum album (assembly GCA_963277665.1). NCBI lineage: Eukaryota > Viridiplantae > Streptophyta > Magnoliopsida > Santalales > Viscaceae > Viscum > Viscum album. The sequence goes on along the minus strand of OY728155.1, from coordinate 76,522,856 downwards.
TGATGCCCAAGCCTCTATATCTGGTCCTAGTTGCAACATTTACACATTTTCACATCTCTTACCATGTCCTTAAAACACTACATTAAACTGAATGGATGTATTTATATACTGGATGACGTTAAAATGCACATAAGTACATCCTTACCATATAACATTATAATTCATGGAATTATTTCTTTACCATGTGATGATAAATTTCATAGAAAATTTCCTTAATTTACGAATTTAAATTGAATGGGAGAACATACCCACTACATAAAAATAAACTGTTCATACCTTCTCCCAATTTTAATTCCATATTAATGAACCACAAGACACTAACCTCAGAAAACTAGAGTACAGGGTGGTCCCACCATCTTTCAACAATGCATCAAATCCATATACCACACTTCTTGTCTTGAGAATCTCAGGTGTCTATTATCGTCCAAGGACCTTGGAAATGATATCCAGATTCAATGGCCATTTTCCTAACTATGCATACATTGCTTGGCTCTTGAATATTCAAATATTTCAATCAACAAAATTCATCCATCTAAAAAAGTATATTCCAAATCCCTAACACCACTATGGAATCACTGAACACCTCAATGTGTCTATACTAATCTCGGTGTGAGAGAACCATTCTATTTCTCATGATCTAAGGAATTTGATCCATGAATTACAACATTTCCACCACCTCCTCAGAAGGATTTCAGATTACTCATGACCCTAGATGTCATAATTAGGCTATTTTGTATTATCCTCTATGTAATGTACAAGAGAGTCATGACCCAAAAATATCTACGATTTGGTCAAAGATATACAGACTCTAACTCTAGCTCATAATATTCTAAATTGCAAGACTATAAAAGACTAATTAAAGAGACATAAGACTTGTCAGGACGAAAACCCAAAATAGGTGACCTGAGAAATATTCTAGTATCCGCCCACTAAAGTCATCAACCATAGATTTTTGGTTAAAATTTGGGTGAAATAATTTAATCCATAAATCTCATATTGTTAATTTTGAATCCTTAGTAAAAAATAAGCAAGGACTACTGGACCCACTAGTCTATAAAAAAACTAGAGTTATGTTCTCCTTGTCTCCCCACTATGATAATATGTTCGTTCGGTGGTGGAATGAATTTTAGGGTTCATGAACCATCAATGGATTTTGCACATTCAACAGATCACATGTCAATATTTGGGTTTTCTCAAATCACCATAACATTCCATGTCTCTTGTAATTGATATTTGACTTCAGGGAACCTTTTCTTGACTATGCATACGTGCCCATGGCTCCTGCGTATGAGCCTATGGTCCTTAACCAAATGTGTCACATTGAAAAAAGGACATTCCAATCCTCATTATCCCTAACAACATATTAGAATCACTCAACACCTCAACATGTATGAACCACCACCTCTATGAATTTCTCCTAACATTATCATTACAATGACACCCCAAGTTGTGATTTCTAATCCCCATACAAAACTATCCAACAATATTTTATTTCCTCGATGTTATGTCACCATTTTTTGTATCCTTTATCAAGGTTATAAAGCGTCACTCCTTTAATGAAGCATCAGTATCCCACACCTTTGGATTTGAATCCACGAAGTGTATGTCTTGAGCTTTACATTATGTGCTAAATTTTCCTAGGGTGCCAGAGCACTTCCTAGATAGCATCATTTTAGTCCCTAACTTCTTCATCTAGATATTTGAGTCTTCAGAGACCCTTCATAGCCCTCAATAAGAAGTGGGGATCATCATTTTCTTGTCATTATATTGATGCATAAAGTCCATAACCCATTAGCTAGAGGAATATACGCCTTTTTATAAAGAATAATCATCCTTTGTGGGCATTAAAAAGACCTCATCAGAACCGGGAATTTCATAATATAATACGATATAGCACACATGTCTGCATCATCCCATATCTAGATAATCAAACTTTCAGGTTATGATTTACATCATCCTTACTAAAACTACCCAGACAGTCCTAGTATCCCTAGTATCTTGTTCACAGAAATTTTTCCTTGATAAATCATCCATATCCCATGGAATGGAAACCCATATTCATGATACGCTTCACTTGAATATACATACAAGCCCATGGATCCTGCATATTCGCCTATGGCCATCAGAGAAATGATCTACTATTCAAAATGGTCATTTGATCCTCATGATCCTCAATAACACAATAGTAGAACCAATATACTCAGAGTGTTTTAGGATATTAATGGAATGTTTTCCCCATATCCCATGATCATATATAAGGACTGAGCTAAAAGTCCACAAAGTATAGAAAGAGAAGGTATGTGCTAAAAGACCCTAAACTAATGAAACAGATGGTCTGAGCTAAGATACCATAACTAAAGAAATAGAACGATAGTGCTAATAGAAGAAAACTAAAGAAATAGAAGCCCTTAGATAAAATACTCAAAACTAATGTAATAGAAGGTCTGAACAAAAAGACCCTAAACTAAAGCAAAACAATGTCCGAGAGAAAAGACCATAATCTAAGGCAATAGATGGTTTGAGAAAAAAGACCAATAAATAAATAAATATATGGTCTGAGCTAAAATTATTTAATATAAAGAAACAAAATGTTCGATCTAAAAGACCCTAAATAAAATCAGGAGAATTTATGAGTTAAAAGACCCTATTCTAATGAAATAGAAGGTCCAAGCTGAAATACGTTATACTAAAGCAACACAAGGTACGAGATTATTGATCTTAATCAAAGGGAATATAATTTCCCAAATAAAGGACCCTATACTAATGAAATAGAATGTCCAAACCCTAATATAAAGCAAATAAATTTACCATATTAAATGTCCTAAAATAAATCAATATCAGGGCGGGGCTAAAATTCCCAACACTAAACATAAATAAGGTTCAAGAAAAAATGCCCAAAACATAAGTAACGGAAGTTATGAGATAAAAGTCCCTAATCTAAATAAACAAAAGGGTTTATCAAAATATACCTAAACTAAAGTAATAAAATGTTCGAGAAAAATGACCGAAAAATAAAGCAACACAATGACTGATTTAAAAGACACTATATAAAAGCAATATTATTTCAAAGATAAAAGACCCGAAACTAATATTACTGGAGGCCCGAGAAAAATGACCCTAAAATTAAGCAACTGAAGGTCGATGATAAAAGAACCTAAATGAAAAAAACATATTGTTTGAGGTAAAAGGTCCTATACTAAATCAACATAACGACCAATCTAAAAGTCCCAAAACTAAAGCACAATTAAAATTCAGTTTGCAGAAGATTATAAGAATCACCTCTTCCTTAGCAACATCATGATATGATCTCCATGACTACCAACTTTGGGCAATAATATAACAATAACTCAATGGGATATATCTTTTACCCATTCGTCCCTCTACAAATAAGGTGATCTCAAGATAGCTGGAATAGATTACCATCCCAGAACCCCCTGAGGGTAGAAATTCTTGATCATCTCAAAGAGGGATTCTTTTAGAAATCCAACATTCAATTCTGAGAAGTGAATTTACTAAGGTATGAGTATCATTGGTGATTTACATATTAATGAACCAAAATGGAGTCATACACATTATGAGGAGAAGTAAATAGGCCAATTTTATAAAATGATAAGAAAATTCATCTATTAAAAATATAAAAAGGATGTGAATTTTTACATTTTGGAGTCCCTATGAGGCTTCATCAAAAAGATTATGAAGTAAAATAAGAGTGGTGAGTCATGATAAAAGAAGTTCAGCAGTTCTAGAAAAAATGGAAAGAGTCTGATGAGAGGCATCAATTTAGAATTGGAGTGACACTCCCCCGCTTCTTCTATTTCTTCCCTAGGATAGGGATCTTAGTATAGTGTGGTTTCTATTTAAATTGTCCTCTGAGTAGTTTCCAATGAGGATTATGAGGCCAAAAGTTTGGACCATAGGTTAGAAATAATATTTTCATACCTCTATACCTGCACAATCCAAGTGCCCATATTCTCTTACAGTTCATATAGTAACTGGAGACCCTCTTCCAACACCTCCATTGTCTATGTTTGTTTAATGTGGGATGTGTCACATTAAAAATTATTTAGATCATTTTCATTCATCACCAAGTCTCTTCATACCAAGATTCTTTGTGTAATAATTTCATACGATGGCTGGAAATCGAATCGGTCATCCACTAAGTCATGAAATAATTGATGGAGTAACTCCACTTGGATGAAAAATGTAACCAAGGGGTTCTTGGTTACCAAGGTATGTATTAGTTTCTAGATCAGTCTATGATGTGATAGAGCATCTGCAACCAACATGGTAGACGCATTAGGAGGATACCTAACCAGTCGTAGAAAATAGTAAACACGAGATGAAGCCTCATGAGAACATCCCTCAATAGGCACATCATCTATAGCCTATATTTGAGGATTAACTTTTTCAACAAAAATAGTTTCACTTCTTAAGTGTTCATCATCTGAATGAGGTCTCCTTCTTGACCCCTCTCATAGCGCTTCAATTAATTCCTTCGATGCCCCAGATAGAGGCATGGGTGACGCAAGAAGACTGTCTATAAGATATGACAGCTAACCTAACACACTATTAGGATAATCTATTACCCATGAATAGGCATAATCTTGGCTAAGGAAGGTAGAAGAAGAATCATCAGCTGGAAGAATAATCTTAGCCTTGGTATCTTCAAATGTCAGCATCCTAAAAAATTAGAGGATAAAAACTGGACTTTGCTCCCATCAAATGCTGAAAAAGGGGATAGAAGAAACTATATGAATGTATCCAAACTATCAAGTGAATAGATATGGTGTTTATAGATCATAGATGACCTTATCATTCACCCTTGTTATGGGGACCCCATCCTGAAGACAGATAATATAATATCTTTTATCAAGAGAACAACTTCCATACTTAATGATCAGGAAACCCGATGCATGAAAAGTAGCGAAGTAAAAACATTTAGTTATACATAGTACATATTTGAACTCATTTGGGAATAGGGACATATCCTTGACCCCAAATATGTATAGAAATCTAAGAATAGAGATGGAATTTGTGATCCTAGAAGAATTATAATATTAAAAACAATGGAAATGTTCCCCTATCTAGCCAAATAGGAACTGGAGAGGGAAATTGATTCTGGAAGGGGTACGACCTTGTTTAATGTTACCTTGTATTTGATAATTGTGTGAAAGGACCAATACATCCATGTTAGGTCACCTCCCATCCACTAGCCATGCCACCAACACTAGTTTGCTGACACGAATTCCTGAACATGTGTCCCCAGCTAATAAAAGACACTAGTTCAAGAACATAGCTAGGTAGCATGCCAACCTAGGGTTTGAATAAAGTTATGGTTTCACTTGATAGTCCCCTGAGGTGTAATAACCAGATTACAATATGTCCAAATATAAACCATCATTGTCATGTAATTTATGGTAGGGGAACCTGTGAGGGTGAATATCAGCTGGCCGGACTCAACTGCTACAAAGGATGATACTAATCAAATCATTGAAAGAGATAAACATGTGTATTGCCAGTTATTTCTTGAATTCTATCTTTACAATAAAATGAATCTCCCTTGTCAAAACTAGGGTCTTCTTAGTGTCATCCCAGACATCTGAAATGAAGAGAAATTTGTTATACATTTCCCAAAGGGGCAGAATTCTTCCCAGTTAATAAATGTTCCATAGGATAATTCCTAATTCACTATGGGACAAGTGGAATGTATGGGTAATGGGGAACCATTGAATAATTATCTCTAGATGGATGTCTGGATGGAGGTAGATGATGAATTGATAGATCCACATGTCTTCTTGAAGGTGAAACCTAGATAATTCATTAGAAATCTCCAACCATCTTTGTCTAACCAAGAAGGGAAATTCCCACTAGCCAGAGGAAATACCTCAAGGATGAAGATCACATTTCAAATACCATCTATTTCTAGGAATTTCTATAGAAGAATATAACATTATCGAATAAATATAAGTGATTGTTTGTTTGGAGAAATCACAACTATCTTGACCAACAAAAGACTTGGCCAATAAATAAGTCAAAAACATCGGATCGAGCGGTAACCAATTGAAATTACTCAATAATGGTTTTCTGAAAGTACTTAAGAGAACCAGACACCCAATGAGATAGTAGATTAAAATCTAGAGGTGGAATGGTATATTCATCCAATAAACCAAACCCATATAGTGGGAGTCGATGAGAAAAAGGGTAGTTCTGATGTCTAGGTGTGAGGAATCCCATTTGTGTCACATTTTTAGTATGTAAATGTGTTTACACTATGTTCCATCATAATGTCTAAAAAATCCCAAAGGAAAATTCCATTGAAAAAAGAGTAGAAAACACCTGAATAAAATCCATATTTTTAAAGGCCTGAAAATTGGATCACCCTAGTCATGCCAAGAATCAATTGGCACACAAGGTACTAGCGCGCCCCACTATAATTTTGCCAAGGGTAACTTATTTTTCTATAAATAAACCCTTGGGGACTTTATTTGTATGATCAAATTTCCCTGAAGAATAATTTCTTCTCTAGTCTCCCTAGTGCAACACCCAAGTCTTTTGAAAACATCAAGGTAGTTCTTTAACACCAAGAGTGGAGTAATTGAAGGAGGATCATATGAAATAAGTCTCTTTCATGTTTTAAATTCATAAAAATTGAACGCCTAGAATGACCAACCTCCCTAAATCAGAAAACATTTCACCCCACCCATTCCTCTCAAAGGAACTCGAGAAACCTACGTTCAAGAATACCTATGAATACTCTTGAAGGAATGAGTCAAGTCTAGCCAAAGTATTAACATCTAGGTTGTTCATCAGTAAAGTTAACATCTGGTTTCCCAAGCCTACTTGCATGCCCAGACTTGTGCACCAGATAGTTACTTGGGTGCCCTTATTTGATTCACCTTTTTTCTTGAACTATGAGAACTTTGATTCCCCCAATAATTGGGATATGTGGGAATCCTTCCAAAGGCCCAAGATCCATCTCATTTTCATCCAAAAATGGGACCCCTAATTAGGAGTAAGCCCCAAATTAAACCCCCAAATCACCAAGGAATCCTTTGTAGGATTTAAGCCCATAATCATTTCTCTCAAAGGAATATACTCTTCAATGATATTCATCAAATTATGTGGGCATTGATTCCCATTAAAATGGGATATGTGGGAAGATATTTAATGTTCAAAACCAACACATCAAATAAACCATGTTCTTCTTAGTCCATATTCCCAATAGGGTCTAATATAACATGGAAACCCGTATTTTTTCAAAGTTCCTTAGGCTGATTAGGCATAAATCCCACACCAAACCTTGACTAAGCACATTTCGTATAGATGTCCATACCACATGTCATTAAACTGGATGATTAGGTCATTATCACATGAACATAAAATGTATGATGTGTCCCAATAACTGGCACTGAACAAAATGGGTTATGATTTCTTTCACAAGGATATGTAGGTATCCCATTTCTAGGTATGATCCCAATGTCAAAATAATGTTTCATCTCCCTGGATGAAGATAAAATCCCCAAGTGTCCCACTGAGTGGCATAAAACCAGTATCATCATAACAATGGTTAAAAGAATCTCTAAATAGTATTTGAGAGGATACCATTGATGGAGATTATCAAATACATATAGATGTATCAATTAATGAAGAAACTCAAATACATACTGATGATTCTAAATTTCACACATTTGAATAATTGATTGAATATTCCAAGGAAAACATGTTTTATACTTGGTGAATTAATAATTATTCAAGAAAATATCTCAAATCTATAAGAGAGTACTGAAGTAGGAAATAATTCCCCCAATAGGGTGTGATGAGTCTGAACTATCATCCTCTCAACCAATGCATGTTCTTAAGTATCGTAAGTTCAATATTAATGAATTTATGCCTTTGGAATGTAGGTCCCTTAGGATAAAGAACCACTGTATATTTCCAATTCCATAAATAAATCCTATGGAAACTTCCCGAAAGTAGTGATTCAAAACCAGAACACATGTTCCATGTGAAGTGAAACAAAAATGGTGAACACGACATGAAGCCTTAACAATGAAATTTTTTTACCCATATACCAGGATCCTATAGATTGATAAAGGAATAATAGACAAAGGAATCAATCACACATGTATCCATCTAAAAAATGATTCTTAGTTCATTGTTTTTCTTAGTTTTCTTAGAACTCCCATCACTCCAAATAGATTCCTTCATGTATGAACATGTGAATGCCCCAACCGTTGTGGAAGCCGGATCCCTATCCACTGGAAGGATGTCATCACCAACTCATCATCTTTAATGCCGAGTCTCTAATGTATTGGTATGGGAATACCATCAACATGGTACTATCCCTACCCTGGAGGCTGCTCGAAAGGCCCTCCATGTTAACAAAAAACCCTCAATCGTCTGGTCAGTGATGACTGATGGCCAAGAAGCAGACAGTCCCAACCACCGTCTTCAACCGTTTTCTATCCTTCTCCAAAAAAACTCAATAAAAATTCCCTCCCAAACTATAGGTAGGTAGATCAAGAGGTCACACATGGACTCAACTCAAAGATGCAGGGGTCCTTTCTGAGGGCTTCCACCAACAATCGTTGTCACTAGAATCGTGCTGTAGTGAACCCCAAACATGATGGGGGTTTTGAATTTGGTTGTTCGCCCCAAGTCCCTCAAGAATTAGTGTCCAAGACGAAACACTGGGTAAAAAATTCTTCCAACAGGGAGAAGGTTCTTACAATTCCCCCCTACAGAGAAATTCATAAATGTATCTTGATGGAAAACAACGAATGAGCACACACACTCATCTGTCCAAATTCTTCTGGCCTACAGACTTGTATGGAAGTGACAAACTAACCCCACAAGTTATATCCAATGCAGTACCTTGAATAGGCACACACACCAGTTTACAAATTATCATCCAGTAAGTGGGCTTGTATGATGTGATTCAAGGAAGCCCACCAATCAAATATGGTGGAAACTTGTAACCATGAACATACACCTTCCTACATCACCAATCCTTCCAGTAGTCACATCTTTCAGCATTGAGAGAAGTCCATTTACCATTCATGGATGAAAACAAACAGTAGACACAAACACCTAATATCATTCATCAAGCCTTCTAATAGGCTTATTTGGCAACACCAGGAGAAGTCTGTCAGAAAGCTCCGATGACAAATCGGGGGAAGGACAACTCTCTGCCCCCATACAAGAGTAATTTCAGTATCCACTGATTGGAAAAGGAGTATATGAGAAGGCAATACAAATAATCTATATAAAAAACGAATTTAATTCTAATTCTGAACACTAATTTTACCAAACACATTTTAGCAATGGTGAAAGGGAAGACCGAAATTCTTTCCAATATTCCGGAAACATGGAAGAATATCATAATAGAAACTTCATTAGTACCAAGGGATCAGACACATAATTCCGTCCCCACACCTAGGATGACTCATCAATATGCCATCCCGAAGAAGATACACACCTCTGTTCCAAACAGAATTGGAAAATCAAGTTCCAATCTTCGATCTCACTTCCCTTAATGCTGTAGTTCATGAATCCCTTAGTCATTTATCTCTTTCAACTAAAGATCCTACACCCCCATTACCAATTAGGGAAGTAAAATTAGTAATTATAAAGTTCCCCATCGAATAATTCACCATGAATTCTTGCTTCATGGAAATTCGGTCACTCAATAGTGCCTATATCCAGATGAGAGCCATAGAAACCCACTTTGTGGATAGAAGACCATAGAGAAAAAGGATTCATACCTTGATATAATCCACCCTTTTAAACCTCCCCATGAAGGAATTTACTGTGAATGTTCTCTTCACAATAATATTTCTTATTTTCATGATAATTATATAATTGAAAAAGTAGTTATGAGAAATCCCTCTTATATTAACGTAGTTTTCAAGATAATGTCAGTCATGTATGATGCCTTGATAGTAATAGTAGAAATACTTTCTCCACCAGAATACATCCCAGGGTGATGGTCATTATCCAATCCTCCCTTGGTTCATTTGCATTCTAATATAGGATAGGTAAAAGAAATTGATTCCATTGTTTGTAATGAAAAAATTGAGAAGCATCCACTCTGGTCAGACCAAGTGGAGAAGATTCTATAAAAATATGTTGAATATATGTTTAATATGAGAAATAAATTTGATAAAGGTGATGTAACAGTCTTGTTTTGGCCTTTGGAAAACTCTCAATACAACATTCCAAAATTGAAAACAGAGGATAGAATTCAGGATATCCCCCTCAAATTATAAAAGACTATTTTTCATTCGAAAGAAAAAATATTCCCATATGATAAATATTAAGGTCATGTAAAGGTAATAGAAGGGTTTAAACGTCAAATTGACACAGCATCTCACTTAGTTTCTTGAAATCCAATGGTTGAGATGCAGAAGGGAATCCTTCAGCAAGCATGCCTTGATGCACTAAAGAGGCTACACTAGATAATTTATGATATCCCATCTTCTATTTGTATTTGAGGACGGGGTGCACATGGAGCATTTTATTTCACTATGCTCCAAAATTAGAAAAACCTACCAAAAGTGGTCACATGCATTGTTATTTTCCATGGTAGGTTACAATCAACCGATTTTGTGTGTAATCAATAATAATCCCAAGAACATGCCTCGAATAGATCTCATCAGAGTCAGTCCCAAATAGAGAAAGTTGTTGAGATAATTTTTCATTAAGCATCTGAGAACATTAAGTTGGCCTCCCTCTTAGAGGATTTCATCCATAAAATGGAGAAAATGTTTGAAATAGCACCATGGTTTTATGAAAGAAATGATTTGAGTGGTTTTTGGTTAATGCAGCCAGCCAATAATGAGGCCAAAATTTGCAAAATTAGAAGAGAAGCTACACGAATATTAGTCATAGCCATTCGAGAGCCACCCCAGCCTACAAGGATAGGGTCACATTTAAATCATCCTTTGAATTAAATAAACAATGTTTAAAGGTTTGATGAAGAAGAAAAAGAACATCCCCAGCCTGTAGGGATGGAGGATTTTTCAAATCATCTATCCCCTCCTCAATAGAAGAAACTTTTCTTCCAATTTGGGAAGAAGCCACAAAGTAAACACAGAAATGAACAATCCAAGGTTTCCCTTCAGGTTACTATCCTTCAAAAATTTCATATGAATTCAGCGTATAGGATAATTGAGCTTCATAGAAGATACAAAAAATAGGTGATCACACAAAGATAATGACAAAATTCCATCAATTCATTATGCATCAACAAATGTATTTAATACCATTGTATAAGATCCTCTGGAAAATTAATCTAGTTTAGGGGAGTCAAAAGATGAATTTATTCTCCATAACACATTACACACTAATGAAAATGAAGGAAGTGTGCGTACTCAAAATCAGAGGCTAACCTAGAATCTGAGTATTCCTTCAAGTCACCAACTCCCACCCCTTTGAAAGGATTCTAAAAAGTGGAAAGGTAATGGTCTGATGACATCTCACTAATCCACTAGAGATGGTCAATAAATTTCGGTTGAAGAAAAATTATCGTAGTAAAAAGAGGAGATGATAGAGTCCAAAATACTCAATAAATAGTTACTTCGAATCAATATTTCTGCCAAACATTCTCCGCAAGCAGATCCTAAACTTTCACATCTTGTAGGAACTCCTCAGCAAAGTGGATTGGTTGAAACTTCCGATGTGGATAAAGATTTCCCCTTATTTGGTACACAACCATGGCATGATCAAACAATTCCATATAGGCCTATCCCCATGGGATATTAAAAACAAATACCAGTAGAAATACCACCTGTGGTTTTTCATGTCGTTGAACTAGTTCAAGCTCTATCTGCTGTACCTGTATAGGTCCCAACTCATCCAAATATTCCCAAAATTCTTATGAATAAAATTAATGAATTAAAAACTATATTGGAATATAAGTAAGAATGGTGTGTGCCCATACATCTAGAAAATAATGATTATATTGAATGAGTGGATCTGATACCCCCCACCAATCTTTCTGAATACTACATTCCCAATTGTTAATGGTTCAGGAGATCTAGAGAAAAAGTTAAGACATTTTGTTTCTTGGTGTGATCCCTTGACGGGGACCCCTAAAAACATAATGAAGTAAAGCTCATATGCTTTGTGAAAATATTATAGGGGTCAACCTTTGTTTGGTATAAAAGTTTTCTATCTCGATCAATTACTCGATGGGAAGACCTCCATCTGAAATTCCTTCTCCAATTCCGCTCAATGCTACTGAATAAAACCATTTTTATCATTAAAATTGAAAATAAAGAGATAATGAAAGAGTTTAATATTTAATTTCTCAATGGAAAGTATTAGCATATTCCATAAATATGGAGCTACCTCAATAAGGGTTTCTTCCAATTTTTGTGGAAAATATGTGTGATGATTTACGCACACCACTTTTCCCTATGAAATACACAGGAGGGTTTCAAGACCTTTCATAAATCGCCTAACATGTGGAGGATTCCATTGTGGAATCTATAGATAAATATAATTTAATACCATCTGCATTGGGAATGAGAATTTCGAAAGCAGAGACTGCTATAGGCTCACTCAAACCAACACTTGTACACGCTTTTACATCAAAACCATCATCATATCGAAGGGCTCTACCTCCCAAGCATTAGCAACAATGACCACCTCATCAAGATGATCAAAAAGATGAAAGGTAAAGATAGTTTGATGAGTTAATGGACAATGTTCATTCTTCTTGGAATGAACCAGTTCTAGGTTACTTCATTTTTTCTTTCAAACGAATTTAGTTTAGTTTATATGGCTATAGAAACCCAAAAAAGAAGAAGATAAAGATCTTCTAAATTATTGTCCCTTTAAAAAAATGTTGGGGAATCCCATTCAAGAGTGTTTGGTTTTTTAAGAACTCCTAAAAATAATGGTAGACTATGGGAAAGTGAAACTGTAATGTTTATTAGCCGAAGTATCATGTGTTACTACTACTAATCAAGAGAAATAAGTGGAATGGCATGAAGTTAGAAAAAAAAATTTCACATAAGTATGATGATTGGATGATGAAGAAAATGATCAGTAGAGATCATACAATTCTATGAACAAAGTTGAAACAACTGATTGTGACTTTTTCACTTCATATATAGAAAATCCATATTCATCAAAAGATCAGTCCTCTAAAGGTCAATTATCAAAGAAGCATTGTGATCTGAAAGATAAAGAGAAATCAGAAGAGGATGAGGTCTTCTCAAGAACAATTTTTTCCTGGAATTTGGAAGATTCAATGCCCTATATCTCAAAAAAATGGCCCCCATACCTCTAAAAGAAACTACCAAAACTGACCTCTCAAGAAGAATCTTCATTAGATGAAGAATTTACCTTCAGTTTTATTAATATTATACTTTTAACGGATCCCTATACAAATGAATATTATAGGTATGATGATCCTGGATTCCCTATTCCTAACTGAAGAACTAGAGGAAAAAGTCATGGTCAAGGATATAGTGAATGAAATGGGTATTCTAGAAACCACTATTCTAACTCTACCCTTGTTCGAACTATATTTTCATTGGAAACTTGTGGGAGAGACCTTCATCGAGCTCAACCATAACTAGTGAGTTCTCCCACACATGACAGGATCAGTCCTAACATGATAATCTTGAAGGACCTATTAAGGGTTTAAAAGTTATTCTCACACCATGTGGATAGACATAGTAAGTCTAATATACCAAAAGAAGAAGTATTTCCAGCATCTTCCCCGACACCGGGCATATCTACATCAGGAGCATCAATATCCAAGGCATTTGAAAAATTGCCTCTCCATGCTGGAAAACACAGATCTCTACTTATAAAAGTACGATGTTTTGAAATAGTTAGACCAAGTAATTTCCTTTTTGTCAATCATGGATTCCTTGAATCAATTAAAAGACCTTATAGAAGCACTTATTAAGGTTTTTTCAAGACCTCAAGAGTTTGAAACAGAGTTTGATACTGTTGAGGATTGCCTTATAGAGAATGATCTTACAGAATGTAATGTTGTAATATCTTTTTTAAATGAAGATGAAGATGATTTTGTACATGGAAACATTAGGACCTTGTATCTATCTAAAAGGGTTAATGATATAGACATCCGAAGAGCCTTCATTTATAATGACTTAGGAGTCAACCTCATTCCCATCTGCACATATCGTCAATTGGGATTTACTAAATCTGATTTATATTCTTCCACTTTGATGTTTCAAGGTTATAACAAGAATTAAAAAGATCCTACATGTGAGAGTACACATAGAAAAATATTTGGAGACCTTGTATCTAATTTAGATTTTATAGATGTCTGTTAGGTCACAACATTCAACATTCTGCTTAGAAGGCCTTTCCTACATCAATATGCATCCATTCTTTCGTCATAACAACAATGTCTGAAGTATTGCTTCAATAGTAAAATAAGGAAATTGTAGGGTAACAAATATATGATAAAAATGTATGAATATTAGTACATTGATGAAGAATTTTATCACAAAACGGAGGCCCCTAAAAAAGTGGTAACGAGAACAGATGCTCTGAATGTTCTGGAAATGATACATGATAACCCATTAAAATATTTAAGTATATATTATGTGTTTCCTATCAAAAAAATATAATGGATAGGGCCAAATCTAAGAACTCATCCAAGGACTTCCATAATTTCAAATATGGAAATTGAGACTGACATCATGAGATAAATTGTTGATTTACTAAGTAGTGGAGAAAGCTTAAATGGAGATGTCTTCATTTCATATACCGAAAATCAGTTAGTATCTGCTACATGAATCAAGCTATAAGAAGTAGTCTCAATAACATAGAAAGACAAGGAGGTTGGTTCCAAACCATGAATATCCTCATCAATTCTTTAAGAAGGGCCGTAATCATTAGTAGGGTCAGAAATGGTTGCCTCTTCTTTAGGTAGTTCAAATACTGATTCATCGCATAGCTCTGAAATTTTTTCTTCCCCACTTACTATGCAAGTAGAAATAAAAGAATTGACACGTATGGAATATGAAGAAGAAGATATCGAGGATGATCTTATAGAAATTCAGGAATGAATATCTACCACTATGGTTGATGTTAGAGAAATAAATCTTGGTACAAAAGAAGATCCACACCCCACACTAATTAGTGTGGCCATGACTTATATAGAGAAAGAGATGTTTAATTCCTTACTATAGAAACATCAAGATATATCTTCTTCGAACTATACAGAAATTCATGGCCTTAATCTAGATGTACCCACTCATCACTTGGGTTTTCCAGAAGAGCATCGAGGATTCAAGAAGGCAGCAAGAAGAACACACCCGACTCATGCCTCTAAAATTTAAGCTGATGTCGAAAAGCTTATCATGGATAAATTTTTCAGGGAGGTGTAGTATCACAAATGGATGGAAAATATTTTCCTGATAAAAAATAATAATGGGAAAATAAACGCATTCATTTATTTCCAATATCATAACCAGCATTTTAAAAAATATGACTTTCCAGTTCCAATCATATAGCTTTTAATTGATGCAACAGTCGACTATGAGGCTCTATCCATAGGAACAATCAAATAAAAATGGCCCCATAGGATCGAGACTCTATAGCCTTTATATCCCCTCAAGCTGTGTTTTTCTATTGGGTAATTCCCTTTGGATTAATGAATACTAGTGCAATGTATCCATGTTCTTTTCCACATAACATCAAACCTTTCTTAGTAAAATTTGTCCAATGTTATGATGAAGATCTAGTAGTTAAATATAGAAAATTTTCTGATCACCTGGTTAACCTGGAGGAAATATTTAAAAAACATTGGAAACATAATTTGAAGATGAATCCCTTGAAATGTGCTTTCAGGGTAACCTTAGGAAAATTCCTCTATTTTTTTGTACGCCATCAGGGCATCGAATTTGATAATGAGAAGAAAAAGGAAACCCTTGAAATTATACCGCTCAAAATTTGAATGAATTAAAAGGATATAAAGGACACTTTGCATATATTGGGTTCTTTATCTTCAATTTTTAAGGATAGTGTTTACCCTTCACAAAATTAATGAAGTAGGGAGTCAACTATCAATGGACCAAAGACTTCCCCAAAAAATTCCATACCCTCAAGAAATATCTCTTGAGTCCACTGGTACTAATACCACCTATAAAAGGAAATCCACTTATTCTTTATCTAATGGCTTTAAAGCGATCTATGGGTGCCATCCATTCCCAAAAGAATGATTCTGGGAATGGAAAAAGGATTTATTATCTCAGTCAAACAAAGCTTAACATAGAGACTGGATATTCAAGTATTGAGAAGTGATTCCTGGAATTAAACTTTGTAGTTAAAAAATTGAGGCACTACCTGCAACATCACGAGGCCCGCTTTGTATCTCCCAATAAACCACTAAAATTTATCCTCAGTCGTCATATGCTAATAAGATGTTCAGCATGGTGGGTAGTTATTTTAAACAGTTCGATATCCATTTTTTTCCTATGAATTCAATAAAAGGCCATGACTTGATAGAATTCCTTGCTAAACATCCATATGTAGAAGATACATCATTGAATAGTGAACTTACTCATGAAGACATATTCTCTATTCTAGATAATCCCAAGACATGGGAAATGTACATTGATGGTGCTTCCATAAGTGAAATAGGGAAGAGAATGGAAATCCCTAAACTCAACAATGTTGGGTTATGAACAATACTTTTCTCTTCCAAAAATGCAATGTTTACATATTCCTTCCTGTTGTAAGAGGAAAGTACCAACATTGAGGCAGAATATCAAGCCCTCACCACAGGCCCATAATTGACACTCCAGGTATAAGAGAACTACCTATAAGTGAAAGGTTATTCATGGTTGGTAATCAAACAGATCAATGGGGATTATTCTATGGGAAAAGAAGAGTTAATAAATTTTTGTGATTATGTCAGAGGCTTAATAGCTGAATTTCATTTAGATCCAACATATTCTTATGTCCCTTGATATGAAAATTCCCATGCTGATGTATTGGCTATTGCAGCCATAGCCCTGGAAGATCCAAATCAGGATTAGAAAATTATTAGTATTTCCCATCTCCGTGTGGTTTCACCTTTCATTCCAACTAGAATGGAAGAAATTATTGAAATCATCAATTTTTATGAGCAATATGGTCATTCCATGGGATGGATGACACCCATTATGGAATACCTTGAAAATGACGTACTTTTATTAGATAGAGGTGAAAAAGAGTATACCAAACAATGATTGTACAATTTCACTCTTTGGGATAGTCCATATCACCAGAAGTTCCTATACAAATGTGGTTTTGATGGAATCCTGTTCATGTGAATTGAAGGAGAAGAAACTAAAACAATCATGAAAGACGTATATGCAAGAGCTTGTGGTTCTCACCCGTGGGGGCATAGGCTTTATGATCAAATTCAAAGTCTAAGATACTTTTGTCCTTCAATGATGCATTATTGTAATGATTTCACCAAGAAATGTCATCCCTGCCATGTGCATTACAAATTCATTCATCAACCCCTAGAGTTTCTAAAAATAGATAAATAATATGTCCACTTTCCACATGGGTGATGGATATAGTAAGACCATATCCTCCAACTTTGGATAACCAGATGAAGTATATTCTTACAACTACTGATTTCCTCTTCAAATGGGATGTGGTAATACCTCTCAAAGAAGTAAGATAAAAATGCATTTTTAGCTTTTTCGAGGCTAATATCATTATTATATTTGGTTTTCCTCATACTATATTGATGGAAAACGACACCAATTTCTGTTCTATTATGGTAAAGAAGATATATCAGGAGCACAATATCAAATCCAACCATTCACCTCGCTATCATGCGGTAGTCAATGGTTAGATAGAGGCCATAAAAAAGACGCTATCAAATATACTCCATAAAATGGTGTATTAAGACAAGAAATATTAGCTTGATAATCTTTTTAAGGCTTTATGGGATTATCAGACTATAATCCGTACTGCCACTCAGGAAACCCCATATTCGTAGGTGTATGGATGAAAAGCTGTTTTTTCAATTGGAATTCCATTTCCTTCCCTCTAAGTTGAAATATGTGATCTATTATCTACAAGTGAAGATTGTCAGGAATGATTTGATGAGCTATATTGATTATACGAGAAGAGATTTCATAAATTTCATAATTTGGAAGTCTATCAGAATAGAATAACATGAGGTTTTAACAAGAGAGTTTACCTCATCTCATTTCATAAAGGAGAATTGGTTTTAGTCCTTAGGACTCTAATTATACCATGAAAGAAGCCTTTAAAAATATATCCATAGTGGGAAGGACCTTATTCTATACATAAGTTCTACACAAATGGACTTTATTCCTAAATCACACTGGAGGATAAATTATTACAACTCTAACAAATGAGAGATTTTTGAAGAAGTAATTTTTCTAATTACATACCCAATGTCCTCACTGTATGAATTAAAAATACACTATACAATATGCTCACTGCATGATTTAAATTTGCATAGTATAATTTCCTCACTGCATGAATTAAAATAGCACAGTAAAATGTCATCACTACATGAATTAAAACTGCACAGTACAATGTCCTCGCTACATGAATCTAAACTTCACAACACAATGTCCTAGTTGCAAGAAATTAAATTGCATAATAAATATATGCATCCATTCAGAATGATGTTAAAATGATTAGTATATTTCCCCTTGTCACACGAGGTTAAACTATATGACATGATTTTTCCTCATTACATGACATTAAACTGTACGGCTAACGTCTTTTTAATTTTACAGTAAGATCTTTGCACAATAATCACTTACATCATTTCTATTTCTTAGTGTCACATAATTTACATTTCTCCATTTGTTTAAATCCATTCTTCATAGGGACATAATTTCAAGAACTATGTATGGATTGATTCTATTTTTCAATGGAATACTTATAAACACCTAGATCTCCAATATTGGGACCAGCTACAAACCCAAATCAATTTTATTTCCCTTATCTACTCCTGTATAGGAATGAGATCTATACAGAGTACTCTTTCAAGATACATGGTTTCATCTTCATACCATTTTTTCCCTTAATTTTAACCATTCTTCATTGAGACTGTTTTAATATCCCCCATCTCCAACATTAAACTCAATTAGTGCATGAAATGATTTTTGGATAACTATGTACATCTTGATTCTCATCCATATGAGATACGCAGAGATGCCTTGATCTCCAATCCTGGTCCCAACCATGATAAAACCCCCCTTTTCCTAGTGTGTATGAATTAAACATATATAAGGAATGTATAAAAGAACTTGGGTCACTTGATTCTCATCCATATGAGATACGTAGTGACACCCAGGTTTAATCCTCTGGTTCAACCACAATATTCTTTTTTTACATCGGAATCACATCATGTCCTCACTGCATGACTTTAAACTTCAAAATATAATGTCCTTACTACCTGACACTAAAATAAAAAGCACCTAAAGAACATTTTATATCTTGATTCTCATCCCATTGAGATATGTAGTTAATATTTGGCCTTATTCCCTAGTCCCAGCCTTGTGATAAATTTTTATCTCTATTCCATTTATAATCAATAATATATACGAGATTATTCATTTTGGGTCATCTCCTTAGGGATCCCACAATGGAAATAAGAAATGTCCCCATTTTACAAATGGGTAATATCTATGTAAGGGAATCCAAACTCCTGTCCAATATTGATTCAAGCATTTATTCTACGCATTGAGAATTACCCCTTTAGTATTTCACACTATTAATCATGAAGAGTTCCAGATCATCATAATATTTCTTATAGTTTGGTGGTACAGTTTTTGATACCGGAGAACTCTTTTTCTTAGCTATGAAATACATTCCCCTAGGTGGCCTTATATTAGTTACCTATATAATAGGCTTGTTAGTCAAAAGATGAGAGTATTTGGCTGTGCAACATATTTACCAGTAGTCTCTGCATAAACCAACCCTCATAATAGGTTCGTCTAATAATGATAACATCGTTCTTGGTTAATATATCCTTTTCCCATTCAAAAATTGATGACAATATACAAGAATTTGTATCTTGAATAAATCAACCATGTAAATTTGTGTCATTACCTTTCTCTCGATCAGAAAGTCTTCAAGACAATGGTTTACACATTACCCTCTCCATTTGTTCAAAGCATATTGAAATAACCTAGACCATTTCAACATATATCATCAACTATTTCCATTACATTCTTGGTCCTAGTTGTTTGACCTAAATCTAAAAACACCATACTTACTACATTTGGGCCAGACCTTAATAGAAATCTCATTCATCTGATTATTTGGAAATCCGGATTGGAAATAATCTTTCCATATTCAGGTAACTTTCTCTATAAACTGAACTTTCTATTGTGGAAAATATGAATCTCCATAAACTTTTTCAGCTTTTAGAAGAAAATATTAAATTTTTTAGAGCAATTTTTCCTGACTATGCTGTACGTAACCCTAGGTGACCTTACATTAAATTCACCAACATAACAGGACTGTCAGTCAAAAGATGCCACTATTTGGCTATACATCATATTCCCTAATAGGCCCTCTCTAATACAACCACCATAACTGGTTATTAAAATAAAGGCCACTTTGTTCTTAAGAAAGACTTCCTCTAATAACTTTATCCCTTTTCCAATATCATTCTTTAGATTCAGAAATTCCAAAATCACATTTTACAATTCTTCCCTTCCAAACATGAACATGGGAATGTTGTTCTAGAAAATGTTTCATGAAATTGGAGAGTCTAAAAACATTTTTTTAATGTTAAAAACCTTAAATTAAATCCACCCAATGTCCTCACTGCATGAATTAAACCTACACAGTACAATTTCCTCACTACATGACTTCAAAAAATCATAGAATGATATTAAAAAAAATTCTTTTCTTAAGAATTCTTACCATTCGTAATTCAGAAAATTTGGGTAGAAGTGGTTTTACCATTCATGACATATGTCAGAATAAATAACCCTTCATTCTTAAAGTCTCATTCCTTGAAAGACCAACCATTATGGTCTTGAGTCACCCAAATCTTTTTTTCTATTAACTTTCAATAATAAAATGTAAATTTCCTAAGATCTATTTTCCCTGATTATGAAGTACCTTACCATAGGTGGCCTTCCATAAGTAACCTCAACAATGGGATCATCAGTCAAAAGATACCACTACTTGGATTTGAATTATACACCCTAGTTGGACCAGCATAATATAGCCCCCATAACAAGTTTTTCAATAAATGGTAACCTCGCTCTTAGAGAGGACCCTATTTATGTTTATACAAGTTTTAGATTTTGTGATTGTAAGAATCATGACTCAATTTTACTCTTGGAAATAATTAATGAATATTATAGAAATTCATAGCCACTAATCCATATTTGGGATCTAATTTAAAAATTTATGGTCAAATCTATTAGACCTTAAAACCTATCCATTTTAGTCCAACATGCATGACACTAAACTGAAAATAACCAATTGACACAATACTCACTAGCTTGAAAACCCGCAATGGGCACTCTAGACAAAAGTAGAGTCTCGTCCCAATTTAATTACATTTTTTATGGTTTAAGAAATATTGAGTAATAAAAATCCAAAAGATACAAATATTGTGGGGTTGTCTATATAACCCTAGTGAAAATAAAAATATGCTTACTAGGACCATTGTCTTAGGTAAAAACAATTCACAAGGATGATGAGATAGACGATTAAAGACAAAATAATTTTTATTTGTGAGTAAAAAAAATCCACTGAGGAGCATCGAGAAACCTAAGTCTCTCTATCATAAATCACAGTAGGTTTTCTATATAACATCTCATGTGATTAATGGCCTCTTGAGCCCCATCAACTGCATGTTGATGTCTGGTTAGCCGACCAGTCTCATTTTCTTCAACATGATGATGTTCTTCTTTAGCATCTTTAATGGATTTCTCACCATCCTTAGGGAATTTTCCTATTGAATCATGAAGTGTGTCAAGCTCCCATGTGACAATGTTAACCTCTTGGTGAATATGTTGCTACTGAACAATAATTTCTTTAACTTTATTCTTCGATTCATTCAACATTTTAGTATAATTGGCCTTAGCATGGGATAGAGATACTTTGGATTCATTTGTATTTATCAATTTTCTTTTTTTTCAGATCATGTAGATTCTTCTACTCTTTATCATTTTTATGTATAATATCTTTCATTGTATTAGGAATTTCACGGTATTCAAAACTTCCAAATCACTTAATAATGAACAAAGATGAAATTCATGGAATCCGTGAGGGTGGTTCCCCAAGTTGTATTTTGTGTATTATCATTCACATATTTTTTAATTCCTTGTGACGTCCAAGATGAATAGTATTTTTCAGTTCCAAGTTTGATTCAAAATCACTTCCATAAGAAGGAATGCATTCTCGGATTAATACACTAAATAAAGTTCCATGTTCTGCTCCTTCTATAAAAATGGTTTCTTCACTTCCTAATACTATTTGAGATGATGAATAAGTATCACCTCAAGACATATCCATTCAATTCTTTTTTAACTTATATGATGAATTAAAAATTATTTTTATGGTTAGTTAAAAGGATAACAATAGTGAGAACAATCCTAATATCAGTATCCCATACCTAATAATAGGTCAGCAGCTTGAGAATACTCCACCTCAATATTCTTAGATTCAAAATTTTTGGTTGATGTATCTTGGTGGATAATGCTTTCCTTTACATTCTTAGGATCCTCTGAATGAATCTCAAGAATATTTTCTATCTCTAGATTCACCTTATCCAATGCATCAATAATTGTGGGATTCACAGTGATGTCGACACTTCCTTCAGGAATAATCATTATAGAAGTTTATTTAGATGTAACTACATATTTCAACCAATAACATTTTGAAATTTATTCATAAGAATATTGATAGGATGAATAATGAAAACTCTCATCGATTTGGTCCTGTACGAAGAACATGAAAATATTCTAAAGTATTTGGCATATTAACGAGTTCTAATACTTCCTCAAAATACATGCCATGATTTATTAAAACATTCAATGATATCCCAGATACCATGTTAGTATCACCCATGGGAGCACTCTTAGTGGTTGTTTCATGACCCTCCTTTGACAACTTTTGACCCTGAATAGCTTCCTCAATAACAGTTGTGGGGTCAACATTAGTTATTGCAGGATTTTTTGGTGCATGAGATGAACCTAATGTATCACAGAGAGGAACTCAGTTATTCTTACATGTAGATTCTAATGAGGAACTTATGTTTCACCAGAGTTATACTATCTCCTAATAGAATTAATATGAGCAATGTCGGGAATAGATTTTGTTCCTTTGGACTAAATTTCTGTTCAGTCAAAGGAATCATTGGGTTTGAATGAATCTGTGCTTGTTCGAAAGCAACCTCCATGTTTCCTCGAAGAGCATCAGTGAGTTATAAAAGAGAATACCAGAAGAATCCCCTGTAATTATAGGAAGTTCAAACCCATTCATTAAATAATGTTAAAATTCATGTATTCATGAATTCCTACCACTATTAATAACACTTTTAACCATGGTTTTCATTTTTCATTGTTTCTATTTCTTTTCTTTATTTGGAGGATTAGCATCATCATATCCAAATACAGGTATTGCAGATAGAAATCCCCTTTTAGTCTCATCTTACATGGCCTATTGGCCTAGAGATATCCTTCCCGATTAACTGGGTTATCTAGTATCTCTAAGAGATGTGCCACTATGGCTATATTATGGTTATGGAATTCTTGTTGATTTTCCTTTAGCCAGCTACAAGTTAAAATGATATTTCCCCTAAGAAACAATGCATTTATTATAGTCAAATTACAAATAATAAAATAATGTGAGAAAAAGGAATCATACATTATTAGGGTCAACAAAATCACACCATTAATCATCTAATGAATGGCCAATCCTTTCATTGTCACCACAATATATCATTTATTTCACTATATTTATACTGCCAATTGATTCATCATTTGCGTATATAAGTATATCTAGTTATAAGATATAATTTCTCACTTTATCAAGGTTGTTCTTAAAGGGAATACCCGAAGAGGCTCGTAGATCCCCTATCCCTAGAATATGCAACCCATCACATAAATCAATACTCATGGTTTCAGCATCACAATGCATTATTTTTCATGTTTGATATGCATCTTTTTGTACATATTCATAGTATATTTTAGAGGTTCTCAAATAAGATCCTTCCATTTTAGATTTGATTTTCAATCCAATTCCTGTAGTCAAATATGGGGGATGAGAAAATGGGACCTATTTCTCTTCTGAACGATGGAAAGTAGACTATCTCAGTATAACTTTAGTAGAGATTGATTGTGTGGCTCTCTTGACTCTAACAGGTGGATTATATATTGCATGAGTTCTCTTTAGTGATCTTGGAGCCTCATAACCTCCACCCTTTGACTCTAATGAATCAGCTAATGATGATGATGATTTACCTTACAAATTAAAGGGTTACACCATACTTCTTCTCTTTATCCCCACTTGAGGAACACCATGGTTTAACACCCCTTCAGGGTATGATGAAACCAAATTATCTATATACTAGATAGTTAATCTTCTTATTTCCTCAGTAGCATGTAATTTAAATATTTCTCTAGTTTTCTTTATAGTTATAAGAGACCATAGTTGTCTCGCTACCATTGGATGTTTCTCTAATCTAAAAGGAACTAGAGGAGAAATGGTAAATTTTTATAGACATTTGAATTAATGTGCAAATCAATAAGGATAATAGGTTTCACATATGATTTTCCCATCAATGTTGTTGTCTAAAATGACATCCCAACAAGCTAACATATATTTCCGCATCTATATGATGGCCATCCCATCATAAAAAAATCACAACGTAGGTGGATTCCTATAAGGAAATTGATGAAATTAATTGTACATACTCATCCTAGCCTTATTATCATAATAATTCAATGACAAATGTAAAATACCATAGAAATTCTTAATAGATGGTCAAAACGAACTTACAAAGACCTGTACCCACGTTTTCCTAGTGTACGTTCTGAAATGAGTGGGGATCCACCCCCATAACACCAGGAATGGTCACACTATTCTGAAATGAGACTTTCCTTTGTAGATATGAAGTAAGATCCTATGAATCTTTTCCAAAATTGGGGGATCCAATCTTACCATCCTCTTCTCGGCTACCTTGGCCATGATAAAAAAACTTATTGTCCTTATGCCTCCCTTGGAATCTCTAATAGGTAATAGATACAAAATGAGCCATGTGGCCAAAAAACCTACAAGATATGTCATCGATAAATTTTGGAGATGACTTCTTACCCCCACATTTCAAACTCTCAATTCTCAAATGTTTTTCAGAATGTTTTGGGTGTACCTCTCTTTTATTCCATCGGAGAACTTGTTGGTTGAGTCAATGTTGGACGCTTCTCGTTCTTCATCTCCAGTAATATTTCCATAAACTCCCATGGATGAATGTCTCTTCTTGTATGGGGATTTTTTGTGTTCTTATTCTTGAGTTTTTAAAATAACTTCATTAACTCACAAACCAAGACCGATGTATTTTCTGTTTCATTTCATGTCACCTTTAGTGGAATAAAATCATCATACATATGTCCATGGATTAGAGATTAGATATCTTGTAGAAATACCACTAATTTATGCCTATATATCCATGTGTCTCAGTAAAGGAAGTAGTCTTTGGAATCCATCATCTTAGAAACTAGGGCACATAATCATAATTCCTATATACATAGTTTTGCCCGACCCATACATACTCACAAATCCCAAGACCATTTAAGTCATCCTGAAACACTGCACATGTCTTAGAGACCCAATCCACCCACATCCATGCGGGTTTAACACCCCTCCTAGGCAACAATACCTACATTTCTTCCAGCCTTTTGATTGATATGTCTGAGAAGTTTTAATGATGGATGAATATCAGTGTGTCTGTAGCTTGGGTGTATGTGATTTAAAATTTGGAGAACATAGGATCTGATGCACAAAATGGGCCTTATATGCTGTCCCTGCATTGATATATGTGCCTGCAACAAAAATATTGGCAGATGACAAATTGGTATAGTATTGAAGCCTAGAATTTATAATATAATTCTCTGGGTCTGGTATGTTGACATCCTGTAGATGGCCATAACCATATAGAGGAAAATAAATACTCCTGAGAAAATTGAAGTGAAATTTCATCAGATAATTTTCCATGTCTAGGAGAGCAGTGTCATAGATTTCAAAGTAATCATGACCATCAATCTTCTTCATATCATCAATTCCCTTACTGTCCAATTCATCAACATTTACAATTTTCATAGGATCCATTGATCCCACAAAAGAGACCTAAATTCATCTTTAAAAGTAAAATCATTTTGGATGTTTTTAAAAAAGGAATTAGTAAAATATGACAAAGGAATTAAATTGTGAATGTATAATCTTGGATGATAACTATAAATTAGTTGTGCAAGTATGGAACCCTTGTTCTGACGCACAAATCAAAAACTTAAAGAAGAAGCATGATCGACTGGAGCATTTGAGTGAAAATACTTGTGCACGGAGAGCAGGATTTCTGGAACTCTATGTAATTTTTGCTGATGTGAATCCAATATATATATATGAGATGAATATTAACCTACTCACCCATCACCTTGCAAGCCCATTCACCTCACGCTCTATCACTTGTGCACCACATAAACCTCTTTTTACCCGTTTCATAACATTACCTTAGTATAGGATCTTCCTTTCATTTTAGATACAATTATGAGGGGGGGAGGGGTTCCACTTCTTTCCAAGACAATGTATAGAAAGGGAAAATGGAAAAATCATTAGAAAATAGTGGAGAAAACACATGATCAAAATCAATATTTTCAAAGTCATGAAAATTGGATCACCCCACACTAGTGCTGAAAACGTTTTTTACGTCGGTTATTTTTCATTTTTTACGTTGGTTTCTAGCCGACGTTAATACGGGCGACGTTATAAATAACGTTTTTGACGTCAGTTATTTAAAAACCGACATCAAAAACATAAAATCGCAATGTTTATGACATCGGTTATTTTAGAACTGACGTGATAAATAAAATGGGAAGGGTTTATCACATCGGTTCTTTAACAACCGACGTGATAAAAGGCCTGGAAAAATGGTTTATCACGTCGGTTATTAAAAAACCGACTTGATAAAAGGACGAGGAAATGGTCTATCACGTCGGTTATTAAATATCCAATGTGATAAACTGGTGGCGGGGAGTTTATCATGTCGGTTATTATAGAACTGCCGTGATAAACCGGGGGGGGGGGTGGGGTTTATCACGTCGGTTATTAAACAACTGACGTGATAAAACGAGGGGCGGGGGGTTTATCACGTCAGCTTTTTAATAACTGATGTGATAAACCGGGGAGAGGGGGGTTTATCACATCGGTTATTATATAACCGCCATGATAAACCGGGGTGAGGGGGGTTTATCACGTCGGTTTTTTTAATAACCACCGTGATAAACTGAGGGGAGGGGGTTTATCATTTCGGTTATTAAATAAGAGATGTGATAAACTGGGGGAGGGGGTTTATCACGTCGGTTATTAAATAACCGATGTGATAAACCATTTTACAGGACTTTTATCACGTCGGTTATTTAATAACCGACGTGATAAACCATTTTCCAGGTCTTTTATCACATCGGTTATTAAATAACCGACGTGATAAACCCAATTTCTTTTTTAAAATTTAATGCAGTCATCTGCTCTCCACCAGAATCAACCAGAAAACAAATCAAGAAATCATACCACAAAAACAGAAGTAGATCAAAATTAAGCATGTACATTGATAACATATAAAACTTACACCCTAGACAGCCCCCACCCTCATGTATATCCCATGGTCAGCCCTTCCCCACCCCGTTGGAGCCCTCACCCTTAGGTATACCCCTTGGGACAGCCCTCCCCCACCCCATTGGAGCTCCCACCCTCATGTATAACCCTTGGACAACCCTCCCCCACCCCATTGAAGCCCCACCACCCTCCTGGACTGCCCCCTGACCCCCGAAAAACACCAAACACCCCTCGAAAACCCCCCACCCACCTGAACAGCACCCCTCACCCCCCACCCCACATGACAGCCCCCACCACACCCATGGACATCCCCAAACACCCCTGGACAACCCCCCCCCCCACCCTCATGTATACCCCCACCCCTGGATAACACTCCACACCCCTAGACCGCCTTCCCACACCCCTGGACAGCCCTGCCACCCCCTGGACTGTCCCCCACCCCATCGGACAGCCCTCTCAGACCGCTGGACACCCCCCAACCCCACTGAACACACCCCCACACCCTTGGAACCCCTCCCCCACAGACCCAAATCCATACCAGAAAAACCATCATAAGTATACCAAAACAAGAAGTAAAGAAAAATTAAACCATTTACTTATATAACATTAAAAACTTACACTGTCAACTTAAAAAAAAAAACTAAATACAACCTAAACAACCACCAAATACACAGTTACAATGACAATATTCAAAATTACATTTTACATTACAAACCACTAAAATTCAATCAAACCTGTAAAATAATTTGACCACTCCACTTGTAAGTGTTTGATGTCTTCAGCAGTATAGGGTTTAGGGTCATAAAAAAGCTAAAAATTAAAAAGAAAGTAGTTAACGTGTATAATGAATAAATCAAATTGAAATATTATGGCAAAGTTTAAGAGGGAAATCGTACCAGGTCAAAATTCACAACTGTCCCAGTTGTTATTATTTCATACATAAATCTTAGGCATATAATATCCGCATTCGATGAGGCCTTGTTGTTAATGACAATTCTCTTTCAATGAGTGTAAATTAATATATTATTTTTATGTAATAAATGAAAAAGTACAAATTATAAATGGATATTTACCTTCGCATTTTACATATTTGATCTTTGCACTTATTTTCTTTGTGTTTTTCGAAAGTAGGCCCATGTACTGTTAGAAAATAATACGAATGGGGTAAATTTAAAATTCACTATAATATATAAAACTATTGAGAAATTGAAACTTACTTTTGCAATATATTCTTAAAACTTTCCCGCACATCACCATGGACATATCATATCCAATAATGGGCTTTCTCCCTTGGGCAAAAAAACCCCAAACATCCAATGATCACTGATAAAAGGAAATTTGATGTTAGTGGTTTTTTATGTTAAATGATAATTAACTCTTTGAGAGAAATGTGTTTCATACCTCTCACAAAAAGGCATCATCCAACATTGTGTGATTATATTCTTTTCAAATCTTTCAGCAATATAAACCATTCTTTGTTCCTCATTCAATGCACATGCTTCAGGGGAAATCAATTGTGGGTCCATGAATCCATATACTTCTGTCAGCTAATTCCTCTCACAAATTTTATAAAGATACCTAATACAAAACATACATAAGTATACATTTTTAATAAATATAATGCAGGTAAAAGGTGTTAAGACTTACATGGAAAAAATTTGCACCACGTTGATGCCCAACTTATCTCTAGTAACAAGCTCCATGATATCAGTTTTTATAATCCCCACTCTTATTTCACGTCCACAAACATGAGCTTCCATTGGAAACTCATAATAACCCAACAACAAATGTGAATATCTGGACAATCTGTCAAGACCATTTGAATCTGTATCTGATGTCATAGCCATTTGTCTTTGTTGTTGTCTATATAGTATTTCTTTACCTTTGAAGTATTCCTGTACAAAAAAAATTGAAAAATATATTAGTTTTAAAATGATAAAACAACTTTAATAAAAAAATAAAATAAAATATATATCATTCATACCTCTATGGTAATGAGTCGAAGAAGTCTGGATGGTCAAATTAAAAATTGGCCAATACTCTGTCCAACTGTCGCACCTCATCTGTAGGTATTGGTACCCTAGCTGATCTATCTATAATATCCTGTACAGTGACCCTCTGATTCTCTACCTCTAATTGTTGATGATGAAATATATCTCCTATACAATATACCAACCCATATACTACTATATTATGTTGAGAATCATCAACATACAACTCGCAATAAGTAGGAAGCTGCAGAGGAGGCGTAGGATAAAAAATGGGGTCCGCAGGCTGAAGTGGGGGAGTGGGAGCTACTGGCGGAGGTGGAGGATAAATAATGGGGTCTGTAGGGGGAGGTGGAGGAGTGGGAGCTGCAGTCTGAAATTGTCATTGCATTTCTGCAAACATAGACTGCACCGACTCTCTAATCTTCTCCTCCATCGTCGCATTAATATTATGAACTTCAGCCTCCAAGGATTCTATTTTTTTATAAACCCCCTCAATGTTAGAAGTTGAAGAATTTGGCAACACTTTTCTTACCGATACACCTGCCGGATATCCTCTTACACGACCAGGATGTTCGGGCCTTCCCAATGCTGCAAATAAAATATCTTCCCTCCCAATAGCTGTAAATGTCCCCTCTGAACTCTGCTCCTCAAGAGATTCCTGTATTAATTAATTTAACATTTCTGTAATGATTGAAATTATATGAAGAAAATAGTTAACTTAAATAAATAAAATAGATATCTTACAATCCTCTCAGCTACGATTCTCGATTCTTCCAAAAGATATTGCCCTTTTTTTCCCTTCCGAGCTCTCTTCCATTTTTCATGTCTAGATGGAGGGGATGGAGGGGCCACCTCTCTAGAGCTTAAAGACTCAGCTCTTAGTTGTTGAAATTTTTCCGCCATCATTTGTTCTTCCAATAATGCATACCCTCCCCGAGATAAACTATGAGGGTATACATTCTTAGATTAGATCTAATGATGAGCTTTCATTGTTTTCTGTAATTTAAGAATAAGAAATCATTAACAAAACATTAATAAAATCATTTATATAAGAAAGTTTATAAAAGTTCACATTGCCCTTACCAGAAATGACTCTTTTCTTCTAATTTCAAAAAACTGTCTCCATGTGTCTTCATCTATAAAAGGATATATACGACATGGATTACCATGAATCCTATGACCATAAATGAAATCAGATGAGAGTGTTGATTTGAAATCCCTCCATCTCATGGCATCCAACGTTAAGCATTTCTTCCTGACTCCTCCAGTGTCAGGAATATCAAATGTCATCTGATAAAGAAGAGGTTAAACATATTATATATACTAGGAACATTAAAAGAATAGTCAAACAATGACAAAAGATCTTACAAAAATCATCTCCCACAACTGAGAGATAATCTCTTTATCCACACTTCTCCAATCATCACACAGAATTCTTACTTTGCTCTTAGCCTGATTTTCTACAAAACTCTTAAAATCTTTTGCATTCGGACCTCTAGGAATATCATCATCATCAAACTCAATGACTATCCTCTGATCCTGCGTACGGGAAAGTGATAAATTTGGTAAACATGTGCACCCACGTTTACCAACCTTTGAACTCTTTGTCGTAATAGGAGCATGTGAATGTTCATCCCCAGAGGTATGACCAGCAATATGCTCCTCTCCAGAATCAAATGGTTGATCATCTGAATGATATGTCATTATCCTTCAAATCAAAAAAACAAACGTCAATTCACAAATATACAAATTCAAATATTTTAATACTACTGTATTCAGAAAATAGAAAAGTGTACTAAGTTACATAATAGTAGACATTTGTAATATAGTAAGGATGTTAAAAAATGGTAAAGATGGTATAGATGGTAAATATAGTAAAGATGGTAAACATGGTAAAAATGGTAAACCTCGTAAACATGGTAAACATGGTAAAGTATTTGTCAGTGAAAAGAAATAATAGATATATAATTCATGTAATGGTTATAAACATGATAAAGTAAACTAAACAAACTTGAAACAAACAAAAACATATAATTATTTTGTTTTAAAACATGTTTTAATAAATAAAAAACTTACAATATCTAACATTTATGGAAAAAATAAATGTAAACAAGAAATAAAAATATGTTACCTATAATTTTAGGAATGTACAAATGGATTGTTTTCCCAAATTCCTTCGTCATGATCATTCTTTATTGCTCAAACTATGTCTTCAACATGATCATCATTATGTTCTGTTAATCTTTCCTTGGAAGTAGGGATCTCACATAAATCAACATATTCATCAATTTCATCCTCACCAACATATTGTTTTTTCCCTTGTAAAACAACAACCAACTACATATCTGATTGATCTACTATATAGAAAATTGGTTTTGCATGTGTTTCCATTATAAAAGAATCAGCTGTGTGTTCCAATATATTCAGATTAACAAGTGTCATTCAAAATTCATCGTGTCTGACACTTTTGTTACCGTTAAAACATTTACAGTAAAAAACGGGAACTTTAGATTTAATGTAATCAACCTCCCATATGTCTTCAATCACTCCATAATATGAACTTGATGCAGAAATTGGGTTTTTGTCCTTATCACTCAAAAAATGCATTGCTTCTGCAAACACCAATACACCAATATTTTGAACTGCACTTCTATTGTCCTGAGCTTTTGTATGAAATGTATAACCATTAATTTCATAACCGGACCATGTTATCACATTTAAACATGGACCACCCACTATCCATTTTAATGTCTCTGATACATCTGATCTACCAAGAAAAGTCTTTTTAACCATGACAAAAAAGTTTTGTTGTGCTCATTCAAAATCCAAATTTCTTTCTTCTTTGGATGACATTGTTTCAACTCATTAATATGCAATGTGATATACAGTTGAGCATCATCTATGTTATTCAAGATGTATGATTCTAACTTCTTCATCTGTTCAGATGACAATGATTTGACTTTGAAGCCGCGAATCCCCTTTCCCTCATTATTAACTCGTTCATGGCGAGATGGAGGCAAACCTATGTGTTGTGCCACAGCCAAGTAGCTCATACAAAACTCTGCTACCTCCTCATAAATAATCTTTTAAATAATGGAGGCTTCAGGTCGATATAGATTTTTAACATACCCCTTTAATATTTTCATATACCTTTCAAATGGATACGTCCAACGAAGATATACAGGTCCACAAATCTTTATTTCTCAAAACGGATGAATCATTAAATGCACCATTATATCAAAAAAAGTTGGAGGAAAATACATTTCCAATTGACAAAGTATAAAAATTGCATCCTTTTCTAAAATGTTCAAAGAATTCACATCAATCTCCTTGTTACAAATTGAATTGAAAAAATAACCCAACTTCATTATAGTCTTTCTGACATGAATGGGAAATATTCCACACAATGTAACTGGTAGAATATGTTGCATCATGACGTGACAATCATGTGATTTCATACCTATCAACATCAAGTCATTAAATGAGACAAAATTTTTTACATTAGAAGAATAGCCTTGAGGCACTTTGGTATCATGAAGACATTGACAGAAGCTAATTTTCTCCCTCTTCGATAATATATGACAAGCCGGTGGAAGAAATGTTCGTCTTCCTTTAGGAGTGGGAGCTAACTCCAAACGTATTCCCATTGATAGTAAGTCTATTCTTGCATTCAACCCATATTTATTCTTTCCTTTAATATCAACAATGTTCCAATCAAATAATCACAGATATTCTTCTCCACGTGCATGACATCAATATTATGTTTAACTTCATGATACCTCTAGTGTGGTAGCTCAAAACAAATTGACCTTTTCTTCCAAATATGTCTATCATTACCAGATTTCTGTGTCTTTCCCAATGTCACATCAAGGTTTTTCACCCTCTCAAAATACAGATCAGGGGATAAAGGTTTTGGAGCGGTATCAAATTCTTGTGATCCATTGAATGCCTTTTTTAGTCTTCTATAAGGGTGTTCTATAGTCAAAAACTTTCGATGAACCATGTACACTGTTTTCCCCCCATGATGCAATTGACAATATGACGTCTGTTGTTCGCAAATTGGACATGCTTTATGCCCTTTAACACTGTATCCAGAAAAATTTCCATATGCTGGGAAGTCATTTATAGTGAACAGAAGCACTACATGCAGTTAAAAATATTCCATTTTATAAGAATCATACACCATAATACCATCAGCCCATAACAGTTTCAAATCATCAATCAACGGTGACAAGTAAACATCAATATCATTACCAGGTTGCTTTGGACCAGAGATCATTATACTCAACATGACATATTTGTGCTTCATACAAACTTCAAGAGAGAGGTTGTAAATTACCAATAAAACAGGCCATGAACTATGTGTGCTACTGAGGGTTCGGTATGGATTCATTCCATCTGTGCACAACCCTAGTCTGAGATTTCTAATTTCATTTCCAAATGTAGAATACTGCACATCAATTTTCTTCCATTGTGGACAATAAGCTGGATGTTGTATTTTTCCATCACATACCTGCTCTTCAGCATGCCATCTTAACCTTTTTGCATCATGTGAATTAGCAAATAAATGTTTGAAACAATTAATTATAGGAAGATACCAAAATACCTTTGAATGTATCTTTGTAATCTCTACACCAGCCTGTGATTTTTCTTTCACCTTATACCGTGATGTCCCACATTTAGGAAACTCTGACAGAAATTCATATTCCTTCCTATATATAATGCAGTCATTCCGAAAAGCATGCATTTTCTTGTATCCCAATCCCATCGGGCATAATATTTTCTTGGATTTGTAATGTGAATCTGGAAGATCGTTATCTTTTGGAAGAATGTCTTTCATCAATTATAGCAGCTCTGTAAAACTTCTGTCACTCCATCCATGTTTCACCTTTAGGTTAATAAATCTTAACACCGCCGATAAAACCATAAAATCTGTACAACCAGGATATAATGGTTTTTCAGCATCACTATATAGACGCGCAACTATCAGTTCTATCTCAATTTGTTCTACTACAATATTGTGAATCATTTCTTCAATTCCATCGGAGTTACCATCTTGCGAATCATCATCATCAGTGACATTCCATCTAGTTTCACCATGCCAAATCCAAGGGCTGTAACCCGGATTAGAACCATGACAAATCATATGATCTTTTATCTCTCTACTTTTCAACTTCTTCATATTCAAACATTTCAGGCATGGAAATAAAAAAATGTCACTACTTGAAACATTTCGTTTTGAAAATTCCAAAAAGGCATCAACACCTTCCTCAAATTCATTGCTCATTCGATGTTCCATAATCCAACTTCGACTCATTATTACCTATAACAAATATCAATAAAAAATATATATTTTTAAGATAAGACAAATATATGTTTATATGAAAAAATCAGAATTTGAATGTAAAACAATTTAAAATATAAAACAAATCTATGGGTATTTAAGAAAATATTCTTGAATATTATTTTTAAAACAAAATATAGTTAGATATAACAGTTTTAGATTTCATTGAATCAAAGAAAACCATGCCACCTACATAGTTGATAGAGAATTGGGGAAAATCGAGTAAACTTGAGAATCACCCCCACCCCCCGGACAACCCCCAAAACCCTCTGGACAAGCCCCCACCCCCTTGGACAGCCCCCACACCCACCCACCCCCTTGGACCACCCCTGGATACCCCCAACCCTCCGGACAGCCCCCCAACCCTCTAGACAGCACCCCCCACCCCTCCTGGACACCACCCCCACCCCTACCCCTTGAACACCCCCCGGGACACCCCCAACCCTCTGGACAGCCCTCCACCCCCCGGACAACCCCCAAAACCCTCTAGACAGGCCCCCACCCCCGTGGAAAGCCACTCACACCTACCCACCCCCTTGGACACCCCCCCGGACACCACCCATTTCCACATCTTTGATATAACATATTTTTTTTAAACTGTGACATTATTAAAAACGTTTCATGAAATATGATGAAGAGTCCAATCGTATTTCTTATGAAATTTTTCTTACTAGAAAGGGTCTTAGTATTGGATAGAATAATAAATAATGTGGCATAAAACAACAATATAATCCTAAAAAATGCATATAATCAAGCTTAAATATTTTAATAAATATGTTTGTAATCAACCATCAAATCCAAAAGGTGTATGAGATAACAATTAGAGAAAAACTAGCAATGAGAGATCAAAGTCATTGAGGGGGGATGGTGTCAAAGGAAACACAAAATCGAATGAACCGAGACCACTTTATGAAGTAATCCATGAAAAAGAAAAACCTACATCAAATAAAATCATGAGACATCAAAAAACAAACAAATACCCATTTGAAATAGAATCTAGTATCTTGATTCAGAAAATCTAAAAAATAAATAAATCAAAATCTCATTGATTGAATCCTGAATTTCTAAAATCGAACAATACACTAGTTTCACTTTGGTTGGTGGTGCAATTATTTTTTGTATTCGATCATCAATTAGTTTTGTGACATAAAATCCAAAAATCTTGTGAAATACATATAAGTAACATTCATTATTCAAGTTAAAATTCTTTTTGTAAAATTACCCATGTCTATATTATCATTAATAAAAAACATTATCATTATTCTCAACTAAAATCATGAGAATTGTGATATTCCCATTTTTATGAACATATATTAATGATGTTATGATAGAGTTTATCATAACTAATAATATAAAAAATGGTATACTTATTTATAGTAGAGTCCTATAAGACAAAATAGATGCACGATATTTCTGTGACATTTAGATTTTTTAAAGGGATATAATGATGTTTAATACTTCCCATAAGGGTGAAATTATAAGGGAGTTTAGTGTCTTCTAAAAATACAAAGTGGGTAAAAGTGAATTTGTTTCCATTAAAGAAAACAAATTGTTTATCATAGATTTATTAGACTCTATGAGGGTGAATGATAAATATTTATTTTATTATGTTCCATTATAACTCATGTGTAAATATTTATTTTAGTTCAATTAATGAAAGATAAATGGTTTACATTAATGGTTTTTGTTTTCTAAAAAAATCACATCTTTAATATGGATGATTGATTCCTATTCTATGATAAGACACTCAACAAGGATGATTCACTATATATGATGATAATTTATTTTAATTCTCTAATCACATAAACATTATTGGTTATCCAACTACAAAATTGTTAGATGAACTTGAGTGTTAAATGAAATACAGGATAAAAGTAATGGATGAATCAACTATACCTAAAATTTCTTTTTGATATTGAAATTCAAACCGGTCAAATCAGGAAATATTCCAAATCTTTCCTTAATCGTGCCATAGTCCTTCAATAAATAACCCCAAAAAAGTTTCCAACATAAGAGGATTTTGAGTCATTAAATGCAAGGTAATATATCAAAATTTGTTTTATAAAGAAATACAAAAACAAGAAACTCAAGATAAAAATGAATGTCTGGTGCCAACGAAATTCAAAAAGATGTAATAGGGTTCAAAATGGAAGAATCTAACCTAGTTTAAATAAAAAAATTACAAAACATAAATATAGACTATCCGGGAAAAAAGAAAACGAAATAAATTCGTGGAAGGCTTACTTGAGTTTTGCGAGTTGAGATGATAGATCCGAGGATAGTAAAGATGATAAACGATAAAGCCAAAATGAGTTTATCGTAGGTCAATCGACGAGCCGATTAGGGTTTACCGCACGAGAGAGACGAGCCGGCAGACTGTCGATCAAAAAATCGTAAATGACAGTCCAAGGGGCTTTAATTTTTTAAATGTTTTATAACGTCGGTTATATAATGACCGATGTTATAAAATATTTTTTTTAAATTTATAACATCGGTTATTTTAAAACCGACGTAAAAAACCCATAGATAACTCGTTTTTTTACGTCGGTTATTTTATAACCAATGTAAAAACCCCCCGCGCTTTGGTTTTTTACGTCGGTTATAAAATAAACGACGTAAAAAATGCCTAGATATCTCGTTTTTTACGTCGATTATCAAATAACCAACATAAAAAACCCCCGTGATTTGATTTTTGACGTCGGTTAATTTATAACCGACGTAAAAACCGAACACGCGCGATTTGTAACATTGGTTATTAAAATAACCGACGTTAAAAAGCTACTCAACACATTTGTTACGTCTGTTATAAAATAACCGACATAAAAAACCACATTTCACAGATTCTCACGTCGGTTATATATAACCGACGTAAAAAATGGTGACGTAAATAATGTTTTCTGCACTAGTACCAGTCAAGATGATATTCCATTCACGTGCAAGGTACCTACATTACACATTTCTAGAAACCAAGACACTTGCATTCCCCACATCCATTTTTCCTAGGGTCACTTATTTGTCTATAAATAGACCCATGGGGCCTTCATTTGTACAAATGAATTTCTCTGAATCCTAATTGTTTCTCTGGTCTCCCTAGTGCTTTACCTAAGTATTCTGAATCCTTCATGGTAGTTATTTGACCACTAGAGTGGAGGAATTGAAGGATAATTATAGGAGATAAGTTCATTTGGTGTTTGAAATCCATAACACTTGTGCACCTAAAGCACCCCACCCCCATAAATCAGAAACACTTGTGCACCACCCATTCCTCAAAATGGAAATTGATCACCAATATTTCGAGAAAACATGTGAACACTCTTGCAGGGTTGAATCATGTATCACCAAAGTATTAACATCCCAGTTATTCATCACTTAATTGAATATCATGTCTCCCATGTCTACTTATGTTCCCATACATGTT
Source organism: Viscum album (assembly GCA_963277665.1). Classification (NCBI taxonomy): domain Eukaryota; kingdom Viridiplantae; phylum Streptophyta; class Magnoliopsida; order Santalales; family Viscaceae; genus Viscum; species Viscum album. The sequence continues at coordinate 76,484,275 of OY728155.1, read as the reverse complement.
CCCTAGATACTTACATGGGATCCCTTAATCGATTCACCTTTTTTTTCTTGAATTACGAGAACTCTAATTCCCACCATAATTATTATACATAAGAATCATTCCAAAGGATAGAGATCCATTTAATTTTAATCTATAAATTAGCATCCTCTATAAGAGTATGCCCCAAATTAAACCCCCAAATCACCAATTCATACATTTTAGGAAGTAATCCAAAACTCATTTCTCTCAAAAGAATATTCCGTCATATGAGATTCATCAAACTACGGTGATTTGATTCCTATACAAATGGCATACATAGAAATCCTTTTTGATGTTCAAACCCAACACTTCAAATCAACCTTGTTCTACCTACCCCATATTCCCAAAAATGTCTAATCTATCATAAAAACCCATATTGTTTCCCATTTACTTTTACTTATTTTGAATAACTCCTAAAAAAACCTTGAATACGACCCTTTGTCTTAGATTTCTTTACCACATGACATTAAACTGTATGGTTAGGTCTATATAACATGTCCTTAAAAGGTACAATGTGTTCCATTAAGAAGCACCAAACTATGAGGGTTCTTATTCTTTCAAAAAGATACATAGGTGTCCCATTTATGGGTATGATCCCAACATCAAAACAAACATTCATCTCCCTAGATGAGGATAATATTCCCAAGTGCCCCACTGAGTGGCATAAAAACTAGTATCACCATAATGATGGTTAAAATAATATCTAAATAGTATATGAGAGGATACCATTTATGGAGAACCATGAATACATACAATTGTCTCTATTAATGAAGAACCTCGAATAGATACTGATGATTCTAGATTTCGCTCATTCTAATAATTGATTGAAAATTCCAAGGGAAACCTATGTTATACTTAGTGAGTTAATAAGGATTCATCAAAATATCTCCAATCATTAAGAGTGTCTCAGAGTAAGCAATAATTCCCCCCAAAAAGGGTATTATGAGTCTGACCTCCCATACTTTTGACCAATGTGTGTTCTTAAGTATAAAAAGTTCAAACGTAAAGAATGATTACCTTTGGAATGATGGTAAATTTTGATAAAGAACCATTGGATGATTTTAGTTCCATAAATCAATCCAATGGAAACCTCATAGAAGTAGTGATTCTTAACTTTAACAAATATTCTGAGGGAAGTAAGACAAAATGTTATCGGGGATCAGAGTTATGATTCTTGGAAAACATGAAACTTTGATTGGTCATATATTAGGAACCTTTTAATGAACTAGAAGCCATTAAACATAAGTATGTGGAACACATTAGGCAAAGGGATCCTAAAATATTGTCAAAAATAAAAAATATAGAGGTATGAAATTTATAATGGTGTTGGGCCCCTCGCGTGACCCATCATGGTATTTGGGAACCTCAAAAGGTGTCCATGAATCTAATAATCTATATAGGACTCACGGAGCACATAACCCCTACTTCGAATCTCACAAACCACATGAACCCCTCCGTAGAGTCTCACAAGCGCATGACCAGAACATTGTCACATGAGTCAAACATGACCGAGTGATCAAGCTGCTAGATACTGTAATGTTCTCAAGACAACCATGTATCTCATGGATGAAGTCCAAATAATAACTTAATTAAAGATTAAAACATTATTAGATGATAGTCAATGCAGGAAAAAATCTTTCAAAAGAGTTATAGAAGGACACACTCACGGTGCAGACTCGTGAACGAGACTCACGTTTAGGGACTACCACATTGTCATGTGAGAAAGTCAATGTTGAGGGGGATATGGAGAAGGGATGTATAATTGTATGAATTACTCATCAAACACTATATATATAGGTAATTTAAATGAATACCAAACTTCCCATGGAAGTCCATAGGTCTCCCAATAGACCAAACGCCACCCAAATCACTAGTTTGCAACACTATAAAGTACTCAGGTGGGAATTTTCTTTCCTCAAAACTGATTCCTCTTCCCCTTAGACGTCCCTTCGGAAGGTTGAATTTGTTGACACCTTCAAAAGAACATCAAAAAAATCAAAAAATATGAAACACATGAATATGGGTATTACTTACCCAATAGAAGCAAAGGAAGAATAGGATGGTCAAGACACACATATCACATGAACCTCTAAGACACTTATGATGACGTGACCATTTCTAGTTCATGTGATTTCTCCATGAAAAGTGTGTAAACCATGGAAATTCCCATAGATCCAGCTTTGATGAGCCATCATACTCTTTCACATTCCCTCCAGAAACAAAATTGCATCTTGGTGACAACCAAATGAGAGCCCCTATTCCACACGGTTTGTCATTGGCAATCACATGACAAACCATCCAAAAATACTTTCAAAATAAAGAGGGATGATACCCAAAGGTATAGACCCCTAGTGGTTATAAATCTCATTCACCATATCAATGATTGGAAGGATATATTTCCTTGATAATACCCATGAATACACTTGAGACCCTCAAACCCTTGTAGAATAAAACAAAGGAGATAAAGGGGAGGAGGTGATAGGTGTTCATGGTCATTGAAGGACATGAGATGCATCCCTAATGATCCACATGACATTACGAGTCACTGGGGAAATGTAAAACTCACCATGAGAAAACCCTTCATCTTGTTAGACTCACCACATATAAATCCTTGGGTATGTCCAGGAAACTCTACAATGCTCTAAGGACGAATGAATGTACATGTGTAATGAAATTCTCACACACCCCCATATAACCTATATTAGTAACGCAATGCATCACAAAAAATAGGGTAATTGTAGTTGATGTTACTCATGATATCTCACATGAGTCCAATCTTCTATAAAATAATACAAAGGAAATTTAATAAGTTAGAGGTGAAAGGTACTCAATGTCATAAAACACTTGTGTCGTTCTAAGTATGTTAGCATAGCGGTCCAATGAGACCCCCTGGTCAAATCATCCATGTATCGCGAGAATCCCCAGACAACACACCAATAATCTCATTAATACCTATAAATAGGGACTTTAATCTTATGAAGGGGTTTTCCATGTAAAAATGATAATAAGAATGTCCTTTGAAATGTACTCATCAACAAATGAGTCTCCAATAATTTGAAATAATCTAAAAAATAGAGCATTGATGAGAGGGACTTATGACCATTGGAAATTAGGTGAAACCCTCAGAGCTGTCCATGATAGAGACTCGTGAAACCCTAGGGTACTAGGCCCCTTTATAGACTTCATCATGGACTTGTGATATATATGTTGTATAATGCACCAGACAACTGGGGTGGCGATGCCTATAAATTCCCCATTCTAATATGAAGAAAGTGTTGGACTCCGAGACTCTAGATACTTAGACTCTAGACGATTCAAATCTCAGCACATGTGGATTTCTCAGAGCAACATGTCATGTGAACAAAAACATTATGTCAGACAACACATGAGTGGATAGTTAGAGCAATCACGTAACACACATATGACGCTTCTTATGATCATTCATAGATCATTAGAACAACTTCCAGAAAAACTTTTGAAGAACATACCCCATATATTCTAGATCATGCAAGACTCAAGAGAAGAGGAAGTGAAAAAATCTAAGGCCTTCATAATGAAAGAGTTATAACCAATATTAGAAGTGTAATACATAATTTAATGACATCCTCTCTAGCTCTCGTACAACCCTCTTGAGTCACCCAATGACAGTAGAAAACACCATGACATGTCACGCAAAATCCTTCCTAGATGTCATAACAGGCCGCACAGTCCTCCCATAGATACCACTTTGGTCTAACGAAACCCAATGGGTCTATCATATGAGATGTTCTATATACTCCAAATAAAACACCTGACTCATATAACGTCATTCACTCACATCATTCATGTATCACAGATGCATCTGGGCATGACAACCAAGTTCTCGTGACACCCTCTAAGAGTTTAAATCAATACCCACAACTCCCTCTAGACATGTCATCCATTATATGTGATGGACTCTGGAGGGAACCATCTGAATCTTTTGAGGTACCCTGGGAAATTTGACAGAGTCATATGACACCCTCTAGACAAGTATTCCAGCTAAAAAGGGCATCCCAGTACTAGATAACATTGGATTTTTCAACGTATAATCCCTGATCAAAAAACAAATCCCAAGTGAGTAAGAACCAATATAAAGGGAACTATTAAGAATCTAATTCCTATAATATTATGGATACATTGGCCACCTAGTCAAGGTTCTAGCTCCATATTAGTGATCCAGGGTTATTCCACTATATATTCCCTAATCCAAAGTAATGACATTGATCATAAGCTAACCATTTTTTCTCACAACAAGCATAGCTCATGTGGGATTAGGGAGTTTTACTAATCATGGAATATAAAATATACACCCCTAGGTTACATGGAAGGCCTCAATGTGTGAGACCTAATTTAAAATGAACTAGGAGAACACTAATACACTCCATAATTGGGATACATAGGAAGCCTTTCTAAGGCCCTAGATCTATAGAAAACATCCCAAGGACTATCCCAACAAAGAAGTACCATTTAAATATGCCATGAGACTAATTATCTTATGCCCTTATTTCTCACATAGAGCATAAATCATTCATCATTAAGAGGGACGAAATAAACATTTTATTGAACATCATGAATCTCAACTCACAAGTTCAGTCATTGTATGTAATCCCTGATGAGTTGTATAGTATCAAAACTACTCATATAAGCGTATATACCATAGGGCTGGTCTCAAGGGACTGATTGAACTACGATGAATTTGAATTCATCCATAACTAGGATACATAGGATGCCTCCTTGAGAATTGAGCTCAAAAATATAGTGTGATAATAACTACACATATATATTTTCTCCACATGACACTATACTCTATGAGATTAATGATCTATGTGGGTTTTGATTCATACAATAACTAGGATATGTTGGATATATCACAATGGATAAATCCCATCCTAGGGACATTAACTCAATCCTTATATAGTATCATGTTTCGTTGTACTTTGTTATACAACTTCAATATATAAGCAACCTTCAATTACTGGAATATGATGGGGAACCATATATATATATAGGTGGGTTTTCTAAAGAGATCCCAACATATTTTACATAAATTGGAGTGAAATTGTAATTGTTTTGTTATGGTAATCGTTCCGGTATTAGGGTTAGGAAGCAATTCATGGAAAAATCTTAAATCTATGAGAGATTCATGGAGTAGCCAAAAATTCCTTCCTAAATGGAGGGATGAGATCGACCCCCTATCCTCTCAACCAATGAAAGTCCCCAAGAGTCATTGGGCCTTAATTCTAGATGACCACCGATCTAAGGAAAGAAGGTCTATAGCCAAATATAGATTGGGTATCTATTGGGAGTTTATATAAAAGTGAAAATGGCAGCCCGACAAGCGAAACCCATTCCATACCACAAAATCCCAATGAAAGAGCCCATTATATATAATTTTATTCCCGAAGGCTTTTGTACATATAGATTAATTCAATTTTTCCTAGATGTGTGACATAAATTTTAATGTTGTAATGTGAGGATGTGGGATATCCATATTGAATTTGTATTGTAATTATAAAAGATGGGAATGTTAACACAATCCTTCTAGGACATAGGACATATAGTATCACATCATAAAATAAGGAAAAATATTACGTGGAGGAAATAATTTTGGTGAATAAAATAGTTGAGAATTGAAACATAGATAATAAAATATTATATGGACCTACATCATGCATTATTAGAAAATATTTAGTGAATTAAGGTGTCTTGTTGATGGACCAATAAAAAGAGATCTATGTGTATCTATGCATGCAATGATTATAGGAATTAAGAAATAATTTTTTTTAGAAATATAATATGAGGATATAAACAATGTTCTTATAGGGGAATCAAATAAAATAGATCTATCTCATGTTAATAAAATGAAATAACCCTATCCTAATGTGTTCTATATAGAAAGAATATTGTGAGAATGAATTTGAATTTATATGAATAGAATGATTAGGGGTGTGGATAATAAAATTTGGTTGGGATTGAATTTAGAGATCCTTTTATTACAATGTATATTAAAATAACATGTATCTATCAACACATAATTCCTATCTTTCTGATATAGTTATGATTCATTTGTAGGAACAATGAATTATTTTAAAATATCACTGATGCCAATGAAATTGATTAAATGGAACATAAACTATGAACTCATACACATATATGTCCATATGTTTAAGACAACATGTATCATACCCCACAACCTTATATATACTGAGATGTTATCAAGGGAGAACCATTGGTCATGATTTACTACATCACATGACAAGGACTCATCTTTCGACATGTAAATATAATATATCCCAATGATTTTTATCAAGGAATTCATCCACAATATCCAAGTCCATTTATTAATTATTTTCATGATAAATAAGAATATTTTTGAGTATTATTGATTTCACACATGGATCACATGACATTTTTATTTTCGACACACGTCATCCAAGTTTACATCTTTCGATGAGAAAATATGTTCTATGTAGATTATAGTCATATATCTTAGACCCAGGCCTTGGGATTTAACATCATAAAGTGAGGAGGATGTTATACTATTAGGTCTCATGTTATAGATAAATAATTGTTTTATTATTTAGCATCATGCCGAAATGACACTGCCATGTAGTTTTACAATATGTGATTAGGACATGTGTTCCATGTAGTTTAACTTTTTGATGAAATAGTGTTTCTATGTAATATTAAATCATGTGAATATGATTTTAGTGACTATATGTGATGTTAAGTGATGCAAACTTTTATATATATAGCATTCATTTAAGGATGGGGATTGATACACTCTCTATATATAATAATCAGGTAGTATGATCCATTAAATTAACAAATTTTAATTTATTAAGGACCTTACTCTATTGAATAAAATATTAGAGTCTTCTTTCATAGTATCATTATATTTATGAGAGAAAATACATGTTTACCATATAGGAAAAATCATATAACAATCTTTTTATAGTCAAATAATATTATCTTGGGATGGGGAATTTTGAGTTTATGTAATGTGCACAACCTTTTCTTATCATCTTACTCAATCTCTTCCAGAAAGATATGAGAATATTCAACACCAAAAAAACTAGTTTCATATTATAACGTGAAGTGATAGTATGTGAACCTAAATGGGTAAAAAAGATTTTGTCCCATATATATGAGTAAATATGGTCTCTTATGTAGAAATATGAGATTTTTATGATATGAACACAATGTTTATTATAGATTATCTGACCAAAACTTCTCATAATTGTCCCCCAACATCAAAAGTATATTTTATAGGGATTTGATGAAGTCGCCAATCTATCCATTCACAACTATGTGGCAGTATGATGAAGGGATAGACTGTATTTTTCATTGATGATACATATTCTTTAACTCAAAATAATAGAAACTAGTTTCATTTTAAAAAATATATAATGTGAGTGACACTATAATTTTTAATTACATTTGATATTATTACACATATTACAACATTCATATCATACTCATTGAGATTTTTCTCATTGGATAACTTGGAGAAGGATTCCATAGTAGTAATGATGTATGCGAACTATATATATGTGGATATGAGATATGGTATAATGAAATCAATTTCGTAAATGGAAAATAAGAAAGAGTGTTTTGAACTTCATAATAATTCATGTGGCTGATTAATGATTTTTTCAGGTATCTAATTTGTTGAGAACTTCCAAATGTACTCTATATAATCTTGTATCATTGATATATAGAAAATGTGAGCCACTTAATCTAATAATAAATTGTAGTTATGGTATAATGATCTACCCATGTACAAGAATGGACCTGTTGAATGAAAGGGAGAGTGTTCCCTTCTTCATTTCAATTGGTTTTTAATACATAAATTCCTTGTTGAGAACTTATTGAAATAGGTTCCATCCAAGAGGATGATTTTCATTGCTTGTGGATGGACATGTTTTTATTATCTTGATATTCAAGTGAAATCTATATTTTTTTGTATAATTTTATGGAAGACATATATAAAAATATATTATTATATGATGAGTATATTGTATTATCATTCGCTAGGATGGTTCTGATTTTATTAACATACATAAAATTATTATTGTTAAATGGAATGGTCACCATATAGAGAGGTATGTAGAGAACTATGTTATCATAATTTGTGTTATATAAGGAAATGGAAACGTTATCATATTCATTTGTTCTATAATTCATGGAACACAAGAAGAGATTTAATATTTTTTCTTGGAACTAATTCATAAATAATAATAAACAATCAAAAAAGGTGATATGACCTTCCTTGTTAATGATATAATCATTATTGAATTTATTGATTATCAATTCAATGTAACCCAAGATATTTATGTGAGGTAAAAATATCCATAGGGATAGTTTTAAGTCTACAATGAGGGCATGGTATTCTGCCTCATTATTACAGAATATTTCGGAAAAAAGAACAGAGTATGGACCAACCTCTTTAACTGGATAGACATTTGGAATCCTCCAAATAACTAAGTTGATCTTTGGGTCTCCCATTCCTTATATTTTCATGATTATAGAAGTTTGATCAATTTACATGTACCTGGTATGAGTGTTTCCTTGGGAATAGAAGACATTATCATTAATGATATCAGGGACCAATAACACACAATCTTATATTGAGTATTCCATGAGGAAATACTCATGTGCTTGTCCATTAGTGGACTTAATCATTATTAATTAGATACCAAAATATTAATAGATGACATTTGACTATGAAAAATATCATGTTATCATGGGATGAATATGGAAGCATTTATTTATATCCATGATAGAGAATAAATATAATTCCCGATGTTGTTGAAAGATTATTATCAATTAAACCATGAATATGATCATTTCCTAGTTCTTTTTGATGTCAGAATATTTAACCTCAAAATTATTCCTTGTCCTATCGGGATAATAAAATATATTCTATCTATATTAGTGATTTTTTTAACGGAAAATCTTTTTATGTGATTATTATAGGGTCACCACATATAGTATGGGTTGATTACCATCAAAGTTTTATATAATGACCAATGGGTGAAAGAAATATTTCATTATATTGTCTAAATAATCATGAACATTTTGATCCCACTGTTATGTAGCCCCATTTTCACTATCTTTGTAAAGGGTGGCTGTTGTCCATTGAACACAGTTATGAAACACCTAATATTGTAAATATATAAATTATTTCATCATAAATACAAGAAATTATGAAAATAAGTAATATCATGTTTCATGCTGGTCTTCTAGGTGTCCGGGTTAATGATACAATGGTGTTCGATGAAATTATAAAATTTCGACAGTGTCACCACAAAATAAAAGTTTATGGATTTCATATTAACTTATATTTGCTTTGTTTTTTAGAATCTAAACAATTATTAGATGGATGATCACTATTTTGATGGGATTTTACCGCAAGATCACTAACATAACACTCATCGATCTTCAATAGGGAAGACTTTCTGATGTTATGTGTAACATGATCATTTGTGGACCAATCATTCATTAAGAGAAATGGAATTATTTAATAATATTAATCCCCTTGGTGGACCATGAAGGATATAGACTTATAATGTAGAATCCCTATGTTTTATAAAACATATAATTCTAATTTAAATTAAATTCATTGATTGATTATTTTACAAAAAAATATGTAGTTTAGCTTCAATCACAAGAAAAAAATTTAATCTTTTGTTGATGAAAACATCAAGTCCCTTCGACAACATGAGATACATTAAAGACCGAGTCTTACCAAAAGATAATATACAATTGATATTATTATTTAATATAGTTTTTATTTCCTAAACATTATATTGATGGATGTGAACATGAAAAATAATATTTTGTTTACACATGTTTATATTTTTTTTGAAATTCATAAAATAAATTTGATCGGCTTAAAAGAATAATAAATCATAATTTTAAGCATAAAATGTTATTTGTTTTTTAAAAGATAGTTTTACCACCTTTTAATAGAAAACCTATCTTAAAAATAAATTTTGATAATTTTAGATTTTTTTTATGAAAAAATAAAATTCAATTTTTAAATTGAAATATCAAAATTTTTTATGGGTTAATGTATGATATTTTTATGAAAAATGTCATTTTTTTAATGAATAGTAAAAGTACTACATTTTAGTGGAAAAATGGCTTTTCGTTTAAATAATAAATAATTATAAATTACATTTTAAATATAGTTTAAAGTGAATATAGATTAATTATACATCTATTAATTAAACATAACAAATTTTCATAATTTTTATATTGGATTTGGAAATTAAATCATAACGAATGTTTGAATATTTTTACTTTAGATACTCACTTTCTCTCTATGTATGATTGATTTTTTTAAATTTATTTATTACACTTATATGAAATGAATTTTTTAAAATTTAAATACAAAGTTTTTCTAAATATTAATTTTTTTCTAATAAGATGAAGTAATTTTTTGGGGGGAAATATGAGTAAAAGTAAATGAAATTAATTTTAACAATTAAGGTAATATTAAACTTAATAATGGAAAAAACCTTAATGTTAGGAGATAAAATTACCTATAAACTTTTCCAGAGTCCATTTTCTTCAGATAGTTTGTCCATATACCCACTGTGATCAAATTTAAAGAGTTATTGCTACAAATGTTCATGAAATTTCCATATATGATATGTTTAGTGATGAAAAAGTCAAAAAATCAACCTTCCTTACCATTAAAAATTTTAAAACATTGAGATATGTGGAAAAAACTTCTTTTCAGTTATACATATCGTTTTGACATACAACAAAGTTATTTTTTCCCAATCATTCATTATAAATTTTGAGAGATTATTTAGTAAAATTAATTGCTTAAGAAACAAAAACACAATGATTATTGAGTTAATAAGTAACTGAAATAAATGACACTATAAATTTTAAAAGTGAAGTAAATTAATTTAATTTTTTATTTAATTTTTTAAAATAATATATCATGTGAAATATCTTAAAAAATAATAAAAATTAATTAAAATATTTTTTAGAATTTTCTAAATGAAAATTAAATTAGTAATGTCAAAATTGATATTAATGTGTAATACAGTAAATGATATTTTGTTAAATAAATAAAACATAATAAGAATATTATATCCAGAAAAGTGATTTTTAGGTGTCAATGAATATAAAAATGGTTTATTAATGTATTCATTGATCTTTTTTAATTATTATATTTACCTATAGATAACAAAAACATTGTTTTGATGGTCTGGGTTGAAGCATTGTTTTGTCGCGTTACATGCACTTGTTTTAAAATTAATGTCCAAAACTGGGAGATTTATATTTTCTAAATTATATATAATATATATATTTCACTGTTTATATATTTACTCATAAATTTAACTTTAATTTATTCATAATGTTTAAATAACATAGGTTATAATTATTGTTACTTTAATAAAAACTAAAATGATACAATTAGAGAAACATAGAAGTTATGAAACTAAATTATAAAAATGAAGTTATTTTTTTGTGGTGTATGAATTTAGACCATATATCCCCATTATTACACAATTAGAAATTTTTTGAGTCACATTAGGTATGGGATACTTCCAAATAATATAGACCTCTTTTTATATACACGAGTTCCATTCTACCTCCACTATAAAAAGACACTCAATCTTTCCAATTCCTCACACATATCAGGAAACATTGCCTCAACCAATATTAAACTATATATATCCTAAAAATACATCCACTCAACCTATAATCATATCCTCAGTCATAAATCCATCCATGGAATCCCTTTTATACAAACCAAAAGGAGGTACCTGAATAAGAGGTAACATTCTTCCTCACGATATTTTATTTTATTCTCATTATCCACCCCAAAAATATTCATATTTTATTATAATATAATAAAAATAGTATCCTCAATATACTATGAATTTTTTATTCTAAGGGTTAAACCTGAACATACACACACATTCATCTAATGCATAAAGAACATATTATTTGTGTAAATGACAAACTACTACATTACAAAATGTGGTCATTCATTTTTTCCATTACCACCATTCATGGTCAGTAATTATTATTCAAAGAATGTCTATATATATATACTATATATGATATTTATTATTTCTTAATTCTTCTTTAATTATTTTATAATACAGAACATTAAAATTTCCATTTTCAATAAATATGATGACATCATTTGTGGAAGTGTATACTACCGCCTCCCCAAATAAATGTGATTCATTCATTCTATACATGGAATGTAATAAAGATGGTATTAATTATTATTTTTCTATTAAATTAAATATATATGATATTTTTGGAATAATTTTATTTCTATAAATATAATATATCATTTTAATTATTACCCTTTTCATACTAAAAATTGATAATCTCGGCTGTGGATGTGTGGAATACCGCCTCCTTGACACGAACTGATTATTTTTACCTTGTAATAATTATAGATATAAGTTTATATTATTAAAAATTGTTATTTATGATATAATTATGATTATTAAAAGATATAAGTTTACTTTCCCCGTTTTTATAATGATCATTGAAAGATGTGAATGTTACTCATGCCTATGTACGACCTATGGCCTCTATGATTGTAATGTAGGTTTAATTTTCATAACCATATTTATGGATAAGTATTAAAATTTTAATTTAGGTATAAATTAGATAATTATTTTATTATTATTATTCTGTTGATGTTTATGCAATGAACACATTGACCATATTTGACCAATCGAAGTTAGTTTCTAGATAAAATCCGAATATGGTGAAAACATCGGACTTAAACCATGATGATTATATAATTTTATATAACTCATTTTAAGTAAAATAAAAGATATAATAATTTTTTAAAAGGCCCTAAATATATTATAACTAAAATAAATATATTATTCGTTAATATAGGGAACATTCATGACAAATCAGACTCAAGATGGTAGATTTTTATCTGATGTTTTTCATCATGGAGATAAATGTCATATTCACCATTTAATTATTTTTTGGGGTCAATCCAATTCCAATTTTGATATATTATATCATTAGTAATTTTATATTAATGGTATTTAAAACATAATTTAATGTTATTATTTCATGAGGTGTGTGATTTAAAATATTTCATAGTTTTAAGGGATATATTTTAATGTCTAAAGATTATATTCCTCAAGAATAATTATAATGATCTTTCATTTCGATTAGATGAAATTAAGTGACCATTATTCAACCAAACTCTTAATTTTCCCCTACAATTTTAACTAATTACCATTGTTATATATTGATACCATTTCCCCCTTTTAGTATACAATATAACTTAGAATGTGTTTTTAAGAAAACCTGAATTCATTCTCTATTTAGTTAGAGACCATGTTTTCATAAGAAAACCCTGTTTTCTAAAAAAGGTTTCAAAATATTTTATTAAAAATTCTAAAATGATTTATTATATATATTTACCCATTTTATCTTTTATTAATATTTGTAAATTAATATTCTTATCTCTTTTTAAATAAGGAATATTTTAAACCATTATACCCTACAAAAGAAATGCCCATTTCCCTGTACAATATCTAAAAATTTAATTTCCATCATTTACTCAAAATTTCCATTGAGTTGTAAATGGTTAATTTTTTATGAAATTTTTTTCCAAATATTTTTTCATTGAAAAGTATTTTTAAAACTTTTTTTTTATATAAATAGTTTATTTTCCCTAATAGATTATTAATTATATTTTAATAATATTTTCATTCATCAACATCAACAAACCTAGTCCTTACCTGTCCTACAATGAGGATATTTTTTATTAATACCATCAACATTCATTCTTTGGATGGAGTATGATAATTTTAATGAATTTTTTATTTAACCAATTTCATTCCAAGATTTAATCTTGTTTCAAAGATATTGTTATTAAACACATTTAGATCCATGGGTTAATCTTGTTTTAAAGTGATTATTGTTGAATGCATTTATTTTCCACGAGTTAAACTTGATTCGACGATATCATTATTGAACACATTTAATTTGTATGGTTTAATTGTTTTTGATGATGTTTCAATGGTACATGGGCATTTGGAAAGTGGTAAAATTAAAAAAAAAATGACTGTGCTTCCATGATAGACCAACAATAGGTGGGTCCGTGATCGACCTATAATGCATTGAGTATGGATGTCATCTAAATCTATATTCAATTAATATGATAGAAATGTAAGGAAGTCGACCACATGTTTATTCCAATTATAAGTGTGGAAAATATAATGATATCCCAAGGTACCTTTATCTATTTATTTATGAATATTAATTTTTTTATAATGTTTCTAATGATGGTGATTGATGTGACATCGCTCATGATTATTGATTCTAATGAGTATTTCATTTTACATGATATCATATTTTATGGTACATGTATTGATGAGTATGAGATCTTTTACTATTCAATAAGAAACTTTTATTTTGTCATCATTAAATTATTCATGTTTTTTTATTGATGACATTTAAATATTAATGATTGTGTTTACCCTTAGTATGAATTTGAGCCCAGCCTTCTTATGTTTCCATTTCCCATGGATTTATGTAATGATGTTGTAATATTCATGTCTATAATTATATCCCAAGGATGATGTTGATGGCCTATTATGAAATAATTTAATATGGGTTAAATGGGAGAAATGTACATTTGGATACTTAGAGTCTAGGTGGATATGATTATTTTCTTTAGGAGTTTATAAATATTCTCCAAAACACTAAAACAAAAAGGTAATGTATTATGTATGTGATCTAGGTTATCCTTTTTATGTTGTACGGTTTTTATGGAAAAATTTTGGTAACAATTATCCCCATCATTTCTGGGAATTTAATGTTATGAACACGGTCATAGAATTCCACTCTAAGGCGGTGAAGCCATGTGTTGTGGTAAGGATTTTTGATTCAAACAAAGATTCCAGATTTTTTTGATGATTGAGCTCCTTGAATGGGGATGGTATTCCCATATCTCTTGAGGGTATTATGACTAAGAGTTTTTATTTTGATGCAGTGTGGATTGCAACTAAAACCACTGATGTATTTAAAATAATGGATGCTACGATTGGTCCTTTATCTGGTAATTTGATAAATGTGGGAAATTATAGAAGGCAACATGTGGGTACTAAAAGAGATTCCATGTTAAAAAACATCACATTTGTGGGTGATTGTGTTTTTGAGCACATCATGGAAATATGTGAAACTGTCTATGTGGTATTTAATAAGGACATCATCCTTGATAGATTCAATCGTTGTGAGAATTCAATTATTGATATAATTTCTTTTCCTGGTGGGGGAAAACCATTAATGTTTGATGATTTGTATAATAATCTAATTTATGTATGGGTATTTTGTGAATGGTGATGTATACCTATGAAAAGGGGATTCTTCTACATAATTTTCTCTTCGAAGGATATGAAGTGAAGAGCATGGGGAATCAGATCTATTGCGATAAAGCTAGGTATGATTTTCGTTCATGAATGGGATTTCTACTTCAATCCTTGTTCCATAAAAAACACCATGGTTCTTGTTTGGATCAAAATCGTTGGGCTTCTCTTGATCCTAGGGAATCCTAATATTTTTTTTGACATTGCTTCTGTGGTGGCAATTCAAATTAAAATGGATAGGACTACCAGGGCTGCTAACATTGATCACTATGCTAGGGTCTTTGTGGATATAGACCTAAGTTATTTCTTGATTCATAATATTTCATTATTTACATTGGATGATTTCACCTCTCTAAAGGTGTAATATGATAAATTACTTTTTTTCTATATAGACTATCATGTTATTGGTCATGGAAAAGGCAAGTTCTATAAAAATGTTTTTTGCTTGTTTTTTTCACTCAAAGGGAATCATGAAGCTTCATATGTGATGAAGTTAAGGAGAAAAAAATGTAGATTAGAGAGGTATATTTTGGTGATAGGAACTCCCACGTGGTGTAATATGTTTTTGATGTAATGCTGCAAGATCCTCATGTGTCTAAATATAATGAACGTGGAGTGTTAGAACATTACACTGAGGAATGCTGGACTGCCTTGACTGGATCTGGGCCATGGTAGGCCTTATCTTTGGTTCTTGTGAATGACCAAGCTGAGTGTGCCATAAAATCAGGAGTAGAGTAGAAGTGCTTTGGTTCTATAATTGATGAGCGAAAACTTCCGAGTGATGGCATAAATATTTCAAGGATTCAGGAGGAAACTAACAAACTATGGGAATATTAGGGCGTCCATAAAAAGGTGGGATTATGTTTAGGATTAATCCCCAAATAACCAACCTATATATGGGCTTTCATCAAAGGTAAAACTATTTTTTAGATTAATATTGCTTTCAACATATTCCCTTAGGAAAGATAGATGCAAGAAACACTACTCATACCAGAAGCCAACTATGGAAACCCTGTCTCATGGTCCTATTGACATGGTTTTTTGTATTATGATTATAATATCTCTTAGTGTGACTACAATACATGACCTATGGCATGAGTTCCGGTTGTTTTTATGACCCAATACATTCTCCATTCACCTATTTTTCTATTTTTTTAAACAAAAATGACTCTGCTCTAATATTTTAAGCATATGATATATTATCTAAGTGATAATTGTTTTTTATCATGGATGAAAATATGGTCAAATTACTCTAATAATTAGGTTTCAAACATAGCCAATAATGTTTTGAGGAATCTTAATGACAGTTCTTTATGGATTTATTTAGTTTAAAATTCGGTATTACTGCTGATTTTTTATTGTTAGTGTATCATTTAGAGTATTAATCATTTTTTGAATTATCTTAACATGTTATAACAATATTGCTTTTGGTCAATTTATAATGTATAAAGAACCTCCCTATATGTAAAAATACATAACATATCTTTTTCAAAATAGATAAAAAAAAATAAAATGGAGGCCCAAAGACATTACTAGTTCAGTGCATTTGGAAACATGGAATCATAAACACTTGTACATGAGCAAGGTATATTATCTCCCACTAGGTTATCCAAGACCAGAACTACTCTTATAAGTATTATAGATGAAATATATCTTCCTAAAATAGAGATGGGAACCTAACAGGTGGGGAGATCAGATGCTGTGTAAGGGTAAAAAATGGAGACAAGTAAGTATAAACATAAGAATAGGCATTTGAGAACATGATCATGTCATTAGAATACCACACCCTACATATCAAAAATATATAATAGGAATCATGGCATAAATTGGGGTAGTTCATTAGACATGAATCATATGGATATAAAGAACCTTATCCACAAAAGATTAACATATGAATAAGACATGGAATTGTTGAAAACACATAATTATAAATAAATTATTTCCATATTCATCCAGGCACTACTACTTAGGACATGTTCGTAGCACAGGTTCACCTCACATACAATTAGTTAGTCATGGTTCTCTCACATGTCCATCTTTGTAGCATCAGTTCACTCCTCATACCATGTTGGTAGTCATTGTTCACTCTAATGTCCATCTTAGTATTTAAGGTTCACTCCTAAGACCATCTTTTTCTAACTCACAAGACATAATTCTTTACACAATGTATTGGAGGGAGATATGGGTCCCAACCATCTTAAAATGAAATCCTACATTCATGTTCCGTAATATCATTAATGATCATATAATAACCTATGAAATGAAATGGGTATCATAAAAATGTAATCATATCATAACCTAAAGAAAATGATATAGGTTTCATAATCATTTCGTCAAAATCATTATTCATGAAAAGAATCATGTTTCTAAATCATATAACCCGGGAAAGAAAAACATATTTCATAAAAATCATTCCATCCAAAAAACCATTTAGAGTAATAATGTCAATAGAAACATTGAATCTTTAAAAAAAAGGAATCAGTAAAACAAATGGATGTCATCTTAGATGGGATATAATTTTGAAATATCTTTTAATAACGTTCCATGATGAAAATAGTATTTATTCTTTGAAAAAATGATTTTAAAAAAATAAAAAATGATGAAATCCATTTTCATTTAATTTAATTTTAAAACATATAATGAAGGATTGAAAAAATTTCGAAATCCTTTTTCCTTGAAACATATGAAAGAATCTTGAAAAAATTTGGAAAATTATTTTCCTTAAATGAATTTATAATATTCTTCAAGACATTTTAAAAACCATATTCATTGAAAAAAATTGAAGAAATATAATGAACGCATGAAAATGCATTGAAACCCATTTTTTTTGGAAATAATTGAGAAAAATATAATGAAATCATGAAAACATTTTGAAAACCATTTTACATGAAAACTTATGAAAGATTCTTGAAAACATTTTAAAAACTCTTTTTCCCGAGAAATATATAAAATTAGCTTGAAAACATTTTGAAAACCATTTTCATAACAAATATATTAAAAAAAGATTTTAAAGAATATTAAGAATACATTTTATTTTATAAAACATATTTATAATCTTGTAATGTAAGACTCAATGGAATAGTAGTCATGAAGGTGGTAAATCCGTACATACCGAACATTCCTTATACATCATAAAAGGTTTAGAAAATTCCTTGACCCAAAAACGACAAGAAGAATACTTTTTAAAAACAATTTTGTCTTAAAAGGTAAAATATGGATAAAAAATTCATTTAATTGTTATACAAAAATAGTATAACGTTTTTTGGAAACCATTTAGAAAATATGGTTTTCAATGAATGCAGATTTCTGACTGAAGAGAGGGGTAAAATCAAACATTATTTAAAAACAATATTTACCTTATTATGTACCAAAGACACCAAAACTGGTTCTCTAACTTTCATATAACATGAATAACTAGAGTATAAGAATGTTATTTAGAGTTACTAGGAGATTCATTATTAGGGTTCATCAATAAAAGAGTAATTATAAATAATCTCAATAAATGATGAGATTATTTCATTAAACTCTTACCACATGGGAACATTGAATCATACAACCCATGTATGAAAGTGAAATTAAATTAATCATAAAATATCATTAAAATAAGGGTATTCATGATATAATATTTAAAAGTTATGAATATAAACCACAAAAAATTATGTAACTTTTGAAAAATCAATCCAATGAATGTAAGATAACATAACAGATATCAAAATACCGATACATTTAATACTAATGTTCATATATTACATTCACAGTTAGTTTAAACACCACACAAATGAAATTATCGGCGAATAAGGCGTGAATCTCCTGAAAATAAAAAGCATGATGTAATTCCCATATGTTGTGTCTTCACTCCCATAGTAATCGTTGTAAATTCATGAATAATAATTATAAGTTTATTATGAATCTAAAAGGAACCATATTATTATATATAATACCATATGTGGTTTTATTATGGATTTATATTTCTCGATTGTTAACAATTCTATGTTAAGGTTCCACTTCGAGTAATATCCACTTTTTTATTCACATATATATTAATTTTATTGACAGAGACACCCTCATTTGGAAGCCAGGTATCACAGGGTCCCTCACCACTCGTGCCCTCTATCTTTCCATGTGTGATGGGCAGGTTACCATTCCACGGTGGCTTTTGGCCTTCCGAAATCATTTCATTCCCCCTGATGATTTTATGCTGCTCTGGAAAGCTTGGAAAGGCCGGGTTCCTGTACAAATTCTGCTCAAGAAGGCTGGAATCAGCCTTGCTTTGGCCTGCCCTCTCTGTCTTGCAGCTGAGGAATCGATCGACCATATTTTCTTATTCTGTGAATTTGCAGGTAGGCTTTGGAGATACATTCAAGACATAACAGGCTGCCGACTGCAGCTACAGAATTTGGCGGGTTGCCTGGCCTCAGTTGCTGCTGCTAGGTGCAGCGCGCAGGTTGGTAACCTGCTTCTGGTGGCAGCAGCAGCTGCTTGTGGCTTCATCTGGAAGGCACGAAATGCCTTGGTTTTTGAGGATGTGAAGCCATCCTTTCAGGATGGGGTGAGGCATATTCATAGGGCAGTGTGCAGTGCGTCCAACCTGTAGACTGGATGCATGAACAACGACACCGAGGACCTTATTATCTTACGGAACTTTGGTGTTTCAGGGAGGGTGAAAAAACCACTGGTTCTGAAATCAGTGCGATGGATACCTCCCATCGCATCTTGGGTGAAAGTGAATGTCGATGGGGTGGCTTCTGGCGCACCTGGGCCTTCGGGCTGTGGTGGTGTCTGCCGCACCTATCGTGGTTTCGTCAAGGGCTGTTTTTATCACTTCATTGGACAGGGCAATGCCATTGAAGCAGAGTTATGGGCGATGATCAAGGCGGTCAAGTATGCGGTCCAGCATGGTTGGCACTTTATTTGGTTAGAATCAGATTCAACGGTGGCTGTTGATCTCCTCAGGCGGCAGTCAAGGGATGTTCCATGGGTGGTGCTACCCTCTTGGATAGAGTGCTTACAGCTTCTTGCTGGTATAACTATTGACGTGACACATGTTTACAGGGAGGCGAATCAGGTTGCTAATGCCCTGTCAAAGAAATCTATTTTGGACTCTTCTTTGGAATGGTCCTTTCATGCTCCGGTTTGTTGCACGCACCTTGTGGAGGCTGATGCGCGTGGCATGATTTTCACCAGATATTGTAAACCTCCCTTGTACTGCTGACCTCCTCTTCCCCCCTTTCTTTTTTAATAAAATTTGGTAGGAGTGAGCTTCCGCTCCTGGGCCTTTCGAGAATATATATTAATTTGTTGGATAATTGGAACGTATACATATATCATCATTTAAATAATTTAAAACATTATATAAATATCATGTATATTATGTATATTTTTATTATATGGTCTACAGAATATATAAGTATGAAATGGAATACACTGTTTATGGAGACTGTAGGATGTACATACATATGAATGTTTTTTCTATTTTTATTTATGTATTGAATGAAAAAAATGGAAAAATATATATAATATCATTAAATTATAATTATAATTTTATATATATCATATATTTTTACTAAACCCATCTTTAATATATTTCATGTAGTATGTTAATGAATCACATCGCTTGGAGGGGGCAGTAGTCAACACTTCGTCAAATGAAATTGTCAAAATTACAAAAACAATGATGTATAATTATATGTGTTATAAAATAATAAAATAAGTTTAAATAAGTAATATATATCATATATGTTCTATATAATCTTATTTTCTATAATAATTCCCATTCTTAGAAGCGGTAATGGAAAAATGATCAATCATCATTTTGTGAGGTTGTAGTTCACCGCAGACACAACTTTTATTTCTTTTACCCATTTGATAGAAGTGTGTGTTTGTGTAGGTGTAACCCTTATTATTTAAAAATATTTTTAAATTTAGGAAATTATTTATTGTTTTATAATAATTGAATATATAGAGTTGATGGGGTGAATATAAGATAAAGGATCATGATGAAAGATGTTACCTCATATTTGTGTAACTCATTTTTGTTACCACCAAAGGTTTACATTGGATTACAATATGCCAAATGTGAGGATTCCATATTTATGGGAGGGAATATTTTGAGATATTTTTTTAGAGATTTTTTATGCTAAATTTTACTGAGAGGTGTGAGGAAGTGGGCAGAGTGGATGCATTTTTTGATGGGGAAGGAGTGGCATAGTTGAAAATTAAGGGAAAAATAATTACACTGATGTTTTTACAATTTCATGTGGATCCAATAAAAGTTAAAATAGTTACAAGGGAGGATAAGGTTGATATATGGTGGTATAATGGATCTTTGAGAAGTTTATAGGTCATTTTTTGTCATAAATATGAGGTTTAGTATTTTTTTAACCGACATTTTCTCTTAATAGTTGTAATTACTTTTTATCACATTCACTAATTTTTTTTTGGAAAAAAACAAATTGAAATTGATAGATATTAAAAATTATTATTATTAAAAATATGATATCAATTTTTCTAATTTACAATTAATTATGTGGTAGAAGTTAATTTAAATTTAATCTCACAAATGGGGCGACAATACCGATTTTTAAAGTAATGATATCCAAAAGTTTTCTATGTTTTTATAACCAATTTCGAAGTAAAATTGATTCCAATAACCCAAATTAAATAATTGATAAGAATATCATGTATTTAATATTTGAAAATACTTTAAAATATAATTTATCCTTATAAATAGTTTTTATAAAAATGTGGTTTTCAATGAAAATTCATTATTTTTCACTATTTATCAAAATATGAAACATAACATAATAATACCAAATATTCACCATAACCAAATTTTTATGTTCCACATTAAAATATAAAATTTATATGTATAGTATTTATAAAATATCAAACTATTTGATTTTAAATATGTTTTCCATTAAAATACAGTTAATTCACCTAAAAAAATATAGGTTTTTATGTGTGTAATTTGGATTGTTCCTATATTATATTTATCAAATATATTGGATTAAAATAAAAAATAATTTTTTATATATATTATATATATTAAATTAATATAACTCGCTAATCTTAATTAATTTATTTTATTACAATATAATATCTCTGTAAGAATAAAAATAGTTATCTATAAAAACATTCCCTTCTTATTCTATTGGTTCATTTTTCTATTTTATGTCATTTGGAACTAATTAATTAAACCATGTATTTTCATTAGATAGTTAATATTATTAATAAACATAAAATTAATGGCTTTGTTATAACATATTATATTAAATAGAAATATTTTAAAAAATATATTATTGTTCGGCGACATTCAGCATTGCATGTTATACTAGCCGTTGAGGAAACTAAGTCTTGCATGTATCATAATCCATCCTCTTTGATTTTTGTTGAGAAAGCTAAACTTTATGTTGTGTGTAGTGAAAGAGTAACTCAGTGTTGCATTAGACATAAGAAAAACATGATGTGTTATTATAAAATAAAATATTTTCAGTGATTCGTGATATGATGATACTAAAAAGAATAAATAAATTCGAAAAACAATATTTCAAAATACCTCAAGGTGTTACAAAAAGACAGGATGCATATGTTGAATATCCATTTAATGAAAATTTGGTCTTTAAATGTTTATTTTATTACATAAAAAATCAAAAAAACAACTCGAATACTCATATTTTTGGGGAAAAGATGATATTTTGGTGGAAATTGATTAAAGGATGAAATTCTACTCATCATGTATATATATTTCCCCTTGGACTAGTGGATTATTGAATTGTTTAACTATTGTAGAAGGATCATGGAGAATCAATTATTATCCTAGTATCATCAATTCTAATGAAACTATTTTCTTTTTGAAGAAGTATGTATATTTTTAGGCCCTAAATTCTTTATTTATCATTAACTTGTTTGTAATTTATAGCCTCAATTACCAACTACAACTATTTACGCTTTCTTACTATTCCCACATATGTTCCCCCTTGGTGGTATCCTAGTAATGCTTAACATTTGGTGAACATTATGTCTGTCAAAATTTTAAAATGACCTTTTATTAACTTTTATTATGATGTGGGTTTTAATAAAGGAATACTAGAAATGACAATCATTTGTTAACCAAGATGAATTTCGAGGGTGAATTTCAATTCTAGAGGGATTGGATGTGACAAAATTAGATTTTATGAAAAATATATAATTGAATTTATTTAAATTTACTATCATATTATGTTACATAAAATATTTTTTTTATCTTGAATAAAATGTAACAACAATTTTATATTGTGTTCCACACAACATCAAGTCCCTTTGATAGCTTGTGATACAAGGAAGGTTGAGTCTTTCCTAATGATAATATACTATTGAAATTATTATTTAATAAGGAATTTGTCAAAAATATTTCATATTAGTAGGTGTGAATATGAATTTTTTTTCTTTACACATGTTTATAAAACTTTTTTTCATTCATCGAATAATGTTGATAGGAATAGAATAATAATAAATCCAGTTTTTTAGGATAATAATCTATATTTTTTTTAAAAAAATAATTTTACCGAATATTAATGGAGAAGATATTTTAAAACAAAACTTTGACACCTATATATTTTTTCTGAAGGAAATAAAATTAATTAACAAAATTTTAATATAATAATTTAATTTTGAAGAATATTTGTAATTTTTAATATAAAATAAATTTTTATTAATAGTAAAAAATATATCATTTTAGTGGAAAAATTCATTTTTGTTTAAATAGTTATTAATGTTAAATTACATGTTAAATTGTTTTTATTGTCAAAAAATATCAATTATAATTATATTAATCAAATTTATGTCTTTTTAATCATTTTATATTAAATTTAGATATTAACTGTTCATGAACATTTGGACATTTAAAACCTATTTTCTCACCACATCTTTGGGATTAGCATTAAATTTAATTTTTCTAATTATGTGAATTGAATTGTGAAAAAATAGATGTAGAATGTTGCAATATGTCTTGAATTATTCGTTAAATAAGATCATTATAATTTTATTGACATATAATAATCCTATTTGTAATAAAAAATAATTACAATAACTACGGTAAATTGAGCATAATAAGGGAATAAACTGGAAACTTATGGTCTAAAATTACCTATAAACATATAAAAAATAAATTTTATACCAATATATCAAACATATAACATTTATGTTATAATTTTATGAGTTATTGGGACACATTTTTAGGAATGTGACATATATGATAAGTTATATAAGGATAAAGACAATAAAGTAACCATCATTACCTTTAAATTTTATAATATTTTGAAGTATGAAAAAACAACATATTTTTTTATATACATATAATATTTAAATATAAATTATTTATTATAATAATTATTATTTATCATTAAATTTTATTTATGAATTAGGTATATAAACAGCTTAAGAATCATCAATGGTGTGATTGTTTGGTTAATAATTAACTAAAATAAATGATACTATAAATATAAAAAGTGACCAAATTTGATTGAATTATTATATTTATTTATATTATTAGATGAATATATTATTTTACAAAGATGTGAAGATAATAAATATGAATTTAAATGTTGTTTTAATATTTTAAAATTAAAAATAGATAAATAATATCAAAATTGATATTAATGATATTTTTCAATAATTGATATTTTCTTAATTAAATTAAAATGAATAAAAATCCTGTATTAAACTCATTTATTTTTATTTTTTAATAAATATAAAATATTATTTATTAATTTTGAAATTAATATTTTATAATTAACGCATTGACCCACATAAAGTAAAAACATTGTTTGCACTGTCCGGGTTAAATCAGTTTTGTTTTGGCACATTACACGCTCTTTTTAAAAAATTAATTTCCAAATAAAATATGATATATCTATTTTAAATTAGTTATAATATTTATTTTTTAGTGTTTTTATATTTCCTCACAAATATATCTTTAATTTATTCTTAATAGCAAAGTTACATAGGTTAGAAATATAGTTACTTTAATAACAACCAAAATGAAAAAATTGGTGAAACATAGTTGTTAAGGAACATAATTGTTAAAATGAACTTATTTTTTTGTGTTGGGTTTCTTATCTACCATAATTTTCCATTAATACATTGTTTTACATATTTTAGTCATATAAGCAAGGTAGACCTCCAAATAATGTATACATTTTTGTATTTACACGAGTGCCACTCCCCCTCTATAATAAAAATCCAATCACACCTCCAACTTCCTCAAACCTATCATGATAATTTGGATTGAAAAAGATATGAAAAAATAGATCCTATTAATCTCTACCTTGAATATATACTATTCACATTGTTAAAAAAATCCTTTTAATGAATCCCTTTGGTTCAAACCAATAAGAGTTTCTCGAATAGGGTGTAACATTCTTCCTCATGATATTTTATTTAATTTTCACTATCCATACGTTTATTGTTCTTATTCAATTATTAAATAATAAAACTAGTATCCTTAATATACTTATATTTTATTATTCTCTTTTTTCATCCTTAACTTGCACACACTTCCATTTAATGGGTAAGAAACATACAATTTATATATTCAAAAAAACTACCTCCTCACAAAATGGTGTCAATCATTTTTCCTTTACCGCATTTCATGGTTTGTAATTATGATGTACACTCTATTTATATATAATATATATTATAATTATTATAAATTTATGGTTCTGTAAATATTTTATATCATATACCATTATTGTTTCAATTTTTTAGATACGATAACATAGTTTGTGGAAGTGTGCACTACCGCCTCCCCAAAGCGATATGATTCATTCAAGTTATACATGGAATTTATAAAGGATTGTATTAATTACACTGAAATTAAATAAATTAAATATATATGATATTTATTACATAATAATATTTCTCTAAATATAATATATCATTTTATTTATTACCATTTTGACAAACTAAAAAGTGATAACGCTGGTTGTGGACGTGTGGACAACTGCCTCCTCGACATGATGTTATTCATTTCACATCACACAAATTCTATATATTTGTAAACATGATTAAATAAAATTGTATTTATGATATAGTTATCATTCTAGAATTATAAAATGTTACTTTCCCTCTTTCCAAAATTATCATTGAATATTAGGAACGTTACTCTTGCGTAAATACGACGTACCATCCACATCATTGTAATGTTGGTTCATTTTTTTCATAAATATATTTCATGATTGGTTTTAAATGTATAATGGATGTATATATCTTATAATTAATTAATTATTATTATTCTTGAGAAGTTTATGTAGTTAAATAATCGATTTTAGTAGACCTATTGAAGTTAGTTTTGATGCATAAGTCGAATATGGCCAAAACATATTACTTAATATTGTATCACAATGTAACTGTATATAACTCATTTTAAAGTAAAATTAATGTAATAACAAATTTTAAAAGTATATGAAGAAATTATATTATTAAAAAAATTATTATTCATTAAAATAGCAAACAAACCGGACAAATTGAAATTAAGGTAAGGGATTCTTATCTCACTTTGTATAAATTTTAGATAAATTTCATACCCACCACTAACATATTTTGTGTGGGGTATATACTAACACTTTTGATATGTTATATAATGAATGAATTTATCTTCTTGGCATTTAAAACATTAATTTAATGTTATTATTTCATAAAGATACTAATTTAATTTTTTTAATGTGATATCAGACACTTTGGAATGTCTCAAGATTATTTTTATCAATAATATGTTTAATGACCTATCATTTCCATTCAATAAAATTGAATAAATTTTTTAAAATAAAATAATTCTTTTTCCACTCCTCTGGTTATTCATTACATTTTTTCAAGTATTAGTACCATTTTTCAACTGTATGGTACTCAAAATGGGTTAAAATGTTTTTATAAGAAAACTCGACTTGGTTCTCTCTCTAGTCGAAGAACGTATTTTCTAATGAAAACCCAGTTTTAAAAAATGATTTAAAAAAAATAACCATTCAAAAATTATTTCTTAATTAAATGTTTGGCTTATTTTTTCTTTTACCAATGTTTTCAAAATAATCTTATTATCTCTCTCTAAATAAATAATTTTTCTAACCTTTTTACCAAAAAATGGAATGTTATTTTTACCTTGTATGACATGTATGGATTTACCCATTTTCATTTCATTTAAAATTTATCTAATTGTTAAAAAGTTTAACATTTAAGGAACTTGTTTTCAAATGTTTTTTTCAATTTTTTTTTCAAATATTTTTTCAACATATGAAGCAAATTTTTCCCAAGAATTTTTTAAAGATATTTTAATGGAATTTCATTTCATAAACATCAACAACCCTTACTGTTAAATATCCTCCAATGGGGATATTTTTTATTGATACCATCATCATTCATTATTAGTATGGATTATGTTTATTTCAAGGATATTTTTATTTAACCCATTTATATCTTTGAGTTAATCTAGTTTGAAGTATATAGTTATTTAAACCTTTTATTTCCTTAGTTTAATAATGATTAGAAGTAATTTTTATTGAACCCATATCTTCTCCATGGGTTAATATTGTTTCTAGGAGATTATTATTGAAGCCATTTATCTTATATGGTATAATCATGTTTCGAAGGGATTTTAATTGAACCCATTTATTTTAAATATGTTAATTATCTTTTGATAATTTTTAAATTGTACTTAGATATATATTGGGTGGTTACGTTATAAACAAATGATGGGTTGTTATGTGATATATGAGAGATGGGTGGGTCTTGGACAACCCTCCAATTCATTGAGTATAGAATCCAACCATAAAACTTTAGCATTTGAAAAAGCGACATCTGTAGAATTCATCTACAAGGTTATTCAATTTATTAGTTTCAAAAGCATAATGATGTCCAAATATACATTTATGTGTTTCTTTATTCATATTATATATTTATAATGTTTATAATGATAAAGATTTATATCACATCTCTCATGATTATTGATTCTAATGACTCATTCATTTTCCATTTTTCATATTTTATGGTCCTTGTATTAATGGGTATTAGTTATTTTATGATTAACTCATACAATTTTATAATGTAATCATTCTATTATGCACACTTATGATTATTGATAAAATTTAATTGTTAATGATTTTATTTACCATTAAATAGTGTTTGAGATCAATTTCATTATGTTTACTTTTCCCCATGGTATAAATAACCATGTTGAATGATTTATATCTATAAATGATATTAGAAGTAAGAGGTTGATTACCTGTTGAAATAAGAAAAATGAAGGACCCCGGGACACCCTGAGAGGGGAGGGGTGAATCAGGGTGTCAACTTTTTCTTTTAATGTTATTGATCTTGTTCCCACATTGGTAGGAACTTGTTAAACCTGTATGATGGATATGAACAGAAAGCAAGCATTCACAAGCAGAGAGACGACACATCGCTTTTTTACTGGGTGAAAACTAAGGGCTATGTCCAAGGAGCATACACCGATAGGTTGTCGGTCGTACCAAATTCTACTAATATTCACTAGATGTGGATTACAATGGTTCTGGAATAGTAACTCTGTCCTAGGATCACTGCCTTTACTAAAGTTCAGGGATAGATCACTGCGTCCCTCAGGTCACTCCCGTTGACTCCCCCTGGCTCACTGCCTTTGGTGAAGTCTCACTCAGTTTATAGATGTTAAGGTCTCTTCATCATTGCAAGAGAATTCATCCTCTACTGTGTGTAGATGCTCTGTTGAAGTCCAGATTTCACTAGTACACTAATATCACTTTGCACTAAAGATATCGGTCAATCTTCCTACATTCATGTAGCTCCAAAAATACTGGCGTACTCTATCCTCTCCTAGTGCACTTCTCGAAGACCGGTGTAAAAGTTTCAAGAATGGCACGCAAGTCACTTGCGATGTACAAAATTGGCACGCTGGTGACACTAACCCACTTGCGTGACACTGCCTCTTTCAACTCCAAACTTGCGCGACAATGCACCTTTAACTCCCAACCAACCTTAGTCATGCAGCCCACAATCGGCGCACAACCTCTACTAGCGAAACCAGACTACCACTTCCGTGTCTCAACCACTTGCGCGGCGAGAGCTCAAAAAATATCTAAGTCTTGAACTTCATTACATACGAGGAGGGGTCGTCCTCTATTTATAGGCAAACTAGACCCCCTATGCAATGGCGTACAAGAATGCTCTCGATGCACATGTTCCGGTGCGCAGCTCATCTCCCCTAGCCTTTTTCATGCAACTCACTTGTGCAACCCAACCAATACCTACACGAACCTTTTTCCTTTGCCCTATTTTGATGTTCTGATCATGAAGAACAATAGGCGTGGAAGTTTCCAATCCTCCTAGGCACTGGTGCACAAGACCATTCTCTGCGCGCGCAAGTCACTTGCGCGACCACACCAATACTTGCACGACCCTTATCCCTTTTCCATTTTTCCATGTGCTGATCTATAAAAACTCAGGGTGCGCATGTTCCATCCCCTTTAAGTAACGGAGCGCAAGTCTCTTTTACAAAAATACTTTTCTCCATTTGTCAATTTTTAGGCCCCAAAATTTGGCCAACACTGGGAAACGACACCACCTTCAATACTATTGTCTGTTTGAACTATATGATCAATTTTCTGGTACTCTTTCTGAACTTCCACTAAGGATTTTCATCAAACACAAACCATACTCCAATTCTTGCATAGAAGACCATGGTTCCAACAAAAAGATGGGTTAAATGCGAGGAATGTAATATTTTTAACTAATGTGTCAAGGTAGATATTAGTTATTTAAGTAGGTTTTTTTATAATTCTATAAATCTCTAATACTAAATGTTCCTACAGTATGTAAGTGATCCTTGTTCCAATTATGGGGTTGTAATATTGGAACTGAATATGTTTAGACATAATTATCAGCATCAATGTAGGGAATGTAAATTTGTGGATTTCGGCTCAGGACCTAGGAGTGTCTGTTATGAGAATGTTTTAAATCATATATAGTGGCTATCTAGATCTCGTTGAGTCCAGAGTATCCATACATAAGTGAAAAGACTTTTAAGCCATTAGGCTTACCTATATAAAAAAATGAAAGGAATTGTTGAGTAATCCTTCAACATTATAATATATTAGTAGGAAAATGTGATAGGTATACACCATGAGATCAAAATCATGCATCCTAGTATAATTCCAGGAAAACTCATCATAAGGATTTTTCAATAATGAAATATATCTATCCTACACATCGATGGATATTGAAGAACCTATCATCATTATCCATTTATCTTCATACATATCAAGATTCAATTACAAAAATTCATCAACATTGGTTGGTATATATTCTTAAAATATTCGATGGTAGTACCTAAGATATTTTTCATCAACATCTAGCATTCCAGTATTGGGAATAGAGGATGTATTTTCATCCAATATTACAGATGGATACATGGGGGTATCCTGATGGGGACCACTATCTCTAAAAAAATATCACCCACCTTTTGGATAGTTGGATTTGTCATATGAATCTATGATTGTGAATAATGGGGTGTATATGGTTATATAAATTTCTCTACTCTAGTGATATTTTTCCTTATTATCTACTTTAACCCTTGTGTCCCAGTGACATATATAATTTATATTTTTCCATTCAATGTGGCTGATTTTTTACATATACTATTCATTGAGATCACTCCATTGACTTTTAGGATTACATTATAATCCCTTGTGGGTGGTGAATCAAATACCATTGTCCCTTGTTAATTGATTCTCTAACCAATATGGGAACATAATTTATATGTATTGGGATTTACTAAATTCAAAATAGGAATTACCACTATATATTTTTTAGACATATCTTTTAATATTTTATTTCAAACCCTAATGATATGAAGAGGGTAGCATCTCTTATATATGGATCCATGGAATCTTTATAAAAGGATTAAAACCTTTATCTTAATCAACAAACCCAAATTCATAAACATATATGAGTTATTAAATCATTTTTTAGACAATATTTTGCACGTTTCTTTTGATCAATCTTACCATAGTTAGGAATATTCATGATGTATGGTAATAATTCACATGATTATTGAACTAGAATTAGAGTATTTTGATTTTCATCAGATTAATCCTAGATTAATTATTACACAATGTTCGATAAAAATTGATTTGTTATGGCTTCCTTGACATTTATAGGGTCTTAATGAGTTATTTTATGTAGTCCTATCAATTTTTTCAATGGATGGGATAACCAAGTGGAATTCTATAGGATATGTTTCTATTTGGATATTATTGGATGCAACAACCACAACCTTTAATTCATGATTACTTTGTTTGGACTAAATGAGAACTCCAACTATAACATTTAAGATATGATACACATATATAAGTATAATTTTTGGTCAAATTTATGACTAGTAAATTGAGGATTTTATACCTTGAAAACATGGGACATTGTTTATTGAAATATAGTTGTTCCAAATAATGAGATATTGGATTTGTGGTGTTATTGGATGAAAATTTATCTTCTTGATTAGCATTGGTAGGCATGATTGTACTATATTAGTTTGGATGAATAAATATATCCACATTATGATGTATCCCTGGTAGTTTTACTATGACTAAATAGACCTTGAATGTGATAAGATACAGAAGATTCTTAGAATAAGTGATAGTAAATTGATATTGTCTTTGATCCCATTGAATTTTATGATTTTCAGTTTTAGCTATATATATTGATTAAGTGGAGATGTGGCATTAATATCTCAATCTCATGTGATCGTATCTTCTCCTATCTCCATGTCGTCTTCCTCACCATATAGAAGTATTTTTTGTGAGATCAGGTTCATCTGAAAGTTCTTCATTAGAGAACTTGTCTTCTAAGTGGATAATATTGAATGATCAATATTGTGAATCTTTTTCTTAATTAGGGTTCCATATAGCGTGGTTGTACCCATATTCCAAATTATGGGCGTAATTGGTATTTAAGTGTTTAGATAGTCATGTGATATATACATAATTCTTCTATGAAAACTTTTATCTTCCTATATTGAATATGTATATAAATTAGTTTTCTGAGGTAGAAATGCATCATTTTTAATTTTATAGGGAGGTGGATTAAAATAAATTTGATTTTCTTTTTCCTTGAGATTAAAGATAGTCTAGTGGTCTTCTTTTTTGGTATCCTGTCATCAAAAATTAATAAATGAATGAATTAGAATTCCTACCAGTCATTATCCTATTATATGGATGTGACAAAGATATAAGTTATCTTTGTTAGAGGGTTCTCCAATTTCAACTATTCATAATTGATACCATTCTAAAGGATATCATTGTTGAAGAAATATTATTTAATGTTATGTCCCAACATATGATGATAACAGATATAGTATGAGAGTTCATTGAGGATGAGTTATCTTGCCCTAATTGATTCTGGTATCTTGATTATATTGTTTACTATAACATAAATGATTTATCTCATGATGTCAGTGGAATTGAATAAACATCATCGTATCAAGAAATACAATCTCTGGTAATGTTTGGTGATCTCACATGAATTCAATATAAAGAAAATAAAAATATAATGAATACCATGATTGGGAGAAATATTGATTTACATAAAGACAATAGTGGTTCAAATTTCTAGAAATATCTAAGTCTAAGCCCCTCTAGGTCAACCACACATGTTATATGAATCCTAATTTATATTTATTGTCATATTTGGGGTGCTAGCACAGAGCTCCGATGATTCATTTGATGTCATGAAGATCACTTAAATATTGTACCTTAATGATGTGATGGTGTTCGTGGATAGAACCCTCAAATAGATCATTTCTCTATCTAGGATGCAGGTTGAGGGAGAATCTGTCAATTTAGAATTAATGAATAGTAGTTGGAAAAGAGACTCTCCTAGGATTATATAGTGGGTGTTAAAATACATGGATCTGGTTCCCCAACCCCTACATATCCAACACCCAATAAATAATCTAAAAATCCTCATTATGGGAAAATAATCACCTCATAAAAATAATTTATATTTTTTAACTTATATATAATGCATAAAATATATATTGTTAGATAAAATCTATTCATTAATTTAACTCATAATTCACACACTATTTATTGAACCTTGAATATTAAAATAATATTCAGTCATATAATATGTATATATGTAGTCAACAATACCTTGTAATATTTATAAATAAATTCAACATAATTATTCTAAACATTGATAATAAAGATTTATTTATTTTTTGGGGATATATAATTCTTGGAAAACTCATTGGCCCCATAGAGTGTCCCACCATGCCCTATACACCTATTAACTTTAATTGGGAAGAATATTCAATATGATGTTATATATATCCCTATAAGCCATTTTCTAGATAGTAAGGAATATTATTCATAGGCCAATATCATAGTCTAAAAACCCAAAAAGGCACATAAAGTAATAATAAATAGTTATTATAATGAAAACCATCAAATGAACCCATATTTTTAATATAATCTCATTGTCTCACTATATCTAATAAAGTGGGATACACAGCTTTTGTAATCATCTATACATGATTTATTATTTGTTGATATAATGATGTACAAACCATCAAATACCCTGACCATGGGTTTATAATGGGACTACCATCTTAATTGAATGGGACCAACAAATCTCTTCCACATCTTAGAAGAAAAAAATTATATCTTGATCAATCAACCAATGCCACACCACCAATGAATCACCCAACATATGCTACCACACCATGCCTTTAATGGAATGCTTTTTTCCATGAATCCATGTACATGATAAAATGACACACATTGATAATGATCTCAAGACATTATACCCAAACAAATATTTCTAGATAGGAACAATCAATGACACTAGAAACATATGGTGTTCTTATTTTCAAGTTTTTCTTCATGATCACACCTACAAGATATAACCATTTGTGAACTTCATTAGAAGAATTATCAATCCTTATGATCCCAATGACCGTATTGTAAAACATCATTTCTGTCTAATCTATATGATTTGTGTCATATAAGTATGATGTATCTGAAACCTAAGACATATAATTATTATTACTGTCATAATATCACTACGTTCTCATTATATTTAGGAATATAATACAACCTTTTGTTACAACACATAATATATGGATGTTAACATAAATACAGTAGAACCTAAATAATCAATATTATTCATGGAATAAAAAAGCCTTGTATATATCAAAATGTATAAATATAATGTTAATAAATGTTTATACATGTGTTGGGTAAAGGCAACCAACTTTTAAAACACCCACTTGTACTCGATCCAACTACTAACAAGTCTCAAAACGATTTTTATCACATGGGAGTCATGATTATTATGAGGTGTGTATTTAATCAGGGATCTTCCAAATTATCCTATATAGCTAATATAATAACTGTAACATCACCCATATGAGTAAAATTTATAAGGAGATGAAATTTTTGAAGTATATTTTTTTCCACTAGTCTGAAGTGGGGTCTACAGAAAGAACAACTACTATAGTATTAAATTAATACCCTAGAATAGACTTTTCACCTCTACAAAAAACACCAATGTATATGAAGAATCAATGTATCCAGACCACCTCATAATCGACATCAAAATCTGCGATATACATGGACTATTTGGTAGAGGTAGTGAACAGAGGCTTCTTTGACCTTCCCAAACACAGTACACCACCATTCATGAAAAGGACATAGTATCATTACTATTTCATACCATCATTATCTATCTATAAATTTGTATTAACGTATCATATCACTACTAGTTCCTCATCACGCCTATACTCCAGGAAAAAATCCTTGGTTTTCCTCATGTAATTTATGATTTACTTTTCTGCTTCCAATGTAGTTCTCTTGAATTAACTTTATATCATCCCACTATGGTCAAAATAAATGTTACATCAAGACTAGTACATAATATGGTATATATGATAGATACCAAATTTAGGGAATAATGTATTATACCAAGTCATTCAATATCCTCATTTGTTTTTGGACACATTTTATTAGAGAGATTGATACTATATGAAAATGGTAATCATAAACTATTAGATCCTTAATTTTTTAACAATTTTCTTACTTTTTCAATGCATATTCTTTAACATAGTCCATATTACCTCTGAGATCTTTTTTATAGATCATAATGTAGATAATGTATGCTTCTTCACCTAAGTCTTTCATGAAGAATTGTTCAATTAACCAATTCTTAAATAATTATAAGCATTTCAATTTTTTTCCATTAATAAAATGCCGTAAACACGTAATACATGGGAAATTATTGAATTCTCACTATCATTCTCATGGACACATGGATTTATTACATTCATGAAAAAACTAAATTCTCTTACAGCCTCATCAAAATGAACATTCCATGTTCGTGAATCCTACTTCAACCCATAAATGGATCTCTATGAGTTTCCAAATTTATTAGCATTATTTGACTTAAAAAACCTCCATATTGAGTCATAAAGAGATATTCCACCAACATCCCATTTATAATAGGGTTTTTTCATCCATTTTTCAAATTTGATAATCCTATAAGAATGATTTTTTTTAATATTTTGATGGAACTCATCATTTTTTCATGTGAGAAGGTTTCATCATAATCTATGAAATTATGTTTCATGAACCCCTTTACTAACAGTCGTGATTTATAGGTATTTAATTTACCATCCACGTATATATTTTTCATGAATACCCATTTTCACCCAATGGGAATTATATTAGCTATAGTTTACACCAAAATCAAAACATGATTTTGGTATAAGGTCACTATCTTAGGATTTATGGAATCATTCCGTTTAGCATCATCCATGAAATATTGCAATTCCTTGCAGGTTAGAGGATAATAATTCTATAGGAAAAATGTGTCACCTAAAATAGTGATAAGGAACCCTTAATTCGTAATATATCTAACCTCTTCTATTTACCTATGTATTACTTGTGTCTTAATAACATCATCATCATTCGCTTTCTCTAATAGAGATTGTTATGATATGAACTCTTTCACATCTAAAGTATCCGCTTCATTGAAGTTAATATGGATCCAACTATATAATTTGGAATTATGTTAACTTTATATAAGTATGGAATTTCATTCAATCACAACTTTTTTATCAAAATAGTTATATAGGTAATATCTTTTGGTTTATATAACCTACAAATATGAATTTTATTTCATTAGAATTAACATTTTACACTTGGTATAGTCTTAAAAATATTCTCACATCCCCATACACATATGTGTGATATACTAGATTAACTTCCACACCAAAACTCAAGTAGAGTCTCATATATGGATTCAATACGAACTTGATTAAGGGTATATGTAGCTTTCTGCAATATCTATCCTCAGAAGGATAATAATAGAGTTTAAGGATTCATCATTTATATGAAAATTTCATGAAATATTTGATTCCTCAATTCAATAACACCATTACAATATGTTTTATAAGGAGTACGGAGTTGGGGTATTATCTTATACTCCATCAAGTGATCAAATACATATTTCTTAACATATTGTCAAAATATTTCTGAGAAATGTGCTATAATATTCTTATCATTGTGGGTTTAAACATCATTATGTTATTTCTTAAAAATCATTAAATATTATGACTTATAACTCATTATGTATACATAACAGTACCTATTATAGATTTATGTAAAATTAATAATGTATGAAATCCTAACCCTTTCCGTTACTAGAAACATACCACATATGTTAGTAAATATTATTGCCCCCAATTCAATGGATCTATCACGTTTCCCCGAGACAGGTAATTTTGTCATTTTTTCTTATAAACAAGCATGACATACATATTTTGGATTTGACTCAACAATGACTAAATAACCTACTTGACGCAATTTGGGTAATTTATTCTCAATTACATGACCAAGACTAATGTTCCATAGGCACATGTTATATGTTTTTTATTCACTTGTTTTTTCATTTATTTTCATTACAGGGATTTTGAGTTCAATTATATACATAGTATTATTAAGGAATGCCATACTATAACACATGTTATCCTTATCAAAGATTCCAAATTTATTATAGAAACATGAAATAAAATTCTATATTTCAAAACAATGACACTGATATTATGTTTCTAGTATCTAAAGTAACATAATAATAATTAATAACTATAATAACCAAAGAACTAGACAAAGTTAGATAATAATATCCCACTACCAAGTCTAATGGTATTATACCATTTGTAGCCCCAAGATCCACCTCCCCATTTATGGTATTCTTGAATATTCTTTGTTCCTATATATATATACAATGTTTTAATCCACATATTTTATACAATCCCATTCTTTATATAATTAAAAAATTATACTAATTGATTCAAATAGTGGATGTAGAAGATTCAACTTGCTTCATTTTCTTATGATAACAATTCTACTTCTAGTGCCCTTTCTTGCAACCTTAAAACCATAAATCCTCCGTATAATTTTCTTGAATTTTAACATTTTTCTTTTTTTAAGGATGGGAGATAGGTTTCTCTATCTTAGACATAGCTTTATACCCCATACCCATTACCTCCCTCCTCTTCTTCACCATAAGTACTGAAGAATTAGTACTCTTAATATCATTATCTTAGCAAACAACTAAAACCCATAGATCTAAGAGTAAATTTTCATGATATTCATATGTTAATTAACACTAAATGTCTTAAATCATGGAGAAAGATATGAAAGACTGTGATATATTATTAGTTCATCATTCAATTTGAACCCAAGGGTTTATATGATCTAAATGTAGCAGATCATTTTTGATTACATGAGGTCCAAATTGATTCCCTTCTATTATATTGCACTTATACTATTCATTGGATAACTCATACTAATATTTCCTATCTCTCATTTTATATAATTATTAGACATGTGTTAGAATCTTACATACATCTTCGTCCACATTCATGTTCTGTAGTTGACATGACATATATGAAAAAATGTTACATTATACATCTAGTACATCATCTACATGATTTTTATTCATGTATTTATCCACCTTTTTTTATTTGAGGGGTATTAGTAGGATTTTAGGATAGGGACACATAATTCTTCCTCACATGGCATATTACATTGTGCAAGCACTTATACATCTCTTGGACATTATGGCTATTCAAGATATTTTCATTTTCTATTATTGATCAAAGTTACAAGGTTCTGGGGGTGTGTTTTATTTATATTTTAATATATATAAAAACATAAATAGTTAGCATATTATTGTGATTTTTTATTTTTTATTTACTTATAAATTATTTAAATCATTAAATATCTACCACTATTTATCGAATCAAAGTATCCTTTACTACTAGATTCAGAATAATCAATATAGTGAGTATTCTAGAGGCTAGGATCCTTGAAACCTCCAATAATAGTTTACAATATTTAGATACACAACAATATAGAGAGTTTTGATGTAGGCACTATGTTGGCCAACCACATTTTCTCATGGCTCTTTGAATTTTTGAGGGATATCTTATATTATGATAATAATTGACTTGATTCCCTAAATTATTTGACTCTAAAATGGTAACAAGATAGTTTTTGGTTACTTATATTCTAAAACATTTAGTTATGTCAACACATCACTCATATAAAAACACCTCGTTAGTAAGAGGCACCGATAACTTTTGCTGATGAGAACCCTATTCACCTAGTTTCGTTGAAATATAACAGTTAAAATGAATTCACAACATAAAAATTATTTGAGGGGGTTTTTGATTTTTTTATGATTATAATCATTTTATATTAATTATTTCTAAACTATATTCTCACACATAAAAATGATCATGAAATAATAGAATACATTCACTAATTCTTTGGGAATTTTCTTGCTTATTATTTTTTGTGTTCCTATAGTATACACAAAAATGCATTAAATAATAAAAAATGAAAAAGAAAATAAATTACGTGATTGTTCTTGGGAATAAAAATTTGGTTGCTCCATTAAAACTCAATGGACCAACCCTTACATTGGGGTATAATACTTGAGTAAAGTTTCTACTCATATGGAAGTTATCCCTTGGTCCGGTGTTTACAATTTCAATCTAGGGTATAACCTCCTCTTGGTGCATTTGATGTCTTATATCATCACCATCAATAGTACAAATGTACTCAAATATAGAAAAGGGGATATCGGGAATATAAATATACATATAGAACTAAAACTAGTGGATGTACATGGAAGTAAATATATTGAATAAAATGATGATGCATAGACCGTATGTAAATTAATTATTATTATGGACATCACACACAGTTTTAATATATATTAAAATACAAATAACTCATACAAACACATGGTAGGAAACTACATAAGGACATTCCATGAAAATCATAAAAGAACTATAAAATTTAAAATTCAATAAATCTATTTTTAGTGCTGTATTTAAGTAATTTATTTTCATCCAGTCCCAGAATTAATTAATATTTTATCACCAAATTAAAATAATAAATAATTTTAATTTTTTCAAGAAAAATAAAATTAATTTTTTCAGAATATTATAATTATTATTTTTTTATTCAAAAACTTATTAAATTATATTTTAATATATTATAAGTTTCTATGGTCCCAGAACCATGCCCATATGCATTCCATGTCGAGGAAAACCCATGCATGGGGGCAGGGAGGTCTGGTTGGGAAGACCCTTACAGCCCAGTTGGAGTTTGATTGAACCCTCCCTTGCCTATTTCGAGTAGGTCGTGGATCACCCTAAACAATCCAAAATCTTTCTAACCCATAGGGGTCCACACTGGACCATGTGAGAATCCCCCATAAGGGGATCACATGTAGTATTCAGTTCCAAGGGGTTCCGATGGAGATAGTACATGATCTTGGTGGGTGGACTGGCTGTGATGGTGATAGAGGTCATGGGACACATCCGGAGTGACCAAATCATCCATAAAAGATATCCACGATAGAAACTATGGGAGGATGATGCAACAATTTAAGGTTGTATCGAATATAGGGGGGCATGGTAAGTATGGTTGTGCTTGATGGGAGGACGACTTGTTGAAGTGAGCTTGAAAATAAAGTGGATCAGGTCTCGAATGTGGCGGGGGAAGCATCCAATGAAAGTTACGTCTCTATTTTAGTTATTTTTTAAATTTTTCTTTTTTTACTATGGATTTATTCACCTTCATGCAACCCTTATAGAATTTTATTTTAAAATAATTATATATTATTTGATTATTTGGGCTACCAACCAAACTGACACGTCATTATTATTTTGTGAAAATCCTATTAAAAAGTAATTAATTTTAAAAAAAAATTGTTTTTTAATTCCACAAGCATGTGGAACCTCTGCCCACTATCCTAAAGTATTCCAGTCACCATTATAGTCAAAATATTCCTTTCAAGATTTTTTTTAAACCAACCTTGAAAAATAATATGAACAAATATATATAGTGTTCTCTACTTTTATACATGAAATACTAAATTCAATCTGAATCAATTTCTTCTAATGACCATAACATGGTCGTCCGAGATTTTATCAAAATGTGGTTAGATCTGTTGGGGCTAAATTATTACCCTTACACAATTTAATGAAATTTTAATTTTCTTGGCTTAAAAAATTCACAAGATCACTATGGTACCAATTTCCCATATCAAGGTGCACAACAAAAGATGGTGGGTAGGGGATTTAAAACATTTCATTTCTAGAGTGACTAAACTTTTTCATATTTAGAGATCGAATCCTCAGAAGTGTTTAAAGAGATAGTGTTAATTCTATAATCACAAAGTATAAAAATGAATGAATAAATTTTTCATATTTATTCATGTTGGATAGTAGCTTTTCACTGGTGATTTTTTATAAAATTATCCCAGGAAGAACCCCTATAGATCACCCCAGACATGATACAAGAATCATTTTGTATGTTGACCGTCAAAATATAGATGCTTTCATGAAGATCTTATGAATCCATCAATGTCATGTTGATATCCTTGATGTCTCCCCATTGATTTGTGATGGAGTTCAAGGATCATTCCCTTTGATAGATCCTTTCTCTCTCTAGAATGTGGGAGGAGGTAGAATCTCTCAATTTTGAATTAATGAATAGTAGCTGTAAAATATATAATCCTATTCATATAGCGTAGGAGTTAAAATACCCTAATAGGGTTCCATCACCCCTATATATCGAACACCAACTAAATAAGCTATAAATTCCTCATTATAAAAAACTAATATCAACATACACATAATTTATATTTTAACAGCAACATATAATATATAAAAAACAAATTACAAGATATAACCAAGTCATTAACTCAACTCATAACACCCATAATATTAATCTGACATTGAATATTAAAATAATATTTGTTCATATAATTTTTTCCCATGTATTCACTTGAAATATTTTTAATTCTTCCAAATTATTCTATATATGAAAAAAAATTAATTAATTTATTCATGTTTGATCAATAATACTTTTAGAACAATCAGACCTCATGGTGGCGCTAATCATTTCTTATAAACATATTCACCATAATATGGCATAATCAGGAATACATTATTTTTTGATAACCCCAAGTACCATATCATGTTAGCATTGAAAACTATTCACATACCAAGAGTATAATCTTGAAACCTATAAATGCTTCTAAAGAGACAAACAGTTTTAATAGCAATGAAACACATCTTATGAACACAAATTGTGTTATATAATCTATTTTATGATGATATCTAATAAAGAGGGATTCACAAATTGTGTCATCATCCATGATTTCATTATTATTTGTTTTCTAACTAGACATAATTAATTCCAACTACTATGTCCTTGGATTTTTTAAGGTACAACCATCATGATCAACTAGTCCCAAAATATCTTTTTAACAAATAAAAAGTAACAAATTATATATTGACCATTCACTAGATGTCATACCACCAATTACACACCAAAAAAATACATATATCCACAAATTAAATACAATATTTCTTTCCATGTATCAATGTACATGATCAAATTGAACAAATTGATAATGATCTCATGTCATGAGGCCAATTCACATGTTCATATATCTGAATAACTAATAAAACCAAAAACATTTTGTGTCTTTATTGGATGGTTTGTCCTTATCGTCTCAGCTAATAGAGATCAGTATGTGTCAAAATCATTAGAATAAGTATCGATGCATATGAGACCTATAATATTATGGTGTCACATCATATGTATCCTACCAGTATGATGTTTTTAGACAATATGATATAACATTAAGATTATTTTCATAGTATATCCAGGATCCCATTATATCTGGGGAACTACTATAAAATTTTTTCATGACCTTTATCTTATGAAAAATACTATAAATATAGTTTAAATAGATTTATAATCAATATTATTTTAGGATATATGCATGTATATATCAAAATGTATTTATGTAATGGTAAGTAATGTACAAACATGAGTTGGGTCTACGGAGCCAACATTCAACATCTCATAACAAAATAAATTTTGAGATAATAGTTTAATTCTTCATATCATAAAAACATGGGTGTATTTAATTATTTCTCCCATCATAACAGATATTTTTCAAATGTACATTCCATTTAGGTGTAAGAACCTTTTGATATTGTTTTATTTTATACAGCATAGCTCATGTATATGCCCGCATGATTGTGAAATATAGAAATCTCATATTTACCAAATTTTTTCACTTGGTTATCCATGTTATGATAATATTTGACATTCATCTATAGGTTTAAGTTATCCAAGTAATGTGAACTAAATATGAACTCTCAAAATCCATTAGGATACATGAGGGGAATTAATAGTGCATGAAGATTATATCAATGATTCTTTATAAAAATTATAGAAATTTATATTGGGGACATTTAATGTTGGGGGAATATGTCAAACCATTCCACTTAATGATA
This sequence comes from Viscum album, assembly GCA_963277665.1. Lineage (NCBI taxonomy): Eukaryota > Viridiplantae > Streptophyta > Magnoliopsida > Santalales > Viscaceae > Viscum > Viscum album. Next base: position 76,440,940 of record OY728155.1, on the reverse strand, counting down.
AATTCTACATCAATCTCATTTTCAAATTTCATATAGTTAAAATGTTCATTGATTTTATATTTTCAAACAATTAAAATAAATGATTATTGAAACTTTTGACAAAGGTCTTCCAAATTTTCAATGGAAAATTCTATAAAATTAGTTTAATGGATATATGTCGGTCATTACATGCTATGTATAGAGAATCTGCGATTAATTTCATCTTATTGATCATTTTTTCCTTTAATTGGGAAACATCAAAAGACAAAATGTGGAAAATTGTTTCTATATGTCTCCAACACCGTTAAATATTTGATAGGTTGGTTTTCCAACATTGTTTGGGAGAGAGTGTCATCCACCCCTTCTTGAAAACATTCCTCTGAATTTGCACATTTATGTCTCATCAATCCACCAATTCAATTTGAGTGGTAAAGAACGTAATTGTGATTATCAATTCTGGTGTGGTGATTATCTTAGTAGATAACTTGGTGGGGGAAATGTAAATCCAGATATGGATTGATTAACTAATTCTACTTTTATAATATTGTAAAATATTCCTTCATTTTCAAGCCTAAAATAATGAAATTAAAATTCATATTAAATGAAATATTTGATATTCCAAAACCTCAAGGTTCATTTATATTGGTTTCATAGACAAGTGTCTTATTGGAAGGATGGTCTCCAACCTTAACGATTAATATTTTTTTGTATAAAAAATTTTATATAGAAAGTACTTTATCACCCTCTTCCAGGTAAATATTATCATAGTGAATAGTTCCATTAAGTTGCATAATGTTGATCAATTTAAATTCATCTACATTATATTCTTATTGAACAGATATCTCTTCATAAGAATTAGTTTTAAAATACATGATATGTGAGTGGTATTTAATCACAATATTTCATTATTCATTAGTTGAAGCTCACCTAAGGTGTTGAATTTAATCATTTAGATATCCTAGATTCTGATTCTACTTTTGATGCTAAGTACAGATGAATTCCTAATTTATATTGGTATGGAGAAATACTCATGATAATATCTTATCATATTATTTTTATTCATGAGTATTAGTACATGTAATTTTTTATGGGTTAGAACTGAGGAAATTCCACGATTTTTATCTTCAAGTAGGAATCCTATCCTATTTTTTTCATAGAGTTGTTAGGGAATTGATTTAATTCTTGTACTATTAGAGAGCAATGAAACAATTAATTTAAATTTGATTATTTATTGATAATAATTTTATATTAAATTTCCTATTAAGCTTCATATATACATATTGATTCTCTCCTAAATTCACTATGAAGAGTGTGATCCTATGATAATTCCAAATAATTCAAACTAATCATGAGCAACATAATGATAGTGGATTAGATATTGTTAGAAATGATGAAATTATTCTCTATAAAGGAGTCACTCCAAATTATAGGAAAATTGAAATCCATATTTGGGAGGAGAGTGTAATAATATCCTTAATCCTATGGATTTGGTTTGAATTGTTTTAATCATCATCATCATTTCATATTTATGGGGACCTATGAACCTATGAAATGATGTTGGTGGTGGTTAAAATTACACACTCCCTATAGGATGGGATCTATCAAATATTTCCAATGTGGTGGGTGATACTTTACCCCTAATGATATTATATAATTTATTTGTGTAATGTAAGTGTTTTTCTATCTCTTCATATGCGAGATTTGATTTCTGTTGAAGATTTTTCTTGAGTTACAGTATTCTATGGCTTCATCATTCTTAAATGTAAAATCAATTTGAATTTCATGGATAATTAATGTAAGAGAATATAAATTATATGTTCACATTTATTACATCATTTATAGGTCTTATAAATAGATTATTTATACTGGTTAGACTAGTTAGGACATAGATACCTAATCCCCAAGACACGATCTAAGGATATGACATATAGTTTTTTCCTCTCTAATGAATAGGTTTAAAATTGAGTAGAGGTAAATGCATTTATTTGGATTCACCAAAACCCATGATAAACACATCAGGTAAAGAAACAATATTTATGTAGTTTTATGATTTAATACATTCACGGAAAATTCATTTTATAAAATCACACTACTTTATCACTCTCGGGATTAAAGTCACTTAAAAGGCTATGAAATCAATATAGTGAAAATGTATGTTTAGTGATTCAATGTGATGAGGATACACCCTAGAGGCATAATGTTTAATCAAATGTTTTTGAAGGGTTACACCTAGATTTTATGAACAGAAGGGAATTAATTATAGTAAAAACTATTCTATAGAATCACGGTTGGAGTTAGAAAATGGATTGAATATCAAAATTTTATTTACCTTGGGTAGTTCATTCCCAATAGAAATTGTGTTTCTAGATCAAATGGGTTAAAACCCTACACATTCTCTTACCATAGTGGTGACTGTTTAGTTTCTTTTTAAAATAGAGTATAGTTTTCCAAGAATTTATCTAACATATAAAATGAAAACATAAAAGTATTTATATATTGAAATAATTTCATTGAACTATCCTTTTTCTGAGATGTAATGTCACTGGTCAGTGATGAAGTGATTGGTATAGTGAACCCCAACTTCATAATTACTTCTCATCCCTAAGGCATCTTTAGAGGAGTTTCGATAAGGGGATGAAATTATTACTTATATTGTATTTCACCAAAAGGAAGGCAATCCTAGTTAGTTTTATTAGGGGAGTACTCTTGATTATCATCCACATTTCCACAAGTGGTAATTTATGACAAATGATCAATATAGTTATTAAATAAATTCAAATTATGGTAATGTAGAGAATAAATGATTGAGTAAGGGTGAATAATTATTCTAACGAAGATTCAAAAAATCCCTAGGCTACTATGGAAAGTTGTTTTAGGGAGCCATGTGTGGTATTATTAATCTGGTTAGGAGAATGAGCTTGTTCAAAAATCTATGTTTCCCTAAGAAAGAGTTTCATTGGAATACACTTCCATGGGGTTTAGGGGGTAGGAACCTCAATCATTGTTTTTTATGACCTATAGGTAGTTTTATCATTTTTGTGAACCCTCCCAGTCGACCCTTGTATTTCCTTGATGATATCTAAGCCTACTTCTTTATATTAGGTATGAATATATGCATCTACCCTATTATCGGTGATCTCAGTCGATAATTTTATTCGTCTAGATGAGGTGTAGTGATATGGGAATCCACTTTTGTTTTTAGAAATGTTTTATAATGAATAATTTAAAAAAATGGAATATGTGCCCATAATTTGGTTCCCAAAATAATATTAACATTTCTTTTTTAGTATATGTGGGAATTTGGTACCACACCTAAGTGTAGTATTATATTTGATTATTAGTCTCTTCAAATATTGGAGAATGAATAAATTATAGTCCGTTATGGGTTACTGGTACACCAATATCATCAGAATTCTTCCATTTTCAGCATATTATAACGTCAGTACATGGTAACAGAAGAAATATTTTCATTCATCTCCCTTTATGATAGAATGAATTGATAGGATTTCATTGTTTGGATAGAGATATGAGCCCATTATTTCCCAAAAATAAAAAGATATTCCTTCATTTTTCATGTGTGGGGGTATGATTATGATATTTAACTTTTGGTTCCACCATGATCTTCTGGAAATATCTCATAATAAGAATAATTATATGAGAATGTCTATTATTAATTCATAAGATATACATGATGGGTTATTTATAAAAAATGGTTATATTTTCCATTTTAGTGGGTAAGTCTTTTTTCCGATAGATGAATCTCTTGGATTTCATGGTGTTAGTGGCCTATACTAAGATCTTGGGGGTCTAGGAATCTTGGATACTGGGAGTAATGATAGTGAAATAGATATACTCTAGGAAAATACATAACAATAATGGTGGTTTTTGTGAACTCCTCCACTGCCTAAGACAACGACTGATATAATTTTTATTTTCCGTATAAAATATAACAAAATATTTTCAGGAGGAAGTCAGTGTAATTAGCAACATTAATGAATTAGGTTTATAAGGTGGATTATGATGAATCATTACATATAGACTACTTTGGTCTACTTATATGATTGGTGTGGTATTATGGGTATTTCAATACCAAACCCATGAAATAATAACATATTTTCAAGTACCAAAATACTTGATACTTCCATTCAATGATCAAGGATGAATTTTATTCACCTATTGAAATATAGTGACATTTCTATAATGAGGATAATATCATTTTGGATTGAATAGAGATCTGAAAAATGGTTTATATAGATAAAAGATACCTAAATATATAAAATTCTTAAGTATAATATGACAATAAAATATTTGTGGTCACTAACTATTAGGGTTATAAAATTCACACTGGGTTCACCATTTTTTATTTATTTGGAAACAAAAATGGATCTATCATCAGCGACACTTGATGTGGCCATCATTATAAACATGTACTCCAATGGAAAGTATTAATTTTGGATTTACACTAGATATACATAGTAATGTGTGTTGGATTGAATGCTGTAATATCAGGATAATAATGAACTTTTAAAGAGAATTATTTCCCACTTTTAGTCTCTCTTTTAAAATTATCCAAGGTCCATGAATCCTTCCAAAATCACAATTATGGACTAATTAACCACATGGAATTGAACTTATTACAACCCTGTGTTTACAATGAATATCTTTATATATAAAATTATATGCATCAGTTTCTTTATTAAATGGTGATACTATAGTTTAAATTGGAAACTATGTAATTTAGCAACATCTAGGGAGGTGGTAGGTGATTATATAATTGGGATACTCCCAAAATGGATTCCTTTGTATCCTAATTAATGGAATCTGAATCCATTTAGTCCAGTTACACATAAGGAGATATACAATATATAATATAGTTTTGTTATAAGGACTTTGTGTACTTTTATGGTTATGAATCCATCGCTACATCCCAGTATATTAAATTCATGTAGAGGGGATTTCAAGGAAAATGGGTACCTCAAAATGGTTGGTGTTGTACTTGCGCACTCAACACCACTTTTTGGTTCAACATACAGAGAATATTTTCACAGAATGATGGGTTTTATTTAGGGTGAATAAGGCTTCATGATATATGTGGTAACCTTACCTCATTATCATATGACCCACCAAAAAGGATATTTCCTCATCAAAAACATTTTCTAAAGAGAGGAGGGTTCATAGGAAATATGTACCTTGTGAAGAGATTAAAGAATGATCATGTTCACATTAAACCTTAGTGAGGGTTCATATACATCATTCTAAGATTGGTACCAAAACCCATTAAGTCCAAGATGAATAGTTTATAATCATGTATCATGACCATAACTTGTAGTTTTACGTAATCTGATAAGGTCATTCTCAGGATATTTTAGATCATGAAACAGGGACATATTTGTTATGAATAGAGTGAAAATAGTGGATTTAGATAGTATTAATCATTTAGGTATTCCCTAATATCATCCTCATTAGGGATATAACTCATTTTGAGAATGAGTTGGAGTTCCCACCAAAAGAGGACCCCCGTGATCCAATTTTTCATTGAGTGTGTTCGGATCACCAACTATATGGATTTCGATCCAAGATTGATAACCCAGTATCAGGGAGAGTTATTTATTTTTATCTTCAGAGAAACTCTCATTTTCATGGGGATATATTGTTTGGAACACCATTATGATTCCATATTTTAGGGTGAAAGTTTATTGATTCCCCTTTTGGTCAAAGTAAATATGGTGTTCCAGATTCCCATCTATATTATTTCTTGTAGTTTCGGGAATGTTCAGGATTATGTCCTATTGTATTTTTACCATTTAAAATTTATATAGGATTGTAATTTTTTTGAAATAACATATTTTAGATACCTAAGGGAATGATAAGACCCAATGTGGAATTTTTACCCCATATTTGGGATGGTTTATAATGTAGTTATGGGGGGACCAAATGATACAAACATGGGTGTAATTATATAGATTTTATATAATACACTACAAATTATACATCACACATTATAGTACTATAATAAGGATGGGAGTATTTCATAAAGGGGTTGATTGATTGGTCTCCCATTAAGGGTCCTTTTATGATTCCATTTTAAATAGGGAATCCAGGGTATTGCATTCAAGAGGGGTCGTGAGTATCTTTTACATTAAAGAGATTCCTCAAAAGAATTCCAAAAATTAAATGTGTTAGGAGATATTTTTTCACTATATTTCTAATGTGTTGGTCCCATATGTATATAGAATTTCATTATGATGGGGGATCATGATCATCATAATATTTTTGAAATTGGTAAGACTCTCTTTTTGGGAATTATTTCCTTACTACATTTCTTACCACTTTTAAGATAGGTATATTATATTGATATGCTGTGTTGGGTAATATATTTCCAAACATTTATTGTCATGTTGAGAGTACATGACCAAACAATACACAATACTTATTACATAAAAATAAACAATATTATGAAGGACACATAGGATAAAGGTGAGAGTAATTAATTTTTTCAACGTGAAATAAAAATTCAAACTGATGAGGCACTCTGAAGAGGGAGTAATCATTATAAAGGGACCTTGTACCATGCATTGTGTCATTACGAATGAGCTTCAATGAATAAGGATATTAATTTAATTGATGTTTTGTATTAACCATCATTATGATTCATGAATGGCCAATATTGTTTGAGAAAATTATATATGGTTACCAGGCTATCACTTCACAACGTCAATAAAGGTTTGATAAGGAATTCATATTCTTCATGGAAACCATTTATTTATAAATTTTCTATAATATTCTTCCTTTTTAATGTTTGATATTATTTAACATGTTACAAAAATAATAAAAATCAACTTTTTAACATGATAACATTATATGCTTCAACAAGAACCTTGATGAATTGTATAGTATCAATATAGTTGGATAAAACATTACATGAAATAAGAAAATTTTTATCATTTAATAATATATTGAAGTCATAAATCATGTAAAACTTATTATCCAAAATAATATCATGAGAAAAAATAAATTTCATTTCAACTAATATATTCCACATCTATAGAATAGTGAATAGTTATTTGAATGATAAAAATAATTAATTATTTAATGTACCAATATTTATACCTTGTAAAATCCATCTTAGGATAGGAACATCAAGCTAGGAAAATATTTTTTAATTATTCTGGTCAATACATATATTGGTTTAGGTGATCCATTTAAATGTAAGAAGGTGTCATAGGGTAATTCACCCCTTCCAAGAAATGATATCCTCATTCTAAAGTTCCCATTCAAAATTTTAGTAATATTGTTTCATATAATGTTCTGATATATTAATATATTAACCATAGGTTATGGTGATGGTACATGAACCACCGTTATAAGCCTTCCTATAACTATTTATGTGTACATGTTCAATAGGAAACCAAATTGGAGAGTCCTTTATTTTTTGAACACATCTATGTAAAAAATAATGGAATATGAGACACTATATTCATCATATAAATAACCATAAAACTGTTCATGTTCCAGGAATAATGGATTTATTCATAAATATAATCCTTTATTTAGTTTTTAGAATTTATTATGAACCTAATTTAGTCACAAACATTATTAATGTGGATTTTTTCATCACAAAATTAATCACTGTTTTATTTGTAATCTCCATGAATTGATAGCTTGGTAAACACTAAAATATCATTAATCCTAATTATTTGAAAAAAATGTTTATTAATTTTTCATATAATAGGATAGATTCCTCCCCACTTGAAAATATATTTACCATCCTAAAAAAATAATTACAAATGGGAATAATGTTTCAACACACACTTATTGAACTCACTATGTTTTATCATTTCTTTCACACAATAATTGGTTAATTGATTCATCTCATACAATATTGGAGATTCTAAATATTTATAATGTAGGAGAGCCAATAACTTTAAAAAATTTCCATCAACTATTTTTTAGCTACATAGACTATTCTTTATTGGTCCTATGATGGTTTCTGGGTGATGGATATCTCTTAGTGAAGTTAGTACACTAAGGAATATTTTCCATGATTTTAACTAATAAATTACTTCAACCATAATTTTTTTGAAATATTTATGATGTTTTTTATATAGATATATTATATTTAATATAGATTCTGTAGTTGAGTGTTTATATGGAGGTACCTTTATTCACCCCTGAGTATAAATCACCTCCATAAGCATAGTGTAGAGAGTGAAATAATCATACCCCCATAACATAGAGTAGAGAACATGTCTTGAAGTCAATGTATTATTCCTTCATGATCACTAATGTGTTCTTAGGAACAAGCATCTAAATACTCCTTGTGTCATTCTAATGATTCATTATTTAACGTTAGGAATACTCATGATATGATTCGGGGTCTATTATTAGTATTTAGGTTTATTTCATAACTGAATAACTAAAATAAGTCCAAAAATTGATAATCACTAAGTGTAATAACATTGTAATAGTTATTACCCCTAAAAATATGTTGATTATAGAACTAAATAAATGAAAACACTATTTTCAATCAACCAATATTGGGTATTCAAAATTAACATCCATAATATGTTTGTCAGATTCCATGAGTGATGATGAAATAATAGGTGGTGTGATTACCAGAATTCATTAGATATAGAGTTAACTTATTTGATCATCATAACATCAATTTACGGTTTAATAGAATTGTTTTCTCATGATAGTATCTACATGGGTCTTTGAGATGATTGGTCTAACCTCAATGGAACTAGACTCATTGTTTGAGATGTAGACCATGAAGGTATCTCTTACCTTTGAACGTTATAAAATCACCACAGATGGATATATATGAAGAAAAATATTCATTAATATAGGAAATGAATAAAATGAAGTTTTTTATATCACAATCATTCCATCCAAGACACACATGAATTGGTGATATTAGTCATGGGATAATTTGTTGGGTCTTCTACATCAATAATATCCTCTACTTGTCCCAAATGAGTTATCATGTTAAACGCTACATTCAATAAATATTTGAATTTGGATTTTAATGTGATTTCAAAATTTCCAGTAATTTTAGAGTACCTTATAGATTTCAAATCATGAAAACATAAAGCCTATATTTGAGAAATCCAATGCATCTATATTAATATATAAAGGCTACTTAGGAAGAAAATGTGAAAATAAAACACTCATAATACAACTATTGATGAAGTTAGATATATAAAAACATTTCCTACTTCCACCAATGTATTACTAGAAGATATTTTCCTATCAATGGAATTATTAGTGGACGCACTAGGAAATCCATGAGTAGATTAGAAGAAACCACCTATAGTTTAAAATTCAAGTTGTTCAAGGCTTTTTCTTCAACTCTATAAGACGTGTATGTTCTAGGACAATGATATATTCCTAAATTTGAATATTATTATGAAATATTTGGTTAATGATAATCAATAATTTTTTTAAATGATAAAAATATAATTTAAAATGATGATCATGATATTATGATAGATGAAACTAAGGACACATTTTACCTATTCCAATGAAGTCCTGTACCTATAAACTCCTTTATCAATAATATCTGTTTCCTATAAAGGTCCCACATTGAGCATTATATATTGGGTGTTTGATCTTATACAACGTTTTTATAATAAATTGGGATACAATATACTCAATAAAATTTAATCTTTTTTTGTCTAATTAGATTCAATACTGAAGGTTGGAATATTGTGATGCCTATATAATAATATGTTTCTATATATTAGAATATTTTTATGGTATAATTTTTAATTGAAAACTATTTTTGACGAATGGTAGTGTTTTTAACATTCCCATAATTTTTACTAATGGTTGATATCATCTTTATGAACTTGTAATATCATCATCACCATGTGTCCCGTTCAGAGAGAAGGCATTATTATTATGAGAATTTTTAAAATCCTTGTTTTGGTCATCATGTGTGACATTGAAAAGGACACCCTTCATGGTTTTGATGTATCCTCATAGAAGAAATTTCATTATAATAATATAATTATATTTCACATTGGGAGAATTCCAATAGGTATTACTATTTAGTATCATTACACAAATCATTCACATAAATGAAATTTCTTTATTATATGGAATCATTATAAATATTTGAGGGGTTACTATTTCACTGTTGTAAAACACAATGAGTCCAAGAATGTTATATAAAACCTTATATTCATCAGATACTATTATTATGTGCTACCTATAAATACACATCTAGATATTTATATAAATTAATCATAGAAATGGGTAGAGAAATAAATTGAATAATTTTTTCAATGATTCACACATTATATTAGAAATAACATTATCTTTTAATTGTCTCATTTTCCTAAGACTTCAAAAAAATACATCAGAAAAAAAAATATTTTTAAACATTAGTATAAGACTCAAGGTTCATAAAATAATTCTATCATGATAATATTCCTCCAATGTAATATTTTTATGGGATGACCCATATAAGGAAATTTGTTAAGGGACCCTATGAGACACCTTCATAAAGTACCACCCAAGTAGTGCCCACAATGAATAATATCAATTAATCATTAACACACTTGGTCAATAATTGTACACATATAATATCTATTTTATATGAAATTATAGTTCCTAGACATATATAGTGTCCACTTTTCAGTGGTCTCTAAAAGTGAAATATGCATCCCCTGATGGTCACTTGGTGAAGGAAGACTATAATAGGTTATTTTGTCTCCTTTATACTAATTATTTCACATAGGACATCATCTTGGATGAATATATACATATGAAGACATTAATTTCCCTACACTAAAGTTATTTCCCAAAAAATAAATTTCAAAAAATTCTTCATCAATGGCCTTTTGAGATACACTATTTCAATATTAATATCTATGTGATCCCTTTGTGATCACATATTCCATGGATAAAAGGTTATTAGAAATCTTCTTCTTTAAATGATAGTTCCCTAAGTGTATTAAAAAATCATGTAATCCCATGATATTTAGGGTCCCTATCATTATTATAGTAGTGGAATATCTATTGGATAATGTTGTGAATTCTACTAGTCCAATATTAAGAGTCTTTAAATCCCGCACACCAAATTTGACTCCTTTTATATTGAATGATCTATAATCATACGGGAGTATAAGTGAGTATTCCAAAGAATTATTATCTTCCATCAAATTCAAAACACAAAATAATATAGTTGGATATTTTTATGGGAGTTTAACATAACTATAATCTATAGAAATAGCATCATTATTGATATAATGTTATTGTACCCCAACAATCATCTATACATAAATAATGGAATTAAAACATCATTTAAGTCCCAAAAAATTAATCATTGAGATGTATCCTTTTTTATTATATACTTCCATAACTTTCTAGTTACCCAATGTTAAGAGGTAGACATGTACATAGGCCTTCAAATTAGTATTAATACATAATCATGTCGATATTGATGAGATCAACCTCAAATCCAAATCAATGAATCTTACTAATACAATGGACTGAATCTAACATGGAGAACACAAAAAAAATTTTCTCTAAGGACTATATCCACTATGATTCTAGTATACTCAAATGATATATATTTTATATTAGTTTAATAATATACTCTGCTGTCTAGTTAAAAGTTAAAACGATTAACTATAAAAGGATTCTTATTTATAATCCCTATACAAACCAATGTTAGTATCCTTTAAAAACGTATTCCTTTCTCTATAATGTTTAACAACATGGTCTGGTACTGTCAGATGACCTAAATATACAAATTCAACTATCTAGGAATTAAGAAATATTAAGTAGGATATATTAGAAAACTCTTCTGGGATTAATCCATGCCCCTCTTAGGTCTTATATGTATGACCTTAATGGAATATCATATGGTCAAAATTGTATGACCTTGAAGAGAACCACATAGGTAATAGTCACTTGACCATAAATTTTATGACCTATCCCATTAAGTGACTTAAAAATATTTTCGTTACAATTACCTTCACATGGATACATTGGAATATGTTCTCATGAAAATTATTTCAACTCCCTGACACATACCCCTCCCAAGATGGTGATAAATTATGGAGTGGATAGTTTGGATGAATTATATAAATAGTATGACCAATTATTTAACAGTCAAAGGAAGATGAATAATCATTAATATTAAAATATTATCTTTGTAACATGATTTTAAATGATCACATTCCTGGAGTTATTTGATAGAATCATTATAGTTGAGAATAATTTATGAACATGTATTAAATCTATAATAGAGTAACAGAATACGAAACAAGACCATTAATGTGTTGTGATAGAATATAACCATATCAACCAATGTTCCATGAAAATCATCACTTGAAAGTCCTAGAAGCAGTGTATCTTGAGAGATACATTCTTCGTTGACTTGAAATATAGAGTCATTGAGGCATGTTTTAAATTAGCACACTTCAAAGAAAACACATTATGAGTTTCAGAACTTTTTAAATAAAACACATGGACACTATAATTTTTTTTATATAAATTAATATACATTACTAATTATAATATTAACAAAACAAATCTAAAGGATTTTGAACTAGTCTGTGTGGGTTATTCTATTAATTCTAAATAAAATAGAGTTTTCCATAATATGTGAAGAATATTGAACAAAATGTTTATGTTGTGAATTTTAATGTTATCTTATTAATCATAAGGGAATATCAACTAGTTATCTTTATGATTCCCATAACAATATGACACTTACTAATCTTCTCATCACCTAAATAGTCAATTATTCGGAAAATGTTAATATATAATCACATTAAAAAGAATCTGAAACTAATGAACTGGAGAGTATGTTGCTTAAAAAACATAGAACCAAAAAAGAAAATCATTTTTATTTTATTATAAGTGGTTTAGATTATTTTATAATTTTTTAAAGGAGAGAATGATGTATATATTAATTATTTGAGTATAACAGATAGTTTAAACATAAAACCATATAGGATGTATTATTTGTTGAAATAATAATTTTATCTGTAGATTTAAAGATAAATATTAGTGAATTAAAATAATTTCTAATTTAGTTGAGTGACTCACTAACTATCCAATGATATGAACCAAATGGTTTTCTTGAAATAAGTAGATTGATAAAGATGTAATTATTAGTAGTGTGTCCATATTTTTGGACTAAAATTATAATATATCAGAACTCATAGATTATAAATAATCCATTATAGTTATTACTAGGTTTGGATCGATAAGGATCCAATTTTCCTATATATCTAATATAAATATTTAACATTATCATATTTATGTTAAATAAAATATTATTAATTATTTTTATATTTTTTTGTTATCTTTAAGATCCTTTTAGTGTTGAAAATATACTATTTATAATTCTCTATTAAAATTTATTTATATATTACATGCTCTTAAATAGTCATTTATATATTTATATAAATGAACTAGTTATTTTCTATTTTCAGATTATTTTGATTTATATATCAAAAATGCTAGTTAGTTTAATAATACTTCATCTGTATACTTCATGACTGTTTATAAATATTTTAATGACGTTTTTCCAAAAAAATAGAATATAGTAAAATAATTTTATTATCTCATGAATTAAGTGTTTGAATTTAGTTCTATTAGTGATTGTTTTTTATTTTTTAGTTTTCAAATATTTTTTGATATAATTTATATAATGACACTCAACAAATGATCCATGAACTTGTGGAAACATTACAATGTAGACACAACATACATGAAATTGCATCTCAAAGGATAGAATAGTTTTGTAGTATTGGAAAACTAGATACATACATAAATTTCACATTAAATTGGATAATATAAAATACAATATATCATTTTCTTTGAGTACACCATTAATCCCTTTAGAATATACCTCTATATCAATCACAATACACTTCATTGAATCCCATGGATTGTAAAAAAAAGAAAATGGTGAGATTAAATTCTTACTAAGTGTATACATTCAACAAAATATAAATAAGGCATGAAGAATATGTTAGGAATATATGATAAAACAAATCCCACAGAAATAATAAAATGATATAGATACATATAAAAGGAAATCATAAGTACTGATATATTCACAACAAATTTCATAATGAAAAATTCATAATGATGGGCATATAATACTTTCACATGAGTCCTTGCACAATGATATTTGATCAAGATCATCAAGGGTTATTGTGAATATATATTACAAAAATGGGTAAGGCCTTATACAAATAACCAATTTAGTTTAGGTCATGATGCCTTAAAATTCATCAATGGGAAATGTAATTTTAAACCCCAACCATCACTTAATAAGTTTAATAATTTCATCACATGAATAAACATCACTACATAATCAACATTTCGTCAAAAATAATAATTTTCCTTATTAGAAGAAATGGTATATGGAATATCAGTACATTACACAGTCAAAAATATCATAAAACATCTTGAAATATTTGGTGCTGGTATCATTATATTATAATAATTTTAAATAATAATATTTAACATAGTATGTTTACATATATGAATAAATATTCCAAAGCGCACTGAATAATTTTGTTATGAGAACACACTTTTCGACATTGAAATGACATATAAAAATTCTAAAATTTTCGAAAAATATTCAGTAATTTATTTAAATACAATTAAACCTATAAACATATAAGGTAATATTTCATGTAATGACTTTTAACTATGATAGTAAATGTTTTTCATATCAAATAATTTAAAAAAACATCCCTTCAACATTTTTGTAAAACTGTAATAAAGTACCTCATTTGGAGTATGATAAGAAAAGTCCTTATAAAATATTTTTTAAAAATTCATATATATTTAAATAATTATTTGGTGGATAATTTAAAAATATAAAATGAAATTATTTTACACATTTTAATGAAAATATTGAAATGGAAGAGAATGAATCTTGACTGAGAAGAAAAATAAGGTCAGGTTTCTTGAAAACATTATTTTCCTATCCTCGGTAATTAACGTTTGGAAAATAAACAGAAAAATGTTAATTTCTATAAATACCCATAATAGAATAAAATAAATTAGTTTTAAGATATATATGTAAAAAATCCCCCTAGATTAGACTTAATCATAAATAATTAGGATTAATGATTACACTATGTAATGTACTCATACCTTAAGTCTGATTTCTTTTATATGTGTTCTAAAATAGAATATAATATATATAACTTTTTTATATATTTATTATAAAAAAATAACGACATATATAATAAAATATATTATATAATAATATCCCCTTATCACTTTTATATTACCAATTATTTGCTAAAATCATTTTTCTTGGGTTAAAATTGTGTGGGTTTTCATGTTTGTTGTGGTTTGGTAGTTTGGGTCATTATACATATATCATTGTACAATAATATCTAAAATTATAAAATTGAATATAATACCATATATATTCATTATATATTTATTTATTTTATTCCATAAAAGATAGATATATAAAAATGAATTTCATCCTTCATGGACATGTTAGGCCATATGTACGCATGAACACTATAATAACTTTTTTTAATTTAATGAAATAAAGGTAAATAAAAATTTTCCATTTAATAATCGTTGTTATATCATATATATCATTTATATTTATTAAATATACACTTATAGGTCTCAATGTAAACCATAAATGAAAAAAAAATCACATCACTTCATGGAGGTGGTAGTCCACACATAAACACAAGAGACATTATAATTTTTTTATTTAATGAAAAGAGGGTGGATAATGGTGATTTCATAGTGATAAAAATATTTAATTATATTTATGATATTTAAGATATTATTTTATGTTAAATACTATATTTTTATAGAATTTACATGAATAAGTAAAATGAGAAATTGATCGGTAAAGGTTATTACCTCTCCTTTAAAATGAATCCTTCAGATTTATGCATAAAAAACCTATGGATGGTATTATGGGAAAAAAGTACCACTAGAACATGTATAGGTATATAAAGAAGATAACTAGTTAGTTCATGGTCGATATAGAATTCCCTACGTGGTGAACAAAAGAGATGGAAGGGGTTTCCGTTTATTATGAAGGGAAATGATACACTTGGGATTAAAAAAAGTAAACTATATATCCAAATTAAACTCAATACATTTTTTTTCAAAATGTAAAAAGATTTGAATAAAATGATTATAATGTCAAATTATAATCAACCAATGAAAATTAGGATGGTTTTTTTTCATTTTTAATCTTAACTACGAAAATGACTTTTGCAATCATAAATTGTTATAATTTTACATGTAAGGTAATGACTAGATCATAAATAGGCATGTGATAAATTTTTGGATGATATAATATTCCTATTTTAGTAATTAAATATTTTTAGTATTTTTAATTAACTTAATAAAATTTTGTTTGCATATGACTTCATTATTTCCATTTTGACTCTATTTATTTAATTTTTTTAAATTTATCATGAAAAGTTGTAATTATAATATAATAATTTAAATCATCCCTAATATGATATATTAATTTTCAAAATTTGTTTAAAACAATACTTATTTTAAATTTTTATACTTTTGATATTTATAAATTTAATTATTATATTTTTCATTTAATTAAATAAATGATTTTTCAGTATTGTGTAATCATTTATCGCAATTATTTAATTACAAAATTTTATAAATTAATTAAAATAATAAAATATTAATTATTCAAAAAATAAAATTTCTTATTTAATAAAATGTTATTTTCAACCTTATATCAACATAAAAAATATGATTATTTTAAAGATAGTAACATTATTTATCCCCTTTTATATAAAATAATAAAAAATAAAATATTCAAGAATAATGGAACAAATTGGGAAGTGGATAGAAATTGGTGCAAAAATAATCATCCAATAATATAAAGAAATGTGTTATAAAAATTCTAAATCTTTATCCCAAAATTTTAATAATACATTACTTATTTTACCTTTAATAAGGAGACATAAATTTTCCAAGGTTACTATTTATAATGACATAAAATAAATGGGGCTTGACAAAAAAATTTTAATACAAGGGATTCCATATATATAATCAATTTTTCAATTTTTAATTTATATAAGTTGTAGAAATTAATTTTAAATATGTTATCAATATCAATGGAAACAATTTTTTAGAAAAATAAATTTTTAGGAATTAAATATGATTTATTATTCTCTTATGGATACAAAAATAGAAGATTGAGATTATTTTTTTTATAAATTTATAATATATAGATTTCATAAAATTAATTCCCTAATATATATCAATTTTATTTACTAATTGCCAAACACATTATCCAAATAAAAATTAATTTTCGAAAAAAATAATTTTTACTTTAAAATGATTTTTATTTTCATTAATAGAAAATCGATAATTAATTATTTCATTATAAATAATAAATTTTTTATAATTCACTATGACCAATACATACTCCCCAATTTTAATGGATACGTTATAACTGTCAAATAATATTTTTATAGAAGGTCATGGTTCTTTAAACTCGAAGTTGTATGTAACATAAAATAGTGATGAAATTAAATTTATTTATAATGAAATATATCTTAAAATATCAAAGAGTTACATTATACACATTATAAAATGAATTTCACCATAAAAATATTATTATATGAGTAGAAAAATTTGAAGACACTTCCACCACCCCACATCCTCAGGTTCCCATGTAGCTTCCTTAAATTTATGGTTCCACCGAAAAAAATGTTCACTAGATTAGTGTTTGGGATTTATAGTATATTCTACCTATGATTCAAAATCTCCTACATTTTCAACCTATCAGAGATATGTTTCTATAATGTTATGAACTCATATTTTATTTAATGTAATGGATTGTTTATGAGATTTTTTAAATATTTATATATATAACACATCAGGAACTTGAGAGTGATTTTGTGGAAGTGCCAAGCGATAATATTATACCGCCATACAATCAAGAATTTTTTGGTCATAGAATATTACTAGTTAATTTATTTTACTTATTTAGGAATATATGTATGATTTCATAGGGACATATTCATAAGATAAATTTTCACCAACATCAATTTTACATTTCATAGATTCCTTTCAACATTACTTTTCTATCAACACTAAGCTACCATGGTATACTTCTGAATGGATCTAACTTTCTCTATAATATATTCAGCTAGATCATGTCCCATTTACTTTCAATATGTAACTTTATTCTAGTCCATTATAGTTCTATGCCTCTTATCATAGAGTTCATTATAAGGATCCATATGAACAATTTAATGAAAGTTAATTTTATTGTGAGAATATCACATCAAATGATGTTTTGATCACAAACTCCATTTAAATACATAAAGAATATACCCAATTAATATTCTAGATTTTAAATTATTCACTCTGACTAGCCATATGTTTGAGAATGATTACCACTCTTGATACCCAACTATGTATCTAGATATTTCAAAATACCTTTCGAGATCTTCGAGGTAAACATTGGATCCAGAAATATAACATAAATCATGGTACTCCATGAAAAGACACTACTTTCCTAAAGTATAATCTAGAACAGTGATAAAGATATAAATATTTTATGATAAAATGATGTTTGTTTCTTTCGTAATGTCATTGTCTAAAACCCAAAGAGCATAATGGAATTTTTATGGTTTGGAAAGTCCGATGATAAAATATATAGTGATGTTTTCAAATTTATATTATTGTATGTTGAATGGATTAACACCCACTTAGATTTATTTCTATCATCCTTAACATGTAGACATTCTAGGTACCAATATACAGTCTATGCAATATCGATTTACATTCTTTCCCACTAGAAATACTCATTTAGTTCTCTATACATAATTTTACTTATAGGATGAATAGATATGTTGAAATAAAAGCTTCATCAAATAGGTCTATCTTCAATTATGTTATTTAAGGCACACATACATAGTTTCTAAACCCTTTTATCCAATCACCATCAACGATAAATGTTTTAACACTCATTTTATCAAAGATAAACCTTTTATTACTCACATAAATAAATGGTTGAAATATATAATTATCAAGATAAGATATTCCCCCTCCATTATGATTTATAGATCCATGCTTTCAAAATCTAGAAACATTGTATATTTTGTGATCCTTATAAAAGATATGCTATCATGATCCATTCATCTCTGAGTATCATCCACCTTATTTAAATTACCTATGTGATAAGGTATTGAGGATTAAATATATTTGACCAAATCTAATAATATTATTTGGTTTGTATTAAACTATTAATTGGTAAATATATTCTCCAAAATTTTATGATTAGTATATATATTTCACACAATTCACCATAAAGATAATTCTTTCACAACTTCAATGAAAAAATTACCACTGATAATTCCAAATCATGGGTCGGTATAGTTGTCAGTAATTTTTATTTAGATATTGGTATATTATATCACAATTTCATTTTTCATGAGGGAACATCCTATTCCCTTCATTAATGCATCACAATAAAGGCCAAACCCCTATTTACTATATATAGTCTAAGAATATATTTGTAAACAAACATTATCTTTAGTTTATTCAAAATCTATAAAATTAATCTATATATTATAATATCCCCCTTCTAGGTATACTAGGTGTGTGTATTATATTTCCATGAGAATGGAATTAAAAAGCATCAGTAATGTATATACAAGCCACGAAAACAATATATTTCCCTTACCAAGGTTGGTCTTGTTCATGGATCAACCACATCTGCCTTTGGTGGATCCTCCGATATAAACTAGCATGAAATTATATGACACATGAATGAATTTTTTTGAAATCTAAGTTCCTACCGTATACAAATTGTACACAAATTATCCTTCCTCGTGTTCATTAGAAAAATTCTATAATATTCATTATACACTTCCTTTCTCTTTAAATATATGAGAATATTGTCAATAATTAATACCACAAACATATTCAGGTAATATATAAATTATATATTCTTTAAATATGTTAATATAGTATATATTAATAAATACCATACCTCATATGGAAGGTTTTATTGGTTATATCCTTTTTTATGAACCTTAGCTAATGATTTTCAGATTAAATATCAATATTGGAATCTTATAGAGATCCTCATAATTAATGTAACAAATCACAAATATTATTTATTTAATATATATTCTTAATTTTAATATGTTTCATATTCCAAATAATCAATGGAAGGGTTTTTTGCCTATCTTTATTTCTAAAAAAATCAACTAGATCATCCCATGGAGAATTACTAGGGTGAATGAATCCCTAATCTATATTCTCATATTGTTTCTTATTTAATTCCTATAACTCAATATGGTCAATTATATAGAGAATCATTAATATTGAAATAGTACAAGATATAATCTCTATTTAGAACCCGACATCAAGATTCAGTGTAAGACTATAAAATTACATTGGAAATACCTAAACATATTATCGAACAATACACACATTTTCATTGTTGATTTTCTCCCCATCATTTTGAGATTAAAATCACACATGAATTGGTCAAAAATACATATGATTGAAGTAATATCCAGTTCATTATTATGTTTATACATGAACTCATAGATGATCAGAAGTTGATTTATAATATCAATAATGTCTTACATTCCATGACAATTGATAAGGTATCTAGACCGAGAGAGGAAATCAATACCCAAAAAAACATTAAATTAAACTATTGGAAGAATAAAAATATTCACCAGATTAAAATTCCCAAAAACATTAATTGGATAAGATTTATAGACTTGATATGCTGTTATCATACAATTTCTATTTGTCCATGAAAACTCAAAATATAATAGTTTTGGTGGTGATGTGACACTCATAGAATATTCTTCATATATGAATGAATGAGTAGACCCATAATCAAATAAAACATTTTAAAACCTATCCTAGATTATAAGTGTACCTTTGAACACATTTTTAAGAATTTACACATCGTTTGTAGTAGTTGTAAAATAATTTCCTCCTCCCTTTGTCTTCTTTTTTGGTATGTTTTATTGATGGTTTGGGAATTTTTTGGAATAGTTACCCATCTAATTATTGTTAAATAACTATACTTTGATATATTCTTCCTTACCCATTCATTCATGAACACGATTTACTTTATCTATCCAGTTGAATAAAACTCATTACCCTTTTATGGATAATATATGGTGTTTTATTCTATAAGTATCACATTTTTGAATGTCCCCATTTCTCTTCATCTCCTGGCCCATTTTTTTATTTATTCATATAATTCTCTTACATTCCATCATACCCATAAGACGTGGTGAATTCATTTTATATATTGATATCACATCAGAATATAAACTCATATGAGGAGAATGTTATGGAGAGCAGTTACCTTATATGTATTGGTTACAATCCATAAATGAAATGATCCATCTTACTCTTTGTATTATATGAATATTCGGAAGCATTCCTTGAAAAACATATAAATATGTACTCATATATAGAAATATTTTACTCTTCCTTTTGGATCAGACTCAATAATTTTCTCTTAATATATGTTAAGTATTCATAAGAAAAATATTTTTCCATGAAAGGTTACATAAAATCCTTTAATTACATTCTAGATATTTCCTCATAATGCTTAGTTTTTTAAATTAATTACATCCGTTGATCTGTATCCCATGGGATATGATAAACTACCATGAGAATCTTATCCCTTTTTTAACATCCCAATTTATGAAAATTATTATCTAAGGAACATATCAATTACATATCTATAAATGGATTCGTAATGCCATTGAGTGATGGAGGTTTGTGTTAAATGAAGTTGTGTGACATTGTTACATGCTATTTTGGATCCATAGAATAATACATACAAATAATATTATATCTCATAACATAAGTGATAAACCTAATATAGTTATAATTCATTCAGATCCTCCTAATGCTCTATCAACAACTTCATTATCATTATTTGGAGGGAAATACCAACATGGATTACATGAATTTATATAAACCCCCTTATATATAATATGATAAATTAAAAAACATTATAATACACTAGATTATATCATACCATTATGAATCATAATTTATAATTTCAAAACTAGAAAAATAGTAAATGTTAATTGAAAAAATAAACATACTTGATCTCATAGTCATAAACATGGTTTCAATGGTAATATTCTCATATCGTAAATATATATTCCAATTTTGAATAATGTCTACAGTTTGAAATGCGAATTAATCTAGTTATATACGATGGAAGTGTGATACTTTGGGCATGGTAAGAGAACAAACACTGTGGACAAGAATGATGGTCAATATATAATCGGCTAAATTTTTCATGGTTATTATGAATAGATTAATATATTCTCATACTATGTCTTCTAATATTATCGATACCATGATGTTTTTCTTGAAAAAACACATAATATATTCCTTAATAAAACATTAGGATCTTATCATATACATATAATTATCCTCATAGTCTATCATATAGTAATATCATTAATATGTGATTTCTTAATTCATATATCTAATGTATCTCTTAAACGTTGCATTGATATAATTATAAATACCATGATCTTAGTTGCCTAGATCCAGTGGTAAATTAATTAAGACATAAATAGATATAATAAATCATATAATAAATCAATTAGTAGTTTATCAGTAATAAAAAACTAGAAACATACTTGAATTTCACTATATATTTGATATCATAAAATGCAACACAATATTTTCATTGACAACACCATTATTCCGTTTAACATATCCCTTCATATTCATAATATTATAATTCATTCAATTATAAAGAAATGAAACATAATATAAACAGTTAGGTAAAATTATTTAAAGTGTATACATACTGTGGAAGATAAATAAGGACTGAATAATATGTTTGGAATAAATGACAACCAAATAATTCCATATAAATAATCACATGATCTAGAAAATTATGAATGGATTCAATAAATTTCAAAATAATCACATTTTATTCAATAATATATTTAATAATGATGGAATACATAATTATGGACCTATATAGCTTACCCTTGAGGACGTATACTATAATAATTATAATATAACATCAATTCCTCATGAAAATATATCTTACATAAATTTTTAAGGCCTAATAAAAACCCAATACAATTTTCACATGATATCTACTAATATAATTAGGAGATATGTGACTGAAATTCCCACCAATCACATGATAATTCCGTTTTATTCAACGTATTAATAAATAACACATCTTAATCATTTTTTAATAAAAACAAATAATTATCCATATGGGAAGAATTAACAAAACAAATATCAATAATTTCCACCATAAATCTAATAATAAACCATTTATAATTTTTTTGAGGGTATAATAAGATTATATTATGATTAAATTATATGATTGAGTAATAGGTATTGAAATATATGAAAATAATTTTGAATGGTCAATTGAAAATTTCATTAGTAAAATACTACAATTCACATTGAAATTATTAAATTAATATATATATATATATAATATTAAGGAAATTGTTTTCAATGAATATAAAATTGTATTATTGTAATGGTGGCATCAATGAAACATTGTTTCATGAAAAATTAGAATTCCATTCATACTGTAAAAGTTACAAATCATTCCTTTCACACATTATTTGAATGGTCAAAAAGTTCCTATTTCAAAAAATTAAAAAAATTCATTGTAATTGTTTTTATAAAAATTAGATCATGGATAAATATATATTTAATAATTATTTCATTTATATATAAAAAATATTTTAGGAATTTTATATACAATATTGATATAGAAGAGAAATATTCCTGTCTGAGAATAAAAACAAGGTAACTTTTCATAAAAAATATTATTTCGGTATCTTGAGTACGCAAAGAGATTAAAATGAAAAGAAAAAAATGTAATTTATAGTAATAGAGAATGATAATAACATAATTTTTAATCTATAAAGGTCCAAATATTTCTCTAATAGAGGGCTAAACATATACAATCTTGTAAACTGAGGAGATTGTGATATAAACCCTTACCTTAGGTCTAAATTCTTTTGAATATTTTTGTACTTCCTTTATAATAAATGATGATTTATTATACAAATTTTTCAGAAAATTATTATATATATTATACCATATATTATTTACTTATATTATTTTATAACTCTTTTATTACTGATTGTTTCTTAAAATCAATGTTCAGGGTAATAACTGCTTCGTTTTTCATGTACATTCTATTTTAGTAGTTTCTATCCTTGTGCATTGATAAGGTTCCACCATCTCTAATATTTTTATAATGATATAATTAAAATAAATATTCATTATATAAGTATTTTTAGTAACCCATAAATGATATAGGTATAAATAGTGATGAAATCATTCTTATAGATGGTGGGTCGTACATACGCATGAACATTGTTTTCACTTTTCAAGAGATAGAAAGAAGGAATGTTAAATAATTAATTACCTTTACAGACTCATTATTTTATCATATATATCATATATTTTTTATTCAATATACCCTTATTACTATCTATGTAAATCATAAATTAAAATTTAACAACATCACTTCGTGGATGTGGTGGTCCACATGTACGCTTGAGCGATGCTATCCTTTTTCAACTGATGAAAATAAGGGGGATAATGATGGTTTATTAATAATAATACAATTTAAGTTCATTTTTTATATTGAATATTTTATTTTAATATAAATCCCATATATTTTTATGAGGTTAATGAAGAAGTAAAAAATTAAGTGATCAGTTATAGAAATTACCCCCACTTTGAATAGACTCCTTTATATCTCCTATTAAGGACCCTAGTGTTGGTATTCTAAGATGACCATAACCTCTTATATGTGGATAGGGATTATAATAATATAATTATTTGGGTATTTTAAATTTATATTTCTCAAATGTTTGTAATTAAGAGTGTAAGGGGTGTCATATTATAAGTGATGGAAAATACACACATGGAAATACAAAAAAGAATAAAATATAACTAATTTATTCACATGAAAATAGATTCCTAATGGAATGAAATTCATGAAAAATATGATAGGGTATAACTATCATCATTATATGAAATGTTTATATGTATTTGTGTCATTTTAATGCACATATTTTGGATTAACCCCAGATTGAACAATTTTAACTATAACCGCAGTAAGGATTTTTCAACCATAAAGTTTTATAACTTTACTGATCAGGTGAATATTGGATTATAAATGGAAAAGGGAAGAAATTTTAGACAATATATTATCCTATATTTCCACTTTTAATATTTTAATAATTTCAAATTAATTAAATAAAATAATGTGTTCATAAAATTCCATTATTTTCATATTTGAAACTGTTAATTTAATGTGACATTATAGACATCAATAAAAAGAGTTAATTCAAACAAAAATCGTTTAAACAATCCCTAATACGATATTTTCATAAATAAATTTTTTTTAACACCATAATTCATCCAAATTTATATAATTTTAATATTTTTAAAATCATATATTTTAATTTTTCATTAATTGAATAAATATTGGTTTGGTGTTGCGGTAATGTTTAATGTAATTATATGATCAATGAAAAATTTAAATTAATTTAAATTATAAAAAAAATTATTTATTAAGATCAAAATAATCTATAATAAGCATTAAATTTTTTTTTATCCCTCTATGAACATAAAATATAAATTTAAATACATGTAGGTGATGTTTTTTATTTTCCAGTACTAAAAATAATATACTGGACAATATAAAAGGAAATTTACTCAAACTAGGAATCCATTTTAAAATTGAATGTAAATAGAAAAAATAAACATATGAAATTGAATCAATTAATTTTAATAGAAATTATAATGCCATATACAGATTATACAAACCATATTATACAAGTTATACCCACACCAAGGTGGAAAAAATTTACAAAGGTTACATTTCAAAATGAAAAAAATGAAAAATAGGTTCATTTTAAAAAATTAAACTCCTAATTTTAATTATGTAATACATATTTCAATATTAATTTAAATATATGCGCTCAAAATGGGTTGAAATCCTCTTTTTAGAAAACCGCAATTTTTAAGAATAAAACTGAATATATTCTTATCAATTGACTAGAAAAATAATAGATGGTAGTTGAAACATTTGGATGAATATATAATATATAGTAGTATTTAAAATACTTGAAAAATAATGATAAATTTAATTTAGTAATATAAAAAAAAATTCTGAGCCAAAAATATGTTTTTAAAAGAACAACAATTTTACATTAAAATGATTTTTATTTTCATATAAACAATAAATTTTTTACAAATTTTTTAGTAAAAGTATTTTCCACTAATCATATTAGCATGGTTAAAATGGTGACATAATATTTGAGTATTATGTTGTGTTTTTCTTAAACCTGTTGTTTCTGTAACACAATGTATCTAAGAAATTAAAATTATTTTAAAATAAATTCATCATAAATTATAGGGTATTACATTGGAAAAGCGTTATGTAAATTAAAATATATACTCTATTTGTTGAATATGTTTGGAAGTGAATATTAACACACATATTCTACTCCGATGAGTTATAATATTACTCAGGACATGGATAATTCTATGGAGATATTTGATAGTATTATATTTATTATAATATACAGAGAAATAATAGAAATTTTTTCTTCTCTTATATATTGAAATGAAAACATCATATTTATTCATTTTCATTGAGTATATTATAGTGAAATTTTAAGAAGTATCATCTAAATGATTCCAAATAAAATTAACGACACTAAATGTTTTGGTTAATAATAGTTTTCTATTCATAAAACCTATGGTTTTGATTTCATTTAATTTTCAATCATATAAATTGAATGTTGTAGAGTGAATAATAAACATAAATCAAGAATGTACTATTTGTTTGGGAAATATTTTTTTATTGACCTAGTAAAAAAATATGTTATTGATATATTGGATGTGGATGCATAATATATTTTATCTTATAGATGTTGAGCTCATGTTTTCTGGTTGAAAAACACTTTGTAGGAATTTAAATTAAATTTATAAAATTTTCCTATAAAATTTTATTTTATAAGTGATATTATAATTTCCAAAACCACTAATACATTCTAGAACTGAGAAAATATAGACATGATCATCAGAACGATGTCAGTCTTAGTTTCCACATTACACCAGATATTCGCTCTAATATCCATGGCCTTGAGATTGGCACCAAGAGTTTTGTATGTAGTTGGGGAAACATTTTCCCATTAGGCATTTTAAAATTAAACTAGTTCACTGTGAATTAAATTAATATTATACCTAAAAAATTCCCAAATAAGGAATGAGTAAATTATAAAAATATTATTTCAAATACAAAAGGTTAAATGATAAACTCAATAAATAGTATCATGTTCCTTCACTTAGTGAACATAGAGATTTATTTAAAGTTGTTAATTATAGAGAAACCAATCATCTTGTCATCTAATAGTACCTATAGGTACCTTTTAAATAGAATTGTAACAAGTTTTCCTAAGAAATTGACCTTGAAATATGGGATTATATAATACTCGAAAGTCTAACACAAATGTTTGATGATATATGTAATTTAATAAGGTGAGTTAATTCGATAAATATACACATTTAAATAATTATAAAATGTTTTAAAAATTCTTATCATTAAAACCACTGTATTATTAGATGACACAATCCCTTACAAAATTTTATCATATATAAATGATCACCACCTATAAAGAGATGCTCTATAAATTACATACCAACTTTTGGTTGAGTGATTTGGATTTAAACTGAACTATTCTTGGAAACATTTAAACACATAGAAGATAAAAATGATATTTTTTAAAACACACATCCCATTTTTTTGGGAATTTGGATCATATAAATTAGATTCAAGACAACCAAGGATACCATTCTATTTGTGGGAATGGAAAATGGTATAGAATATTAATAGTGTTATAATACCATCACATTCAATCATTGTATTTCCCCTAACATCATAAAAGGTATGATAATGATTAGGTTTTTAAAAGACCCTTTTTGTTAATGAAATTTCTCTCGACTGTATAAGGAGTATTAGGTGCGTCTTGAGGGTTTGGGTCATGAAAAAAAATAAGAAAGAACCATCTAGTTCATGTCTCACTATTGACGTGTGGTTAGTAATTAGTTTCGGCTACAACCATGTGTTCTTATGAGGTGGGTTCATGGTTGATGGATCGTGCTAGGGGGAGCATGAAACCACAAGGGCCTAAAAAAATCCATTCTTTAGGGACACCACCCAGTTTTTCAATTATTTTGGGTTCCCAATAGAATGATCATACCATGCCCCACATGGATAGTGGATGGAAAATGGTTGTGTCATGGTTTTTCCATCCATGTTTCTAAATTATGTTCCTAATTAAAGAGGGGGAATTTTCCATTTCCCTATTTAGGATTTAAGGGTTCTTACCCGATGTTCTTACCCATTATTATTCTGATATCCTCGGTGGTGAACCCTTTCCTCCCATGAATCCATGTGACATTTTTAGTTTGATTCTTGGCTATTTGGTGTGATATTTTATAAAATCCATGATCCAGATGATACTAACACTTTACATCCCTCTAATTTTTCAGAAATAAATTTTTTTGTTCTTATTCTCCATCCAAATACCTAAATCAAATTTTCCATTATATTATATGTTTATGGATTGAATTTTATTTATGTTTGAATCAAGGGCTCAGGTTAAGAAAGTGTTTGTCGACGAACATGAGGTATGTGATCTTCTAATAAATAATATAGTATTTATTCCTTAATTTATGTGTATGTGATTGTATTTTGGTACCTTACTGATGTACATCTTTGTTTCTTGGTTGGACGTGATGATTGTATTAAGTTAATGGTTAATTAAACCACTCATGGTTTCCTCTGGATAAATTGAGTTTTAGTAGACTTGGTCTAATGACAACCATGATGTGTTCCTCTTCGTAGAATGTAGAATTGAGTTAATAAATGCTAAATTTAAGGATATATGGAATAAAACCAATGTGTTTTTTTATTTTCTTGAATGGTATATGGGCATTTTTCCCTAGATTTGAATGTGTTAAATATGATATGACATGTATTAGAAAATGTAAAATGTGTATAATTATTAAAGAATAATGCATATGTGAATGAATGGTACAAATGAGGTGTTAAATTGATGCTCTACTAACTTAGGATGAGCAAGAAAGATGCTCTAGGCCCGAACAAGGTAGTGAAATGGTTAGGGTGTTAGACATTATCTCTATGCCCCTAAATAATTCACATAATGTGAATTTCATGGATGAGGTTATGGGGAAGGTTGATATATCTATTTTTTGTAAAATGAATTTCCCTATGATGTGGGAAACTTGACATAACTTGTATGTTGTTCAGTTGAAAAGTACAAAACAAAGATTTTTGATGAATTTGGGTAACACCTGGAAAAAATGTTGATATTGGTCAATGATTAATATATTAAATTAAAGAACCTGGTTTATATTTCGATTATACTATTATTTACCATATATCATTAAACACAATTTAGACTGGCTGTTTTTTAAACACTGTTGGTGGTGGTTTACTAATTTGTAATCACACACTTCTTGGGCCATAATTGTGTAAACCAGAATATTTCATGGTTGTAGGCTAGTGTAAGGGATGGGGCCATATGCAAGATGGTTGATTTAGGGCTTCTGGATGTGCATGGATGAGTGAAGTTTACTTGTTTTCAGGAACTATTTTGTTGAATCATCATATTTTCATTATTTTAGGGTTTCCCATTAGATATAGAACTGTATGATATGGTATTTCATATTTAGTATAATTTTTTTAGAATATGACTTGTTTTTTGAAATTGATATAAGAGGAATTTTATTAATGATACTTTTTTCCTTTATTTATTATTTTATCTGTTATTTCTTACTCTAATAAAGAGTGTATAGTCTTCTTACACATCTCCTTAGACACTCAAAAAAAGTCAATTATCCATATTTTATGGGGGTGTGAACTACAGGTCACACCACATACTGGTCTAAGGTGTCAGTTTAGTGACTCATGGATCGGGGAGGGACAAAGTTGTTTTAGGGCAGTTTATTTATATTATTAATTTTATTTTTAGAAGGAAGACATGAGAATAATATTTTTTGATCCATGAAAATGAGTGCATTCATGGGATTAGTTAACCTATGTATGGGGAAAAACCAAGTACCTAGGGTGGGATTGATATTCTTGGTGTTTGTTGTAATTGTGAAATATTATTTCACCTTGGGTGATACACTTGATGTTCGATGTAATTGTTTTATGGGGGTTTTTGCATTGGACGACATAAAATGACATTATTCCCACATGAATCATTTTAAGAACACAGGAATATGTGTGTTTCCTCTGGAAATGGGGATGACCTCGTTGGTTTAAGGTTTAAACATTCCAATCGGTTTCTAATGAGTTTGTTCGTAGAACCAGAAAAATACAATGATTCTATATCCATTTGGACCTACTTTCCAAAGGTAGGTGCTCATTAGTTGTGAACTGATAAGGCTTAATAATTTTCATTGGTCGAGAGGATGTGAGGTCAGACTCATCACACCTTTTTAGGGGAATTATTGTCTACTTCGGGACTCTCTTTATAGATTTAAGTTATATTCGTGAATACTTATTAAATTACTATGTATAAGAATGAGCTTTCCTTTAGAACATGCAATCAATGATTGATATGTATGAAATTTAGAGAATCATATATGTATTCGAGGTTCTTCATCGATAGAGAATCATTTATATTTGTTAGATATTCTTAGTCAATGGAATCCTTCAATAAATTATATAAAAGTCTCTTGGTCATTATGATGACCATTCTGGTTTTAAATCCACTCAGTGGGGAACTTAAAGGTTATTGTCATTCAGAATGACATGGGTTATTTTAGAGTTGGGATCGTACCCGCAGATGGGCTACCTACGTATCCTTCTTTAGAAAAGTAATCAGAACCCACATAGTTCAAGTAAGAGAATATGATGTTTATGCACGATTGATGGATCAAAGAAAGATTTCATAATTACTTTTACACTCTAAGCTCACGTGAGTCATGCTCGGTGTGAGAAACAAGAGGTGTTAGTAGAACTAGACAATTGTGCCATGAAAGATTCAATCATAAGAAATGATGTGGGGATTATGTATGTATGAGTACCCAAATAGATAGAGATTATGGACTTATTTTTAGATAATAAGTCTCATAACATGGTCCATAAAGGTATATGTGTTTTTATGGAGATTTGGATACTATAACTTGGGGCTTACTCCTGAGGATGATGCCCAAATTAGGAGAGACTTATGATTGGGTTCTATTCCTCAGAAGGACGCCCAGATTAAATGTAAATTAAGAATGGTTAAGATAAATTATGACTAGGGATTATTCCTGAGAACGAGGCCCAGGTTAAATGGACTTTGAGAACTGGGGCTTACTCCTAAGGAGGAGGCCAAGTTTAGGGAACTTGTGACTAGGACTTAACCTTAAGGAGGAGGCCCAGGTTAAAAGGAATTATGACCGGGGCTTACTCCTAAAGAGGAGGACCACGTAAAATGAAATTAAGACAGGGGATTACTCTTGAGAAGGAGGCCCAGGTTAATGGGATTTGAAAACTGGGGCTTACTCCTGAGAAAGAGGCCCAGGTTAAAGGGAATTTCGAGTTTGGGGACTTGGGGGTTACTTTTAAGGAGGATGCCTAGATTTGGGAAATTATGACAGGGCTTTCTTCTAAGGAGGATGCCCAGGTTAGGGGACTTGTGATTGGGACATACTCCTAAGGAGGAGGCCCAGGTAAAAAGAAATTAAGACTGGGGTTTACTCCTGATATGGAGGCACAGGTTAAATGGAATTTAGAGTTTGGGAACTTAGGGATTACTCCTAAGGAGGATGCCCAGATTTGGGAAATTATGAATGGGGCTTACTCCTAAGGAGGATTCCTAGGTTAGGGGACTTGGGGCTTACTCTTAAAGAGGATGCCCAGATTTTGAGAACATGGACAAGGGCTTACTCCTAAAAAGGAGGCCCAGGTTAAGGATTCTCTCATCTTAAAGGGTGAGGTTGAATGAATGAAATCTCTAACCTTAGTGGCATAAAGATATGTAAATCACTAGGTTTTGAGAGATGTTCCATAGAATTCCTTTCATATAAGGAATCCAACAAAGGAACCATGACGAAGAAAATTGATTTTAAGAGGGTTTTGAAGGCTGAATATTGAATATGAGAGGTGTATAGGCATAAGAGGGGTGAAATAGGCAGAAAGGGCACCTAAAAAGAGAGAGGCGCACAAGTCCTGCGTTGGCGCGCATGTCCTGGTCACGCAAGTGTACCTGCATGACACATGGGTACTTGCATGACGGTCAACCAATGGGGTAATACTTGGGCGAGACTCGGCTCAAACCCTTAGTATTATCCCTAAAGGCTTCAAAAGTGGTGGTGTGCAAGTTCTGTAGAAGGGGTAAGGCGGCACACAAGTGTGGCCATTTCCCTTAAGAGCTGGCCACTTAGGCGTGCAAGTGTTGATGAGTTTCAACACTTAGTCCTTATTCCCCCTCTATAGATATTGCTTTATAGGTAAGAAATTACCTTAGAAGTGTTTGGAAGCTTCGAGAAGAGACTAGGGTGCCAAGAGCTCATATCTGAGTTTTTGGAATTTTTCTGTCCTTTTATGGGGGGCCCACCAGGGGTATTTATAGGCTGCTGATGACCCCGGGTCAGAATCAATGAGGGCGTGAAAGTCACCTATGCGACCATTATGCGGCACACAAGTATACTTGCACGACCTAGAGGAATCTTTCTTGACCCATGTGGGAAGGAATGCTTCTTCATGCCTTTGTCGATTTTTTATGTTTTTTCAAAGGATGAATCACTTTGGATTAAGGTATTTCTCTTTTTCAGTCGTTTGACTCTATGACAGAAATGAGCATCAACAAAAGTCCCCCCTCGTTGTTGGATCCGAAAGAAAATGAGGATGTGACTCTGACATAAAGAAGAAAACAATGGAACATTCAGCGCACAAGTGTTGAGCGCACAGATGGAGTCGCGCCGGTGTCGGAGCGCAAGGGTGCTGCCTGGACTATATATATACTGCCATTATTTCTCCAAGCAACCATCTTTAAACAGTTCAAGCTCTCACTCGCAGGTTTCTGATTTTCTGCGATTCTTTACTTCTATTCATGTCGCGTTGCTGTAGAGGTATTTTGGCCTTCGCGGTGATACCTGCGCACCATTACTTGCGGGATACAGTTACACTTGCGCACCAAAATTTCACTTGCGCACCTTAATGCCTAAGCCATTTCTTCACTTTTCTTCATATATTTTATGAAAATTCAACTCACTTAAGAGTTAATTATTCGACCTTTGTGCAGATTCAATGGATTCCAGGAGAATCAGAACGGCTGAAGAACTAGTTATCAGGAGAATTGATGATATGATGAACATTGTTGGCTTTGATTACTATGATATCTTCGATAGCACTCTCCCTATTTTGGCTATGTACTTGAGTAAATATCATCTTAATTTCCCAAAGAGAATCTACCTGCCTCTGTATTGTCATGGTCATCTACAAGGAGTCAATGTTAAATATGCAAAGAACTATATGCCTGAGATGCAGCTGCACTACTACTCCTCTATTTTGGTTATTCTATGCATTAAGGGCAACAACAATGGTGTGAACATTCAAATTTTTCTGCGATGCCATTTCCTTGCAGATATGAAAATGGAAAACCCATGGGCTAAAATGTTTTCCACTGCGGGTTGGTGGAGAGAAGACCAACATGGAATTAGAACAATATCTGAAAAGAGTGCTCTCTCCAAATGGCTCTTTACTTCCAATGCTTCATTCTCAAGTCCATGTATCCATCTTCCAAGTTTCTTGGATAGAAACAAAGTAACTGTTTGATCAGTAGAAAATTTTCACAAACTGCACTCAAGAAAATTCTTTTACAATTGTTCCAAGAAGAGCTGGAATCACTGCATCTCTTATTGTATCTAGTTGAATGAATGAATTCTAGGTGGCTACTGATGAATCTTGGGATGTCATAAATCAAATGAAGAGTTATGTTGAAAGTCTTTTTTAATTCATAGAAAAGATAATCCAATACAATCTGTGGATGCCCTTCTAACTCTTGTGCATCAAATGAAAAACACTTTCATCTTCAATCATTTTTACCTGCATTTTCTAGCTACCTACTTTAAATTTTACCTAACCCAATGGGCCTGGTAAGCATAGTTTGATCTTTTTTCTAGGATTACTATAAACAACCCTACAAACTTTGAATCTTTTTATTTCTCAATATTACCTAAATCATAGGAATATGTATGTTTAGTGAGATGAGACTTGACTTTTGTTCAGAGTTCCCTTGTCTTTTGTGGGCAGTTTAAAGTCATTCACATCGGACATAAAAATTCTAATGTTTATGGTCAAAATAGCTATGACCGAATTAATAAAAATTGACTCAATTCCATGAAAATTTGTCTGAAAACATATTACCACACTCAAGTATGAGGAAAAATATGCAAATTGTGACTTAAGAAATTTTGAATCTAAGGTATTACATGAAAAAGGGATAAAAGGAATTAGAATAAGTAGTTCCCAAGAATGAAGTTACCATTATTTAACAAACCCGTTAGGGGGTTGAATTATGTAGGTCCACCTAAGGGCATTGGATACATAGTCAAATAATAACATCTTTTGGCTGACATGTCTGTTATGTAGACTACTTATGCAAGGCCGCCTAAGGGAACGTAATGCATAGTCAGGAAAAAGAACTCTCAGAAATTTACTTTTCTACTACTAAAAAGCCAGTGGAAGTTTATGGAGATTCAAATTTTCCAAAGCATAGAGTTTTCTATATGGAAAGAGGTACTTGAATATGGAGAAGATATTTCCAATAAAGATTTTCTAAGAACTGGATGAATGTCACCCCTACAAAGGTCTGACCCAAGCGTTGGGAAGAGAAATATAAACCATAGACCTGAATACTTTCAGATCATGAAAAAGAACATGGGAAAAATATATTAAGGATGACTATTTCTGTGGATCCCTACATATTGTCGTTAAGACCAATAAGGACAAACGAGGTTTTCTTCCCAAGAATTAAGTTAACATTATTTAAAAAACCTGTTAGGGGGTTGAATTATACAGAGCCACCTAAGGGAATTCTCTGCATATTCAAATAACAGTATCTTTTGGATGAAAATTCTATTATGTAGACTGTTTATGCATGGCCGCCTGAGGGCACGTGCTGCATAGTCTGGAAAAAGAACTCTCAGAAATTGGACATTTTGTGATTAGAAGTCTAGAAAAGGGTTATGAAGATCTGAAAATTTTTAAGGCTGGGATTATGAAACATAAAAATGGGCATTTGTTCAATGCATGTAGAGATACACAAACCAATGATAACCATAATCATGTTGTGGTTGGGTCTTGAATTGAAATTTAGACTTCACTATGTATCCCATAAGGATAGTAATCAAGCCATACATAGTTCTTGAAATACAGTTTAATGTCACATGGGGGGAGAGTGTGGGAGATCTTAGTTTAAGGTCATAGAGCTCGGACCATAATAATGAATACACAGGTGTGTTTTCATAGGGACTTTTTAGCCAGGGGACTGAAAGTGGAATTTGGGGTTAGGCCTAAAAAGACTAGGGTCTGGATTCGAGGGATGATCAAACATTCCTATGTATCCCAGAAGAATGGGAATCAAGCCCACGTAGTTCTAGAAATACCCTTCGTACAGATTTAGTTTGTACATGTGAAGGGTGAAAGGGGACTTTAGTGCAATGATGGTTTGACCCAAGATAAAAGGTTCGGGCATTGCCATGTATGCACGTAGTCTTTGGAAAATAACATGGTTGGAGATCAATGTAAATAATGATTCCCTCTCAGGTGAGGGTATCAAAAAATGCTATAGTTTTTTGTCGTACAGGACAAAAGTGTTGTACAGTTTAACGTCATATAGCAAGGAAAAAGGTGAATCAATGTGAAGAGATTGATTCTGGGTGTGGCTTCATGAATCAACATCATATGAGATAGAGGTGAATCGATGTGAAGATTTTTCGTTTTGGGCTTGAACCTTGAGAGGTTGCCTATGTACCCAGCCTAGAAGGCAAGGATCAAAGTCCGCGTAGTTCAATTGAAGAATGAATTGGTGATCATGTTTTTTTAGGAACAACAACCAAAAAAATGGTGTTGGTTCTTACGCATTGTTAGCAGCCCAGAGATGGGGTTATGTTTGAAGTTTATTCTAAGCTCATGTGAGTAATACTTTTTGTGAGAAAAAAGAGATAGCAACAACCCTAACGATGCACCGTTTAATGTCATGTAGGACATATGAAGGGACTATGTAGTTTAAATTCTAGTAGTAAGGATTATTGGTGCTTCATAGTTTAATGTCATTTACCCGGGACAAAATATAGTTTAGCATCATGTAGGATGTATTAAGGGACTACTGTATAGTTTGGCATCATGTAGCTAGGAAGATTGGGACAGTACAGTTTAACGTCATGTTGGATGAAAGGGGGACTGTGCAGTTTAATGTCATGCAGTAAGGAAAAAAGGGTACACATTTTAAAGTCATGTTGGACTTATTAAGAACATTTTCACAGTTTTAACATCATGTTTTCCGTGAGGGATGCAAATAGTTTAAGGTCATATGCATGGACCGTTGATGGTGCAGTTTAACATCTTGATGGATGTAAGGGACTATGCAGTTTAATGTCTTACAGTAAGGACAACATAGTTTAATGTCATGTTGGACGTAAGGGATGCAAAGAGTTTAAGGTCATATGCATGGACCATTGATGGTGCAGTTTAACGTATTGCTGGATGTAAGGGACTATGAAGTTTAAACTCTTACAGCAATGACAACATAGTTTAACGTCATTTTGGACGTAAGGGATACAAATAGATTAAGGTCAGATGCATGGACCATTGATGGTGCAGTTTAACGTCTTGCTGGATGTAAGGGACTATGTAGTTTAAATTCTTACAGCAAGGACAACACAGTTTAACGTCATGTTTGATGTAAGGGACTATACAGTTTAAAGTCTTATAGAAAAGACAACATAGTTTAACATCATGTTGGACGTAAGAGATATAAATATTTTAAAGTCATATACATGGACCATTGATGGTGTATTTTGTGTTTATACAAAATAATTCATCAGACATCTGGCATTGTTTGGAGTAGTGATGAGTTCTCCATCCATTGAGATTAAATAATAAGCTCCATTGGAGTAGACTGTATGTATTGAGTAAGGTCCTTCCCATTTTGGCTCAAGCTTTGGAATTTTCTTTACTCGTATCATTGTAGTTCTGAGAACCAATACCAATTCTCCCTGAACGAAAGAACGAATATGATTTTTTTTTGAAATCTCGTTCTATTCTATTCTGATAGACTTCCAAGGGGTGAAAGGTGCACAATATTTTCTCATCTAACCGTTCCAATTCATCCAATCTCTTTTGATATTGTTCATCTATAGATGACTGATCACAAATGGCTACTTTGAGCCAAGGTAATTGAACTTCAATGGGCAAGACTGCTTCCGTTCCATATACCAGTGAATATGGAGTTGACCGCATTGCAGTGTGGGTGGTGGTCCAATAAGCCCAAAATGAATGAAAGAGTTTGTCAGGACATGACTTCGTATCTTTATCCACAATCT
Organism: Viscum album; assembly: GCA_963277665.1. NCBI lineage: Eukaryota > Viridiplantae > Streptophyta > Magnoliopsida > Santalales > Viscaceae > Viscum > Viscum album. Next base: position 76,403,314 of record OY728155.1, on the reverse strand, counting down.
CTTCCAGTATGTTTGAAAGAGTCTTGTTGAATTCTTCTATCTAGCCATTTGCCGCTGCATGATACAGAGATGAATGGTTGGATTTGATGTTGTATTCTTGATACAACTTCTTCACCTCGGATGAATAGAAATCGGTTCTATTATCCATCAATATGGTTTGAGGGACACCAAATCAGGTAATGATGTTAGACTTCATGAAGCTAACAATGGTTTCAGAAATATCTTCTTTGAGAGGTATTTTTTCTGCCCATTTGGAAAAGAAGTCAGTAGCAGTAAGAATATACTTAAACTGCTTCACTGTAGCTGAAGGGTAAGGTCCCACCACATCCATTCCCCATGAGTATTTAGCTGTATGAAACAAGTCAGGGGGTTGATGAATGAAGTTGGTATGTAATTGGAATTAATGACACTTCTTCGTGAAATCAACATAATCTTGTATCATTGAAGGCCAAAAGTATCCAAGCCTTCGAATTTGATCAGATAGTCTATGTCCAGACTGGTGGGCACCACAGAATCCGACATGTAATTCTTTCATAACAACCATTGTATCCTCACCATCAATGCATCTGAAGAGAACTCCATACAAAAATATTTTGTAGATAATTTTATATAGGTGATCTGGGTGATCATAAAGAGTAAAATTGACCACACGTCTCTGGACTTGTTCTTTCCCGGCTCAATTAGGTGGAAGTATTCCATTTTGAAGGTATTCCCTGATAGGTGTCATCCATCCTGTAGTATGACCATAAAGTTAATGAATGAGACTAATTTCACTGATTTCCTCTGTTATGATTTGAACATAAGGTGAAATTGTATGATGGTGGGCAATACTGATGGTTGTCTCGTCCCGATTTGGATCTGCCAGAGCTACGGCTATATTAGCCAATGCATCGGCTTGGGCATTTTGTGATCGCGAGACATAAGAAAATGTTGGTTCTGTAGGAAATTCCGCCATTAACTCTCTGACGTAATCATACAAAGGGATCAACTCTTCTTTTCTGATGGCATAATAACCATTGAATTGTTTGATTACCAGGTCTGAATCATTTTTCACCTTTAAGTGATTTACTTGTGCTTGAAGCTCCAACTCCAAGCCTGCGATGAGAGCTTAGTATTGTGCTTCATTGTTGGTACCGCCTTCCCACAATAATATGGAATAAGGTTGTATTTCCTTTTCTAGGGAAATAATCTCAATTCCTAACCCAACTTTGTTGAATTTAGGATCCTCCATTTTATTCCCTTTCGGACTTCTAGAGGCACCATCAAAGTACATTTCCCATACTTGAGGACTATCTTGAATAGAGAAGACTACCTCATTAGGGTGTTTAATATCCGAAGATGTATCTTCTACTGAAGGATGTTCAACAAGGAAATCACCCAAAGCTTATCCCTTTATTTCCTTATGAGACACATACTGGATATCAAATTGCTGCAAAATAACTGCCCACCTTTCCAGATGTCCTGTAAGCATTGGACGACTAAGGATGAATTTGAGCGGGTTATTATGAGATACCAATTGGACCTCATGATGTTGCAGGTAGTGTCTCAACTTTTGAACTGCAAAGATTAATGCTAGGCAGCACTTCTCAATACTTGAATATCGGGTTTCAGCTTCAAGCATAGTCTGACTGAGATAATAAAGGCTGTTTTCATTCCCAGCATCATTCTTCTGAGCAAGAAAGACACCCAATGATCGCTATAAAGCTGTCACATAGAGGATAAGTTGTCTTCCTTCAATAGGTGTCATAAGTACCGCTGTACTCAAGAGGTATTTCTTTAGAATATCGAATGATTCTTGACATTCTTCAGTCCATTGGTAAGTAACTCCCTTCTTCATCAATTTGGTGAAGGGTAAACTTTTGCCTTCCAAATTGGAGATGAAACGCCGAATATAGGATAAGTGTCTTTTAAGTCCTCTCAATTATTTCAAATTTTGAGGAGGTGACATACCAAGGATTGAATTTGTCTTCTCATGATCGACTTCGATACTACGATGGCGTACAATAAAGCAGAGAAATTTTCCTGATTTTACCCCAAAATCACATTTTAAGGGGTTCATCTTCAAGTTATGTTGCCAAAGTTTGTGGAATATGAATTCCAACTAAACCAAGTGATTTGAAAATTGTTTGGATTTAACCACCAAATCATCCAAATAACATTCAACAAACTTCCCTAAAAGAGGTTTGAAGACACGATGCATGGAATGCTGATATGTTTCACCTGCATTCTTTAGGCCAAAGGGCATTACCAGATTTCAAAACATGCCCTGAGGGGCTATGAAGGTTGTAGATTATTCATCTTTTGGAACCATTCGGATTTGATTATACCCGGAATATCCATCCATGAAGGAAAGTGCTTCATAGTTAGCTGTTGCATCAATTAATAGTTCTATGATTGGAACTGGGAAATCATCCTTAGGACAATGCCAATTAAGATCTCTGAAATCAATAAAAACCCTAATTTGTCCATTCTTCTTTTTCACAGGGACAATACTAACCAACCACTTGGGATATTGAACTTCTCTGATGATGTTAGCCTTGATAATATTATCCACTTCAGCTTCAATTTTGGAAGCATATGTTGGGTGTGTTCTTATCACGGCTTGCTAAAGTCCTTGATGTTCTTCTGGTAAACCAAAATGATGAGTAGCAACATCAAGATCAAGCCCTGGCATCTCTGTATAGTTCCAAGAAAATATATCTCGATTTTTCTTTAAAAATGAAATATACATTTCTTACTCTTCAAGAGTCATGGATGCACTAATTAAAGTGGGACATGGATCTTCTTTTGTACACAGATTTATTTCTTTGAGTTCATCCACGGTGGTAGAGATACCATCTTCATATGCTGGAGGAGAATCTCTGATATCTTCCTCTTCTTCTTCAAAATGTGTTATTTCTCCTGTTTCTAATTTCATAGTAGATGATGAAGTAGAATTTTCATGATCAGAAGAGATGTTAACATTTGAACATATTGAAGAAGAAGCTTCCATTTATGAACCGATTGATGATGAAGGGTCTTACTTGGGTAATAAAGAGGAGATGATGGATTGAGAATCGACATCATCGTTCACCTCTGACATTGTTATAACTTCTTCTGGCATGGTTGGTAAAGTATAGACTTCTTGAATTTCATCAGATGAAATGAAGACATATCCATTTGGGGTTTCATCATTGCTTGGTGGATCACCAATTTCTCCCATGTTTTCTGGCTTGATTGCCGTAATTGATATTATGGACGTTTCCATAAGAGTATTTTGATTTGGGTCTATCTTATCAATTTTACTGATAGGTAACACATAATTTTTACTCACATGTGTAAATGGATTTACTGGAATATTTTCCAAACCAAATGGAGCATTAACCTTGGTAACCTCCCTTGCTGTGGATTTATCCTCTCCCTTCATGTGATAGAATTATGGCTCAATGTATTGATATTCATATGTCTTGAATGGGGATTTATCACTATACAATGTTCCAATTTGACCATCAAAACAGTATTTCAGACATTGATGGTATGTTGAAGGGATAGCCGCATGTTGTTGTAGCCAAGGTCTTCCAAGCATAATATTGAAGGTTGTATCGTGGTCAACAAATATGAAATATGAATTGGATACAAGGTATCCAAACTGAGTTCTGAGTGTAATATTGCCCAGTGGTTCTTGTTCATTTTTATCATACCTTTGCAATATCAAAGTAGAAAGAGATAAATCAGATTCGGTGAGTCCCAATCGATGAAGTGTATGAATGGGGATGAGGTTGACTCATGAACCATTGTCAATGAAAGCTCTTCGGATGTCTACACCATTGACCTTTACAGATAAGTACGATGGTCTAATATGTCCATATACTACATCATCTTCATCTTCATCAGTAATAGATATCACTGCATGGAATTCTGTAGGATTATTCTCTGCATGGTATACTTCAGCTGAAGTAATTTCAGTTTCGAATTCCTGAGGACTTGACGAAGCCTCAATGAGTGCCTCCTGAAGATCCTTTGACATATTCAAGGTATCCAAAATTGATAACTTGGCCGGTACATGGGAAAGGTATTTCAATACATCATACCTTTTTTCCAAAGATCTGCGTTTCCCAAAAGGAACATGTATTTTAACAAGTTCCTTGGAAGTTGATGCTTCAGAAGTAGATGCATCTTGTATCGGGATAGGAGTTGGAAATACTCTTAGCTTTGGATGATTAGACCGATTAGGTCTATTTACTTGCTGAGAGGACGAAGGTGGAACCTCCAACCGATCTTCCAAAATAGCTATTCTAGGACTGAATCTTCTTTTGGTGGAAGAACTTGATAGTTCTTGTTGAGCTCGCTGAAGGGCTCTTCCAAGAGTTTCTGCTGCATACACAGTTCTAATAGGGGTAGAATTAGAATAGTGGCTTCTTGGATATCCACGTCTTTCTCTGTATCCTAGACCTCTAGAATTCCCTCTAAATACTCTGTTGGATACAGGGAACTTAGGCTCATCGAAATCAAAACTGCGACTGACATAAGGATCTGTTAAGTGAGTCATATTAATAGAACCAAAGATTAGCTCTTCATCTCATGAAGGCTCTGCCTGATTAGGCAATTTAAGCTGTGCCGTTTGGCGGGATGGTGACCTTGGCTTCGTAGTAGATGGCATAAAATCTTCTACAGTAAATGAAAACATGGTCATTGACATGATTTCATCTTCTTATGATTGCTATTCTTTATTTGAATTATGCCGCCCCTTTGAGGATTTTTCTTTTGATGAAGAAGGTTTTGTTGTGGTATTCATAGTAGAGGACACAATTGGTTTATTCAATTGCATTCTCAAAATGGCATGAGTTTGGTTGATCATTTTTCTGACCATCCAATCATCATATTTCTACGCATTTTTGTTTATGACTTCTTGCCACTCGGATTCTTCCTCTAGATCAGTATCAATAACACATGATACCTGAGTTGAAGAAACTTTCAATTTGACTTGTCCCGAGTCGACCATTTTTTGCAGGTGGTCCTTGAAGAAAAAAAACTCATGGATGGGATGCCCCAACATCTGATGAAATGGTTAGTAATTGGGACGGTCTTCATCTCCTTCCTTGTTCGACATCTTGGGCCTTGGAAATTGAACCAAATTATTTTACAGAGCCGAACTGAATTAACTATGGACTTGTTCATTTCAGAAAGAGTACAATTTTCTCTTCAGATCCTCAAATTATTTCCGTCTTTGATCTCTTTGATCATATTGACGAAACGGCTTCTATTGTTGATGCCCAGGAGGTGGAGACCTTCAGAAAGATGAATATTTTGAAGTAGTAGCAGGTATGGGTGCTTCTTTAAGCATAACTGTAGAAGTCTCTACTCTACCCACTCTCCTTCCTTGAGATGATAGAATTACACGAGTTTTATCTTTAGTCTTCATAAGAGAGTCTTCAATCTATTGAGCGATTGAAGTAAGGTCTCGAAACCCTCATGTGTATTTCATAGGGATTAACGGCATGCATAACTCATCACATAGACTTTCGACAGATATTGGCAACAGTTCCTCCTGAGGGAGTGCTATGCTTAGGGAATATGTTAATCCATTAAAGAGAACAATAAAATATGAAACCATTTCAATTTCCCTTTTCTTACAATTTGTAAGAAAAATAACTGTTTTATTTGGCAATGTTGAGCTGAATTGAAGAAGGAACTGCTGACAGAGATCCTCCCACATGGTAATTGATCGGGATTGCAAGCTTGTGTATCAAAAAAAAGTAGGCCCTTGTAATGACTATACAAAACACCTGAGCTTAACTACTTCCTGTTGCTGAGGGGTTCCCATCATGGGATCAAAACGAGAAAAAAAATGTGTTATGTGTTGCTCTGGATCTCACGGACCATTAAAGATTAGGAATGTGGTACTTGAAAAATTTTATGGGGGAGGAATCGCATCAACCCATTCAGGGTAAGATCTCTTTTCTGGCTGAATTTGAGCACACTTTCCCTCCATAGCTTCCAACCGAGCTGTTAATGACTCAAATTTAGTGATTAACATTTGAGAAACATATGGTTGAGCTTGGACTTGAGCCGATGTAATGACTGGAGCTTGGAAAGATGTGCTGGATGGTACTGCAACTGATGGACACCACCGATTGTTGTTGCACCAGACCCGTAGGATTAGACCGGTGAGGGTGTACAGATAAAGGAGGATATTTTTTATCCATCTCAGTAGCCACAACAAATTACCTAGGATGACTGACTCCATCATGCTTAGGAGGAATACTACCCTAAAGTAGTTCTCCATTCATCCACCTGAATTCCTTAATTTCTTCCTCCTGTTGTGCAAATCTTGGTTCTTGTGAGAGCGATTGGCCTTCTCCAGAGGAAGGGTATGTAACCTGATTCATTCCTTTCCTATTTTTGGATCCCTTTCAGAGAGGGGGAATTGAGTTATTTGAAGTAACACCCATATTCTGGGTAATCCTTTGATTTCGTGTACACACGCGTTCTTCATTTTTGTCTGTGCGTACAACTTCTTGAGCAGGAAACTCTTCATCTAATCCCTCTTAGTGAGCCTCATCTGGTGGATCAGCAACACCGACATTTATGACCCTAATTGATGCATAATGCCTTGCATCCCTTCTATCGGCATTTCTGTTATACTGTCTTCTTCCATGTCTCTGATGAGACATTTCCTTTTGTTGATTTGATCCCTCGTGAACTTCTTGACAAACCATAATTTGGAGGGAGTCTCGTGATAATTCAGCTCTTCGTTCCTCTTGCGGTTTCTTCCCTAATAGGGAGAAGACTGACTTTCTCTGAGGAAGAGATTGAGGATTTGAAAAATTACCCAGTCCGGTGGACTGGGGTTGTTCCTGCTCAACTCCTCGAATCCTATTTATTGATTATAATGGTTGGGTTAAAAGAGTCCCCAGTCTGGAAAGTTGGGGTGGATCTTAACATGGTATATCTGAGGCTTTCTTGAAATATCTCTTGATCTTGTGGACTTTAGTCAAGAAATTAGCTGGATGCATCAACCTGAATCCACTTTTATCACCCGGTTTAAAAGACCTTTGGATGATTTCTGACACTTCTGTCACTTAATGATGTGCTTGCTCCAAACGAGAGGCATGTTCAATATTCTCATTTGCTAGATGCAGGAGTAATTCAACAAATTGTTCTCTATAAACATGATTTTGAGAAGAACTAGTTGAGGCCTGTTCTTGGGAAAGACTTTTATTACAAACAAAACCAATTGACTGTGGCCGGCCATGGGCAATAACATTGCATGAGACCATTTTCGGTGGGATTTACTGACTGGAGACTACAGTGAAATGTAGTTCTCCATGAACACCCCATCCTATGATATGAATACCAGATGGGGAATTAGTAATTAACTTTTGCAACCTTTTTAGTGTGCCATGGCATGAACGCTGAAGGGCTCTCTGCTGCTTTTTAGCCTTCAGATATCGAGAAACTGAGAGAGATGACAGGATAATTTTGCGTTGTAACCCTTATATTATCTTGACATGATTTTCATATTCATCTTAAGATAATATTTTCTTTTTAAAATGACAAAGAGTTTTCCATATATTGAGATTAATATTATAAATTCCATCTTCCGTCAACATCTCTGGAATGTCATACTGAGAGTCAGCCAAAGGCCAAAACCTGACTGGCACTTCACCTTTCGCCAGTTTTTTCTCATATTCAGCATTTCCTCTTAATCATTCAATGAAGATTTTTCTACCAAATTAGACCAGAGCTAGTGCTTCCTTGTTGCTTCATCGGATTCAAAAAGATTGGTAGAGAACTCACTAATCAAACTAGAAGATAAATGACCCAGGGGTGGTTTGGAGAATGACCTAAAACCCGAGCTATCTTCTGATTGAGAAATTATTTCACTTGATAATGGTAAAGCATCAGACCTGACTGGCTTCACATTTACAAGTGCCTCAAGATAAGAGGGCTTTCTCATCACCACATTGTCCTCTGAAGAATTTTCCAGGCAATTTGAATTAATACTATGGAGAGGACATTCGCGGCTAAATTAGTCATCATGGGGAGGACCACCATGGTGGGTTATAGAAAAAGATGAAACCTCTTGCTCCTTGATCTTCTGGATACATCGAGGGTTCTTGTAGCTCTCATCTGAAGATGAAGCATTGAGATTGATCGAATTGTCATGAAGAAAGCCTTCATGAGGAAGTGTCTGATGAAGACCTTCAGAATTAATGTTCCCACTATTGGGGAATGAGGGAGTAGAATCTTGAATTCCAACAGATAATTGTCTGAGTGTATCAAGAACTCCAGCATCGAGCAAGGCCTTATTACAAATCGGCTCTTGATTTCTTGACAGTGCTGGGCATGTCTTCTTTTTAGACACATTCTTACTCAATTTAAGAAACACTTTTTGACGAAAGTGGTTATTATGGGAAGGTGTATGTGCCTGCTCAGGATAAATGATCAGGTTAGGCTGATTATCTCCACTCAAATCAGGTGTATGTGCCTGTCTTGGCGGTCTGTATGATATGGGGGAGTGTGCCCCATGACCCTCTTGGACTGTAACAGAGGTGTGTGTATGTTCCAGAATGAACTGTTGATGTGTCACTCCACTTTTAGGATAGATTTACATGTCTTTCCCGAAGATTATGCTGAAGCTGTTATAATATCATGGAATGCATATAAAATAAGAGCAGAGATTTGCTTCTATTCTTTCTCCATTGAAAAAATGTACTTGGTGAATTCAGATTCCAGAACGGGGATATACATCAATTCCGTGCTTGGAGTAAGTGTGTATTCTTGCTCTTGTCCTCCTTTTCCTATCAGTGAATCCTGATAGTAATGAAGTGAGGGGGTAGAGAATTGAGTCTACCTCTTGTTTGTCATCAGAGGTTTCCAACTGACTTCTTAGAGAGCTACAAAACAAGACTGTTGGTTGGTTTGATTAATACTAGTAGGTGTATATTCATTCTGATTGCACTCCGCCGAACATGGTTGATGACCTTCTTTCAATACTGACAGACGAGGCTGCTGGCAGGATTGATGAGTGTAAGCAGGTGTATGTGCCTATTTACTAGTTATCAACTCATTGGGTTGGCGGGCTCCATCGTATGTAGTCAGACGAGCCTGCTGAGCAGCTAATGATTTATAAACAGGTGTATGTTCCTATCTATAGTACTCCTCCAGAATTTCTTGGCGGGATTGGTGTGATGCTGCCAGACGAGTCTGCTGGACAATAGAATTAAAACGGATGGGTGTGTTTGCCCGCTCGTTGCTTGCCACCAAGTTAGGTTGGTGGACTTCTCTGGAGATGGCAGAGATAAGGGCCTTCTCATTGTTGACTGGATTTCGCCTCTAGCGGTTCATCTTTCATGATCAGGTTCGAGGAACCTGAGCCGAATGCATGGAGACGATAGCCACATCATGTTGAGGGTGCACTGCCGCACGAGTCTGGAAGCGATTGCTGATGGGAACCCTCGGGAAAGACTCATGTCTCTTTGAATTAAGGCCCTGAGGGGCCTTCTCATTCACCTCCTCATAATATGGTAGGGACTGGTGATTGCGTTTTGAGTATAACGACCCAAAACGGTTGGAGATGGTGGTTGCCACCACCTGCTTCTTGATCGCTGGTCATCGCTGTCTGGATGACCAGGGTGAATTTTTGACTTTGAGGGCTTGTCGAGCCGCCTCAAGAGTAGGGATGGTATTGTGTTGATAGTACTCATTTACCAGTGCATTTGATACCTAGCGTTTAAGACACTGAGTAGGTGATGTCTTCCTCAGAGCAGATGACGATCCAGCAGGAGTAGCAGCAGAGGCATTCACAACAGAGGTATTCACAGGTGTGAACTTAAGAGAATCCATTTCTCTAACGCAGAAGATCTTGTAAAAGAGTTCATGTTTGATATAACATATGTAATCATGATAAGTTCGGCCACTACATCTTTTGTATGAGCACATATGTTATCGATTGTTTTTTTGGCCCTATCCTTGAGTTTAAGTAGGGGCCTTAAAAAAAGTAAAACATCATTTTAACTTGGTTATGGATGCATGTTGGGTTAAACATTTATTGTTTCCTTTGTAAATGGGGATGACCTCGTTGGATTAAGGTTCGAACATTCCAATCGGTTTCTAATGGGTTAGTTCGTAAAACCGGAAACATCCAATGATTCGATATCCATTTGGACCTAATTTCCAAAGGTAGGTTCTCCTTAGTTGTGAACTGATAAGGCTTAAGAATTTGCATTGGTCAAGAGGATGGGAGGTCAGACTCATGACACCTTTTTTAGGGGAATTATTATCTACTACGGGACTCTCTTTATAAATTTATTTTATGTTCGTGAATCCTTATTAAATTACCAGGTATACGAATGAGCTTTCCTTTAGAACATGCAATCAATGATTGATATGTAGAAAATTTATAGAATATTTTTATATGTATTTGATGTTCTTCATAGATAAGGAATCATCTGTATTTGTTAGAGATTCTTAGTCAATGTTATCCTTCAATACATTATATAAAATTATCTTGGTCATTATTATGACCATACTGGTTTTAAAGCCAATCAGTGGGTCACTTGAAGTATATTGTCATTAAAAAGGACATGAGTTATTTCAGAGTTGGGATCGTACCCGCAGATGGGCTACCTACAAATCCTTGTTTAGAGAAGGAATTTGAACCCACATAGTTCGAGTAAGGGAATATGATGTTTATGCATGATTGATGGGTCAATGAAAGATGTCATAATTAATTTTACACTCTAAGCTCACGTGAGTCATGCTCGGTGTGTGAAACAAGAGGTATTGGTAAAACGAGACAATTGTGCCAAGAAATATGCAATCATAAGAAATGATGTGGGGATTATGTGTGTATGACTGCCCAAATAGATTGAGATTAGGGACTTATTTTCCGAGAAAAAGTCCGGGAATAGGGTCCATAAAGGTATATGTGTTTTTAGGGAGATTTGGATACTCGAACTCGGGGCTTACTCCTGAGGAAGATGACCAAATTAGGAGGGACTTATGATTTGGTTTTTTTACTGATAAGGAATCCCAGATCAAAATTAAATTAAGACTGGTTAAGAGAAATTATTAATGGGGCTTATTCTTGAGAAGGAGGACCAGGTGAAAGGGATTTTGAGAACTGAGGCTTACTCTTTAGGAGGAGGCCCATGTTAGGGAACTTGTGGCTGGGAATTAGTCTTAAGGAGGATTCCCAGGTTAAAAAGAATTATGACTGGGGTTTACTCCTAAGGAGGAGGCCCAGGTAAAAAGAAATTAAGACAAGGGAATACTCTTGAAAAGGAGGCCAAGGTTAAAGGGATTTTAAAACTGGGGCTTACTCTTGAGAAGGAGGCCCACGTTAAAGGGAATTTTGAGTTTGGGGACTTGGGGCTTACTCCTAAATAGGATTCCAAGATTTGGGAAATTATGACTGGGGATTACTCCTAAAGAGGATGCTCAGGTTAGAGGACTTGCGAATTGGACTTACTCATAAGGAGGAGGCACAGGTAAAAAGAAATTAATACTGGGGCTTACTCATGGGAAGGAGGCCCTGGTTAAAGGCAATTTAGAGTTTGGGCACATGGGGCTTACTCCTAAGGAGGATGCCCAGATTTGGGAAATTATGAACGGGGCTTACTCCTAAGAAGGATGCCTAGGTTAGTGGACTTGGGGCTTAATCCTAACGAGGATGCCCAGATTTGGAGAACTTGGACTGGGGCTTACTCCTGAAAAGGAGGCCCATTTTAAGGATTCTCTCATCGTAAAGGATGAGGTTGAATGAATGAAATATCTAACCTTAGTGACATAAAGATATGTACATCACTAGGTTTTGAGAGATCTTCCATAGAATTCCTTTCAGAAAAGGAAGCCAAAAAAGAAACCATTCCGAATAAAGTGGCTTTAAAGAGGGGTTTGAAGGATGAATATTGAATAGGAGAGGTGGATAGGCATAAGGGAGGTGAAATAGGCAGCAGGGGCACCCAAAAAGAGAGAGGCGCACAAGTCCTATGGGGGTGCGCAAGTCCTGGTCGCGCACGTGTACCTGCACGACACATGGGTACTTGCGCGACGGTCAACCCATGGGGTAATACTTGGGTGAGACTTGTCTCAAACCCATAGTATTATCCCTAAAGGCTTCCAAGGGTGGGGGCGTGTAAGTTCTGTTGAATGGGTAAGGCAATGCGCAAGTCTGGACATTTCCCTTAAGGGCTGACCACTTAGGCGCACAAGTCTTGATGAGTTTCAACACTTAGGCCTTATTCACCCTCTTTAGATATTCCGTTTTAGGTAAGAAATTACTTTAGATGTGTTTGGAAGCTTCAAAAAGGTACTAGGGTGCCAGGATCTCAAATCTGAGTTTCTGGAATTTTTCCGTCCTTTTATGGGGGGCTCACCGGGGGTATTTATAGGCTGCTGAAGACCTCGGGTGCGAATCAAAGAGGGTGCACAAGTCACCTGCATGACCATTATGAGGCGCGCAATTATACTTGCATGACCATGAGGAAAATTTCACGAACCAAGTGGGAAGGAATCGTTCTTAATGCCTTTGTCGATTTTTTATGTTTCTTCAAAGGATAAATAACATTAGATTAAGATATATCTCTTTTTCAGTCATTAGAATCTGTGACAGAAAGGAGCATCAACAATTTGTTACAAGAACCATGTTAAGAACAAATGGAAAAACATATTGTGTAATATTTGGGAATTGAAAATGCATTTTTAATCTATTTTATACTATGTAAACTACTTAATAAATAAGTTATAACAATATAAACAATTGAAACATGTTATGGAAATTTTAAAAATAGTTACTAATGAGAATGTAGAAACTATTTAAATAATTGAATGAAGTTAATTAGAAGAGATTAGTATATGGTTTAACATGAATTGAATATTATTTTTTCCATATGTTATCAATGACATGTTGTTGGGATTATTGAGGGTTGAGATGGAGATGAAATCTTGAATATTGGGACAGTGTATTTAAAGTTATATTTTATGGCTATTAGAGATCTTTCATTTTTTTATAAAATATGGAAACATTTTGTTATTTTTTTGATATGTTAGATTGAAATTATAGAGAAATTCCACAATGAATTTACCTACTGGTTGTGTGACATACGGAAATATCTAATAATTATCCTCTATTATTGAAAAATTACAGCCATAGTTTTTTGGAATAGAGGGGATGATAGGTTCTATGTGAAAATGGTTGTGCTTAGTGTGTCTGACTTGAATGGAGAGTTTTATTCGCATCGAACTATGATGTTTTCTAAAGAGGATAGAACTAAGGTAACCGAGTTTTATATGGAGTCCATCAAATAGATTATAGATAACTTAGATACACATATTTAGAAGAGACATAATTTTTTAGCTTATATGTTTCATTGACTAAATAATAGTTGGTGCGATCTCTTGGTCTAGACTGAGCCAACAAATGGTATGAAGTGGAACGATTTTCAGGAAATGCATCTGGAAAACCTACATATGAGACTACGATATTGGAAAATGTTGTGGAGTTTATGAGGTTGACTCAGGGGACTACGATCATAATGGATTATGTTTTACACTTCACTATATTGTAACACTTTTCATGAATTGGTACGGGATAACAAAAGTACCATGAGATGTTTTTAGGATGTAATTATACATGAGATCAATTCCCATGAAAATAATTTTAATTTTAAGAGGCTTTCTGAGGTAGTGGATCATGATCTCGGGGTTATGACCCAATGTTATGTTATTAATGCGGTAGGACAAGACATATATGTGGTTAGTTTCCCTGACCACCAGTGTAGTGTAGAGCATGTGGTAGGATGGTACATGTTCAAAGCTCTGTAGGAACCCTCATCAGGTGGAAAGATTGGTATGGGGTCAAGATCGATGTATATTGTAGGAAGGGGTTCAAGTATCCAATACAAGGTACCTTGGAGTTCTATTGGTCATAATAATCAAGGTGTAGGACATGGATCTCTAGGACAACAACATATATATCATAAAGTTATATCAGAACATGGAACTCAAACCAGATCCCAAGGAAGGTCCTCTTCATATAGTACGTCCTGCACCAAGTGGTGGTGAGGATGGAGTATTGATAGTTTGAGGTTAAATCATTGTATCTTCCACCCTTTATAATGATTTATTTAATATAGGGGACTCAAATTAATTTATATATTCCCAGTTTTTGAATGTATTTCATCTAGTGATGGAATTTATATGTGGGTTATGTTAGTTGACACACTATTGGGAGTATGAGTAGAAAGTATCCATCAATGTAAGTAGTGTGATCTCAAGGTTGGTGGGTGTCATTTCATTTGGGACTATATTGTTTCCTAGATGTAAGGTTTTGACCTAAGATTGGGAAATTTTTGGTTTGTGTTGTATTGATCCCATATGAAATGTTAGACCAAATGGGTAAAGTTATTATCTCTTTAGGGTGATTCATATGTTCTCTATAGGGAATCTAATGTCCTGTCATGCCATGTATGAATAGTTCATTAGTAGTTAGGTGACCTCACAGACCAAGTGTCTTGTCTTGGGCCAGACGTTGAAGGAGTAGATCAAAACCTATTTACCCCCATTGTGGATAATTCCATGGATGAGTTTCCTAATGACTTCTTATGATTTCCTTTTGAGAGAGATGTTGAGTTCATTATTGATCTAATACTTGGAGTAGAGCTTGTTTCCATTCCATCATAGAAAATAGAACTAATATAACATTAATAATTAATGTATTAGTTGGAGGAATTGAATTAAAATGTTTTTATGCATCCAGGTACAACACCTTGGGGTTATATAGTGTTTTCTTTCAAAATAGAAGATTGGGAGTTATATTTGTGTGTCGATTACCCAATGTGGAATCAGAAGAATGTTAAGAACCACATCCACCTCTGAATATTAATGATTTTTTTACCATCCTAGTGATTTATATTTATTTTCCTATATTGAAATATGTTTATTGTATCATCATATGAGGGTGAGAAATTCTTGTAACACCCCAAGCTTCCACAGTACGCTTCCCTTTCAACAATACAGTAGCGTGTGTTGTACGCAACTTCGAGTTCTAACACACTTACCTCAACTAGTCAAACTAACTGTTATGAATAGTATTACCCACTTTTTGAAATTTTATAAATTTTATCTTACAAAATGGACTTCATTTTGGGATTCATAATATCGAAATTACTGTAGGGTGAAATTTTGGTATTTTTCTGAAAACTTTTAATTTTTGATGAATAGTGAAAAAAACACTGAGTTATAGTTTAAAACCGAATTTTTATTTAAATAATTATTTATTTTATTTAAATTTATTTAAGGTCAAAATAGATACATAATACCTATATAAGTTCAATGTAATTAATTGGAGTTTGTTTATAATAATTTTAGATATATAAAAATTTTATTGAACTTTTCACCATTTTTTACCCACCTCCTAGGAGAATTTGGAAATTCACAGAAAACCAAATTTTACCGCTTTTGTGGGTGGAATTTCAAAAATTCGAGAGACACAGTTAATATCAAGGAGTAAAATGTGGTTTAATGAGATGAAAATAATTTTTGGTGAATAGTATCTTTTTACTTTTATTTACCACGGCTAAAAGTAAATAGGGTAATTAAGGGTAAAAATGATATTAATATTACCCAAACACATGTTTTATTTCTATTGGAAAAGGGTATCTCGACCACAAACAACCTTAGGAATAAAATATTATCATTTAGGTCCACTTGTATTATATTAGGACATTTATTATTATTTAAGTCAAAGAAGAGTCAAAAGAGTTAAAATCAAAGTTTATTTAATAAAACATTTTTAATATAGGGTTATACATAAGATATATTCGATTTTAAATAGAAAGATAAAAATATTTTATACATAATGTTATTTTATTTATAATTTTTTGACATTCAATAATTTATTTTATTAATGACACAATGGTGATGCAGTAATTACCTAATAAATGAAATATTAAAATAATTGATATTATAAATATCAAAGTAAATATAATTTGAGACTCTTTATGAATTCCACTAATTTTCTAGGTTAATATGACAAATTAGGATTGTTATATAAATTTGTTTCGAAGTAATAATGCTGTTATAAAATTATCAAAAATAAAATACCCAATAGTGTCAAATTGACATTAAAGTGTTTTTAAAAAAAATATTATATTATTAATTGATATTAAATTCCTAAAAATCTAAGGATCGGCCAAGAGACTTATATCATGATAGGTGTATCATTAAGGGACCACTTGGGGGTCTCTTAGAGGTATATAGTAAGTTTATTAACTATATAATATAAAAATACAAAGTGACATGGTAAGTGTCAAACTAATTAACTAAAAGTAAAATCTAAAACATAAGGTTAATATAATGAACCAAACCTATCTAAATTCTATTGGTTGATTGGTTTTCGACCCATCCCCACCTTAACATTTAAATAATCCACTTTGGAGCCATTATAAACCGAATATGTATTTATTATAAAATAATATTTCTAGCTTTTCCAAAGGTGCCCCTCACCCCTCTTATAAAAGGGAACTCCCCCTTCTCACTAATTCACACATTCAAAGCCTCTTGGAATGGCCATCCCCCGCCCATATACTCTCTCAACTTCCCTCAATACAACCTAGAGGCCTTATTTTGTCCAGAAAGCCAACCTATGGATCCCTTTTGGTTCAAATCAATAGTAAGAACGCGAAGAAGAGGTAATGTTTTCACCACCCTTTTTCAAATTCATTTCTTCTTTAACTTCTTCTTTATTTTTTATTACCATTCTAAAATAATAAATCCAGTATCTCCTATATACTGTGATATTGTTATAAATATGGTACAACCATATTCAGTATTCTATCCATCCTTTGAATGACATGTCACCATACGTGCGTACGTACGACATACCGTCTCCATGTCATGGTGTAATTGTTATACAATATATTATTATTTGGATGGGTATAATAATGATGTTTAATTCATGTAAATAATAAATATAACATTATAAAGATTCTTTATATATGATATACCATCCAATTATATATTATTTTAATATCAAAAGAAGGATATTGTCGCTCGTGCGTACGTACGGACTGCTGTCTCCATGAACGCGATGAGATTCATTCCCCCTCGTATCCATTCAAGAATAACTCTCATTTGATGATTAAAAGTAATGTTTTAAAAATTTATATCATTATGGATATGAATAAGGTACAACCTATCCATAAAAAACACGACTTATGTAACAAAATATATAAAAGAAAATGAGTATGTTAACGCCCAAAACAATGATAATACTAAGATATTATTAACAAATCAATGTTAAAAGATCATATATGATATCATAATTATGTATATGGTTCTTGTATAATTTAATAACAATGTTTTAACTATTATACAGGAGGATAACATACCATCGACTGAGGAAAAGTACAAGGTAAGGGTTTATTTCACAATCTCTTCATTATCCGGGGTTGTTTATATGTGATTATCTACTCCAACCTCCTTATCATCCACATCCATGTTTCCTAAAAATGAATTTCAAATCATTCTTAATATTTTAAAGATTATGGGATAAATTCATTTATACCCATGTGGACTTTTTATAAGAAGTTTATAAAAGAATCTTTCTGTCTTTTTCCAAACAATGTCCTTTTTAACCTTTTCGACAGAATTAAGGTAAGAATATCCTTTTTAACTTATGCTGCGGGTGCGGCTATTTTCCGCCATTATAAAATCATTGAAGCTTAAATTACAAGATTATAAGAATATTTTCAAATTAAATGACTTCTTTTATAATTACGTGACTTTTAAATGATTTCAAAAAAGGAGATATTTCCCTCAAATGGTTTTGATTTCATCTACGTCAACATCCTTTGATGGATTTTAAGCTTATTTGAAGTTGATTTATTATGAAACAAAACTTCCATATTGTATTGAAGTTTTTGTGATATGTTTGTATTAGGCGGAGAAAAAAGGGGAGATGATGGCAAGAGGGGGGGTGAATTGCCTTTTAAAAAAATGATTCAAAAATTAAAATCAAAGTAAAGATGCAGCGGAAATAAAGAGGCAATCACACAAGAAATTGATAACGGAGTTCGGCCAAAAACCCGGCCTACGTCTCTGCTCCCAACTAAACCGTTGAGAGATTCTACCGCTTGCTTTTCAATGGTTTTAGCAAGAAACCCACTAGGCTTTGAGGTAGCACTAGGACCTATTACAGCTTGCTTTTATTGGTTAAGCAAGAACCCACTTGCTTTCAATGGAATAGCAAGAACCCACTAGCCTTCTTACAGGTGAAGGCTAGCTCACCTATGACACAAGCCTTTTAAAAGGAAAGGCTTGAAGAAACCTCTTCACACCTTAATGGTGATGTGAAACCCAAAAGAAAGAGGGATGAAGAAAGAGTTTGGGGTTTGTAGGCACAGACCCAAATTTAACGCTCAAAATAAATAAAACAATAAAACCCATATGTTGAGAAGCCTTGGGTGCCTTTGATTGATTGGAGATGTTGAAGGCCGCTTCCAAGCTTCTTTGGAGGAGCTCCTTGGATGTGGAAGTTGGTTGGAGCGATTGGGGTTCCCTTGGAGGAATGCGCCGGAGGTACGCCAAATGATCAATAAGGTGTCCGTGGGCTTCCGTATAGTTCCGAAATTGATCCTTGGCTTCCTAGTCCTTTATTTATAGAGGGGGAACCCTAATATGGCCGTTGGAGGCCTTTGGAGCCGTTGGAAGGGGCTTCGGAGCCGTTGGAGGGCAAGTGGACCAGCCTGGTCAAAGGCCCAACGGCTAGTTTGACTGGCTCCACCGGCTGACCGGTACAGTTCCACCGGCTGGCCAGTGCTTGAGGAATTTGGGAGATTTCGAGTCCTGGATCCACCGGCTGACCGGTGGATGGGCCACCGGTTGGTCGGTGGCTTGGCAGAAGCTGATTCTTCTTTTCCAGGCACCACCGGCCGACCGGTGCCAGAGCCACCGGCTGGCCGGTGGGCAGACAGTAGCTACCACTGTTTGACTGGATGCCACCGGCTGGCCGGTGGTCAAGCCACCGGCTGGCCGGTGGTCAAGCCACCGGCTGACCGGTGGAGCCTGGCAGTGGGCAATGCCTCTGCCAGGTCCACCGGCCGGCCGGTGCTATCACACCGGTTGGCCAGTGGACTGAATTTCAGTCCACTTCTTGTCCATTCTTGAGCCAACTTCTTGGCAACCTTGTGCCTATCATTCAAAAACACTTCAAACAATATTAGACAAATAATAAGGTGATTGTGATCATGAAAATCAAACAACGAGGGGAACGAGAGGTACAACAATCTCCCCCTATTTTGATGATCACAATCACCGAAACAATCAAAGTAAAATACTGAAATTGAAAGGAAATGCTAAGTAAGATGAAAAGGATTCTCCCCCAATCAATCAAGAAATTTCTCCCCCTTTGTGATTATCAAAATAGCACGGGGCATAAAACTTGATTGAGGGAAGACGTTGAAAAACAAGATGGAGATTTTAAACCAATTGAGATTTTTTGAAATTTGAATTGAAAGTTTGAATCAAAAATTTTGAAATGAAAGTTTGAAATGAAAGTTTTGAATCAAAAATTGAATAACAGTTTGAATTGAAAGTTTTGAAAAGAGAATTGAAATGAAAAATTTGAATAGAATATTTTGAAATGAAAATTTTGATACCAAGAGTTGAAAATTTTGAAATGAAAATTTAATAGAAAATTTTGAATTGAAAAAATTTGATACCAAGTGTTGAAATTGAAAGTTTGAATAAAAACAAAAATGCTTAAACAAACTTAACTCCCCCTAAATAAAAACAACAAATCACCGGGGATTGGAAATAAATTTTGGCCCAGAGAGACTCGCAAGAAGGGATTTTTCAATCCATACTTGTCTAGTGGCGGGTCTTCTCCTATAAAACTCATTGGAATAGAAAATAGTCTTTGGCCTACCGTACCGGGCATTTTTGCAATCACACTCATAAATGAGGTGCCCGAGTTTTTTACAATAATTGCAGAATTTAAAACTAGAGCTCCCCCTTACAAAAACAGTGGGAGCATGGGAGGAGGAAGCTTGGTTGGTATGGCCAAGTCCTTGAGTGGTCCTAGAAACCCTTTGAGAGCCCAATATTTTGGTCAAATTTTGTTCACCTTGGGTGAACTTGGCTAAGGATTCTCTAAGGTCCTTTATGGTTGAATTCAAAGAATCAACATTTGGGAAATTTTGGATTTTTAGGGAGAGTTCCTCCTTCTCTTTGAGAAGTTGTTCTTTTTCGGAGGAAAGTTTTTTGAAAGACTTTTTTAAAGCAACAAATTTTGACGAAAATTCATGAAAACCTTTTTCTAGTTGGTCTCTAGCGTGTGAGAGTTCTTCATAAGATAGATGATTAAATGAATTAGAAGAACTAGAGGAGGAAGAGGAGGAAGAGGAGGAAGATACCTCATGTTTTGCCATTAGGAAATTATTACCATTGTCGCTCGAGGAGGAGGAGGAGGAGGATGATGAGGTGTCACTCCATGTCGCCTTGAGGACCTTTTTCTTTCCTTTTTCCTTTTGCGTGGCCCGTTTTTTGTTGAGTGGGCAATCGGGCTTGTAATGCCCTTTTTGGCCGCACCCGTAGCATTTTACCTTGGGCTCGGATCTTTTGTCGGGTTCTTGCTTTCGATGCTTGCGGGATTTCTTCTTCTTGTACTTCTTCATAAACTTGTGCATTTGGCGGGCGAGATTCTCCATTTCCGAGTCGCCGCTTGAAGATGAAGAAGATGAGGAAGATGAGGATGATGAGGAGGAGCTTACTTCTTTTTGTACCTTGAGGGCAATGTTCTTTGGTGTCTTGATTGGTGTGCCCTCCTTTTGAGCTTGCCTCCTCATCGTGATCTCGTACGTCATTAGGGATCCGATGAGCTCTTCGACCGGCATGTTCTTTACATCCTTAGCTTCTTGGATAGTCGTCACCTTAAGTGCCCATGAGCTCGGAAGGACCCATAGAATCTTCTTGACCATTGCTTCAGCTGAAACATCATCACCAAGAGATTTTCTACCATTGCAAACGTCAGTGAAGCATGTAAACATTTCAGAAATAGACTCATTTGGATGCATTGAAAAAGATTCAAAGTCTTGTCTATACATATCTAATCTAGTATCTTTGACTTTATTAGTTCCTTTATGGGTCACTTCTAAAAGCTTCCAAATTTCATGTGAAGAAGAGCAAGTGGATACACGATTAAATTCATTTCTATCTAACCCGCAATGAAGAGCATTCATGGCTTTGCCATCAAGCTCAAAATTCTTAATATCGGCGGGGGTCCATTTGGATTCGTCGGGGGAAGACAAAGAATAAACTTGAATGACAATTTTGTAAATAGGATATCCTATGCTTCTTAAAAAAGTGGTCATGCGGGTTTTCCAATAATTATAGTCGGACCCATCAAAAAATGGAGCCCGACCCAATGAGTAGCCCTCGGGGGCGAAAGAGGTAGATGCCATCAAAAAAAATCTTTAATTTGAAACCGGTTAGGGAATTATTCAAATTTCCCTCTGATACCAATTATTAGGCGGAGAAAAAAGGGGAGATGATGGCAAGAGGGGGGGGGGGTGAATTGCCTTTTAAAAAAATGATTCACAAATTAAAATCAAAGTAAAGATGCAGCGGAAATAAAGAGGCAATCACACAAGAAATTGATAACGGAGTTCGGCCAAAAACCCGGCCTACGTCTCCGCTCCCAACTAAACCGTTGAGAGATTCTACCACTTGCTTTTCAATGGTTTTAGCAAGAAACCCACTAGGCTTTGAGGTAGCACTAGGACCTATTACAACTTGCTTTTATTGGTTAAGCAAGAACCCACTTTCTTTCAATGGAATATCAAGAACCCACTAGCCTTCTTACAGGTGAAGGCTAGCTCACCTATGACACAAGCCTTTTAAAAGGAAAGGCTTGAAGAAACCTCTTCACACCTTAATGGTGATGTGAAACCCAAAAGAAAGAGGGATGAAGAAAGAGTTTGGGGTTTGTAGGCACAAACCCAAATTTAAAGCTGAAAATAAATAAAACAATAAAACCCGTATGTTGAGAAGCCTTGGGTGCCTTTGATTGATTGGAGATGTTGAAGGCCGCTTCCAAGCTTCTTTGGAGGAGCTCCTTGGATGTTGAAGTTGGTTGGAGCGATTGGGGTTCCCTTGGAGGAATGCACCGGAGGTACGCCAAATGATCAATAAGGTGTCCGTGGGCTTCCGTATAGTTCCGACATTGATCCTTGGCTTCCTAGTCCTTTATTTATAGAGGGGGAACCCTCATATGGCCGTTGGAGGCCTTTGGAGCCGTTGGAAGGGGCTTCGGAGCCGTTGGAGGGCAGGTGGACCAGCCTGGTCAAAGGCCCAACGGCTAGTTTGACTGGCTCCACCGGCTGACCGGTACAGTTCCACCGTCTGGCCGGTGCTTGAGGAATTTGGGAGATTTCGAGTCTTGGCTCCACTGGCTGACCGGTGGATGGGCCACCGGTTGGCCGGTGGCTTGGCAGAAGCTGATTCTTCTTTTCCAGGCACCACCGGCCGACCGGTGCCAGAGCCACCGGCTGGCCGGTGGGCAGACAGTAGCTACCACTGTTGGACTGGATGCCACCGGCTGGCCGGTGGTCAAGCCACCGACTGACCGGTGGAGCCTGGCAGTGGGAAATGCCTCTGCCAGGTCCACCGGCTGGCCGGTGCTATCACACCGGTTGGCCGGTGGACTGAATTTCAGTCCACTTCTTGTCCATTCTTGAGCCAACTTCTTGGCAACCTTGTGCCTATCATTCAAAAACACTTCAAACAATATTAGAGAAATAATAAGGTGATTGTGATCATGAAAATCAAACAACGAGGGGAACGAGAGGTACAACAGTTTGACTGTGGATCTGTTATTTTTATACCATTCATGGTTTATGGAGAAAGTATTGACAATTCTTATTCTAGTTTTAATACGAATGTTTATGTTATGTTTAAACCTATTCATATGAGGAATGCATTGGACTTAATAATTGACGAGTGGAGCCCACTATTGCTCCTCGATGCATCGGTAGGTCTCATGATACAAACTAGTGTCTTGGCACAAGGCCTTGAAAAAATCTTATTTTTAGTCTTGGCACGAGGCCTTGGCTATGTGGTTACTATAGTACGGCATTATGCATTCCATCATTATGAAAGTGGTTATTGATATTGCATGTGATTATTCGACCAGTAGAATATCCATGTGAAGAAGTAAATGGAATTATTTCATTTTATCTTTGTCATATTATTCTGAAGTACAAGTTTAAAAGGCTTTTGTTTTAGTTATACATTGCCTTAAATGTTTATGTTTATTTACAAAAGTTTCTGCTATATTGTTATCCTTACAGAGCATCTGAGCTCACCCCTTTCAATGTTTTATTTTTCACAGGATGTGAAGAAGTAATTTATAAATGAACTATAGGGATAGTATGAGGGGAGATGATTGTGGACTATAAAGACTATATTGTTTTTGTTTTCATTTTTATTATGTAATGTAAGACTTATGAATATATCCAGTGTTTCCAAGGCTACAAAAATAATCAGTCTTTCGAGATTTGATCTTTCTTGTGATCATGCCAATGTTATGTAATAATGCACCGACTCTGGGTAACTGGGGACGAGGCGTTATATCTAGTATCAGAGGACGTTAATACCCACCTTGGAAGCTATATTTATATAAAATCTGATTAGAGAACATAGACCTAAGTTGGGATTTGAGGATTAGTACAGAAGAACATCCTATAATTTTGGTATTTCAGAGATTTTGTGAGTTTTCCGAGCTATACATCTCTGTCTGGACACGAGTAGGTAGTGGCAGCTCTGGCATAGATGTACCTAGGGGTAAAACCCAAAAACACTGCTTTGAGCTAGACTCGAACGGGAACTGGTGCATGACAACGGGCCTTGGTGCACTCATGGTTACGACACTCCCGGGGGATATGCTTAGGATAACACTCATTTTATTTACAAATCATTATAAAGGGTTTATGTGTATATACTACCTCAAAGAAAAAAAATTTATGATTAAGGATTATATCCATAAATAGGTCAACTTATGTTAAGTGTTTTATAAGTATGGAATTATGTATTTTGATTTATAAACAGATCTATTTTAGCCATTGTTTAGAAATGGTGCCTAGTGGAAGAAATGGAAACTATATCAATGCACGCACTCCATGTAGGGATTTCCCCCCTGATCAAGATAATTATAGTGGAGCTGGTGATACAACTGGTGCTGATCAACTAATCACCATACTGGGACAACTCACTTAGGTTATGAATAAGAACCTTACCCGTATGGCGCACCCTGATCCACAATGTGGAGGATCAATGTTAGACCGGTTCATGAGGGAGAAACCACCAACATTCAATGAGAGTAAAAATCTATTAGTAGCTGAGCAATGGATAAGTTACCTAGAGAACATTTTACAGGCTTTGGGGATTAGTGAAAGGGAAAAAGTTATCATGGCAGTTTACCACCTCACTGGAGATACTGATCAATGGTGGTTATTGATTCAAAACACGAAGGAAGATGATGAACTATCAAATATGGAATGGAGGGAGTTCAAAGATCAGTTTTTAGAAAAATACTTTCCTCGCGACCATCGAGCAGATATGGAGAAAAAATTTCTGTGTCTGAGACAAAAGGAGGATGAGAATGTCACAAATATGAGGCTGACATTAAAAGGTTAGCAAGGTATGCTGGAGATTATATACGTAACCCAAGAAGTAATATTGATCTTTTCTTTGATCCGATAAAACCGTTTCTCCATCGAGCATTACTCTCACAATCCTTCTTATCGTATGAAGACATTGTCTCATGTGCTATCAAGACAGGAAAGGAATTCTCTAAGTCTTATGACTTTAAATCAAAGCAAGAGAAGAAGAGATCTTCTGATCAATCTAGGAATGGAAATAAGGGGAAGAAGGGAAAGGTTGAATATCCATCCTGTGGTAAATGTGGGGAGAAACACACCGGTACTTGGTTAAAAGGAATGGGAGTCTGTTACAAGTGTGGTGAAGAGGCCACCAAGCTCTTGATTGCAAGGGGAAGAAGGAAGCTACCGATTTACAATGCTACAATTGAAGGGATATGGAACATTATGCACATAAATATCCTAAGCGTTAGGGGAAATTACATCAGAAAAGTCCAAGGGATCAAGGCTAAGCTTATGCTATCACTAATGCTGAGGTAGAAGCTCTGAAAGACGTGGTGGAGGGTATTTTAATGGTTTCCTCAAGTTTTGCAATGAAATATTTGATTCTGGATCATTGCATTGTTTCATATCTTCATAGTTTGCTATGAAAATTAGATATTTCCAATTTTATTTAACAAAGGAGTTGTTAGTTAAAACTCCTAAGGGAAGTATCATTGCAACAAAGTTTTGTGAATCAGTCCCCATTAGAGCACATAAATGTTCTTTATCTGCTAATCTCACCGTCATAGCTATGGTTGAGTTTGATATAATACTTGGTATGGATTGGCTTTTGGACCACAATGCAATCATTAATTGTAAGAAGAAGGAGGATACTATTTTTGAGGATGATGATGAAAAATAACCCCTTATTTTTAGAGCGGAATCGTCACCACCTAATTCTTATCGAGATCCACCCCCAGTAGCACAACTAAATTCAATTATTGGGGAGGAATAGAATTAAATGAATGTGGGTGAGGAATGAAATGTTCAAATAGAGGATGTACCTATTGTGAAAGAATATGTAGATGTGTTTCCGGATGATTTACCTGGACATTCTACAGAATGGGAAGTTGAGATTTCTATTGATTTAATTCCTGGATCAAGGCCTATATCGACGAACCCTTATAGAATGGCCACTGTGGAATTAGTCAAACTAAAGTTAAAACTAGAGGAACTGAGTAATAAGGGATTAATTCGACCTAGTGTTTCTCCATGTGGATCCCCTTTCCTTTTTTTAAGAAGAAAGATGGATCTATGAGGTTATGTATCAACTACAGGTAAATCAATGCTATAACAATAAAGAACAAGTATCCCCTACCTCACATTGATGATTTATTTGACCAACTGCATGGAGCTCAATACTTTTCAAAGATTGAACTTCGGTCTGGATACCATCAATTGTGTGTGAAGAAGGAAGACATTCCAAAGACAACATTTCAAACCAGGTACGAGCATTATGAGTTTACAGTAATGCCTTTTGGGATCACTAATGAGCCCTCTGTATTCATGGATCTAATGAATATAGTTTTCAAAGAATATATAGATGAATTTGTGGTGGTATTTATTGATGATATCTTGTTATACTCCAAAAGATACGAAGATCATGAAAATCACTGGCGCATTATCCTGAAGACTCTAAGAAGACATGAATTATATGGGAAGCTTAGGAAGTGTGAATTCGGGGTTCAGGAGATTTCTTTTCTTGGCCATATTTTCTCCAAAGATGGAATCTCTGTTGATCCTTCTAAGACCAAGGAAATCCAAGAATGGCCAACACCTATGAGTATAACTGAGGTACGCAGTTTTATTGGTTTAGCAGGTTATTATGGACATTTCGTCCAGAATTTTGCCCGATTAGCTAACCGATTAATAAAGCTCACGCGCAAAGGGGTTAAATTTGTCTGAAAAAAAGAGTGTGAAGAATGTTTTGAAGAACTGAAGAGAAGATTAGTCAATTCTCCTATATTGACTCTACCATCGAGGAACGATGGGTTCATTATTTATAGTGATGCATCGAAGAAAGGACTTGGTTTTGTCCTTATACAGAATGATAGGGTTGTTTCCTATGCATAACGACAGTTGAAAATTCATGAGCAAAACTATCCTACTCATGATATCAAGTTAGAATATGTGATCTTTGCTTTGATGATATGGAGGCACTACCTCTATTGTGAAAAATGTGAGATTTATACTGATCAAAAGAGTTTGAAGTATATTTTCTCACAAAAATAACTCAACCTGAGGCAAAGGAGATGGATTAATTACTCAAGGATTATGATTTCATGATACACTACCACCTGGGGAAGGCAAACAAGGTGGAAGATGCTTTGAGTAGAAAAGATCATGGAGTTTTGAACAATATGACAATTGAAAGGGATCCAATTTTAATGGATCTAGTGAAGATGGACATGGGAATAACCATGGAAGGTGAAAAATCAATGCGTTTTCAAATGGTTTCGAAACCATATTTACTAGAAAGGGTTAAGTGTTCTCAAACTGATGATGAAGAATTTCAAAAGAAGATTAAAGCTGTGAATGATGGGAGATTAAGAGACTTTGTGTATGAAGATGGAATTTTGAAATTTGGGAAGAGGCTTTGTGTTCCGGATATACCTGATCTAAAAAGGGAATTGCTGAATGATGCACATAGTTCCAATTTCTCTATACACCCTAGGAGAACCAAAATGTATAGAGATTTGAAAGAACTTTTTTGGTGGGACAACATGAAGGTGGAGATTTCTGATTTTGTGGTGTCAAGATGTATGGTTTTTCAACAAGTGAAAGCTAGAAGGCAACATCCTGGTGGAGTATTGCAACCTCTTCTTATACCTGAGTGGAAATGGGATAATATTATGATGGACATCATCATGGGGCTACCAAAGACTTCTAGAAGGAATGTTGCAATATGGGTCATTGTTTATCGTCTTACCAAGTCAGCACATTTAATTGCTATAAGGGAAGATTTACCACTTGAATGGCTTGCGAGACTATATATTAATGATGTTGTGAGACTTCATGGAGTACCCCTATCGATTGTTTCTGATCATGATCCCTGTTTTATTTCATGATTCTGGAAGAGTCTTCAGAAATCCCTGAATACTAAACTTCGTTTCAGCACTGCCTCCACCTTCAAACAGATGGGCAATCAGAACGGATTATTCAAACCTTAGAAGACATGTTGAGATCCTTCTCACTTGACTTTCTATGTATGTGGGATCAATATTTACCTCTGGTAGAATTTTCCTATAATAATAACTTCCATTTGAGTATTCAGATGGCACCATATGAAGCGTTATATAGAAAGAGATGTCGCACACCAACCTGTTGGGATGACGTTGGTGAAAGAAAACTTGTAGGTCCAGAACTGGTGGAGGAAACGATGGACAAGGTGAAGGTAATCCAAAATCACATCAAAGCATCTCAAAGTAGGCAGAAGAGCTATACCGATAACTGAAGGAAGGATTTGGAATTTCAAGTAGGAGATCATGTTTTCTTGAAGGTATCTCCATGGAAGGGAATTATACTTTTTGGTAAGAAGGGTAAATTGAGTCCCAGGTACATCAGACTTTTTGAAATTTTAGAACGAATTGGGGTTGTAGCTTACCGTTTGGCAATGATGCCAAGTATCTCCAAAGTACACGATGTGTTCCACATATTACTGTTGAGGAAATACATGCCTGAACCAGTGCATGTACTCAATTACGAGGAATTAGAACTGGAACCCAATCTGTCTTATTGAGAAGATCCCATTAGGATTCTTGATACCAGAGAACAAGTTCTGAGAAACCAGACAACTCATCATGTAAAAGTTATATGTAGAAACTATAAGATGGAAGAGGCAACGTGGGAAACTGAGGAACTTATGATGAAGAATCACCCGAGTCTTTTTATATAGTAATTTTCTAGAAATTTCGTGGATGAAATTATTTGAAGGAGGGGAGAATGTAACACCCCAAGCATCCACGGTATGCTTCCCTTTCAATAATATAGTAACGTGTGTTATACGCAACATCATGTTCTAACACACACACTACAACTAATCGCACCAGCCGTTATGAATAGTAATACCCACTTTTTGAAATTTTATAAATTTTATCACTCAAAATGGACTTCATTTTTGGATTCAGAATATCAAAATTAGCCTAGGGTGAAATTTTGGTATTTTTCTGAAAACCTTAAATTTTTGATGGTTAGTGAAAAAAACACTGAGTTATAGCTTAAAACGGAATTTTTATTTAAATAATTATTTATTTTATTTAAATTTAATTAAGGTCAAAATAGATACATAATACCTATATATGTTCAATGTAATTAATTTGAGTTAGTTTAGAATAATTTTAGATATATAAAAATTTTATTGAACATTTCAACATCTTTTACCCACTGTAACGCCCCGACCCCAGTTACCCATAGTTGGTGCATTATTAGATAAAATTGGCATGATCACAAGAAAGATCACGTCTCTAAAGACCAATTAGTTTATTAGCCTTAGAATAACTAGATACATTCATAATGTTTACATTACATTATAAAATGAAAACTACAAAAATATAGTTTCGATAGTCCACACTCTTATCTCCTCATACTATCCCTGTAGGTCATTCATAAAATACTTCTTCACATCTTGGGAAAAATAAAACATAGAAAGAGGTGAGCTCAAATGCCCAGTAAGGATAACAATATAGCAGAAACATTCATAAATAGGAATAAACATTTAAGGCAATGTATAACTAAAAAAACCCTTTTAAACATGAACTTAAATATAGTATGGAAAAAATAAAATGAAATAATTCAATTTACTTATTCACATGAATATTCTACTAATTGAATAATCCCATGCAATATCAATAACCACTTTCATAATGATGGAATGCATAATGCCAGACTATCATAACCACATAGACAAGGCCTCGTACCAAGACTACAAATAAAAATTTGTCAAGACCTTGTGCCAAGACACTAGTTTGTCTCATGAGACCTACCGATGCATCGAGGAGCTATAGCGGGTTCCACCCGTCACATATTAAGTCCCATGCATTCCCCATATGAACAGGTTTAAACATAACACAAACATTCATATTAAAACTAGAATACGAAATGTCAATTCAATCTTCATAAACCATGAATGGTATAAAAATAACACATCCATAGTCAAACATATCACAAAACCGTCAATATAATATGGAAGTTTTGTATCATAATAAATCAACTCCAAATAAACTTAAACTCCATCAAAGGATGTTGACATAGATGAAATCAAAACTCTTTTTAGAGAAATATCTCTTCCTATTCTGAAATCATTTAGGAGTCACATAATTATAAACTAAAAAATTTACTTTGGAAATTTTCTTATAAGCTTGTAAGGGAAGCTTTGAAGATTTTATAACGGCGGAAAATAGCCGCACCTGCGGTATAAGTTAAAAAAAACATTCTAACCTTAATTCTGTCGAAAAGGTTAAAAAGCACCTTGTTTGGAAAATGGCGAAAAGATTCTTTATAAACCTCTTATAAAAAGTCAAAATAGGGTATAAATGAAATTAACCCATATTATTGTAAATATTAAAAATGTTTTGAAATACATTTTTAAGAAACATGGATGTGGATTATAAAGAAATCCGAGTAGATTATTACGTATAAACAATCTCAGATAATGAAGAGATTGCGAAATAAACCCTTACCTTGTACTTTTCCTTGGTTGGGGGTAGGTTAACCTCCTGTATAATTGTTAAATAATTGTTATTAAATTATAAAAGAATCATATACATTAATATGATATCATATATTATCTTTTAACATTGCTTTGTTAATAATATCTTAATATTATTTTCGTTTCAGGTGTTAACTTACTAATTTTCTTTTATATGGTTTGTTATGTAAGCAATGTTTGTTATGGATAGGTTTTATATTATTCATATCCAGAATGATATTAAGTCCTTAAACATTATTATTAATCTTAAAATGAGAATTAGACTTTAATGGATACGATGAAGAATGAATCTTATCGTGTTCGTCGAGACGGTAGTCCGTACGTACGCACGAGCGACAATATCATTCTTTTGATATTAAAATAGCATTTAATTGGATGTTATATTATATATACAGAATCATTATCATGTTATATTTATTATTTACATGAATTACACATCATTATTATAACCATCCAAATAATAATGTTTTGAATAACAATTACACCACGACGTGGAGACAGTAAGCCATACTTACGCACGTATGGTGACATGTCCTTAAAAGGATAGATATAATACTGAAATATGGTTGTTACATGTTTATAATAACATAAAATTATATATAATATACTGGAGTTATTATTTTAGAATGGTAATATCAAAGAAAGAAGAAGTGGAAGAAGAAAGGAACTTGAAAAAGATTGGTGAAATCATTACCTCTTCTTCGGGTTCTTCCTATTGATTTGATCAAAAGGGCTCCTTAGGTTGGCTTTATGACTAAATTAAGGCCTCTAGGATGAAGTGAGGAAAGTTGAGAGAGTATTTGGTAAGGGTTTGGCCAAACCAAAAGGGTTCTAAGGTGTGAATTAATGAGAAGGGGGAGTTCCCTTTTATAAGAGGGGTGCAGGGCACCTTTGAAAAAGCTAGAAGTATTATTTTATAATAAATTCATATTCGGTTTCTAATAGCTTAAAAGTTGATTATTTAAAGGTTAAGGTGGGGATAGGTCTAAAACCACTCAACCAATAGGATTTATACAGGTTTGGGTTACTATATTAACCTTATCTTTAAGTATTAACTCTTAGTTAATTAGTTTCACTTTTACAATGTCTCTTTGTATTTTTAATTATATGGTTAATAAACTTACTATATACAGCCAAGCGACCGCCAAGTGGTCCATTAATGATACACCTATCATGATATAAGTCTCTTGGCTGAACCTTAGATTTTTAGTAATTTAATATCAATTAATAAAATAATATTTTTTTTAAAAACACTTTTATGTCAATTTTGACACTATTCATTAATTATGTAATTACTGCATCATCATTGTGTCATAAATAAATTAAATTATATAATGTCTAAAAATTATAAATAAATTACCATTATGTAGGAAATATTTTTATCTTTTTAATTAATATTTATAGTCAAATATCCAACATATATAACCCTATGTAAAAAATGTTTTTCTAAAAGATATATGCTTATGTCATTTTAGTATTTATTTTAACTTAATGAAAATAAAGTGTCTCTATCACCTACATGTGGCTCCATGGGGTCCCAAAATCGACCCAAAGATGCCCATGGGCAGACATGTATCCACCAATATGGTTAGGACACATTTTATGGGTAATTTAGTATTATTATAATATAATTTGTTTAACCCTTATTTACCAGATTTACCTTTTAACCATGGTAAATAAAATATTTACCGAAATAATTATTCAAAATGTATAAAAATAAAATTTACCTATCTACACTATTTGGAAATCTTGATTCCAAATATGGAATCCATTTTTACAAATTCAAAACACATAAGTGGCAGAAATTAATTTAAAATTAATTCCCGCTGTCAAAACAAAAAGCGTGTTTTTAAGATATAATAACTATCTAAAGATTGATACTTGTTTATGTTCGGTTTAAATGTGAAATTATGTCCAATGAACAAAATTTAATTAAATGGTAAAAATATATTCTAAATATAATTTAAAACCACTAAAATTCGTAATTTATCACTATTAATTATTTTGATTAAAAAAGATGTTTTTAAATAAAATTTCGTAATTTTCACTATTCATCAAAATATTAAAGTTATCCGAAAAGTTCCAAAGTTTCACCTTAGTCTAAATTAAATACTCCGAATCCAAAAATAAAGTATATTTTGAGAGATAAAATTTCTAAGATTTCAAAAATTAGGTATTTCTACTCATAATGGCTAGTTTGATTGGTCGGGGTGTGTGTTATAACTCGATGTTGCGTACAACACACGCTATTGCATTATTCAAAGAGAAGCGTACCATAGAAGCTTGGGGTGCAACATTCTCCCCTCATTCAAATAATTTTGTCCTAAAAATTTCTATAATACTACCGCATGGAGAGACTCGGGTGGTTCTTCATCATAAGTTCCTCGGGTGCCCACGTTGCCTCTTCCATCTTATGGTTTCCCCATAGAACTTTTACCAGACGAGTCGTCCGGTTTCTCAGAACTTCTTCTCTCGTATCAAGAATCCTGATGGGCTCTTCAGAATGAGACATATTGGGTTCCAATTCTAATTCCTCATAAGTGAGTACATGCATTGGGTCAGGCCTGTATTTCCTCAACAGAGATACATGGAACACATCGTGAACTTTGGAGAGACTTAGCGGAATTGTCAATCAGTAAGCTATAGGCCCAAATCGTTCTAGAATTTTGAAAGGTCCGATGTACCTGGGACTCAATTTACCTTTCTTACCAAAATGTTTGACTCACTTCCATGGATATACCTTCAGGAAAACATGATCACTGACTTGAAATTCCAAATCCTTCCTTCGATTATCAGCATAGCTCTTCTACCTTCTTTGAACTGCTTTGATGTGGTTTTGGATTAACTTCACATTTCCATCATTTCCTCCACCAGTTATGGGCCTACAAGTTTTCTTCCACCAACCTCATTCCAACAGGTTGGTGTGTGACATCTCTTACCGTATAATGCCTCATATGGTGCCATCTTAATACTCGAATGGAAGCTATTGTTATAGTAAAATTATACCAGAGGTAAATATTGATCCCACATACCCTGAAATTCAAGTGAGCAGGATCTCAACATGTCTTCTAAGGTTTTAATAGTTTGTTCTAATTGTCCATTTGTTTGAGGGTGGTAGGCAGTGCTCAAATGAAGTTCAGTATCCAAGGCTTTCTAAATACTTTTCAAGAATCGTGAAGTAAAACAAGGATCACGATCAGAAACAATCGATAGGGGTACTCCATGTAGTCTCACAACTTGATCAATATATAGTCTTTCTAGATGTTCCAGTAGTAGATCTTCTCTTATTGAAAGAAAATGTGCTGACTTGGTAAGATGATCAACAATAAAACATATTTCATCGTTCCTTTTAGGAGTCAGTAGTCCCATGACAAAGTCCATCGTGATATTATCCCATTTCCACTCAAGTATGGGAAGAGGTTGCAATACTCCACCAGGTTGTTTCCTTCCATCTTTCACTTGTTGACAAACCATACATCTTGACACAAAATCAGAAATCTCCCTCTTCATGTTGTCCCACCAAAAATGTTCCTTCAAATCTCTAAACATTTTGGTGCTCCCGGGGTGTATAGAGAAATTGGAACTATGAGCATCATCCAGAAATTCCCTTTTTAGATCAGGTATATCGGGAACACAAAGTCTCTTCCCGAATTTCCAAATTCCTTCATCATTCATAAAGTCTCTAAATCTCCCATCATTCACATCTTTAATCTTCTTTAAAGATTCTTCATCATCGGTCTGAGAACTATTAATCCTTTCTAGTAAATATGGGTTGGAAACTATTTGAAAAAGCATTGATGTTTCACCTTCCCTGGTTATTCCCATGTTTATCTCCACTAGATCCATGAAAATTGGATCCCTTTCAATTATCATATTGTTCAAAACTCGATGATCTTTTCTACTCAAAGCATCTGCCACCTTTTTTTCTTTCCCCGGGTGATAGTGTATCATACAATCATAGTCTTTGAGTAATTGAAGCCATCTCATTTTCCTCATGTTGAGTTCTTTTTGTGAGAAAATATACTTCAAACTCTTGTGATCAGTATAAATATCACAATTTTCACCATAGAGGTAGTGCCTCCATATCTTTAAAACAAATATCACAACTACTAACTCGAGATCATGAGTAGTATAGTTTTGTTCATGAATTTTCAACTGTCGTGATACGTAGGCAATAACCCTATCATTCTGCATAAGGACACAACCAGGTGCTTTCTTCGATGCATCACTATAAATAACGAACCCATCATTCCCCAATGATAGTGTCCATATAGGATCATTTACTCATCTTCTCTTCAGTTACTCGAAACATTATTCAGACCCTTTATTCCAAAAATATTTAACCCCTTTACGTGTGAGCTTTGTTAATGGGTTAGCCAACCAGGAAAAATTCTGGACGAAATGTCGATAATAACCAGCTAAACCAATAAAACTACGTACCTCAGTTATACTTGTCAGTGTAGGCCATTCTTGGATTGCCTTGGTTTTTGAAGGATAAATAGAAATTACATCCTTAGAGGTAATATGGCCAAGAAAATAAATCTCCTGAAGCCAGAATTCACACTTGAAAAACTTCCGTTATAATTCATGTCTTCTAAGAGTCTTCAATATAATGCGCAAGTGATTTTCATGATCTTTGTAGCTTTTGGAGTGTACCAAGATATCATCAATAAATACCACTACAAAGTCATCAAGATATTCCTTGAAAACTCTATTCATTAGATCCATAAAAACAGAGGGTGTATTAGTATATCCAAAAGGCATTACTGTAAACTCGTAATGCCCGTACCTTGTTCGAAATGCTGTCTTCAGAATGTATTCCTTCTTCACACACAACTGATGGTATCTAGATCGAAGGAATATCTTTGGAAAGTATTGAGCTCCATGCAGTTGGTCAAATAAATCATCAATGCAAGGTAGGGGATACTTGTTCTTTATTGTTATAGCATTGATCTCCCTGTAGTCGATACATAACCTCATTGATCCATAATTCTTTTTAACAAAAAGAACAGGGGCTCCCCATGTAGAAAAACTAGGGTGAGTAAATCCTTTATTACTCAATTCCTCTAGTTGTTTATTTTGTTCAACTAATTCTATAGTGGCCATTCTATAAGGGGTCTTCCATATAGGCCTTGATCCATGAATTAAATCAATGGAAAACTCAACTTCACTTTCTAGAGGATGTCCAGGTAAATCTTCTAGAAACATATCTACATATTCTTTCACAACAGGTACATCCTGTATTTGAACATTCCTTTCCTCACCCACAATCATTTCATTCTCTTCCTCCCCAATAATTGAATTTAGTTGAGCTACTGGGGGTGGATCTATATAACAATTAGGTGGCGACGATTCTGCTCTAAAGATAAGGTGTTCCTTGTCATCATCATCAAGAATCGTAACCTCTTTTTTCTTACAATAAATCATCGCATCATGGTCTGAAATCCAATCCATACCGAGGATTATATCAAATTCAATCATAGGCATGATGACGAGATCAACAGATAAAGAATATTTATGTGCCTTAATGGGAAATGATTCAGAAAACTTTGTTGCAACAATACTTCCCTTAGGTGTTTTAACTAACACATCCCTTATTAAATCAAATTTAAAATATCTAATTTTCTTAGAAAACTGGGAAGATATGAAACAATGTGATGATCCAGAATCAAATAATGAATTTGCTAAACTTGAGGATACCATTAAATTACCTACCACCAGGTCTTTTGGAGCTTCTACCTCAACAGTAGTGATAACATAAGCTTGGCCTTGATCCCTTGGCATTTTCTGAGGTAACTTCCCCTGATTCTTAGGACATTCATTTGCATGATGTTTCATCTCCCTGTAATTGTAGCATTGGACATCGGTAGCTTCCATCTTCCCCTTGCAATCACGAGCTTGGTGGCCTTTTTCACCACACTTATAAGAGACTCCCGTTCCTTTTTAGCAAGTACCAGGGTGTTTCTTCCCACATTTACTGCAAGATGGATATTCAAATTTTCCCTTCTTCCCATTATCTCCTTTCCCAGATTGATCACTAGATCTCTTCTTCTCTTGCTTTGATTTAAGGTCATATGACTTAGAGAATTCTTTCTCTGTCTTGATAACAGATGAGACAATTTCTTCGTACGATGAGATGTATTGTGAGACTAATGCTCGACGGAGAAATGGTTTTAACCCATAAAAGTAACGATCAATATTACTTCTTGGGTTACGTATATAATCTCTAGCATACCTTGCTAACATTGTAAAGTTAGCCTCAAACATTACGAAATTCTCATCCTCCTTTTGTCCCAGACTCAAAAATTGCCTTTCCATATCTGCTCAATGGTCACGAGGAAAGAATTTTTCTAAAAATAGATCTTTGAACTCCCTCCATTCCATATTTGATACTTCATCATCTTTCTTCGTGTTTTGAAACAATGACCACCATTGATCAGCATCTCCAGTGAGGCGGTAAACTGCCATGATAACTTTTTCCCTTTCACTACTCCCCAAAGCCTGAAATATTTTCTCTAGGGAATTTATCCATGGCACAGATACTAAGGGATTAGTACTCCCATTGAACGATGGTGGTTGTTTCCTCATGAAGCTATCTAACATTGATCCTCCATGTTGCGGATCAGGGTGCTCTATATGGGTAAGGTTATTATTCATAACCTGAGCGAGTTGTCCCAGTATGGTGATTAGCTGATCGGCACTAGTTGCATCACCAGCTCCACTATAATTATGTTGAGCAGGAGGGAAATCCCTACATGGAGTGCGTGCATTGATACAGTTTCCATTTCTTCCACTAGGATCTATTTCTATATAATGGCGTAAACTAGATCAGTTTATGGATCAAAATAAATTATTGCATACTTATAAAACACTTAACATAAATTGAACTATTTATGGATATAATCCATCATCATAAAAATGTTTTCTTTGAGGAAGTGTATACTCATAAACCCTTCATAATGATTTGTAATGAAAATGAGAGTTATCCTAAGCATATCCCCAGGGAGTGTCGTAATCAAGAGTGCAGCAAGGCCCATTGTCGTGCACCAGTTCCCGTTCGAGTCCAGCTCAAAGCGGTGTTTTCAGGTTTTACCCCTAGGTACATTTGTGACAGAGCCGCCTCTACCTACTCATATCCAGACAGAGAGGTATTGCTCGGAAAACTCACAAAATCTCTACAATACCAAAATTCTAGGAAGTTATTCTACAATAATCTTCAAAGTTCATCTTAGGTTCATGTTCTCTAATTAGAGTTTATCTAAATCTATCTTCCAAGTTTTGTACTAAACTTCCTCTGATACAAACTATAATGCCCCGACCCCAGTTACCCAGAGTCGGTGCATTATTACCTAACATTGGAATGATCACAAGAAAGATCAAGTCTCGAAATATTGATTAATTTAGTAGCCTTGAAATAACTATATACAATCATAAAATTTACATTACATCATAAAATGAAAACTACAACAATATAGTCTCCATAGTCCACACTCTTATCCCCTCATACTATCCCTGCAGGTCATTCATAAAATACTTATTCACATCCTGGGAAAAATAAAACATAGAAAGGGGTGATATCAAATTCCCAGTAAGGATAACAATATAGCGGAAACATACATAAATAGTAATAAACATTTAAGGCAATGTATAACTAAAACAAAAGCCTTTTAAACTTTAACTTCAACACAGTATGGAAAAAATAAAATGAAATAATGCAATTTGCTTATTGAAATGGATATTATACTAATCGAATAATCACAATAAATATCAATAACTACTTTCATAATGATGGAATGCATTATTCCAGATTATCATAACCACAGAGCCAAGGCCTCGTGCCAAGACTACAAATAAGACTTTGTCAAGGCCTTGTGCCAAGACACTAGTTTGTCTCATGAGACCTACCGATGCATCGAGGAGCTATACCGGGCTCCACCTGTCACATATTGAGTCCAATGCATTCCTCATATGAACATGTTTAAACATAACATAAACATTCGTATTAAAACTAGCATACGAAATGTCAATAATTTCTTCATTAACAATGAATGGTATAAAAATAACACATCCATAGTAAAAAATATCCCAAAACCATCAACACAATATGGAATTTTTGTATCATAGTAAATCAACTCCAAATAAACTTAAAATCCATCAAAGGATGTTGACATAGACGAAATCAAAACTCTTTTTAGAGAAACATCTCTTCCGTTTTTGAAATCACTTAAGAGTCACATAATTATAAAACAAAACATTTACTTTGAAAATTATCTTATTATCTTGTAAGGAAAGCTTCGATGATTTTATAATGGTGGAAAATAGCCGCACCCTCCGTATATGTTAAAAAAACATTCTTACCTTAATTCTATCGAAAAGGTTAAAAAACACCTAGTTTGGAAAATGACGGAAATATTCCTTTATAAAAATCTTATAAAAAGTCAAAAAAGGGTATAAATGACTTTAACCCATATTCTTATAAATATTAAAAATGTTTTTAAATACATTTTTAAGAAACATGAATGTGGATGATAAAGAAATCCTAGTAGATTATTACGTATAAACAACTTCAGATAATGAAGAGATTGTGAAATAAACCCTTACCTTGTACTTTTCCTTGGTTGGGGGTAGGTTAAACTCATTTATAATGGTGAAATAATTGTTATTAATTTATAAAAGAATCATATACATTAATATAATATCATATATGATCTTTTAACATTGCATTGTTAATAATATCTTAATATTATTGTCGTTTCGGGTGTTAACTTACTCATTTTCTTTTATATGTTTTGTTATGTAAGCCATGTTTGTTATGGATAGGTTTTATCTTATTCATATCCAGAATGATATGTCCTTAAACATTATTATTAATTTTCAAATGATAATTATACTAGAATGGATACGATGGAGAATGAATCTTATCGCGTTCGTGGAGACGGTAGTCCGTACGTACGCACGAGTGACAATATCATTCTAGTGATATTAAAATAATATTTAATTAGATATTATATCATATATACAGAATAATTATCATGTTATATTTATTATTTACATGAATTACACATCATTATTATAACCATTTCAATAATAATGTTTTGAATAACAATTACACCACGACGTGTAGACGGTAAGCCGTACGTACGCACGTATGGAGACATGTCATTCAAAGGATGGATAGAATACTGAAATATGGTTGTACCATGTTTATAATAACATCAAATTATGTATAATATACTAGAGTTATTATTTTAGAGTGGTAAAAACAAAGAAATAATAAGTGGAAGAAGAAAGGAACTTGAAAAAGTGTGGTGAAATCATTACCTTTTCTCCGGGTTCTTGCATTTGATTTGATCAAAAGGGCTACATAGGTTGGCTTTCTGACTAAAGAAAGGCCTCTAGGATGAATTGAGAGAAGTTTAGAGAGTATTTGGGCAGGGTTTGGCTGAACCAAATGGCTTTTAAGGTGTGAATTAATGAGAATGGGGAGTTCCCTTTTATAAGAGGGGTGAGGGGCACCTTTGGAAAAGCTAGAAATATTATTTTATAATAAATTCATATTCAGGTTATAATGGTTCCAAAGTAGATTATTTAAAGTTTAAGGTGGGGATAAGTCGAAAACCACTCAACCAATAGGATTTAGGCAGGTTTGGGTTGCTATATTAACCTTATCTTTAAGTATTGACTCATAGTTAATTAGTTTCACTTTTACAATGTCTCTTTGTATTTTTATATTATATGGTTAATAAACTTACTATATACATCCAAGCGACCCCCAAGTGGTACATTAATAATAAACCTATCAGGATATAAATATCTTGGTCGATCCTTAGATTTTGAGGAATTTAATATCAATTAATAAAATAATATTTGTTTTAAAAACTCTTTTATGCCAATTTTGACACTATTCAATAATTGATTTTTGAAAAACTCATAACAGAATGATTACTTCAAAAAAGTTAATTAAATCAATTCTACCATGCCATATTATCCTAGAAAATTATTGTTATTTATAAAAAGTCTCAAATTACATTTATTTGGGTATTTATAATATCAATTATTCTAATTTTTCATTAATTAGGTAATTACTGCATCACCATTGTGTCATAAATAAATTAAATTATATAATGTCTAAAAATTATAAATAAAATACCATTATTTAGGAAATCGTTTTAGATTTAAAATGAATATTTATAGTCGAAACTCCAACATAAATAACCCTATGAAAAAATTGTTTTGCTAAAAGATATATGCTTATGTCATTTTTGTATTCATTTTAACTTAATTAAAATAAAGTGTTCCTATCACCTACAAGTGGCCTCATGGGGTCCCAAAATTGACCCAAAGATACCCATGGTCAGACATGTATCCACCAATAATGTTAGGACACGTTTTTAGGGTAATTTAGTATTATTATAATATTATTTTTTAACCCTTATTTACCGGATTTACCCTTTAACCATGGTAAATAAAATATTTACCGAAGTAATTATTCAAAATGTCTAAAAATAATAGTTACCTATTTACACACTTAGGACATTCTGATTCCAAATATTGAATCCAATTTTACATATTCAAAACACAGAAGTGGCAGAAATTAATTTAAAATTAATTCCCATCGTCAAAACAAAAAGCATGTTTTTAAGATATAATAACTATCAAAATATTGATACTTGTTTATGTCCGGTTTAATTGTGAAATTATGTCCAATGAAAAACATTGTATTAAATGGTAAAAATATATTCTAAATATACTTTAAAACCACTCAAATTCATAATTTATAACTATTAATTATTTTGATTAAAAAAGATTTTTTTAATTAAAATTTAGTAATTTTCACTATTCATCAAAATATGATAGTTTTCTGAAAAGTACCAAAATTTCACCTTAGGCTAAATTCGATACTATGAATCCAAAAATGAAGTCCATTTTGAGAGAAAAAATTTCTAAAATTTTAAAAAGTAGGTATTACTATTCATAATGGCTAGTTTGATTGGTTGTGGGGTGTGTTAGAACTCGATGTTGCGTACAACACACGCTATTGCATTATTCAAAGAGAAACGTACTGTAGAAGCTTGGGGTGCTACACCTACCTCCTCGGAGAATTTGGAAATTCACATAAAACATAATTTTACTGCTTCTGTGGGTGGAATTCTGAAAATCCGAGAGACACAGTTATTATCAAGAAGTAAAATGTGGTTCAGTGAGATGAAAATAATTTTTGGTGAATAGTAACTTTTTACTTTTATTTGACACTGTTAAAAGTAAATAGGGTAATTAAGGGTAAAAATGTTATTAATATTACCCTAAAACATGTCCTAATTCTTTTGGACAAGTGTATCTCGACCAAAAACAACCTTAGGAATAAAATATTATCATTTATGTCCACTTGGATTAGATTAGGACATTTATTATTATTTAATTCAAAGAAGAGTTAAAAGAGTTAAAATAAATGTTTATTTACTAAAACATTTTTAATATAGGGTTATACATAAGATAAATTAGATTGTAAATATTAATTAGAAATCTAAAAAGAATTCCTACATAATGGTATTTTATTTATAATTTTTAGACATTAAATAATTTAATTTATTTAAGACACAATGGTGATGCAGCAATTACATAATTAATGAAATATTAAAATAATTGATATTATAAATATCAAAGTAAATGTAATTTGAGACTTTTTATGAATTACACTAATTTTCTAGGATAATATGACATATTAGGATTGGTTATATAAATTGTTTTTGAAGTAATAATGCTATTATGAAATTATCAAAAACAAAATACCCAATAGTTTCAAAATTGACATAAATGAGTTTTTAAAACAAATATTATATTATTAATTGATATTAAATTCTTAAAAATCTGAGGTTCGGCCATGAGACTTATATCATGATAGGTGTATCATTAATGGACCACTTGGGGGTCCCATGGAGGTATATAGTAAGTTTATTAACAATAGAATATAAAAATACAAAGTGACATGGTAAGTGTCAAACTAATTAACTAAGAGTTAAATCTAAAACATAAGGTTAATATAATGACCCAAACCTGTCTAAATTTTATTGGATGCGTAGTTTTCGATCCATCCCCACCTTAACCTTTAAATAATCCACTATGGAGCCATTTTAAACCAAATATAAATTTATTATAAAATAATATTTCTAGCATTTCCAAAGGTGCCCCTCTCCCCTCATATAAAAAGGCACCCAGCCTTCTCACTGATTCACTCATTCAAAGCCTCTTGGCTCAGACAAACCCTTCCCAAATACTCTCTCAACTTCCCTCTCTACATCCTAGAGGCCTTATTTTGGTCAATAATCCACCCTAAGGATAAATTTTGATCAAATCAAAAGGAAGAACCCAAAGAAGAGGTAATGTTTTCACCACCCTTTTTCAAATTCATTTCTTCTTCAACTTCTTATTTCTTTTTTATTCCCATTCTAAGAAAATAAATGCAGTATCTACTATATAATGTGATATTATTATAAATATGGTACAACCATATTCAGTATTCTATCCATCCTTTGAATGACATGTCACCATACGTGCGTACGTACGGCTTACTGTCTCCACGTTGTGGTGTAATTGTTATTCAATATATTATTATTTGGATGGGTATAATAATGAGGTTTAATTCATGTAAATAATAAATATAACATGATAATGATTCTTTATATATCATATACCATCCAATTATATATTATTTTAATATCAAAATAATGATATTTTTGCTCGTGCGTACGTACAGACTACCGTCTCCACGAATGCGATGAGATTCATTCCCCATCGTATCCATTCAAGACTAATTCTCATATGATATTCAATGTAATGTTTAATAACATTATATAATTCTGGATATGAATAAGGTACATCCTATCCATAAGAAACATGGCTTATGTAACAAAACATATAAAAGAAAAGGAGTAAGTTAACACCCGAAACAAAGATAATACTAAGATATTATTATCAAATAAATGATAAAAGATCATATATGATATCATAATTATGTAAATGGTTCTTGTATTATTTAATAACAATGTTTTGACTATTATACAGGAGGTTAACATACCATTGACCAAGGAAAAGTACAAGGTAAGGGTTTATTTCACAATCTCTTCATTATATGAGGTTGTTTATATGTGATTATCTACTGGGATCTCTTTATCATCCACATCCATGTTTCTTAAAAATGTATTTCAAATCATTATTACTATTTTAAAGACTATGGGATAAAGTCATTTATACCATTTTTTATTTTTCATAAGAAGTTTATAAAAGAATCTTTCTATCGTTTTCCAAACAAGGCCTTTTTAAACCTTTTCGACATAATTAAGGTAAGAATGTCCTTTTTAACTTATACGGCAGGTGCAGCTATTTTCCACCATTATAAAGTTGTTGAATCTTCCATTAAAATCTTATAAGAATATTTTCAAAGTAGATTTCTTCTTTTATAATTATGTGACTTTAAATGATTTCAAAAAAAGCTATATTTCTCTCAAATGGTTTTGATTTCATATGTGTCAACATCCTTTGATGGATTTTAAGCTTATTTGAAGTTGATTTATTATGAAACAAAAATTCCATATCGTATAGAAGTTTTTATGATATGTTTGACTATGGATGTGTTATTTTTATACCATTCATGGTTTATGGAGAATGTATTGACAATTATTATGCTAGTTTTAATATGAATGTTTTTGTTATGTTTAAACCTGTTCATATGAGGAATGCATTGGACTTAATAAGTGACGGGTGGAGCCTGCTATAGCTCCTCGATGCATTGGTAGGTCTCATAAAACAAACTAGTATCTTGCCACAAGGCCTTGAAAAAATATTATTTGTAGTCTTGGAATGAGTCCTTGGCTATGTGGTTATGATAGTATGGCATTATGCATTTCATCACTATGAAAGTGGTTATTGATATTTCATGTGATTATTCGACAAGTATAATTTCCATGTGAATAAGTAAATTGTATTGTTTCATTTTATCTTTGACATATTATGCTGAAGTTAATTTTTAAAAGGATTTTGTTTTAGTTATACATTGCCTTAAATGTTTATGTTTATTTATGAGAGTTTTCGCTATATTGTTATCCTTACTAAGCATCTGAGCTCACCCCTTTCAATGTTTTATTTTTCCCAGGATGTGAAGAAGTAATTTATGAATGACCTACAAGGATAGTATGTGGGGATATTATTGTGGACTATAAAGACTATTTTGTTGTAGTTTTCATTTTTATGATGTAATGTAAGACTTATGAATATATCTAGTGTTT
The DNA here is from genome assembly GCA_963277665.1 of Viscum album. NCBI lineage: Eukaryota > Viridiplantae > Streptophyta > Magnoliopsida > Santalales > Viscaceae > Viscum > Viscum album. The sequence continues at coordinate 76,358,642 of OY728155.1, read as the reverse complement.
CCAAAGCTACTAAACTAATCGGTATTTCGATATTTGACCTTTCTTGTGATCATGCCAATGTTATGTAATAATGCACCGACTCTAGGTAACTGGGGTCGGGGCGTTATAATTCTAATATACCACAAACAAATTTTAGGATCATGTTTGGTTTTTGGGACTTCTTCATGATGCCTTCTTGGTTAAAAATGATCCTTCCCTGTTCATGGACATAATGAAACATATATTCTACCAGTGGCTACATCATTTTGTGTTTTTTTATTTATTACAACTTAGTGTATTACCAAACTCATGACAATTATGCTAAAGAACATGACATCATATTGAGTACACATAGATAACAAAGGCTATATACCAGGCTATATATGTGTGAGTTCTATAACATTAGGGTAAAATTGATGGGTTTCATCATTGTAGAGTTTGGTTATTAAGTGGACTCGTAGAATTTTCAAGTAGTGTTATATTAGGAAAATCCTAAGATGTTTTTTGATATCTGATGATTTCTGGGATTATCGGGCTATTAAAAATGTTCATTAAGGGTTTTTCTCATTTAGGATCACAAATTTATAGCTTAACAAAGAATTGTGATACGTTCATGTGCTATAGAGAATGTGATAATCCTTTTCATGAGTTTAGGAAGTGTTTGGTTGCTTCAACAATGTTGTTCTTACCTAATATGTGTAAGGAGTAAACCTTGTTTTTTGATTTATCCAGTATTAGACTTGGTGAATTTTTGATTAAAGGATATCGGTTAGTGACATAGGGGTCGTTATAGTTGAGGTCACATTTACTAAATTACCCAACCCATGTTCTTGAATTGGCCATGATCATTTTTTTATTTATTTTGAAGGTGGCATTATTTGTTGGGTGAAAATTTCATTTTGTGTACTGACCATAAAATCTAGAATTACATCTTCTCTCAGCAAGATTTGATCCTCTGATAGTGAGGATGAGTCAAGTATATTCCATCATTCTATTTTGATTCAGCCTATTTTATTGGAAAAGGGGATAATGATGCAGATGTGTTGAATCAGAAGGAACAAACTCAAGAAGATCAAGATTTTTGTTTTGTGTGGAAGGTGATGGCCTTGTTCGCTGAAATGAATATAGTGGTAAAAGAGTGCCATGGATGATTTACCCTCAAATTCGTTTCAGTGGTGACATCACATATGAGATAGTTCAAAGAGATACAAAATGATTATTTGGAGTGTTTTTCTTGGAGTTATTTCCTGTATGGTGGTGATTCACCTTCTAACTAAACTATCGATGAGGATTGTATCATTTTCATTCATGTCCATGTTGTTGTACCTATTTGTATGTTTAAAGCATTGATGAATGAGTTCAAAACCATGAATTGGGTGGTGAATCAATGTTTAACAAAATTTTATCGATATCATCTTAGGAAGTATTGGTGGTGAGGGATAAAGAATAAGGATTCTGGATTCGTGTTGCGATGCTACACCATCAAGAAGTTGAAGGTTGATTGTCAGTGACCTGGTTGTTTTTGGAATAAGCTTCACATTATGGAGTCTAATTAGGATGATTTCAATATGAATTTCGTGGTAGGTTTCTCGAGGAATCCTCCAATGAATGATGCAATATTGTACATTATGGATTGGATGACCAAGGTAGAAGAATTATTTGTAATTTTAGAGTCCTTTACCATTTATAATAACGTTTACTTGTATATTCAATACTTCGTACATTTTCATGGAGTATCTCGAATTTATTATTTCATATCTTGATCAGTATTTTATTTGTTTTTTATTGTAAATGGTTACATTTGGTACTGGGTACCCATATTTTTCTTTGTATGGATTTACACCCACATATAGATAGGAACATAGAGCTTACTATACAGGTTCTAGAGGACATGTCGAGGGAATGTGACCAAGATTTTACTGATTTAGGGAGAAAGACCAGGTTATTGTTGAGGTCACCCTAAAAACAGTTACTAATGTACTATTTTTATGGTTCAATTGGATTAGAAGTGTATGGGTATAACCTAGTGTATGAAGAATCCATATATTGATTGACCTCACTGATATCTTTAGTTTTTTGTGGTGTTCATGTCTTACTTCAGATGTCTTGAAGGGTGGGTCAGTATCAGATTTGAAAATTAGGAAATTTGGTGCCGAGATTTGTTGGGTCATTTGATATTGTTGAGAAGATTGTAATAGTGGAATAATTTCTCTTCCACAGTGGTATAGTGTCACACACAATGTAATTCATGTGTCACATCTTTGACTGTATAACCCAAAACCTTATCATGTAAATATTGTGGATTATATAGTGCATGATATTGATGCTTCCATTGATGATCATCTATTTCATATTGTTGATTATAGTTAGAATGAATTGATAGGTAAGGTTGTATCATTAGTCATAGTGTTTTGGAAATATGGATGTTTTTTGGAAGAATAATAGGATTGGGAGGTGGATATGCAGACTTAGTGGTGAAATATTTTTACCTTAGAGATCCATTTATATTTGGGAGTGTTAATCAAGGATGATCCCATATATTATGGGGAGGTAGTATGTCATGATTCATCTTCAAAGGTATTATTTTTTTGTTCAAAATAATTATTTGGATAAAGAAAATATTCTTGAGTATGTGAGAAATCTCGGGTGTGTCATAGGAGTTTAGGGCATGAAAAGAGGGAATGAAGGTCCTTACTGTGCATGATACATAGTTTTCATATGGTTAGAAATAACCATGAACCATAACAGTGTGGACATGGGAGGTGGGTTCACAATTTAGTAACTATGAACTAGAGGACATAAAACCATGTAGGATTTGATAGAACTATTCTTCATGGCCACCACATGGTTTTCAAAATCATGCAGGTTCCCATGAGACCGTACAACCCAGACCCCACACGAACCAAGGGTGGTGCATAGTTGGCGAATGGTTTGTCCATTCATGAATCCAAATGGTGAACCATATTAAAGAGGGTGTGGTTTACATTCCCCACATGATATTTAATTTTTCTAACATTATTTTCTTCCACATTATTCTTCCAGTATCCTAGGTGATGAAACCTTTCCTCCCTATCTTCCAAGGGAAATCTCTCCTTCGATTCATTTCCATTTGGAGTAAGGCTGGGTATGAATTTAATATCCCGGCGAGTCTAACATTCCTCAATCCTCTCTGTTATTAAGAAGTCCTTGTGTGGTTCTTCTTCAACATGTGAATCCTGTAAACCATGTTTTTTTGAACATTATGTGTTGGTGTGTGGAAGGTTTTTTGAGCTCTAATCATGGTACACGGCTATGAAATTGTTCATCTATTAACATGATGTAGGTGATCTATATGTTTATTACATAGTCTTTATTCTGAAATTTTTGTTCATATGGTTTTTTGCGGTACCTTCTTTTTTTCCATTTGGAATCCTTTGTAGGAAATTAATATTTGATTAATTTAATGATGAATTGAATCCCTCATGAACCCTATGGGTTCTTTTGAGGATTAATATAATGGTTCTATGGACAAAAATTGGATGTGACTCTTATTGGAACAAACAATTGAGTTATTAAATGATAAATTGAAGGGTTTACAGAATAAAACAAATTATAAGGGTGTTTATCCTATTGAATGGTATAAGGGGACATTGGGACAAATTTAAAAGTGTAAAATGAATTATGACATGTATGTGGAAAATGAAAAATGTAAATAATGATTAAGGAATCATTATTATATGAAAAAACGGTATGAATAGGGTGTCAGACTGAGGATCTACTCCCATAGGTAAGGATAGACCGATGCTCAAGGCCCCACTGAGGTAGTTCTTGGGAAATTGTGACATACTGAGGTGTTATACCCCTAAGGAATGCACATGATGTGAATTATAGGGATCAGGCTCTAGTGAAATTTGATAAATGAATCACTTTATGAAGGGAATTTCACTATGATGTTTGTAACCTTACACCCATTTTATGTTGTTCAGTTGAACTAAATTGGTTGAAGAATGATGATGAATATGGGTAACAAATTGAACTATTGTTGAAGGTGAGTAATATAGAATCTATTGAATTATGTAAACTAGTTATTCATTTTATTATAATAGTTTTCAACATATTTTTGCATACACTATTTAGACTAGATATTTTGAAGACATCACTCATGGTGGCCTACTGAGTTTTACTCACATCATGTCCAAACATTCATTTGGAACCAGAGTAGATTTAATTGTTTCTGAACATGACAAGGGTAGAGGACCTATGATAAATTTTTGATTTGGGGATCAATAAATTGCAGGGAAAAGAGAACTGGACATATTATTGAGACCCATTTTTGATATTCTTCCTCTTATCATTTTTTGGTTTTTACATTATACACGAAATTGTATGACAATACATGGTATATTCACTATTGTTTTTGGGAATGTTCTCAATTTTATGAAAAATATTTTTGATTAATGTCTATTGGTTATAATTATTCCATTATTTCATATTCTATATATTTTTGTATTAATCTGATAAAGAGGGTATAATATCCTAACAAATATCATCTGACCCTCTCTCCTAGTTGGTAGCCAATAGAATATAATGAGGCACATCGAAGGTCATGGAACACACCGAACTGGGGCACTGGTTTTGTGGCTCCTGGGTTACAGAATGAAAATCATAATATGGTATAAAATAAGTGTACCTCAACACAATTCTAATGAAATTATATAATTATACCTTTATAAAAAGTATTTATAAGGCATTTGTAACACAAATGATTTTTATAAATATGATATAATTATATCCTTCTCAAGAGTATTCTATAATTACAAGACATTAATTAGAGTGTCCATACTATAAGAAGGAAATGTACGATAATTTTTTAGAATAAATAATTTTCATTGATAATAAATAAAATATGTACGAAAATAAACAATTCAGCCTTAGTCAAGATAACTGGTTTTCTATAAGGATATATATATCATTAATTATATAAAAAAAGAGATGTAAAACTGTAGTTTAATAAATTTCAATAAATATATAAGAAACATAGTATACTTGGTAAAAAAATATTAATTAGAAAAAACATTTATGTAATATATAATGACATTGGTATAATATCACATAACCAACTATTTTTTATTAAAAATAATAATGTGCGAGTCATTCTCCATAATCCTACATTACCATGTTTTTTTCACCATCGAAGAAGCTTCTTAAAAGAATTTTAAGTGTTACCCTTTCAATTATAATTAAATTTATAGAGAGTGTGAGTAAGAGAACAATAATTAGTTCAAAAGTATTATTATATGATTAATATTATGAAGAATGATCTTGAGTGATTTAATGCCTCAATAATAAAGGGAACAAAAACTTTTTGGCTCTCAATGTTAACTAAATATATGATTAATATTATTAAGAATGTTCTCAAGTTATTTAATTCCTCCCAAATAAAGGGAACACAAACTTATTGGCACTAAATTATAACTATATATAAATTCATTTCTTCCTAAATTTCATCATTTTTATGACTAATTCAAATGGTCGTATTACTAAATTATAAATATTATTTTATTAAATACATCACTATTTATAGTCACAATATATTATTTCCTATCTTATTGCATTATATAATAAATTTTGAACCCAATATGACACAAAATTCCATCGGTTTAGTAAATATTACATATTGCATAAAATCAATGTTATATACTTTGGGTTGTTCCAGACAAAATATTGTAAAAATTTTAGAAACTTAGTATATCATTATTATTCTCTTATGGTGTATAATGAAATTTTCCCTACCCAAAGGAGGATTAGTTACCCAAACTTGGTGGATCTTGAAATACATAAAATTAGATTGGTAGACAGATTTAAATAAATGAAAAACCGTTTCTGATCCATAATTAAGGATATTTAAGGTAGAGTTACCCAAAATTAGTTTATAAAATTTGGGTTCAAAAAAAATTAATTTCATGTTTTTATAGAATAATCAAGATCTTGATCTTCCATTTTAATTTTATTGAACTATTAAACCAAATCATATCCCAAAAAAATGATTCTGTGCATGGAAAAATTGTTATGTGTTATATATAAGTGTTTTCAAAGTATGGCTGATTCCATTTTGAGTTAACTTGTTTATAATGTTCTAATAAAGATACAAATATAAAAGAACTGTCAAATAATCATTTTCAATATATGAATCAGAATAAATGTTTAGTTCAATAACATGAATATTTAAAAAAACCCTAAAATTAGAATTTAATAATAATAAAAAAATTTGAGATGAAAATATTTCATTAAAAAATAAAGGACTTATAATTTTTAAAATTTATAAAGTTATATCCATTAAATAAAGAAAATTGGTGTTGAAAAAATATAAATAAAAATAGAATGAAATTTTATATGATTGAAAATAAATTTAATTAAATAACCTTGATGAGTCGACTTGAATACACCAATGACAATATATCATCATCAAAAAATTTGAAAACTACATTCTATAATCATTTACAATAAATGAAATTTTATCCAAAAAAATGTAAATTAAATATAAATAATATCAAATATTATGGAAAATTTCCCAATGGTCATTTTAGTAATCAGTCGATTGAAATCCTTAATGAAATTACGTTTCATGAAATAAAAATTCAATTCCAAAATTATGAAATCCCACAAAAAATTTCAACATAACAATGTCTCAATAAGGAATCTATCACAAAATTTTAATTCAATATGATTGGTCATCACTCACATAATCAAGGAAGATACATGTATTTCAGATGGATTCCACCCTGACTTTGGTGATATCCAAAATCAAGGATGAAATTTATATAATAGACATTTTAAATATGGAAGAAACGTTTTGTGAGACTCACTTAGATAAAGAAATTATGTCTGCTAATAAAATTCCAAATAAATCATTAATTATTATTATATAGGAATTGTAAGAGAATTTAGAGAGTCTATACTAAGCATTCAATAATGATAAAATAATGGAATTCCAAATAGTGGTCAAAATATTAAATGGGATAAATATAATTATATGTTTCCCACTTAATAGAAAATATTAACAATATACTATATAGTGGTCTACTAGCTACTTGATTGCACTGCCAGATTCTTATACTCCCTTCATAGCTCACTAGGTATAGAGCACGCCCAATATTATTAAATATTAGGTGGGAAGATAATATAACATTACAAGACCCAATAGATATCCATTTAATATAAAATTTTACCCCTAACTAACTATAGTTTCATCATAATGATTAAAATATAAAAAACTAAAATCAAATATAAAAAATATTCCCTCCCTAAACCCAACATTCAAATTTTCCTCAATTATTTATCAATAAATTTCTGTGAAAATATAATAATCTATCTAATGTAAAACAAAAACTCTCCAAAATAGATTTTTTGATTAAAATGATTTTATAATAGATAGTTGACATAGTGTCCATTATTTCATGTGTTCTATTGCTGTTCTAATATATAAAATAAATTGAAAATAAAATAAAAAATAAAAAAACATATTCAAAAAATGAACACACCCACTTGCATGAAAACATAATTACATCATTATATTTATACAAAAATACCTAAAATAACTTAAATAACTATTCATTAATTTATTAAAACATTTTCAGAAAACATATATATCACATCACATTATAATTACATAAATAAAACATTAAACAACAACACACAAAAAATGGACTGAAAAACCATATAATTATATAAATCAATGAATTTATAATATGTTAAAAATATAAATTCACATAATCTTATTGTTATCCCTACTGTATAAACTATTTTAGAACAACTAAAATCTGTTTAAATCTTATTTCTGTTAACGAAAACTTTTTCATGACATAAAAATTTCATAGAATACATTTCAAAATCCCATATTAAAACTCATTTAAAAAAAAATTTTCGATAAATTATTTCATTGTATAATCATGCTAACAAAAAAACATTTAAATTCCTCTATGAATATTCTAATTTATTTTGTATCATAAGAAAATAATTAATAAAACAATTAAATTTGGTGGAATTAAATAGCCATAGTTTCACATAATCTACCAATTTAAATCAATTTATATATAAAAAAACCATATATTTATCTCAAGGGGAAAATATCCCTAAGATGTTGCAAACAAAGAATATTCATAACATTGATCATGAAAATAAAAACATGTTATTTTAGGTGGAGAATAAAAATATAAGAAATAACTGCAATAAAGATAACAATATATTATAAAAACATGTATGTATTACTTTAATAAATAGTTACACTATCATGAGGAGATAGCATTAGAATCATTATTATATGTTGATTATTTAGTAAATTAAAGGGAATTAATATTAATATAATATTAAAAAATGAACATGATTAGTAAATATTACAAACAATTTAGAAAATCATCCATGTGAGTTAATTTAAAATATGATAACAGAAGTAATAAGGTATGCATGAAAACAAAAATTATAATATTGTACCTTTTTTTTAATTATTTACATTAAGATATATTTATTATCATATAAAGAATATTTTCATATACTATTGTGTAACTAAACTATATAATGAAAGAACTAACATAGGAAATGGACCTAGTTCAGACTAATATATATATAAAATATGACCTATCATTAGCTTGGTACTTAATATAATATATAAACTATATTTTGGTGTATACCTAATAACCCACAAATACATAGTGATGTGAGATTCCACTATAAATATTTTCTTTATGCCTCTTATATGTTAACTCTCATGTCCCAAATATTTATACATGGGTGAAATTGTAAAAATTACAAATATATCAATATGAGAAATGATACAAATTATGTGTTCTCATAACATATGATAGAAACCTTGGCTTGATCACCCAAACATCACTGAGCCTGGTCACTAGAATACCTTAGAATTGTTCCTCCATAATTTGGTAGAGATGAATCTATCACTAATTTGTTTATTCAATGCTCTTTTTCTGTACAATTATGGCACTATGTGCATTCTGTCTTCAAATGCTTCTTTGATTGTTGCTCTGTTGAATCTGTCTTAACCCCGACCTTCTATACTGACTTCAGTGATCAACAGAAATCGCCACTTACTGCTGCTATCATTTCAGTATTCCCCTATATCTAGAAATCTAGGAATAACATTGTATTTAACAATATAAAGACATATTTTAGGGATTCTATTCTGTTTGTACACCGAGGCATAAAATCTACTTAGATAAAACATACTGGATCTATGAATAGTGATGTCTCTAATTTTGTACTCTTGAGATGTATTGGTATTAGTGGTAGGGAAAGGAAGCCCAGAATGTATAAACACATCAGGTGGATCCCAACAATTTTAGATTGCCTAAAAGTGAATCTGGATGGGGCAGCATCTGGTGCATCGGGTCCTGCTGGGTGTGGTGGAGTCCTCAGAACTCATCGGGGAATTGTTAAAGGCTGTTTTTTTCACTACATTGACTATGCTCATGCTATTGAGGCTGAATTGTGGGCGATGATAAAATATATCAGGTTTGCTGTACATTATGGTTGACATAGGGTATGGGTGGAGTCGGACTCGTATCTTGCTGTGCAGATTCTGAAAGATCACTCTCGAAATGTTCCTATGAGAATGATGGCTGCTTGGAAATCCTGTCTTAGCCTTATGGAGGGTTTATGTCTTGACGTGTCTCATGTCTATTGAGAGGCTAATCCGGTTGCTAATGATCTCTCTAAAAGGGCTATCATGGAGGTTAGTTCCATTTGGTCTTTTATTTTTCCCTCTTATTTCAACAACATGGATAGCAATAATAGGGATGGTGTTCTGTATACACAGCTTTGTAAAGCCTCCTGTTTCTGAGTTTTTTTTGTAATGTTTACTATTATTTATTATAAATTTTTTGCGATAAGGTTTTTTCCTATATTTCTAACCTTTTGTCGATATGAAATAAAAAATATCTATATAAATGAGATGAATTTTTTTATGACCCAACCTCCTATGGCAATGAACCAGGTCATTTGACCCCACAGGTCTCCCATAAAACTGTTGTTTGTTTCATAGAATACAAATGGCATTTACCAACTTGGGGAAATTATTAGAATAATGAATATCTATATATTATGACATATTCTATTTCATTAAACTTTTTCCTCACTCCCTAGGAAATAACCAAAGAGACCACCCATCATGCAACTAGTCTATGAAAAGAACGATTAACATTGAATTTTTCACTAGGTAGTCTCCCAAAAAGAAAGATGAAACTTTTTTAAAAGGCTAGTAACATTTATCCCATTGAGTATAAATTTTATAGGGGTGTCATTATCTTTCCCACATTAATGATAAATTCACTTTTTATGAACCCTACACCACAAATCCAAGTAGTTCCACTAAACATTCAACAATGTAATAACTATGATATTTTATTCACCTGACCGGTGGTGTCCAATATGTGAACCAAGTCATCTTACCCAATTGTTATCCTATAATTCATTGGTTTCCCTCATATCACACTACTGTATATTACTAATCAGGTCCACTTATCATAAAATGTTTTCCCTACAAGACAACACATGTTCTTTCTATGTGAATTTTCCTCACTCATACACACTATGGGAAACACCCCAATAAGACAACTATCATGAAACTACTGTAGACCAATAATGCTTAAATTATGTTCTTAACTATGTAGGATCCCAAAAACAAGGGTTACCCTTGTTGGAATGGATAGTAACATATATAATTTTATGCTTCACATTTACATGGGTGTTACTAGTTTTGTAACACTCTATCCCAATTAACTACATTTCAGCTAGTGTTTCCCAGGACCTCATGAATGCATACCCTTGCCCCAATGGCTGCAGACAAACATTAAGGCTCTAAACTGAAATCAAGGGGAAAATATAACCTCATTCATATTTCACAATACTTATTAATAAAAAAACATATAATATTTTAAAATATCGGTACATATATCGATAATATACCATCTATAATAAATTAATATAGAAAGAAAAAAATTGGATTTAAATTCAAGGATATTGATCAATCTTCAGACCGATCTTTTAGAAAATATATAAAATAATTGATGCACATAAAATGCTATACACCAAATTTCAAGACTCACATTCTCCCAGTCTCTTGAATCAGAATGATATTTCGCACTGATAAATCAAACATAGGACTAAACCCAACATGCACTTCCAATAGGTGAGGAATGTAAGAGAACCCATTTTTTATGGCTACTCAAGAAGTGTGTACTGAGAAATATGTTGGGTACTGCCAATGAGGTCCAGTACCTCAATGGTAAAATGTATTATATGTGAATGTGATATGATCAATATAAAAAGTAGATAGGCAATTCATAAATTACACAAGTGTAACAATAGTAAAAAAAAGGAAAGATAAGAAACAATCAACCATATGATGAGTGTTCATGTGATAACTGAGATACCAAAAAACCCATTCATACATGCTTATGCTTCATTATATAAGAGTGGTTAAAACAAAAATAACGATTATTGGTCTACCATAATTTCCCCTCAAATATATTTGATCAATGACATGGAAAATGAGAATTGTGCCCTAATAGAAGACCTTAAATACCTATCCATATATTTTGTCGGGCAACAAGCCTAACATACCATTACCTCTTTATCAATTCAGGACACATGGCCACCATTACCAGAAACTCTCTTGGGTCATTACCTAATTTCATCATTCCCATTACATAAGTCTCAGTCTGTCATCATAATCACTGCACATACGACATGATTCCCCTTTAATGGATAACCAACCCATGATGAAAAAATTTACATTTTATACCAAAATAAAATTATACAAATGTCATAAATCCATTTAGAAAATAGTGAATTAAACAGATATACACAGCATGTAACATCTATTATTAGCCAAAAATATTCGTAAACACTCACTAACACATGATACATGTAAAAAACTAGTCTCATGGTTTACATGTAAACATTTGGGAAATATTAGATATGGGTCTCCCATTCTACACAGGTACATGCTTAGGAGAAAAATAAATCATGGATTTCATGGAAAAATGCCTCATATTGGACAACCACACTCCAAAGGGGAGGTTTATATTGTCTTTGAAAATAAATAGTGGTCATAGCCTCGACTTATGGTAGCTTATATCAATATTGTTATGGAGTATCCATCATTTCCATTACCACCATACCCAGTAACATTAATAATGGTTCCTTAGACCTGTAAGGAATTATATACCATTAAATAATTAATAATTTCCTGTTATTTGTAACATATTTGTTGATAAACAGTCATCTTCCCAACAGTTTCTAACCTATTATAACATGGAAACAAACCATTCATAATTCTAAAGGGTAGAGTACATGAGACCACCTACCTATATACTAAGTAAACACCCTTACCAAAAATCCAAGGATCATTTTTGAAATATGTCCAACAATATTTATCCCAGATCAATCTCCAAAAGGATTGGGTGTCACCAACAAGACAAAACCTCAACCAAACATGAATGGAATATCCACTACAGTATTCCCACATATTTCATAGAGGCATCCCATAGATACAATTTCATTTAATTGAGTTTTGAAAACTCATAAAAATTTCGGAATATTCAATTAAACACCAAATAGATACACATTTTCATCATCATAGGGCATACTTTAACAACGAAAATATAAATACCCATCATTCTTGAAAAATTTGAACAAGATCTATTGGTATTGTAATAAAATTCTCTACTTACAGTCATTCCAAATATCTATCAATTATCAAGTAGATGATGTAGAATGTGATTTAAAGAGAATTGAGACATAAAAGAATCAAAATGTCAAATTATTCAAAGAGGAATCCAATACGATGAAAGACACATGATCCACCACCACATAAGGAAGAGGGAGTCATGATCAAGGTATAATGTGGGATATCATACTGATTCATTGATGGATCTCACCTACATCCACCAAACTTCAGAGTGATCTAATAAAGGGTGGAGAAAAAGAGATAACAATTGAATGAATCTTAAAAATTCGATTCTAGTTGAAAACCCTCATGGGGAATCAGTCCAAAACACACTGCAGAACACAATTAAATTATTTTCCCACCATGAACCAATGGATAGATACTCGGGTTTATCGGCTATATAGTGACCCATCAGTTAGCAACTTTGGGCACAACAGCTAGCCGGTGCACCAAGTAGGTCACATGGGATACTTCATGGACCAATGGACATCCATTTATACTCCTAATGTTTTGATTACCCTAGTCATTCCAATATCCATCTATCGATATCAGATTAATCTACTAATATAACTTTCAAGAATACCTATTAAATATATTTGAACATGAATATTCTTAGTTAAACCCCCAATTATCAAGATGATATATACCCAAGATGGAAAGATCAAATTTCCTCTAATATTTATTACCCATAATGAAGAAGTTCACGACAATATCATCACAATTATCTTATCATCCTTAAGAGGTTATAATTTCATGGGAGTCATGAATCCAAATCTACCATAATCACACACAAGATAGATTACTATATATTCTATCCATGAAGGCCAACTAACATCCCCAATTCATTAAGCATTCATGAAAATACATCATGCTCTTTTTTTCATCTCAATGCATATACATAAAAAACTAATCTATACTATATAATTAAGATGATACTGAGACTATGATCACCACATATATATAAATTGACATACCAAGGTCTCTTCAACCAATTCCACCTAATGAGTTAGTGTGTTGTGTAACATTGGAATCACTATATGGAAGACGATAATCCCTATACAAAACAAGTTTTTTATAGTTCAACATCATATCTGATGTGGTTCAGTTCCATCACGTCTGATCATATTCAAAACATGGGTAAAATGTTAATACTAATACCTTGTTCTTGATTCTAAACCAAACAATTGATTATCCACTATAAAATGTCACATGAACATGTCATCCTTTCCTAGAAGGCCTCATAAAAAAGTTAGGAACCTCTATCATACCTGATATAATGACATCCATGTAATTCTAAGACAACAAATTTAGTTTCATGTGGAAACAAGAGTTAGTTCCTTATTGAATGACTTCATATAAAGACACTCAACCTCAGAAACAAACATTCCCTAAAGCCATTGTATCAGGATGAATTCATCCATAGAGAAAAGTTATATCATTCTGAAATACTTCTCACTATCATCAGTAAAATTGATGGAAAATTTCATGATTGGTTCACCAACATCTCACATCAACTATAAAGATCTCAATTGAGTGTCAGTGCACCACTGACTGAGTAACTCTTAGATCATACTGACTGTTCCCAAATTCCCATGACCACATCTAGTTTCTATTCAGTGCTACATATGAAACATACCTCAAGCATTAGTTATGAAATTAGACACTCTCTAGTGAATTATAAAATAATTATACAATGTCACCATGATCATTAATTTTTAATTTTTTTCAATAATCCATGACCATTTCTACGATTGGGTCTTCTACTCATGAATAAATCTGTCAACCCCACTAATTGAGTATCCTTAATGTCACCTCATAATGCATGGATCGGTCAATCCATCCCACAACTAGTCAATCATCGATCATGATGACTACTAATGAGCATATGTTTATACTCAATTTCCATGATTACAAGAGATACACAAATGCATTAGTGAGCTCGCTATGAGTGTGATCCTAAACTAAAACCACTATACAACATCTATTGTAGTTCGAATATTGTCCACCCACAACTTGTGTAATTTTCAATGGTACATATGTGTTTTTATCACCACATAGTATTGTAGTTCCGAATTTTAAATACCTGATGTGAATATTCTCTTTCACATCAAGAGTGTTACAAAAATCCAACCCAATTTCACATATACTCCTCATGTAGATTTATTGATCACGTAGCTATTCAGTATTTATTTCAACCATTATACCAATCAATTAAAAAGATTTTGTATTATAAATTCCAAATATTTTAAAAAAATTAAAATCAACTAGATTCAATTATTTAATATTTACAACTTGTGAATAGGGTGATTTCAAATATTTGGATGATTTCATTATAGTTGGAGGGGATTCTTATAACCAAGGATATAGATTAAGAAAAAATGGGCCAAAATACATAAGACCCCCACCATAAATCTGGACTAAACTTCACAACGATGCTAATCTATGGATCCAATTAGTATGATATTTTTTTGGATGATCAAAAATTTACTGGTTTATAACCCCTCTAAAGACAACCAATCCCAATTCATATATAAAGTGTAAAAAGATCAGATGTATTCAAGAAATATAATGTAATGTATTTGAAATGTTTTGTTCAATATTTTGGAACTATATCTCAGTTTACAAATTTTATGGCCATAAAATTATACATGGATATATTAAAGAGGTAGGAAATTAAATATTTAGTTTTTACCAAAGAGAGATAATGATATTTACCTACCCAAAACCATGGTCCAATTAGTTTATTGAAATTTAGGTTTCTAGAACAACCCCCACATTTACATAAAATTGAACATTGGGAACCCCATTTGTTTGCTAAAAAAAGTGAAAAACAAACTACCATTTTAGAGACCTAAAGGAGTAATTTTTCTCATCGTAGTTATTTTGGAGGTCCATATCTTCAATGGGAGATCTGGGCTAAAGGTTGTGTTTCAACTAAGCATCATCCTCCTCTCAATGGTGAGCTAAAGGGTGGATGGTCATTTAATGGGAGAAACACTCACTTTGAGGGGGATTTATTACACATGTTATTCTATTTTTTTTATAATCTATGTGTGAAAGATTTTATTTATGATAAATAAAAACGTTCTTATTATTTTAATGAATTATTTTGTCTTATTCAAGTGAAACACTATTTTTATCAACACCGATTAGGTTGAGATTTCAAATGTGAATGTTGGGTTGCTCTGATTATACAACACAAGAATATTTTTTCTCTCACACATACAAGTTATTTCATTATTCTTTGGTTTCCCTTATTATATGGTTTATGACAACCCTACTATAAATATCAAATCAATACATGGTTTATTATATATGATTAAACATCATACAATAGAGAATATTGATAAGTATATTTTTTAGGAATTAGGAACATTACATAACCTCTTAAAATAGGAAATACATCTTATTTATTGAAAAATTTCTTAACATGATCATAATATTGCACGTATTTTCAAACTACATGGGATAACATGGAGGAATACTTACCAAATGGGCGATTTATAAATAATAGTATTTGAATAATCATGGCATAAGGTAATACATGTAAGAAAATATTCATATAAATGGGTAATAAAATGAACATGAATAATAATGCATGATATAGCATGATATTCATAACATAGGAAATGTGGAAAGTACTTAAAACACTACACCATTATCATAGTTCAAGGATAACTGAAATGATATCATAATGGAAAAATTGCCATAGTGGTATTTAGTTTAATCCCTAACCCAACATGGTGTCTTAAGAGACTTAACATTACCCAATCCATTGGAGCGATATATGATTCGTAGGGCACAAATTAATTACATTTCATTCTAATGCTTATGTGTACCACATAGTACATAAAATTAGGATTCAATCATAAAAATATTATATTTGACGATGAATGTTTTTCAAGTACATAAATGTTCATCCAAATTCATTGAAGTATATTTTTATAAAGGTGAACACACTTGACTATAAATAGGTATGGTATTGAGTACTTGATTGTTTTGGCAAGGAAAATCAAAGTGAAATTCTTCTAGCATAACGACGTCACAGAAAAATTCATAAAAATTGGTTGATGATAGAGAAAAGGGAATATATTAATTTTTAGATTAAATAGACAGTAATTGGGACTTCTGATGATATATGCCAACATATTTAATCAGAAATTGAAGGCATAAGATAATATTGAAATTTGATTAAAGATGAGAATGTGAGTATCCCTTACTTAACAGTGTGACCCCAAATGCTTGGATTGAGCTTGTTTAGAGCATGGGGGAAACATGAGAAAACAATATAAGGGGAGGTAAGAGTGATGAATTGCTTCAAGGGTCATAAATGAAGAGAAATCGTATATTGGGTGGGTTTATATAGGAAAATAGAGGGAAAATCATTATCATTTCTCACACACAGGTTTTGGAATCCATAAAATAAGATATCCAAAACCATAATCATTAAAATTCTCTCTTCCCGTGCTTATACAAAATGATAATGGTTTACATTATTTTATTGTTATGAGGGTCAAACATAATAAAACAATTCCATTTATTTTGTGGAGGAGAGTCATAATTTTGAATAAATTATTCTAAAACCACAAAATATATGAATGGTTTTTTAGCATTCATAAAGGATTCATTAAATTAATAAAAAAAATATAAAATACCATTTTATTAAAGGGAAATCATATATTTAGTACATTATATCTTTTAGAGTATTTATTTCACCACTTTTAGGTCATTATTATTTCATAATACAGACCGTATATTTATATTGTATTTAATTATTAACAAAAAATTAGACTGCCTCATAAAATTATTAAAAATTTAGCACTAGATAATTTTCATATTCTTATTCTAGAAATAATATCCACATTATCTAAAAACGTTTCTAATTATGTGTATTTTTTTTAACATAAGAATTTACATTTATTAAGAAATGCTCTTTTTTGACCACAACATTTATTGAACCCTTATAAAAATTACATTTGAATTTATTAAACTTTTACCATAATTTATATTTAATAAATTATATTTAATAATATTTTTTTCAAAAAATTGTTATTTCAGAAATTATAATATATTTCTTCTTTGAATTTTACAAAAATAATACTATCTTTGCTTTATTATATCTGAATAAAAATCACTTATAAATTAATAATAATCTGATTTAATATATATATCTATTATTCTAAACAAAAAAATGTATATACTCATATTTCTAGGGTATTGATACATATCCCATTACTACACCCACAATCCCATTAATATTATGTTTCATGATGGTGAGACTTATTTGTGGTGGTTCACCATACATGGTTTTGGCCATGATCTCAACTATCTTGAACTTATCCTGTAAATGATTTCACTCATACATAGGTTATTGGATTTCATATTCATCTTGTTAAATGGAAAATACATATGATTCTATATCCCTTGGATGCCAAGATAAATGGTCTTCATGTTAAAAGATCCTATAAGTTGAAGACATCACATCCTTTGTTTGTGTCAATTTGATTTGTTAAAGCCCTATATTTATACAAATCATGTGATCACTATTCGATGGTTATATTATTAGTGGTGAAGATGATTACTCATTCTTTCAATTAAATAGAATAGAATAAAACCAAATAAGTGAATGTGTCTTATATAACCATATTAGACAATAAACTGTTTAATTAAATCACAAGAGGAACATTTTTATAAAAAATCAGGTCATTAAAATCTTCCACCATTCAAAAAGATTTGTCTCAAACAGCTTCTCCACCCTAAAACAGATGAGGGTTACTCTATTTCATCACCTTATCTAGTTTCCAAATCTATTTCTCAATCATGTGGTATATCCAAAACTCTTTGACAATGTCCATTTTCATATTTGGTAGAAATTTTTCTCTATGATATATGATCTTCACTCGCTACTCCTTATAATAATGGTCATTATCCAATGGTTTGACCACTTTAGTGAGTACATTTGAGGGGTCGAGTATGTAATTTCTCAAAAGGCATACATGGATTATATATTGTACATGAGATAGGATGGGTGGGAGTGTATGTCATTTGGCCACCACCCTAATGTGATCGAGGATCTCACAGTGGGTGTGGTATCTTGGATTATGATTTTCCATCTTCAGAAATGTCATCATTTTATTCCATGGAGATATGAAGAGGAATTCAATGTCTCTAAAAGAAAACACTTGGTCAATTTGATGATTATCATCATAGATCTTCTCTTGACAATGAGCATCCTTTATGTGCTGTTGAATGGTCTTAAAAATTTCCACCATTTTCTTGATAATTTTATGAATTAGTAGTTTTGATTCCCTATCTTCATATCAATATTAAGTTTTTTTGAACCTCTTCCCATAAAGGGATTAACAGGGAACCATCTGTATGCTTGAGTTAAATATTTTGTTGTAAGAGAATTTGACAAGAAGAAGATGCTGATCCCATCCTCCATTGAATTCAATTAGGCATGCTCTCAACATTTCCTCAAGTGTCTGGATAGTTTTCTCGGATTGGACATATGTTTTGGTGTGATAGGTCATATTGAAATTCAGAACAATGTTTAGAGAATTTTGTAGTATTTTTTAAAATATGGAGGTGAATCTCATATATAAATAAAAACAATCGATAGTGTTACTCCATTCAACCTCACCACATCACTGATGTATAATGAATAAAGTTTATTTAGTGAGAACCATCTTTAATAAAAAAATATGTGTGTATTCTTCATAATATGATCCACCAGAGTCCATATATAATTATTCCCCCTTTATTCCTTTAAAATACCATGGAAAATTCCATGGTGATCTCAATCATTACATTTTACAACAATTAGTGTTCATGAATTTTTCCAACACATTTTTGTACTTCCTGGGTGGATGGTGAAGGTTAAGCGATGTGCATCAACCAAAAACACCTTAAGGATTTGTTGGCACACATTTTCTTGATCAATATATCACAAATCATTCTTCAATAAAATTGATCTAGGATGATTTCCATTTCTTAATATGTTACTCTTTCTACTAAATTCTCACAAGATCTCTTTAAAAAACATTTCACCACTCCAGAAGATACAGTTGATAAATAAAATATGAAAGGATTGATTATGTTCCTTCAATTATCATTCACATGTCCATCCTTTTTAAATATAAGAATATTAGATCCCTATCAATTCTCATCAATGATAGATTTTTTGGATCTTCTGTACATAGAGAATCATCCACATTTTTCTCCTTCCTACGATGGCAGTGGATTGACTAGTCATAGTACCTCATCGACTATATCCATCTTCATTGGATCAAATTTAGTTATTTTTATGTGAATATATCCTTGAATTTTTTTTATCAGTATATATTTCACACTTTTCTATAAATATAAAACGACACCATATTTTCAATGTGAAGATATCTACAATGATCTTTAGATCATGTGTTGATTAGTTATATTCATGTAAATTCAACTACCTTGATGTATAGGCTTTGACATTTTTATTATATATTAACATACATCTCATTCCCTTCTTCATCGCATAGTTGAATACAATTAAAAGCTCTCCACTTACTGGTAGTGAGAGAACATGTGTAGTGATGATAATTCTTTTCAACTCTTTAAAGCTATCTTCACACTCATCATTCCATGAAAAGTGACTCTTTTCCTTGTTATATTGGTAAGAGGTTTTTTTCTAACTGTGATACATTTCTCAAAAAATAGTGATAACACCTGGAAAACCTAATGATACTATAGATATATGTAAAAAAATTGGCCTTATATATCCTTCATACACTTTTTTCCTTAAAGGTACAATAGATATGTCATTTCATATGATGATATTAACCAAGAAAGAGACAGACTTTATTCATAACTCCCATTTGATATACTTGTCATCGAGCATATCCTTTGATAAGGTCTTTATCATAGTGCTCAGATGCTCCTCATGGTCCTCCTTTCTTTTGGAGTATATTAGAATATCATCTATAATGACTACACCAATTTTTATAAGGTAATATAAAATAACTTTATACATCATGTACATGATGTTTTTTGGATCATTAGTGAGTCTAAATTTAATTACTATGAACTCATATTGGACCTACCTTGTATGAAAAGTAGTCATGGGGATATCCCCATTGTTCACACTAACATGGTAATATCCTAACTGCAAACCCACCATGGAGTAGTATTGTGCCTCATGTAGCTGATCGAACAATTCATCAATACATTGTATAAAATACTTGAACTTTATCATGATCTTGTTGAGCTCAAGATAATCAATCCAAGTTCACATTGACCCATCCGTCTTATTAATGAATAGGACTAGTGTACCCCATGGTGAAGCATATTTGTGTGTAAAACCTTTATCGAGATTCTGCTATAGTAGTTTATTCCGCTCCTCATGTTCCACAATATCATTTATATACGGATACATTGATAATGTTGATTCCCTTGGTATAATCATAGTTGAAAATTACACATCCCAGCTAAGAGGAAGACCAATAATTAAGCAGGATACACATCATCAGATTCCATCGAAATGGGAATGCCTTCAAGGATCATCCATTCCTTAGACACAATAATTTTAACTAGATACTCTTTCCCATTGGGTAATAACATCAATCCATAAAGAAGATGGTGCTAAATAAGATACATTCTCCTCCATGAAATTGTACAGAATCAGTGGTTGATACACAATATGGAGAGTGATTTACTTATTATGGATGATTATGGTTTCTCAATATAAGGAAATCCAATCCATGCCCAAAATTGAATCAAAGTTCACTAATATGATTATGAAAAGGTTCTATGGGATGTTAAAACCACAATAGTTTGATAGGAGATGAGTTATATAATTGAGATTCAATACTTTACCCATTTTCCATTTACACGAACATGTCTACATCCATTCACTGTGGTGGTTTTTGAATAGTTCTTTTAAACAATCAGGATATGAATGAACTTGTAGAACCAGAATAAAAAATTATGTTCCCTTTTGTCGAATGAATAACTATCATACTTATCACCATTTCATTTTTGGGATCCACCTTAGAAGTTGTGATTAAATAACCCTCCCAAAATACATTAAAGGTATATAGTTGTCTATGAAAACCCTTGGCATAGTGCATTTGTTTCCATGGTATCCTAGTTCATTGTAGTTGTAGAAATGAACAATAGTCTTTGTGTTGACTGGGTCATTAATTTCCTCTATCAAATTAATTTTCTTTATCATGTTGGTAATCACCATCTAGCCTCCCCTACTTCCCACACATAGAGCATGTCCTCACCCCCTTAGAAAATTTAAAGTGTTCTTCTTTCAATGAAATTGACAAGGGGATGTTTAAATTTCCTCAAACAATTATATTTTCCATAAAACTCCTTGAATTAAACTCCACTTTCCAATTATTATTCCCATGATACCCTTGGGAATCGTAGATCTCCATTTTGACTTTGGGGGCACATAAAAATGTTTTTTCATCGATATTAATGTTATGGATCACTACTGATTTCATCAGACAAGGTTTCATCCCACCAAATTTGTTTTCAACCTTGTATTCAGGGGTAATTTCAATGATGGAGGTATATCGTGCATGTCTTGTGATGTTTTCATCATACCCTTTGATAGATTCATCATATTTTTTCGTTCAGGGATGGAAAATCCAGTTATTTTTTTTGGAAAGTGTGGGGAATATATTTATTAAATAGCATTTTTTGGAATTTCATACATATAGTCAATTAGATATCTTCCTTGGGATTCATTTTCTTGATCAATGGACACCATTAAACAACTTCTCCATTCTTATGATAAAAAACTCGTAGAATCTTCTCTTGTTCAGAACTTTGAAGGAAAAAGACGATATTCTCATTGTACTTGAATCAATGTTCAACAATTAAAGGTTTAGATGATCCATTGAATGTAAGAGGAATTTGTCACATAAATTACTCAATTAAATCTTGTTATTTCTTTTGTGGATTTAGATGCTCCTCCGAATCTGAGTTTCTACTCATAACCTAAGTTATCTAAGGGCGTATCACCATTAATTTTTTGATTCCTTCTCCCATCAGGTGGGAATATCATTAGGGTAGTCATCACTCTTACCATCAAATTGATGTCTTATATGGTTCCTCCTATTTCCATGCACTTTATAGAATAAAAAGTACATTAGGGATGAGTATTTTTAAATTATTAAACACATAAATGGTAATTTAATGACATTAAAGGAGTAAAATATGTCTTATATTTATTTCATTATTGTAAAGACCTAGAATTTCCATTTAATGTTTTTTAATACATGGGAATTTTTATGAGTCTTCAAAAATTGACGGCAGAGGATTCCTAGCCCCGGTTTTCCCAGAATCAATTTCTAATGTTTTGTTCAGGTATGTTAAGTAAACGTAATAGTTGGTTTTTATAGAGTTTGAACTAGTGCTCAGAATTGAAATCTGAGAGCACCGTTGAACATGCAGTGCCGATATTCACTTTAGAAGACTTTCACCTCGATGATAGTTGGTCAATGGTGGAATATAGACTTTGTGTTTTTCGTGAAAATAATAAAATAAAATGTCACATGTTTTATTTTATTATAACCGTCCAAGTGGAAGTTGGAGGTGGGGACCACCACACCTTAACCTCCCATGAGAGGTTATGGTAGTGGGGCCACTCGAACCTAACCTCCCATGAGAGGTTACAGTGTGGGAACCACCCAGGATGAAACCACCTAAATAATGGTGGGAGAGGAAAACCTCTCAAATCCCCTAATTAATGAGGTAGAGTCTCTCTACCCCCTCCTTTAATGTTCCAAATCCTCCTCTTTATTTTATTGTTCCATCCTTGTGAATTAATTAAGTGGAGACAACTTAATTAATTCACCCTTTTTGAGTTCTTATGGTAATGATAGATTTTATAATCTATTAACTTGGATTCCAATTCTTTTGGTTAACAGAAAGGTTGGGCAATGGAGGATTAGAGATTTTGAGAGAAAAGATCTCACTAACGAAGAACGAAGAACACCTTTGACTATGAAGAACAATATCCTTCTACCTTCATCCACGGACTCCAATCGACATGGGATGTCTTCGATCGACCTTCCCTCCTCATTATCGTCAACGAACCGATGCACGAGCTCGTAATTGGAAGTGTGTGGCAGACACGAAGAACGATGATAACATCGTCTTCTTCCCCACGACTCCGTCTGCAAACAATGACCAAAGATAGGGGTTCAAGATTTGTTAAATGTCTCACATTCTTCATTTCCCTTTAAGGATTACGAATCAAAGCCACATGCTATCACTCTAACATAGAGGGTGCAGGCCGGACGAACACAGACCGACCCCCTCCGAATTTCTTTGTGGATTTTGATGCTAATTGATTCACAAGTATAGGTTGGGTGATTTTTAGTCAATGATGGTTTCAGATTGATGATGATGTCCCGAGTAGTGTGTGAAAACGTCTAGATCGAGAATCGGGCCACTAGAACTCATCTGGTGACCTGTGAAAGGTTCGCTGGTGGTCGCAACTGGCGAACGTCATTGGTGATGAAGGGAAGGGCGGCCCCCCGCCTTCCGCGTGGACACCGGAAGCGCAAACTAGCCTTCAGAAGAGTAGGATGCAGCCGACGGGCTACGACGGTGTAGTGGCAGCCGACATAAGGCCGACAACGAGAAGATCCAGAGGCCCGAGCCACTAGGTTGCCGAGGAAGGCACAACACAGCGCACGCCGTGTGGCAGAAGAAAAGGCCGCGGAGGAAGGGGACGGGTGGCCGGCTCTGCCGGTCGCTGGAGGTGGCGCAGCGCAACCACGCTGCGTGGGAGGTGGCTAGCCGCTCGACCTGCCAAGAATGGCGGGACCCCACCGCGTAGGTCACATGTGACATGGACTGGTGCCACATGGTGCCAGATTTGAACCCCCCGAACTACTAAGACTATTTGGGATTCCAGGGGGCGTGACCTACCCCGTGGACGCGGCTTCGCCAGACCCCATGTGCCCCCAGCCTGGTCCTGGCGCGAGCCGAGCCGAGCGCGGGTCGGACCGGACCCAGTGCGGGCTGGGCGGCCTCCGTGAACCAGGTCAGACCTGTGGTCCTTGTCGGAACCGCGGAATGGGTCAGACCCGCAGACAGGGTCGGAACCCAGGCCGGACTTGGGTCGGGTGGGGTCGGGCGGGGTTGGTCCGACTGGGCCGGACTGGACCTAGACCCACTTGACCTGTTTCAACTCTTTTGCCTGTAACTTGAGCTACGAGCATCCTATTGAAAAAACGTCTATGGCGCCGAAAACCATGGAGGGGGGCAGTTCTTTTGGAAGACCACACTCGAGGTTTGGACATAGTTGGGATATGGCCGGGTTGGATGGAACATAAATCCAACCGGGCCCTCGGAATAGAAATGCCAATAACTCTCAGATCGGGTGTCCGATTGACGCACCGTCTATCGTGTTGGGTTTCTTTTGGAATGACAGTTCTTTTGGATACATCAACTTGGGACTTCGTGGTAGTTGATGTATAGACACTTGATGTGAGGAGAGGACCCTCCTGGAATCAAGCATTCTTTGTGCGGATCCTTGTTGCTAGATGCACTCTGACTGCTGTTCCTGGATTGTGTGTGGGTTCGATAGCTCTGACTACTAT
This sequence comes from Viscum album, assembly GCA_963277665.1. NCBI lineage: Eukaryota > Viridiplantae > Streptophyta > Magnoliopsida > Santalales > Viscaceae > Viscum > Viscum album. The sequence continues at coordinate 76,333,334 of OY728155.1, read as the reverse complement.
TCTGGGATCCTATGTGGGTTCCACAACTCATACTACTATTCCTAGATCATTTGTGAGTTCGATAGCTCTGACTACTGTTCCTGGATCCTGTGTGGGTTCGACAGCCCTAACTATTATTCTTATATCTTACATGGGTTCGACAGAATATATGATTTAGTGGCTACATCTAATCATCTTTAACTCTCTACATAAGTTGTAAAAATATGTGAGGTGATTCAGTAACTTTGTTTTTTCTTCATGATTGAGATAGATTACTTGATAAGTTAGGTATATGTTTGGGCATATACCTAAGTTGGGTAATCAGTTGATTTCATACTTGTGGTTTATCCTTGTTGGATTTTGTGAGACATTGAGGGTCTCGATGTCCCTACGGAGTATCGTTATACTCACTCCTACATGGGATATGCCAGCACCTCATTATGTTGGATGAGATGACGGACGACGCTGGCCAAGGATGAGGGTACCAAGACTGGATGGTAACTGGAGTTGGGCCTTACGGCGGGTCGCTACATTGATGAGTCGGATAGATGTGGAGTGCTGAGGAGGTGATCTATACCTACCCTTTAGGTAGGACCCTTGGAGGATGACCCAGTGGTAGTTTTTCCTCATTCCTCAGTTATACTTGTACTTTCAATTTCTTGTACTTTCCAGATGGGCTTGTATTCTAACCCCTTTTCACTTACTGTACTCACTTGTTGGTTATTTAGATTACTCATTATTTGATCTGCTTTTCGTGTTTACAGGTTATAAAGGAAATTCCATCCAAGTTTTAGGGAATTACGCCTTTCATGCTAGTTGCCAGCCCCTGGCCTATAGAAGGCGGGCTTAGGGTAGTCACGGCCCTGACCCTTGGGGACGGGTCGTGATAAATTGGTATCAAAGGAGTCGATTCTATCGTAGAACTCAGGACTCTGATTATTTTTTTAATGGAAATAGTGTTAATTTTATTGAGTGTGGTTATCAGTTTAGGGAATCTATTATTGGTGCGCTTTCCAACGTATCCATACATAGGATCCTGACATCTGATTTCTAACTCGGTGCACGAAAACACTAATTGCATGTGTGTTTTTCAAGAGTCTTCTTTGTGAATTATTTGATTCAGCTCACCAGGTATAAATTTTTGACAGTGGCACACCTTTTTATTTTCAGGATGCCTCTATACCGATATCCATCTAGGGTTCTGAGAGTAGTACACACAGATAGCTCACTGAGTGACGAGGCCTCGGTGAAGGGCCCTTTTCCACGGAGGCACCAGTGGTAAAACTCCCCGTTGGGACACTGATGACCCCATCCCTAGAAGTAGAGAGTTCATGCCGCTTTAGCACATTTCACGAGTTCCATCACCAGAGGCAGCCCAGGTTCAGGGGCGAGACAGACCCTAAGGCAGCTGAGGAATGGCTGGAGGCTATGGTGAGAGTCTTCAGACTCGTAGGGACACCAGCCGACCTTACGGTGATCCTTGCCGCGAGTCTCTTTCAGGAAGCAGCAGACAGATGGTGGAGCTTGATGCTCTAGGTGCATGATGAGGCGACAGTAATCTGGGCAGACTTTGAGAGACTATTGCGGGAAGAGTTTTTCCCATCCACCCTATGGGTAGTGCGAATACATGAGCTACTTCATCTGCAGCAGGGTATCATGATGGTGGAATAGTACTCTGCGAGGTTCACCGACCTCTCGTGATACTCTATAGATATGGTTTGAGACCCATTATTTAGGTACAGGACCTTCGTGCAGGGGATTAGGTGATAGATCATGGATTTCATGATCTCCCTCATCATCCCAATGCAGGAGGGTGTGTTGGAGCGAGCCCTCTTAGTATAGAGTTTCTTTGGTGAGCAGTCACCACCAGAAAGACCCACCACCGGGAGTCACATGGCAAAGTATTCTGCAGTAGGCAGTAGATATATGTCGTAGAGATCCAAGAGGACCAAATCATCTAGTGGACGACCTCAGGACTCGGGCGTGGTTATGCGAGGCATAGGAGATAGATCCAGTCATTCGAGTAACATGTAGTGTTCCACATGTGGAAGGCAGTGTCACATGGCTTGTGACTGTCCGACCCACCGTTCGGATGATCATGACAGTTGAGGGACCTCCCAGGAAAGGGCATAGGTTTGATTGAGGTGATCCACAGGGCGCAGGAAGATTTGTCAGAGGAGTTGGTCATGCAACTGGTGGTGGATGACTTTACGAGGTGTTACCACCACCACCACTAGGAGGTCTACATTGACCTCAGGGAGTAGGTGGAAAGGGGAAAGATCGGCTCCAGGAAACTGGGGAATATGATCATGGTGCTCAGGAGAAGATTCGAGATATAGTTTGTGTCCACTACACCTTAGCTGAAATTCTAATAGACACAGGTTCCAGTCACTCTTTCATTACCACCACCCTCGTTCGGAGCTCAGAGATTCCGACCGAGTAGTTGGCTCGATCCATACGACTAAATACTCTTACGAGAGTAGATTGGACAATTACGCACTGGTGCTGACATTTTGGGCTTACTTAGGAGGTGGGAGCTTCGACTGGGATCTCATAGTAGCGTTGTCGAGACCTTACAACATAATCTTGGGTATGGACTGGTTATCTATAGTCCATGATCAGATTGACTGTATTAGCTGAAAACTGCAGTGTGTCCACACGGATGGGACCAGGTATACCTTCATCAGAGAGAAGTGATCCTTTGCAGCACATGACAGACTTACTCGGAGGAGAGTTCAACTGATCACTAATCAGTTGTCCTGCCTTACACTTGGAGCAATTGATGGGGAGTGTCCGAGCTATCCTGTAGTGGTGGACCAGTACACATATGTTTTCCCTGATTATGTACCCTGTGTACCTCCTAATAGAGAGGTGGAAATCAACATTGACCTATACACTAGGACGACACTGATATCTACACCAACGTATCAGATGGCTCCTACGGAGATTCGCGAGCTGCGGGTACAGCAAGAGGATTTGTAGGGGAATGGATTCATCCGGCCCAGTGTTTCTCCCTGGGAAACCCCGATTCTGTTCACTAAGAAGGCGTTTGGGAGCTTGAGGCTTTGTGTTGACTACCGTCTCCTAAACTAGGTGAATTTTAAGAATAAGTACCCACTCCTATGGATTGATAACCTCTTCGATCAGATGAAGGGGGAATGATGGTTCTCGAAGATAGACATCAGATCAGGCTATCACCAGTTTAGAGTTCGAGATGAGGATGTGCAGAAGATGACATTCAGGTGTTGGTATAACCAATACGATTTCTTTGTTATTCCATTTGGTTTAACCAATGCTCCAAAAGTGTTCATGGGACTCATTAACATGATTTTCTAGCCATTCCTCAATCACTTTGTCGTAGTATTCATCGACAACATTCTGATCTACTCGACTACGGAGTAAGAGCATGCCTACCATTTACAGGTAGCACTGGACGCACTCTGAGAGAACCAGATTTATGTTAAGCTCTCGAATTGCCAGTTTTGGATCTAGGAGGTTCACTTTTTGGGACATGTCATCTCAGAGACTGAAGTTTTAATAGATCCAGTGATGATTGAGGTGGTACTTTCTTGGGAGCCACTCAGGAGTGTGACAGAAGTGCATAGTTTCCTAAGTTTGGATGGTTATTACCAGAGGTTTGTGCCAGATATTTCCCGAGTAGCAGCACCACTATCACCGTTGATGAATAAGGGGAAACCGTTTGTGTGGTCAGAGAGATGAAAATAGATCTTTTAGGAGCAGAGGTAGAGGCTGACTAGTGCCCCTATCTTGGGGCTTCATGTGGATGGCATTGGGTACGTAATATCCTGCAACAAATTAGGGACCAGACTCAGATTTGTATTTATGCAGGATCGAGCAGTGATCGCTTATGGTTCACGACAGTTGAGAAATCATGAGTAGAAATACGCTACCCATGAGCTGGAGTAAGCAGCAATGGTCTTAGCCTTGAAGATGTGGCTACACTATCTGATTGGTGAATGTTTTACCATGTAATCTGATCACAAGAGTCTTAGGTATATCTTCTTCCAGAAGGACCTGAACCCGAGACAAATACGTTGGCATGAGTTCCTATAAGACTATGAATTCGAGATAGTATATAATCTTGGAAAGGGGAACAATGTTGCCGATCCACTCAGTAGGAGAACTGGTATACAGCTGCTATGTAAGGCGACATAGCAGTTGGTTGCTTTATAGATATCCTTTGTGGATAGAGATAGAAAAACCATCTTTAAGTCTCTTACAGTCACTCCCCCACTTCTTCAGCGAGTCAGGGAGGTACAACATGGGGATGCTGACTGCGAGACAAGACATGCTCAGATATCTACAGGGCAGGTACCTGATGGATTTTATGAAGGTGGGGAGCATGTCATCCTCTTTAGAGGATGTACTATGATGCCCGAGTTACTTTAGGAGGAAGAGTTTAGGGAGTTCCACACATCCCCTCTATCGGTATATCCAGGAGTGACAAATATGTACCAGGATCTCCAATGATAGCACTAGTGGCTGGAAATGAAGAAGGCAGTCACAGATTTTGTCTCTCAGTACCACACTTGTCAGTAAGTGAAGGCATAGGACCAGGTACCAGCAGGCATGGTTCAAACATTGGAGGTCCTAGAGTGGAAGTGGGATGGGATATCCATGGAATTCATTACTGGACTTCCACGTACATCCATAGGTCATGACTCAATTTGGGTGATCATCGACCGACTCACCTAGTCGTCCCACTTCCTACCGATCAGAGTAGGGTTCAGTAGAGAGCATGAGACGCCTCTACATGCAGGAGGTTTTGCGGATACATGGGGTACCTTCAACAATTGTCTTTGATCGTGACACACGTTTTACTTCCCGACTATGGAAGGGGTTGTAGGAGGCTTTTGGGATACAGCTTCGTTTGAGCACCACCTTCCATCCTCAGACGGATGGCCATACTAAGTGGACCATTCGGACCCTTGCGGACATGCTCCGTGCTTGTGTCCTTGACATCGATCATAGTTGGGAGGATCACCAAACTTTGGTAGAGCTTTCATACAACAACATCTATCACTCTGCTATATGGATGGAACCTTTTGAGGTATTATACGGGAGACCTCGCAGATCACCCTTGTGCTGGACTGACCAAGGGGATTCAAGACTTGTGGGACCAGAGATGGTACGAGCTACCATGGAGAAGGTGCAGATCATATAGGAGCAAATGAAGACTGCAAAGATCAGGAAGAAGTCAAATGCCGATAGGAGACGGAGACCTCTGGAGTTCGAGGATGGATACAACGTGTTTCTATGAGTCTCCCCTCGATGCTGTCTATAGATATTTGGCTGAGGTGGCAAGTTATCTCCAAAATTCATAAGACCTTTCCAGGTCCTCAGTAGAGTTGGCGAGGAGGCCTACTGCTTAGCTCTTCCAACTCAGTTGCACCAGGTGCACGACATGTTCCATGTATCCAAGTTGAGGATATATGTGCATGAACCTTCTTGCATCATTGACCATGGGGAGATGGATATCAATGGCGGGGATAATTTTAGGGAGGTTCTAGTGGAGATTGTGGATTGACAGGAGTGGATCTTACGTGGTTGATTTATACCTCTGGTGTGTCTTTGCTGGGAGCTTGGGAAACTTCAGGGGAGCACTTGGAAGCGGGAGGCTGAGATGAGTGGTCAGTATCCCCACATGTTCCCTTGGATTGAGTTGTAGCTTACAGAGAAGTAATGACCAGAGGTGGGGAGAATGTAAAGACCCAGAATTTCGGTGGAATCTTTTTAATACATGGGAATTTTTACGAGTTAGTGAAAGTTAACGGTGCATGATTATGAGTCCAAGTGTTCCCAGAATCAATTTATGAATTATTTTTCAGGTACGTTCAGTAAACGTATGATCCATTTTTTATAAATTTTGAACAGTTACTTGGAATTAAAATCTAAGTGCACCGTTTAACTCACAATGCCGGTATTCACATAAGAAGACTTTCACCACGACGATAGTTGGTCGGGGGTGGAAGATAGTTTTTGGGTTTTTCATGGAAATAATAAAATAAAATGATGCATGTTAAATTTTATTATAACCGCCCAAGTAGAAGTTGAATGGGGGACCACCTCACCAAAGCCTCCCATGAGAGGTTATGGTGGTGGGTCCCACTCAAACCTAACATCCCATGAGAGGTTATGGTGTGGGGACCACCATAGACAAAACCTCCCTAATAATGGTTGGAGAGGAAAACCTCTCAACTCCCCTCATTAATGAGGGAGAGTCTCTCCACCCCCTCCTTTAATGTGCCAAAACCTTCTCTTTATTTTATTGTTCCAACCTTGTGAATTAATTAAGTGTAGAAAACTTAATTAATTAACCCTTTTTGAATTCTTATGCCAACGATAGATTTTATAATCTATCAACATGGATTCGAATTCTTTTGGTTGCAAAAATTGTTAACAATGGAGTATTAGAGATTTTCAGAGAAATGATCTTTCCAACAAAGAACGAAGAATGCCTATGACTATGAAGAACGATCTCCTTCAAACTTCATCCATGGACTCCTATTGACGTGGGACATCTTCGACCGACCATCCCTCCTCATTGTCGTCAACGAACCGATGCATGAGCTCATGATTGGAAGTGTGTGGTGGACGTTACGAACGAAAAAAACACCATCTTCTTCCCCGTGACTCCATCTACGAACAACAATCAAAGGTAGGTGTTCTATCTTTGTTAAATGTTTCACATTCTTTGTTTCCCTTCAAGGATTACGAATCGAAGCCGCATTCTATTACTATAACATGGAGGGTGTGGGCCGAACGAACACGACCCGACCCCCTCCTCTTTTCTTTGTGGATTTTGAAGCTAATCGCGGAATGAGTCTGGGTTGGGTGGTTTTTCATAAAAGATGGTTTCGGATTGATGACGATGTCCCGAGTAGTGCGCAGTAACTTCCAGATTGAGAATCGGGCCACCAGAACTCGTCCGGTGCCCTACAAAAGTTTCGCCGACAGTCAGAACAGGAAAACGTCAATGACGACGAAGGGAAGTGGGGCCAACACCCTAGCCGGCCGAGTGGACGGTGGCAGTGTAACCGCGCCATTGGAGGAGTAGGCCATAGCCGACGGGCACTGGTGGTAAAACAACAGCCAGGGGAAGAATGACCGTGAGAAGAACTAGCTGCACGAGCCGCCGGGTTTTTGAGGAAGGCACAATGCATCACGTACCCTGCGATGGAATAACGGGCCGCGGCCATGGCGGCGGTGTCCTGGGACGAGGCTAGGGCGGACCCCATTGGCCGCCAGCCGCGGGCCTCACGAGGGATACCCCTAGTTTGTGCTGGACAAAGCACGGGTCGGGCCTCCCCGCGGGCCGGGCCACCCCTTCGAATTGGGTCAGACCCGCAGACTGGGTCTGACCCACGGACTAGGTCATACCCAATTCCAGACCCGGGTCGGTCCGACTAGGCCAGACTGAACCCAGACATGCATGACCTATTTCCACTCTTTTTCCCGTATCTTGAGCTATGAGCATCCGATTGACGAACTGTCTGTGGTGAAGGAAACCATGGAGGGGGATGGTTATTTTGGAATACCACACCTGTGGTTTGTACATAATTGGGGAACGTCTAGGTTGGATCGAACATAAATCAAACCATGCCCTCAGAACGGAAATTTCAATAACTCTTAGACCGAGTGTCTGATTGACGCTCCGTCTATCGCGTTAGGTTTCTTTTAGAAAGACATATATTTTAGATACATCAACTTGGGACTTCGTGGTAGTTGATGTATATACATTTGGCTTGAGGAACGGACCCTCTCGAAATCAAGCATGCTTTGTGCATAACCCTAAGGCTGGCTGCACTCTGACTACTGTTCCTGGATCCTGTGTGGGTTCGACAACATTGAATACTGCTCGTGGATCCTGTGTGTTTTTGACATCTCTGACTACTATTCTTCAATCTTGTGGGGTTATACAACTCTGAATACTGTTCCTGGATCCTTTGTGGGTACGACAGCTCTGAGTACTCTTCTTGGATCTGGTGTGGGTTCGATAGCTTTGACTACTGTTCCAAGATCATGTGCGGGTTCAACAGCTGTGACTGCTGTTCCTGGATCCTACGTGGATTTGATAGAATATATGATTTAGTGGCTACATCTAATCATGTATAACTCTCTACATATGTTGTATACCTATGTGAGCTAAGTCAGCAACTTTTTTTTTCCTCATGATTGAGATAGGTTACTTGATAACTTAGGTATATGTATGGGGATATACCTACTTGGGGTAATATGTTGATTTCATACTTCTGGTTTATCCCTGTTGGATTTTGTGAGACTTTTAGGACCACAGGGTCCCAGATGAGTATCGTTATACTAACCCCTTCATAGGCTATTCCCACACCTCATTGTGTTGGATGCAGTCGACGTACATCGCTGACTGAGGATGAGATTACTAGGACTTGAAGGTACCCAGAGTTGAAACTTACGGCGTGTCAGTACACGGAGGAGACTGATGGACGTGTAGTGATGAGGAGGTGATCTATACATATCCTTCAGGTTGGAACCTCAGAGGGAGACCCAATGGATATTTCTCCTTTTTCCTTAGTTGTACTTGTACTTTCAGTTTCTTGTACTTACCATATGGGCTTGTACTCTGGCCTCTTTTCACTTATTATACTCACTTGTTGGTTATTTAGTTTACTCATGATCATATCAGCTATGTGTGTTTACAGGTTATAAATGTAATGCCTTCCCAGTTTTAGGGAATTATTTCTTTGGTGCTAGTCGCCAGCCCCTGGCCTATGGAAGGTGGGCTTGGGGTAGTCACAGCGTGGGCCCCTAGGGACGAGTCATGACACTTATCTTATGAATATCTAGGCTTCAATATATCATTTCCATGAAATATTTCCAAATATAAATTCATATGGGGTTTTTTATTCCATTTGTAACATTATGTAATGCGATTTTGAGTTTACTGAAGCATATCCCATGGGTGTGTCAAACCAGGTGCATCATAAGGCCCATTGTTGTAAAATAGGTTATTCTGAATCTATTCCATCGCACCTTGTGGGAGCTGTAACCCCTATGTATATATGTTCCATAACCGTGTCAACATTTACTATCAAGATAAAGATTCATTTTGTTGATAAAAAACATACTCTTTACTTACCAAAATTTATGTATGTTTTCTTATACATAGTCTTATCCCTAAGGACTTCTCTAGTGTTTTATAATCCCAACCAAAAAATAATTAACATTTTCATTGATACCAATGATGACAACCTAGCCCCTTATTTTACATGAATACACAATCTATTAAACAATATTACATGTAATAAAACCCCAGAGATCATGAAGTCGGGTGTCTTTGTGAATTAGGTACATTACTAACAACTTAAAACATGATATACATCATCTATATTGAAAAAATCCTTAAAAAATTCATAATATTCCATGGATTTTAAAACTACACTAGATACCCTAGGGAAATACATAACAGAGGGGTGAGAAATTAATTCCAGTATGGTAATATAGATAGAATAAGGTAATACATGTTATAAAATAATCAAACAAATGTGTAATAAAAGGAACAAGAATAATAAAGAAAGATATAAAATGATAATCGTAACAAGGGAAATGTGGAAACAAAAAAAACCAATGCATCACTGAATTAGGTCAATGAAAACTACCAAGAAATAATAACAATAAAAGTACTATAATTGAATCAGGATCACTCTCTATTACAAAATGAAGTATCATGAGAATAAACATTACCCAATTCATTGGAGCGCTATATAATTCTGGTTGCACCCATCACTTTCTTGCATTATCATGGTTAGGTGTTCCATATAAAATATACAACATGGATTCATTCATCATCATATTTTATTAAAAAATTATGGAGTTTGGATTTAATACTGTTAATTCCCAATTTATAAATGTATAATTGTAAAATGGTGAAAACCCTTGAGAATAAATGGTTATGTTATTCACTACACAATTATTTTGGCCTGGAAAATGAATGTGAAATTTCAGAAGCATAATAGCATCTCACAAAAATTAAAAGAAAATTGTTGATGCGGGAGAAAGGTGAATATAATAATTAGAAAATAAAATGCATATTTATAGGAACATATAATGATATATCCTTACATAATGAATTGGAAATGGAAGGCATGTGATAATAATGATATGTGAATAGTGAATCAAATGTGAGGATCCATTACTTGAGAGTGTGACTCCAAATTATTAAGAGGAGCATAATGAGAGCTTGGGGGAACCTTGGGAGGGCCATAGAGAGAGGTCAGAGAATATTATTCATGTTCTAAAATCTTATTTAGTGTATATAAATGGGATCTTGGGTGGTTTTAAAGAGGAAAAGTGTGGGGAATTAATTATCATTTCTCAAACATAGGTGTTTGACTCTATTAAATTAAAAAAACCAAAACCCCAAACCTAACCACGATTTCAGACCATGTTTTATGAATAATAAGAGTGGTTTTTATTATTTTATAAGGCCAATGGATGGAAATAATATAATAAATCTCTTTTTATGTGGAACTGAGTCATAATCAATGTAAAATGATTTTAAAACCATAAAATATATTAATGGTTTTGGAAGATTCAGAATGAATTTATAAAATTAATCAAATAAACATAAAATATAATTATTTTATATAGAAAAAATATATTTTGTCTTGGATTCCTTTTATAGTATTTATTTCATCACTTTTGGTTCATAATGATGACATTATAGACACCAAGTATTTATATAGTATTTAAATTTTACCCAAATATTTGATTGTATCAGAATATAATGAAAAAATAACTATTAGTTAACTTTGATGTTATTATTTTAAATATAATATTCCGTTTATCAATAAAATTTTCAATAAAGTTTTATTTTCACTTTAAAAATATTAATGGGAATTTATTTAGAAATTCCGGGTTTTTTGACAATAACAATTTTGGAACACTTATAGAATGATGTATGAATTCAAAAAAATTATATGATGATTTATATTTAACAAAATTTATTCAATAATATTATTTTTTAAAAAATAATATATATTTTAAAAAATAAAATTAATTATTTTATTGATTTTTAATCTTACCAAAAAATTTCAATTTTAGTTTTATTCTATCAAAATAATAGTCATTTACAATTTAATAATAACAGGATGAAAATATGTCTATCATTCAAAACCAAATAATGTTCAAACTCAAATCACTGGGGTATTCATACATAACCCTTTAATACACAGAAAAATTCTCTATGAGAAATTTTCATAACAATGATACATACAAAGGGTGGTTCAGTGTACATGGTGTGGTCCGTGATCTCAATGAGATTGAGTTCTCCAATAAATGGTTACACTCATGGTTAAGTTGTTCGATGTCATCTTGGGCTTGGTCGTAGGCAAATCCCAGTGATTATATCTACTTTGAATTATCTGATAAATTTCCTTTATAGGGTATGATCTTACTAGTTTATGCCATCATATCTGTTTTATGTGTCAGTTGGATTTGTTAAAACCATATATTTAAATTAATAATGTGGTCATTCTTAAATGGATATATTATCAATGATAAAGATTATTAACAGTATATTAAATCTTATAGAATATAATAAAACTATTGAAGTGCATGTGATTTTATAACCATATTATATAATAAAACATTTAATTACATTACAAGAGGAAAATTGTTTATAATAGTTATGGTCATTACATGCTTCTGGTAAAAAAACATAACTATTATATTTTGGTTGTAAGGGTTGGTTCATTATACAAAATTTTGAAAGGCATGATGATAATCAAGATATTGATTATCCTAAACCATATGATTCTATTAAATCATATGTAATTTTTATTGTAATGAACTAACTATGTCTTGTAGGGAACATGAAATGACATCCTTAAATGATAATAATAAAAACAAAATTTATTTATCCAATATTAAAATATTTATTTAAGCCATTTTATTTTTGAAACTATTTTCAACACCAATACCATATTTTATTTCTTTTCATTAAAAATATGTACATTAAACTTCTTAAACTCCTTTAGATTTTACCTTGGGTGTTCCCTATGATATAAATAACATTTAAAAAATCATTTAACAAGATGTTTCATGAATACATACCCAAATTATGAAACAACTTTTGGGGTGTGTTTTGTTTTTTAGTTTGTGTCTTTTATAAATACATTTCGAATTTCTTATATTTGTGTGTAATTCTTTTCTTCCATCATTTTTAAGTTATTTTGTATAATATTCCTTATGTAGGACATGTGCTTGAAATGGAATTCATCAACGGAATTACTTCATTTATAAAATTAACCAAAGGTAATATTGCATCATCAACACTAAGAAGCATGGAATGATACCTTGATGGATGAAACACAAAACAATAACACTCTTCTCGATCCTTATTATTCATCTGAAACTAACATAAATACAAAAAAATGATGGATAATATGGATGAAACAAGACACAAAATGAACTATCCTCACCCGATGCATTTATCTGACCCGAATACACTAAAATACAAAGTAAAGAACTTTATTTAGAACTAAAATACATACTGTTACACTTATTACAGAACATTTATTGACTATCTAGAGATAACATACAGAAGAACTTAATAGATCTCCATATTTTATATTCATTGTTAAGACCTTATAATTTGAATAGATTATTTTTTAAAATTATTTTAGTAGCAATAAATTTACAATATAATAAAAAAGATTACCGGTACAATGTAAACTCTCAAATTAGAGGCTGGAGGGACATGAAACCCATTTTTCATGAAACACTACATACGAACCACCTAAACTTTTACAATAAGGAACAAAATTTGTCAAAAAATTAATTAAAAATGGTAGACACTTAATGAATACTAGGAATAATTTAAAATATTATGTTCAAGAATTTCACACCATAAAATAAGAGATAAAATATTGATATTGTACTATTTTGAATTTTTAATTAAAATCAATCATTACATGACTAATGTTGCTATCAGTGGTTAGCTATTTGATAATAACCCAATATTTTTAGGGATCCAAATGGAAAAAAATGCATAAAATAAGAAAATATATGGTTCTTGGTCCTGTATACCAAACTGAGGTTTCCTTGAGGTGTAGATAATTGAATTCTATTAGAATGTGGACATGTATTTCGAAGATTTAAGAACCCTACTCAAAAAACATGATATTTCAAAATGTAAATATCAATATCCTCCTCAAATTAATATTTGTATATCTCCCTCTAACACCCACTATTCTTACCCATTCTTTTAACTAAGAGAATCTTCTGAGAGTTTTGAGGTTTTATTCCCACGTCTCCCCAATAACCATCCTATTAGGAAAGAACAACTCTTTCCATATAACTCTAGATGGAAGCAGAACCATGACTATTGGGAAATGATTATTATAACCAACCTCAATAGCCATGTAACCATCAAGGACAATGTAGTCAAACCCAACCCCAACCATAAATAATCAATAACCACAAAGAAATTTCCTACATCCCTCTCAAAAACCCAATACTAGCATTTAGGGCATGATTATTGTTTTTTGAAAATAACATACAATTACCAAAAACCACCCATTCATACATAAAAGACCTAAAAACTCAATTAGTTGAAATTTCCAACATGATAGACTAAATGTTATTCACGTGTCTAGATGAATACAATCAAAATATGTTTCCACTCTAATGGAAACAAGTAATTCATGCGATATTACAAATTTAAGTGGTAAATTGTTTTCCTATACAGTGATTCCCCACTTACGGTATGAATTCTTATATAAAAATATTTATCTTTATCCTCAAAAGATTCAAATAAAGATTAAAAGTGTAATGAAGTTATGAATGAGGACTCCAATGAATAATTCATTCCTATTCCATTTCCCCAAATATACTATATATCCATGAATATTTATGATGATGAAATTGATAAGGATATCATAGATACATTTTAAATGATACTAGTTAACAATCCTTTATTGAATATAGTTAAAAAAATTCATTGATATTCCAAATTTCTGAATGAAAATTGAACCCCTAGATGGCGACTTAAGGAGAATGATTGAGTCAAACATGGAACAAATTCATTGACCTTGATATAACTAGAGATTCACACCAAATAAATCAATATAATAACTTTTATTATACATTTACCTATAGGGAAGACTTTATTTTATGAATAAATTCTTGATTTTGGTTCCTTTATTAATGTTATTCCTCAATCAGTGAATAATTATATACCAGTTAGAGAGACTTTTCCAATATTTACCATCACAGAACATTCCAAAATGAGGAGAAAACATACAACATGAGTGATCTAGGATGCCCTCATGCATGTAAAGAATCATAACTTCAATTCATACATTTAAATTCATCATATGAAAGATTACTAGACCCCGGGACCTAATCCTATCATAAATAAAAGTCATTTCTTTAAAATATCATATACAATCATAATCATTTATAACGTAAAGTTGTTTATGTATTTTGTGGGAGAAATGGTATGATTCAATATCCTTGATTCTATGAAACGCCATATTGAATATAACTCTACACTTCATTTATATTCAATGGAAGTAGTATCTGATATCCAAAAAACAATTTTCCCTCCTCAAACAATAATGTTGATGCACAACTATCATAGGGCATGGCAATAGAAATTTAATTTTCCTATTGTAGCACAGTGGCTGACCTGGGTTGTCTCACTTGAAAGGCGTACTGAGTTGTTCAATAACATAAAAAATTCACCCAAACTAATTATTCATGTTTTTTAATTATTTCTATGAATTTAATGGAATTTTTGAAAATAAATGAGAGTCAAAAATAAAATTCTAATTAATATGAAATACTAAACTAAAAGGAATTAGTGAAGAATGGAATTTTACTTGAGAGAACTTTTAGGGAGCACCTTCTTTGACCAGATTCAAATATTCTTAGTGAACAAACTCCATTGTATGTGTGAAAACCTTATTCTACCACAATTATAAATGAAAATCCCACTTAGTGATCGCCAAACACACCCTCCATCCACATCCTTAATCAATGTAATATGGTTGAAGATTAAGAACATAAACTTTAGACAGCCAGAGTGAGGATTACACCCACTATAAATTATACATGGAATAAACTCAAAGAATATTAAAAACATGGTATTGGGTTTAAAAACTAATTACTCCCTAGATATTTTCATTAGATTATTTACACATGAGAAGGAGTATTACAGTTCATGGTTGTAAGATGAGAAGGAGAAAAGATGGTGGATGGGTGGACATAGAAATATAAATAATGCATGAATTTATAAAATATCTAAATTAAAATTTAAAACTAAGATAAAAATAATGAAAATAAATAAATAAAAAATTAAGTGGGAATATTTGAGGATAGTCTCCATCGGTGGATAACTCCACCTTATGCATGGAAAGAATAACATGGAAAATAGGATGATTTGAGAGGTAGGAGCTCCTATCCTTTTATAGGAAGACTTATGTCCTAGGAATATTGGAACTTTTTAGACACCATAAATGGTCGATTAACTTATGTTACACTTAATTAATGTTGTTCATAATTATCTTCCTTGTCTTCTATCGAAAGTTTAGCTCATTTGTCCTCCGTATGTCGGAGTTTTGAAATTTTTGTTGGAGGTTTCATTTTCTCGATGCAAGTTCCAAGATGCTTCCTTCATCAAAATGTCATACAATAACCACCTAAATGGATTCAAATCTACAAAAAATTATGTTTGGAGGCACGATTATGTATCTTAGTTCCATTCCAGGTGGTATAACTTTAATTAAAGGTGCGTAGTTTATGATAGACTTCAGCTTCGGTGGTGGGGTCCACACTATCGTACCTTGAATTTCTTCAACATAATTGATTTTTAAGGCCTCAGGATTCGTGACTAACCCCCTTATCGAAAATAAAAACATAATGAGATAACTGAATATTATAAAAAAACAATCACACAATTTTTAATTATATTTTTTCAGGAAATGACTAATATACCCTTGATGTAACAATCTGTCAAAAATCCAGAATTAGGCACTTTTCACCATTTTTTCTCAAAACACATCATAAATACATAATTGATTCATATAAACTCAAATTGATAAGTTTGGATTATTAAAACAACATAACATCAAACAAAAAAATGTGGAAAATATTAGTTCTTTCAATTACCCCACACATAAATCGTGCATGACCTCAAGTATAAAATCACAGCATGGAATTTAGAGGACGTCGATGATAAAAATATTCAAATTCAAATGCAATAGAATTTAATAATTTTCAATTTCAAAGAAAACTTTAAAAAATAAATATAATATATCAATCTATTTTTTCATTTTTCAAAAAAAAATTAAATCTGTCATTTTACATTTCCCATTGGAAAAAATGGAAATTCAAATTTCATTCATTCAAGATTCTCAATTCATTATTATTAAGAATGCCAAATAAGGATTTAACACACCTTTGAATTTTATTTCTCATATATATAATGATACAATTCATGTCGATTTATTATCATATCATTATAACAATAACCGTATCCATAAGATTGTAAAATATTTACATTCTCCTCTTTTTTAAGAAAAAAGGAACATAAAATAATGAGGACTTTTGAAGAAATGTTGAAATGACTCTGACGATTATGGTTGGTTGGATTTTAGGTTTTAAAAATTAAGGCTCAATGAGGAGGTTTATATCTTCATTACAATTAATGATATCAAAAAGTTTAATGAAATTCTCCCCTTCAATGTAGAAACACCCACTTCCCCCAATACTCAAAGTAAGGTCGTGATCAAAGTATGTCATACTGAATGATTAATGCACCCTCATGACATTTTTTTGTAATATTGTATTTTTTTATTTTTTTGAATGTTTTTATAATATCAAAACACTCATCCATAACCTAACCACTAAAAATTATAAGATCGTCAGTCTGGAAAATGATGATTTCCGGTTCTCCAAAATCACAACAAATTTGCTATTTTTTTCTTATTTTATTCATTTTTTTCAGTTTTTTAATTTAAGAGGGGTAAATAAAGAAATATAATGAATGACTCCACAACCCTTTAAAATTATCACAATACCGCCCCCACACTTTTTCCATACAATGTAATTCATTCCATTCATCATGAATTCCTTTACTCCCACAATTCATCTTTAAAATATCTCACAAATACCAAGAGTAGGATTGGAATAGAATAGCATTGCATGAAACATGGCTCGTCCCTATAAAGGTAATTATTTTCCTCTATTGGATAACATAAGGGTTGATGTAAATATGATATTTAAGGATAAGTGATTTTAAATATTTTCCTCAATATTTTTAATGGTTTTCTTACAGTCGTAGCTTTGAAAATTTCAAATGCATGTTCTGGCAGTTGACATGTCCCAAGATCCGACAAGAAATAAGCTAAAGAAAAAATAGTAAATTCCTGGTCAAAAATCCTCTAGGGAATGAGACATATGATATTGTAGAATCCCTCAAGGCATTATAGATAATAATAAATTAATTCCTATGAACTTCATATATTCAAAGAATGAAAAATTTATGGGAAATTTCATTTACATAAATAATCAAATTCCCTTAAATAATGAGTCCTAATTTAAACATATATTCTTCATTTCAGTCAATTTATTCTCAATTTTTCTCATTAAATATAATAACCATTGAAATATAAAAGATGGAATAATAGTAATACTATGAAACTTATGTCTCCTAAGTAAGTCAAATAAAGCATTAATTCAAGTGTAGGCATGCAATTTTTATCCTTAAAACTCAAAATATGTTTTGGACCCAAAAAATGAAAGAAGTTTAAATGATAATCATAAAAAGTAAACTCTATTTTAAATTAATTATTTTTCCTCTTCGTCCAATGATTGGTGATTCCTTCTCCCATCATGATCTTAAAAAAGATAATTAACTCAATTAATCACAAGGATCATTTAATTTAAGCTCAAAATGAAAAGGGGGAGTGGTCCACGTGATGGACTAATTAATAATACATAATTTGAAATCTAAATTCCTAATATTGAAAATGAAATTACTAAAAATCATGTAAAGGATAAATCATTGTTCAATCATAAAATTTGGGGCTTGAATTTTTACTGCCTCTAGAGTACAGTACCTACTGTTTTCTGAAGTCTGATGGTTGATAAAGCATAATTTATTTAAACCACCATACGTGGATTTTCCTATCCCGTGCCTTATCCTTGTTCTTGAGGAAAGAAAAATTTATAGAGTAAACTATATCCTCCACCTTCACAATGACGTATAACTTTCATGGGGGTGTTGGATGATATATTTAACCTCCTATTCTTTTTTTTGTACTTGTGAAACGATCTTATCTTCCAATGCTAGATTTATATGTTCTTCAGCTTCTTTTATGATTTCTTCGGGATCAGCAATATGGATCTCTTCATGATGAGGCTCCTCTAGTAGATATTAAATGTCTTCATGGAGATCCAGGAATTCCTCAACAGGTTCTTCATTTTCCACATCATCCCCCAAGTCATATTATGATTTGGAAAAATCTGAAAATTCAATAAAATTAAGATATATACTCAAATTAATTTCAACAAAATTTAAATAATTTGATTTTAAGAATGTATAAAATCCCGGATTATGTTTTTAATTAAGATCCGAATCATTTGATAGTTCCTCTTAGTGTTGATATTCAGTTGATGGAGGTAGGTAGTCAAGCTCTTCCTTCTTTACTTCAAATTCCACCACTATGGGGGTTTCTTCATTCAGTGCTTCTAGATCTTCTTCGTTGTAAGGCTGGGGAGATCAACCAATTCCTCAAATTCAGTACATCATTCATCCAAATCATGTTGATCACCCACAAGTGGTTTTTTTGGAATTCCTTCCTCCCTTTCCTCTTCAGGTTATACTATTTTAAAGATGAGTGGTGAAATTTCTTCCACCACTAACTTATGTTCTTAATCAGGCTCTGGGTTGGGTTTCTCCTGGGTAGTATGGGAATTTTATATTTTCTTTTCTCTTTGAATCCTTAGTCCTTATATGCTATGTTAATGTTCATTCACACAAGCTCTATTTTACTCATAAATAGCACCCTATTTTTTTTATTGTTGTAGCCATAAGTAGTCATTCCAGCGATAGTTAATTTAATTTGAATACATCATATAACCATATCTTTATTTGTTTTTGATTATTTTTACAGAAAAATGAAAATATATCAACAATGTGAAAATAGAAAAATATAAGTAAACTACTAATTGTATCCCCTACCATGGTTCCAGGTTTGATGCACTCTTATCAGAGGGTTTGGAAAAACTAGTTTAATTTTTCCTATGAAGCACTGTGGCTGACCAGGGTCGTCTCATTTGGGGAGCGTTATTCGTTGTTCACTCACATTAAAAAAATCTCCTTCAAAAATTATTTTTGTTTTTGTTATTCATATGAATGAAATTGAATTTATGAAAATAAATTAAATGAAAAAAATAAATTCTAATTGATATGAAATACTATACAAAATGGAACTAGGGAAGAAAGGACGTTCTCCCTATAGAGCATTCAAGGAGCACCTTCATTGACCGGCTCTAAATATTATTAGTGAACACATTCCATTGTATTTCTGCACTACTTAGTCTACCCCAATTATTAATGAATGGTCCACTTATCAATATCCTATCCCACCCTCCATCCATCCCCTAAATAAAGGTAAAATGGTTGTATATTAAGAAGTTAAACATTATATATCCACAATGAGGATTACATTCACTATAAATTATCCTTATAATAATATCAAATCATATAAATAACACGATCTTGGGTTCAAGAACCTAATTACACCCCTGGGATATTCATCAGATTAGTAACTCATGATCGTGAGTATTATAGTTCATGATGGCAAGATGAGAATAATAAAAGTGGGTGGATGGGTGGACACAAAAATAAAAACAATGCATGAATTCATTAGAAATCTAAATCAAACATGAAAAATAAAACAAAAATAAATAAAATAAATAAATACAAATGAAATGGGGAAGATTTGAGGCTGTATTGATTTAGTGTATATCCCCTCATTGGTTCCTTGAAAGAATGGTATTGAAAATGGTACGACATTAGAGGTTGGAGATCTTCTTTTTTTGTTGGAAAATTTATATCCTCTCAGTGTTGACACGATTTGGACATATTAGTTGGCCTATGAACATGTGGTCCCCTTAATTAATTTTTTATTAGTTATATTCCATGTCATATTGAAAATTTTTAGCTCATTTGGGCATATTATGTTAGAGTTATGAATTTTTCATTAGAGGATTCCTTTTCTAGACACAGGTTGTAGGATGCTTCATTACAAAAAATGTCATTCAATGGCCACATTAATGGATCAAAAACTCCATAAAATTTATTTTGAATGTTTGATTATGTTTACTAGTAAAATAATAGGTGGGAAAACCTCAATTGAAGATGCATAGGTCAATAGAGACTTCTGTTATGGTAGTGGTGTCCACGCTGTCCTCCTGGGAAAGTCTTCAAATTAGTTGTTTTTTATGGCCCCTAAGTGCGTGAATATACACCTAGTCTATAATAAAATGTTTTAGAAAATAAAACTAGTATTCTAAATAAATAATTACTCAATTAAGAATTATATTTTTTATGAAATGACTAAAAAACCTTGATGTAAAAATCATTAAAAAATCCAAGATCAGTTGCTTTTCACTATTTTGCTCAAAACACAACATTAATACAAAATTAATTTATATAAGATAAAATTGATAATTTGGGATGAATAAAAAAACTGAAATTCATAAACAATGTGGAAAATATTTTCTCTATCAATTACCCACACTTAAACTATGCTTTTCCTAAAGAAGAAAATATCAACATGGAATTCAGAGTTCACCAATTCCACCACTCGAGTGGTTTCTTCTTTCAATGTTGTTTGATATTCATCCTTATAATGCTTGGGGAGATCAAGTAGTTACTCACATTCACTCCAAAACTCATCCAATTTAGGTTAGTCTCCCACATGTGTCTTATTAGGTAATATTTCCTCCCTTTCCTCCTTAGATTCATTAATGAGTTGTGAAATTTATTCCACCACTACCTGAAGTTGTTACTCTAGATTAGGGTCCAGATGCTCCTTAGTCGTATGGTCATATTTTGATATCCATTCTATTTGTATCATTAGTCATCCTATAGCCTCTTTATGTTCATTCACTTTAGCTCTATTTTACACTAAAATAGTTTCCTGTTGTTGTTGTTTAACCTGTGAGTAGTCATTCCATGCATATTAAGTGTAATTAAGATACATCACGAACAATTTATTTTTTTTGTATTTTTTAAAGAAAAATGAAATTATATCAACTATGTGAAAAAAGAAAAAGAAAATTAAAATACTTATTTGATCACTGGAAATGGAACCAATTTTGATGCATGCCTATCATAGGGCGTGGCAACAACATTTTTATTTTCCTGGAGCAACATAGCTTTTAACAAGGGTTGTCTCACTTGAGGGGTGTTCTCAGTTGTTAACTCAAATAAAAATAATTTACCTAAACTAATTCTTTTTGTGGGTTTTACTATTTCTATGAATGAAATGGAGTTTAAGAAAAATAAATAAAATGTACCAATTAAATTCTAATTAATATGAAATACTAAACAAAAAGGAATTAGTGAAGAAAGGAACTACTACCAAGAGAACATACAGGGAGAACCTTCATTGACCAACTTAAAATAATATTAGTGAAAACACTCCATCGTATGTGTGAACACCTTACTCTACCCTGATTATGAATGAAATGTACACCTATAGATCCCTAACTGCACCCTCCATTCACCTCCTCAATCGAGGGAAAATGGTTGTAGATTTAGAAGATAAACATTAGATATCCACAATGAGGAATACACCCACTATATATTATCCTTATAATTAAATAAAAAATATTAAGAACAAGTCCTTAGGTTCAATAACCTGATTAATCCCTCGAGATATTTTTTTTATTATTTACTCATGACCCTTAGTATTATATTTCATGATGGTAAGATCAGAATAAGAAAAAGGGTGGATGGGTGGACACAAGAATAAAACCAATTCATGAATTTATTTAAAATCTTAATAAAAATTGAAAATTAAAACAACAAAAATTAAAATGAATGTGTGAAGATTTCCTGCAAGACTCGATCGGTGGAGTTCTCCTCCTTGGTATTTTGAAGAAATGGGATGATTTGAGAGGTAGGAGCCCATATCCTTTTATATTAATATTTCTATCCCCCGATTGTTGAAACCTATTTTACCAATTAAATGGTCTATTCATGCAATGCATCCTTTATTAACGTTGTTCTTAATTATATTCCATGTCGTGTCTTAATATTATACCTCATTTGGCCACCGTATGTTAGAGTTATGATGTTATCATTTGGAGTTTCTTTTTTTCACAATGGTTCCCTAAATCATCCTTCAAACATATGTCATTAAATGACCACCTTAATGGATTCACAACCACCTCAAAATAATTTTTGAGGTGAGATTATGTTTCCTAGTTATATTCTAGGTGGATGAACCTAAATTAAAATGTGTAGTACAGGATTGACTTCTGTTATGGTGGTGGGGTCCATGCTATCCCCATGAAAAGTCATAAACATTATTTATTTTTAAGGCCTCAAGATGCTCGAATCATCCCTTGTCTAGTATAATTTTTTTGAAAGAAATAAAATAATTATTATAATAACAAACTGATAAGTAAATTTGGAATTATATTATTCATTAAATGACTAAAATACTGATAATGTAATAATCTGTCTAAAATCCAGAATTAGGCACTTTTCACCATTTTCGTCAAAACAGATCATATATCAAAACTTGATTCATATAAGATCAAATTGATAATTTAGGATGATTAAAAAAATTGAACTGAAAACTAAAAATGTGTAAAATATTTTCTCTATCAAATATAAATAATTTTTATCTTCTCCACTCATAGATGGAATGGTGTTGAACATAATGTATCTACATTGTATCAACCCAAAACTAATGGAAAAGAAGAAATTTGAATACAACAATTTTAGAATATAATGAAAAAACTAGACAAACTAATAGGAAATGTTTGAGTATATGCTTGTATAATAATCCTTTGGCATACTATACAACTTTTAACACCTCAATCAAAATTTCAACATATATTATTTTTTTATAAACTCTCTTCAATTCCCTACGGATGTAGAAAACCATATATATTGGGTTGTGAAAAATATAATATGAACTTCTATAATAGAGGATATCATAAGAAGTTTCAAATTAAGGTTCTATAGGATATTAAAAGAGACTCATGCATGATAATCTAGATATATAAGGAGAGAATCAATGATTCCCATGACCGCATCATCCTTTATAGTAAATTACACATTGGGATGAAGGCCCCCATTACATTTCAAAGTTTAGGTAGCACACAATTATGCTTTATTCCTATTGGTTTTGTCCAAACACTATTACTAATGACTATCCATTTAGTTTTGTGTCATTTAAAAATGAATAAACAAAAGAAACATTTTCCATTAATCCGATGTGACTCATGCACTTTCATGAATCCATTTCTGAAATCCCTATAAACGAACTCAACCATTGGGAAGAATATTAGATATTTTCCCTCCTTCACACATTTAATTTTATTATAGTGAAAACAATAAAAACTAGTGGAACTGGGGTGGAAAAATTCATGATTCAGTTTTTATTTTTTATCATCTCTCTAAAATTCACCTTTTTTCTTAATGCATATTATTTTACATTCCCCACTTTTTTATGTTCATTGGGATTTTCAAAAACATTCTTATTTTTATCTTTTTTCTCTTACTCCACAGTATTATTTACATAACCCACATTTAATGTTGTAGTAATCATTTTATATTGCAACCTAATGGTGGAAATTATATAAATTATTTATATATTTTTTCAATTTCTTGTACTCTAAAAATTTGAAGAAAATATTATTCACCGATGCCATGTGAGTATTATCAGGTATTTAAAGCTGAGGTTTTATTTTTTTAAGTAAAATATTTTATTTTAGATGATATAAATTGTTTTATATCTGAGGAACCATTAAAAATATTGTTACCCTATGTGTAATTAGTTTATGGTTTGATAATGTCACATAATATCTCTTCACCATATTGCACTCAACCATGATCTATGAATGTTTCTCAATTGACATAAGGTAAATATAACATAGGTTAATATTTATAACCTTTCCAATAATTTTTTTTCATATTTTCATCCCTTATTTAATATTTTTCACCACATTATCAGATCTACCTACACATGTGTACATGTCATCCGACTCTTACATTCCCTAAAAAAACTGAAAAATTTCATAAATAAATAATGATGTAGTGATAAAATAATCAAAATATGGGGATATCTAGGTTGAGATGTTATCTTTTGACCATCATGATTAATTAAGTGAGTGGTTCATGAAATTTTATTGTAAATTATATAGGTTAGGTTCTATGGAATGAATCAAGAACAAATATTTTTTTTTTAAAATAAACTTTATTTACTAGATAGAGAGTGGAGAGAATATAGTGAATCTATTTTCACATAGACACACACACTTGTGATTATTTAGTGACACAATTGCCTTCTTATTTACATGATAATATTGTTATCGTACATCTACATGAATTGTTTTCGATACAATTTATGGAACATATTTTTCTATGATCACTGAGAATATATCCTTCGTATGGTTTTTACATTGATCACATTTCTATAAATAATTACATTTTTATTTAATAAAAAATTTCCATTATGTTGGAAATATATCCACGATTAATTTTGGTAAATGTTACTTTTCCAAGACTATAAATTGTTAGGTATGGGGGTGTGATCACATAGCAATTCACTATTAATTTCCACCCTTTAAGAATTATGTTAGAATGATTTTGTGTTATAAATTCCCAATATAGTGTCAACATTCACATCATGTTTGATTTAATTATTTAATTTCATATCATTGATTAAAGGATAATTTAAATTATTTTGATTATTTCATTATAGGTGGTGGAGATTTGGAGGAACATGGATGAAGTTGAACAAAAAGTGGACCAACTGCATAAGATGCCAAACACACATGTGGACCCAAATACACACTATAGAAAATCCTTCAATCCAATAGAGCTGAAATTTTCTAGTCTTATCCATAATATTTTAGGATACAACTCTTTTGAACATAATAAATCATAATTACAATAAAAAATTGTCCCAAAATATCGAATATTTATAATTAATTTAATCTTCTCAAAGTTAAATGTTTAGTTTTGTTTTTTTTGAAATATTGACCATTTTCTACAACAAATGGCTCGGAAATTTTATAGAGAGATATTGAATATGTGAGTAAATAAATTTTTTGTTTTTTCCAAATTTATGTAATTTTATTTACCGAGACAAGACCATGGCCTAAGTTATATCACAAGTTTTTTGTTCTGCAAACAACCACCTAATTTTCCTATAAATTGTAACCTTTTTCACCCCTTTATTTTACTTAACCATGGAAAAAATATTCCATTTTTAGGAAAAAATGATTATTATCCTAAAAGAAAATATTTAGGAGGCCCATATCCTTAGTGTGGGATCAATGATGAAGGTGAAGTTCCACCAGAACCTCCTACTACTCTCAATGGTGACATAAATGTTGGATGGTCTTTCAAGCGAGCTACACATATTTAGAGAGGGAGTTTTTAAAAATATTTTTCCAATTGGGTTTATTTAATTTCTATGTGAAATGATACCTTTATTTTTTTATCTTAACGTGGTTATTGTTTGAATTATTTGTTTTAGTTTAATTAAGATGAACACAATTCCTATCAATAATGATATGTTTGAGATTTCATGTGGGAATTATTATTTTTTTGATTGTAAACTCATAAAAACATTTTCTTATACATAGATGATATTTAAATATATTATCACATCCCACAGTTTATGTATTGATTTTGAAAACATGATAACATGATTTCTGAGTCAATAGTTGATTATATGGGAAACAGTTTTAAATTTTCGAGAGGAATCAAGAATGTTTTTACCCTAAAAAAGGGATTACATTAAACAATTTTTCATTTTCAAAAAAATATTAGCGAAGAAGAATTTAATTTAAAATTTAAATTAAAAAATTTTCTTCTAATTCTTTAAACACCACCCTTCATTTTCAACTATGAAAATCTTTAACAATTCAATTTTTTTCAAAATTTTTTAAAACCACCCTATAATTTAGTCCTTTTGTTAACAATGTTAATTTTAAACATTCAAATCTCCTTTGAAGATAATAATTTTTATTATATATTCTATAAATAAACATTTAAAGATCAATCCATAACACATTCGGGGACAATTGTTTCAAAATATGGCCTCACTTATAAGGAGCGATTTGGTTTTTAGTGTGCATTTTTTATAAGTTTTTTTGGTACTTTGTAAATATTTGTGTGATTCTATTCTTCCTTCAGATTTTGTTAGTTTTTTTCTAAACTATTATTTTTCGTACCCTTAAATTATGCTATCATCATCGGAGGAACTTATTTATTTCAAACACTAACCACAATGTATCTTGTTTCATCATCACCTAGAAGAACTAAATGGTCGCTTGAAGGGGGGCCCAAAAAAACATTGGCACTCTTCTCAATCCGTTTAGATTTTATGAAACCAACATCAATATTGAATAATATTTCATAATATGGATGAAAATAATGTGGATATATAATTTATTAAGATTAAGGTATTCCAATTCTATTTAAACAACACTAAGAAAGACTAGTTATACATTTTTAGCTCCCCAATTAGTGGCTAAGTGGACATGAAATGCATTTTGATGGAAATATACTTCCTATCCTCTTAAACTACAACAATACGGAATGAGATTGGTTGAATTTGAATATCACAAGTGAAAACACTTCCTGAATCCCTGGAAATATTAAAAATGTTATGTTCAATGTATCAACACCATCAAATAAGAGGGAAACAATTAATAAAATACATATACTATGGATTAATTCTAATAGGTAATAATATGATTGATGGTACTGCTGGTGATTCTCTAGTCGAAAACACCCTAATATATATAAGGACACAGATTCAAACCATGATAGAAAACAAGAAATAATTTTTATTTAAGATATAGTATACGAATTCAATTTTTCCTTGAGGTGAATTTTTTTCAATTTGAGAAGAAGGTGTACATTAATTTTAAAGAGGAACCTACCCTAATCTAACAATTCACACATTCCAAAGGGAAATATCAACATCCTACTCAAATTAAGTGTCGTATATGTTCCAATGAAACCCATTATTCTGACAAATTCCATTAACTGAGATAATCTTTTGAAATTTTTTTGGAAATCATCCCAGGTATCCAAAATAACAAACATATTAGGCATTAAACATATCCATATATGGATGAAAGGATAACGAAATATATAGGAAACATGGGAGTAATTTAAAACCTCAAATGTCTGAGTACCACCAATGGTAGGGTAGTCAACCCCAATCACCACCAAGAAATCCTCAACCACCACAATGGAATTTCTAGCCGCTCCCACTAAATCTCAACACTATCTTCGTGTAATTGATGAAACACATGGCTAAAAAGAACCTCTAAATAAAAATAATCACTCTATAATCAATATATGTCCAAAAAAGTCAATTAGGCCAACTATCCAACACAATGTGTAAAATCAAAATTGAAGGGTCTGGAAAAATTCAATCTCACTACATTTCCAATCCCAAGGACAATGTTAATGTTGGTTCTATCCCATGTCATAATGGTAAATATTTTATTCCTTATACTGATTTGACACACCAGGTTTCTCCTCCCCCTAAAAAATATATTTCTCTACCATCAAAATATAGAAATAAATAAAAAAAGGGTTTAAATTTTTTAAATGATGATATCCCCAAACAATACATTCCTCCCCCTCTTCTGCAAAGACACTTTAAATCTCAAAAAATATTTGGTAATGAAATTGAGAAATATATCTTGGACACATTCAAAATGGTATAACATAAGATTCCTCCCTTGGATTTATTTAAACAAATTTTCATATATTCAAAAAATATTAAAGAAAATTTCACCCAAATGCAATTACTATAGGGAAATGGGAGAGTCAACATTGAAAGGAATGTATCATCCTTGATATAACCTAGGATTTGAACCAAATGGATAGATCAAAGAACATTTATGACACCATCTGCCATAAAATATAATATATATTCTAATGAAATTCTTAATTTATTTTCTTCAAGTAATGTGACGCCTCTCTCTACGTATACATATATACATTTTATAGAGCTTCAACCAATAGGCACCATCAACCAATTTTTTAATGGTATCAAAACACCCCCAACATGAGTTATTAAGGATGTACATATGCATGTAAAGAATATCATCTTCATGTTATACTTCTACATTCTTGATATGGAAGATAACCGAACCGAAGGATATTTCCCTCTCACACATACAATGCCTTTAATTAAAAAAATATATATAATCACCAACATTCCAAATGGTACACTATCCATGGAGTTTACATTTGAAAAGTTAATTTTCAATATCATTGATACTATGAAACATCCTATTGAAGAGAACTCCAATCATCCTATATATTATGTGGATGTGGTATTTGATGCGAATAAAAAACAATACTTTATCCTCAACCCATAGTGTAATTGGGTTTTCTCTACCCCACTGCTTGATGATTTGCGCTTGTATTTATCTTTTCTGTGTTTTATGGAATTGGACAAGTTTAAATTATTTTATTTTAATATTTTAATTGTACCTTATGAGGTTATAATTACCGTCTATGATTCAGAAAATCTCAATTCCATTGATACTATTTCTATAGAGAATAAACATGCTAATATAAGGATATTTATGGGCCTCACACCCCATAAATCCTTACATAGTCTCCAAAAAATATTGTTATTTGAATTAAAACCACTTAGATATAATTTAAATTATTCTTATACATAGGGTATTGACCTATTTCCCATCATTATTTACAATAATCTCTCTCCCGATCATGGATCAAAACTACTAGACCTTTTGAGAAATTGTAACATGTTGATAGGATGGAATTAGTTGATTTTCCTTGGTTTATCCCATCTATATTAAGGCTATATATAATTTTTGTTGAAGATTATAATAAATTAATTCTATATCCATACAGCTTTAATCCCACCCTCCTTAAAGTGGAAAAATTAGATATTATTAAATTATCGGATGATAGGATCATCTATCCCAAATCTATTAGTGATTGGGTTATCTCATTATAAATTATTCAAAGGAAATGTGGAATAAAATAAGTTCAAAATCAAAGGAATGAATTGGATCCAACACCTTTAAAAAATAGTCTGAGATTTTTTATTGACTAATATCAACGAAATCAATCCACATGAAACGACCACTTTTCCTCACCTTTAAAGGACCAAATGTTGGAAATATATGTTGGTAATCCCAATTATAGCTACCTTGATGGCTAGTAAGGTTATTTTCAAAACCATATATCCTCTTAGGATTAAGAAAAGACATCACTGATGTACCCATTTGGAACATTTTCATACCAAAGGATAACATTTGGTCTTTGAAATGCTTCTGGTACTTTTAAAAATGGTATTTTGAGTATATTTTATATTACCTTTTAATGTTTTTGGATAATTTTATTAATTATTTCATATTTTATGGATATTCTATTAATTATTTTTTGTTAATACAACATTTTTCCTCCAATGTTGCATTGAAAATGATGAAATAATGAATTATGGGAAATTATGTTTCATGGTAGAGTAGAGGATAGATCTTGGGATTTTTATTTCAAGTAAAGAAATTCAATTTGACAATTTAAAAACTAAAATAATTCATTCCCTTCTATATAAAAGATGTGTGTGAGGTTCAATGTTTTTTTGTGTCAATATGGTTTTTACCACCATGTAGTTAACTATTTGAAATATTTCACTTCATTTTTCATGACTTATAAAAAAGATTTTAAATTATATATGATAGAAATTTTTAGGATGTATATAATTCAATGAAAAAGGGTTCTGACTTCATCTCCCACCATCCACCAATAGTTGGTGGATATCTCTTTCAAACTTATGTTATATTACTATGAAACTATAGTCAGGATGGTTTTTACACAAAGGGTTGCAGAGGATACCTATATAATTCTATATGAATCACATACCGTTGAGACTACCCTTTAAAAATACAAAATTAATAAAAAATAACTTCTTTCTTTTTTTCATGGGAAGAATATTGTTCATATCTCATCAGGTCAAAAAACATTATATAATCTATTCATTATTCCCTTTCATTCATCCTTAAGGAACTTGAAGCTATGTCCCATCTCATACAATGAATACTTATCCTCTAGAAGTTTGACATAAGCATTAAAGTTAATATAGGAGTGTAAAATGTTTTAGTTGTACAAATTCACAATATTTCCCCATTATGGGATCAATATGAAGACTCATCCATCACCATTGGATAATTTTTACCAAATGAGAACATTTTTGTTGTTGTAGACCTTACAACATGGTATACTGGAATTATGTTTTCTTAGAATAATATATGGTCCCCCCTTATTTTATAATTTCAGATTAGTAATGAAATAATTTAAATTCATGATGGTAAATTTTGGATGACCCATACTTTTGGAGAATATTTAGTGACATATTGGTTTGTCGGTGTGCCCCATGCCATGATTTCAGCTTTGTTTTGAGCTTCTACCACACTTTAGAAGGTGGTGGACACACTTCCTCTCAATGTAAAACTGAAAAGATCTTTTAATATGGTATTTAGTTGAAAAAATTGAATATGTACTCTCATCAGTTTTTTAATTCATTTACATAATTTAAATTCCAAAGGAATATCTCTAAGAGAAATGAAATTCCCTAATATATAATGTAATTTTGTGCAATATTTGATACATGTGATGTTGAATTTATGGGTAAAATTTTAATTTAATTTATCTTAATATACATCTTAATTTCTATTGACGATGTCTCTAAATGGGTGGAAAGAATGTATACAAGGACTGATGACTGTCGATTTCTTTAGATTTGGTGAGATCTCAAATTTTTAGAATGTTTGGTTTTATAAGATTCATCATTAGTGACCCGAGATCTATTTTTATTAATTGAATTTGTAAAGACATGATCCTTAGTTATGGGTTTGTAAATAATTTCACTACATTATATCACCCATAAAACAAATAGATGATAAGAAATTTCAAATTGGAAAATTAAACAAATCTCATAGAAACTATACATCACTATATGAAAGATTGATGTTTACACATGGATCATGCACTTTGGGAATAAAATAGAGTTTTAAAAACACCCATCAGAGTGAAACTGTATCATATTATATTTATAAAGGCTTATCACCTCTATATTAAGGTAGAACAAAATGCATATTGGGTTATTAAACAATGATATATGAACCCCTCGGAGGCATATGAGCATAAAAAGATTCATATTTAGGAGATTGAGTAAATTTTAAGAGAATCAAATGAGAACTCATTCATATGTAGGAAAAAAATTAAGGCTACCCCTAATCAACTCATCCTTCATCATTAATTCTACATTGGGTAGAAGGTCCTCCTTTACAATGAATTGGTAGATTTCCACATAGGTATGCTTGTTCCCACTGGTTTATCTGATACACTAATAATAATTTGAATCCATTTAGTGTTGTGTAGGTTAAAAATGGAAAAAATTATTCACTATTAATGGAATGTGATGGAATCCCATTCATGAAACCATTTCTATGTCCTTAGTAGAGGAAATCCACCTTTAATAAGAAACCTACCAGTTACACCACAATTTTTTATCATTTCTTCCCACACTCTCATTTCTTATAGTGAAGGAATTGCACACTCTAGGTCTGTGGGGGTGGATATATTCCTAAGATATTTAGGATTTTTATCATCTTTTTTATTTTTCATTTTTTATTGTTGTGTAGTAGTATTAATATTGCCCACATTCCTATGTTAATTGTGAATTTCATTATATTTTTCCTTTCTCTCTTTTTCAAATGTTGTTTAGTTTTTTACTCCCCCACTTTGGTGTCAGAATACTCATTTTCTATTCCCACATAATGACATAAATTATTCCAAATTCATGATGAATTTTCCAATTTCATGTTTTTTAATGTATTATGAAAACTTCATTCACAAATGGTATGTGTGTTTTAGTAATAATTTCACATTTATGTGTGATTTTGTATAAAAAATTAATTGTTTATTGATGATATAAATGGTTATATCTCTAGAAAACTATTGAGATAATTGTCACCTTCTGTGTGAGTATTTTATTAGTTGACAAGTAAACTTAATATATCCATACCACATTATACTCCACCATGAAGTGTGTATGTTTATTAATTAATAAATGGTAAATATAATTTATGTTAATATTTGTAGGATTCCCATTATTATTTATCTATATTCTCATTCATTATATGATATTTTTCATTACTATATCATATTGAGTTATGTGTGTGTACCTATAACCTAGATAATTTACACCTTTAAAAAAATATAATAAACAAATATGACAAAATAAATAATTATTGTAGAGATGGAAAGTAAAAATATGGGGATATATTGGTCCAGAGACAATGGTTTGGCTTCCAAGAATGCTTAAGTGTGTTAGTCTTGAAATTTTACTGCCATCTATGTAGGGATGGTTCGGTGGAATGAATCAATATTGAAGAAAAAAAATAAAATTAGACATATTATTTTAATAAAAAGTAGAACAAATCATATGAAATTTCTGTCACAAACACAAGTAAAAATTTAGTGATATGGTTGTCTTTTTAGATCCTTACACAGTACTGTATCATATTTCTCAATGAATTTTAATCAGATATAGTTTATAGGTCATCTTTATTCATGATCACTGTAAATAAATCCATGGTGTGGTTACTGATTGGATAACATTCAAATGATGATTAAATTTTTCATGCAATGAAAAATTTTGAAGAATTTATTAATATCTCTATGAATCATTTTCATATATTTGAATTTTCCTAGTACAAAAAATTTTGAGTTATGGTGTTTTGATTGGATAATGATTCACTATTAATTTTTACCCTTATAACATTATGTTAAACTGGTTTTTTATTCTAAATACATATTAGAATAAAAAATATACTTTATTTTTCATTCAAGTTTTTAATTTTTATTAGTGATAAAAGGTCCATTTAACTTTTTTTTAAGATTTTATTATAGGTGGTGGAAATTTAGAGGACCTTGGATAAAGATGTAGAAAAAATTGGAAAAACCACACATGATCCCAAGCACATAGGTGGACCAAATTAATACTACAACTAATTTTTGAATCAATTCGCACTTAATTTTTTTGGGATGATCCAAAATTAAGGGAGAAACATCTCTTGTAAATACACCTAATCAGAATTCATCCAAAAATTGGCCCAAATAACTTATCTATCAATGCAAATGAATATTCTCAATGTCAAAATTTTGGTTGTGTATTTTTGAAATATATCCCATTTTATAATATAAATTTCCTCTAAATTTGATAGGTACATATGGAATATATTGGGAAATAAATTGTTTTTTACAAATAGAGATAAGTCAATCTACCTACCCAACATCATTGTCCTAGTGTTATCCAAAAATATAGGTTCTCAAAACCACTAACCACATTTCCTATAAATTGTAAACATGAGAACCCCATTTATAAGCTCGACCAATGAGAAAAATATATTCCTTTTTCTGAGAAAAATATGATTCCCCTCATAATCCTATATGTTATATAGGACCTCATCTTCTTATGGGGATCAAGGATGAAGGTAATGTTCCACTTGATCATCCTCCCCCTTGTGACGGTGATTTAAACAATGGATGCTCATTTTGAAGGTGTTACACATATTTAGAGAGGGAGTTCTATCACTTGTCTTCTACTAGTTTTTAAATTTATGTGCTAAAAATTCATTTTCTATTTTATCTTAGCCTAATTAATCATTTAATTCATTATTTTGGATTAATAAAACTAAACACTATTTATCTCAACACTGATTGGGTTGAGATCTCATGTGGGAATTTGGGGTTGTTCCTATTGGAAAAAAAATCAATTTCCCTAACAAATAAATTATATTTTAGTATAATTTGGATGCTCTCATTACATTCATGAGGTCCGAACCCTGAAAAAGTGATTTTTGTTTCATGGTATTCTTTATTATGTAACATTTTAAAAGGAAAGAGGGGAATCATGATTTTTGTTTCCCTCAACAAGGGGATTCAAGAATTCGATATGAAATTTTCATAATAATGAACTAGTCCAAATGTCTAGATAATTTTAAATAACCTCCATCACTCAAAGTTCTAAATACATTACATTTATTTATAAACTATTAAACCCCATAATTAATTCATTATATGTTTAAAATTGTTTTGATTACCCCCCATTTTTTGTCTATTTGATTAAAAATATACAAATTAAACCTCCAACTCTCTTTTAGAGACAACCTAGGGTCCACCGTACACTATATATAAAACCTATAAACTCAATAAATTGAACACATAATCGCAATTTATTCATTTATCCAAGTAGAAACTACTCATGTTCTACTTTCAAAAATTCAATTTTTTTCATCAAACCCAACTATTTCATACACCCATAAAACCCATTCATGCAACCCCAACTCATACTCCAATCAGTCTCATTTCATCACACCTAGTATCAGATGCCTGAATCGTGACCATATTCCTCCACATGTCGATGACATCAAAATATTATATCCTTTTGATATCACATTCAAAACTATACTGTTTAATTTTCATAATTTAGCATGCTCCACCCATCAAACAGCTGTCAATTTAAGACCATTGAGTTCTCACCCACTCTCTATCTATTATATGTGTGATGAAATGATATCTTAAATCATAATACAATGATAATGAAATCTTTATTTAAGGTTCCATGTATCCCGTATTCCAATCATCTATACCATAGGCATCCATTATATCCATAACCCATCCTCGTATCACAAGATGTAGCACTCAAGGTGATCTAAACTCTATGATTTCAATGAAATTGATATGGCCTCTCTCTGAGGCATATGATAGTTACTCAAATTCATATGTAATCTTCGTCAATTAAACCTAACCCCAAGATACTATTTTGTTGGACTATACCTTATCAATTAAAACATCCCCAATATGGTTAGAATCAGGTAGCGTAAGAAACCATTTTACCAATAACTAGAAAAATATCTTTAAGGATCCAAGGGTATTCGACATAACTTGAAACAAGGTCTCAATAAGGTTCAAAAATAACTAAATTTAACCTACACAAGTATCAATGTATATTAAAAGATGTGTTTTCCATTATACTATTCACATCATGGGATATTAGACACCTCATTCGACTAAAAGGAATACCAAGAGTACACGGATAACACCACACAAGCTATAGTTGGAACCATAAATAATTGTACCCCTCTAATATTCACTCACACTATATTCATTGTAAGGAAAATAATTCCCACCAATAACCAAACATGGTTCACTACTCCATCTAGTTATAAATGAATTTCATCAGTCTCTCCACAATCATCATTTCCTAGACACACCACACCCTAGTTTCACATAACATTCCATAAAATGTATACATAAATTCATTCATCATCAATAAAATCACAATTGAGGATAATATTTTTTATCCGAATCCTATTTGATAAATATTATGCATGTGATGACTCTAATTGATACTTCTACGAGTCAAATCTATAATAAATTATTAACTTAAAATCCCAATCGTGTCAGGCATGGTGAAATCATAAAATCCTAACAACACAATCCGATAACATCAATACCATATTATGGTAATATGAAACTCCCATGAGAAATGTGTCTGTGATTTACCAAAATTATTTTCATCACACGATTCGAAACATTTCAATTTTTCCTAAAAATAAACTTGTATATCAATAAGGTAATACATGTATAATACCATTATATAACTCCATTATTCTAATCACGGGGTGTGAGGAAATGTTCCACATTCCATCAAGCATGCCTCTATATATGTCATAGGCTGGCGATTAATTATGAGTGTCTAATGTGAAATAACAGGGAGGTTGTACAATTAATAAGATTTCCCAACATCATTTAAATAACAAAAAAATTAACAATATAAAATTATTATAAAAAGTCACCAATAACATTCCTTCCATTCTGAAGGAATTAAGAAGAAAATTAGTCAAAGTGGAATTCATGTACCGTGATCACCCTCAATGGAGATCACAGTAATAACAAAGAAAATAATGAAGTAAATAAATAGGATATTCACTGAAATCCATGCCTAAATTCATAATATTTCAAGGAACATATCAAGACATACCACTGAACAGTTAAATTCAATACTGAACCCAAACAATATATGTAACATGTGAGGTATGATCGGGTACCCAACCTCCTTAGACTCCCATGTAGTGTGTGAGTAGAACTCAGTTTGGTACCACAAATATTGTATTGTACCTAACTGGTAAAACATGGGGTCTATGTATGGGATACTATCGACAAAAAATCGAAAATAAAGGCAGAAACATCATTGGAATAACCAAAATAACCAATTCATAAGTAATTATAAATCAACCATATGTTGTGTGCTCATTTTCTGACCAGGCAAGAATAAAAACTATCCTTACCTGCTTCATCTCCATTATGGAAGAATATTCCAAAAATTAAATCCTAACAATGTTTCAACCAAAAGGGGACCTCCAGTTTCTGTGGTTACCCCATACATTTTTATATATTACTTTAATATAAATATCCATCACATTAAAAAATTACATTAAGGCCTAGTGTCTTTCGAAGACATGGTATATAAAACAAAAAACATGAAAATAAAAACACTTTATTTTAATAAATATAATTTTCTCCAAAATCCCTAAGTGATCCTAAAACTGTATGCGATATATTATGGAATACTTGGAAAGAAGGTGTGAAATAAAAAATCCAAGTATGTAAGTAAACATTACAAATATGTATAAAAATTTAGTCAAATGTATATCATTGTAGAGAAGGATCTTGATTGATCACATTGGATCATATCATAAAGAATATGGAATCAAAAAATAATGAAAAAAACTGAAATTTGGAATAAACACAAAAAATAATACATAAAAAGAAGTAATGTATAACTTATAATACAACATTACAGGGTTGAAAAAGTCTAATAATGGATTTTTTTACTCTCTAATCCTATACATACTATCTCATGAGAGAAACCATTACCTAATTAATTGGACTGTTATCTAGAAACACCTATTATAACATGTTATTCTTTATATGTGACATAATAATAAATCAATAATAAGTAATAATCACAATAATTAACCATAGAAGGAAATTTGTTTTACAATCTAGACTCATAACAGAATCAAATTATATAAAGTAAAGAAGGCATTTTATAAATGAACCTAAGGGATAACTTTATTAAGGGATGGATAATAAGAGGGGTGTATATGTGAGAATCATATATACTTTATTTATAGTCTTTCAATAAAATTAATGAGAGATATAGAGTTATAGAGAGAGATTTCATAACTCAAGGAGAATGTGTGGTTCGTAGAGATCCCTTACCATAAGTCTGGAATTTATTCATATGTGTTAAGAACTCCTATATCATAAATATATATTTATTATATATTTATTATTGAAGATTAATCATGTATATATTACGGTATATTATTTTTTAGTTATATATTACCACCCTCTTATTAAATTCTTTTTTATTAAAATCCATATTCCCCATGATAACTACTTCATTTTTTCTTTCACGATTTTATTAAGCAGTCATAGTAATTTTACATTGATAATGATTCCATCACGACAAATTTTTTATCCTTAATAATAATATTATATAAATATATTATATATACATTTATTTATATTCATCCAAAATAGGTAGAGAATAAAATTAAATTACACCATTCACGGTGATGGTATGTCGTATGTATCCATTAACATTATTTCCATTTTTGGTTGATGGAATGAAAGGATGGAAAATGATAATTATCCATAAAATAATAATAATAATGTCATAAATAAAATATATATTTATTAAATCCATAATTATATCCATAAGTTATGGGCAGTGATAGAAATAAAATAGCACCACTTTAAGAGGCAGTAGTACATCATACACATGAATGACTAATTCATTTACCATATGATGGAAGAGTATATTAATTTTTGTGATTAAATTAAAATAATAATATCTCAATACATTAAATATACTTGTTTTTAAATTTCATAAATTTTGAGAATATTTTATGTAGGTGGATGATGAAATAAAAATAAAATATTCAATTAAAGACTATCCATCTTGATTAGACAAATTTATTTATTTTACACCTTAAATCCTCTATGGTTGGTATTATTACAAAATAAAGACCTCTAAAAGATGGTTTGTGATTTTATGAAGGGAATTGGGTAGTTATTGGTCAATATAAAATTATTTTTTTGTGTTAGGAAAAGAGGAATAGAGGTTCTGTTTCATAAAAGAGGGGTGGGGTACTCTCAAAATTATATAAAATATAAAATTAATGTAAATTAATTTCCATTACAAAGGATAAATACTAATATATTATTATATAGTAATATAATGGGTTTAAATATCATAATAAAATAATTTTTATAAAAAAATTACAATATATTTTTTACCATAATCCCATTGTTTCATCCCATGTTAGCCCTTTTTGACAATTACAGTGATAACAATGTTTTTACAATCTTTGGGTCAACATAGTCCCTAAAAATATAATATTGATCAATAAATGGACCATATTTTATATTTTAAACATATAAAAATTATATAAAAAATATTATTTGAAGATTTTAAAATAGTTTAATAAAATATTATTTATTATATAATTACATTAAAGTATTTTTTGAAACTATTCATTTTATTAGACAATTAAAATAAAATGAAAAAAATATAATTAAAATATAATACATACCAAGATATATTATATATTTTTTATCTTTAAGAAAAATTAAGGCATAATAATTTACTTGAATGATATGACTTTTAACTTTTTGGAATAAATTGTTATATTTTTCTTTTAATTGAAACATTGCTGATGAATTTATGGTAATTATTTAATATCTAATAATTAAAAATTAATTACCATGGTAATAAATGATTTATATATAAAATAAACATTTTCAAAAGTAACATATCCTCTATTTATCCCAATATTAAAAAATATAGATCCAATAAAACAAAGAGAATGTCGTTTTAAACTATTCGTAACATAAAATAACATTAAATAAGAAATCAAGGAAATATGGAATCATGTTCCCCAATTTATGATACATGGATGTAAATTCGAAAAATAAACTCATCTAAGAGTATAAATTCTAGTGTTAGGTTTTTTTAATCCACACCATGTTATTTTTACCATAATTACCGAATTTAACACCACTAGGGTGAAAATTATTTAATATGGTTACTATTACCAATGATAAAAATAATTGGGGTGTATTTACAAAAATTGTGACACCTAATTCAAAATTAGGAATAAATGTTTAACTCAAAATTCAATGAAGTGGGATAAATTATTTTACTACTAAAAAAATTTGATTAAAATTGTTTTTTCTGAAAATTAAATTTTTTAGTATATAAATGTTTTATTTGATATTCAATTAAAAATCATTATAAAAATTGTATTGGTATTATATTTTCTAAAACTAATCTAATGAAAATTTAAAAGTATTCCAAAAAATAATTTTAATTTTTAAATATATTAAATAGAAATATAGTTCTCAATAAAAATCATTATTCTTTTTTATTCGTTAAAAAAGAAAACATTTTTGAAAAATTTCAAAATTTCACCATAAGCTAATTTTGATATAATTATTTCATAATGTTTGTCCTATTTATATATTTATACAATTTTTTGTAATTAATTATATTATTTTGTCACAAAGTGTAATAAATACTATTTTATAATGTAATGCATTTTTTTGTATGGGATGACATTACTAAGAACTGAATCACAATTTATGAAGAAGTGACTGATGAATTTATATTAAAATGATCATTTATAGATATTTCTAAACTAATTTAATCATATACATACCCTCCAATTTAATTGGTAGTTTACAATGGTATATTTAAATATTAATATTTTTTGGTTTGTTTAGGATCAGTGTTGCATGTCGAAAAGCTATCGATAAATGTTTTATTTTTAAAATCACAAGGTGTTACATAATTTCCAACTTATGAAATTTCATCAAATAAATATCTTATTATATTCTCAGTTTATAATAGTTGAGGGTACTTCGGTTTCATAGATTACTATAGTAACCATGTTTCCTCATTATACTTATGGTTTCACAATAGTACTTTGTTTCTGTGTGTTGTCTTTTTGTGTGGCACATCAAATCTACAATATAAGAACTGCACCATGTCCTCCCCATATAGCGTATCATTATCCAGCTATACCACCTCGAAATTTAATTCATATAAGGGATATATTATGTAATTACTCAATATTAATATGTGGAATAGGTAATGCACTTTATATATTTTTAGTGGGAGTTCTAGTGGATAATCCACAGACATGATGTCGTCAAGATTATCTTTGTGGATGATGAATGTGGGGCTTATATTTCCCAAATTTAAAAATATAATGAATATATTCCATGGAGATATACTGGGAAAAAATTTATGATTATTCTCAAACTTCATGCCTAATAAAAAACTGTCCACATATATCATTTCTTGACTCTATGAATTTTTTTTGAGTTTCAGAATGACATTATCACTTTTACCATTTCATCTACCATTTAAGGTCCCAAAATCTTACATTTACTATCTTATTCCAAACAAACATGTGTTTTGAACCTCTTCCCATTAATGGATTCGTAATTAGGCATTTGGATGCTTGAGTGGAAGCTATTATTGGATGAGAAATCAAATGATGGATGATGCTGATCCTATCATCATTTTAATTCCATTTATCATATTCATAGCATGTCCACTAGTGGATCAATTTTCCTCTCAGATATTCCATTAGTTTAGGGGTAATTAGTCATAAATTTATTTAGGTCAATTTTTTTATGTTGGATTCTCTTCCAAAAAATAGAAGAATATATTAGATCTTGATTAGTCACAGTCAATAATAATGTCCCATTTTACCTCACCCACTATATAATGTATATCGTTTCATGCTAATCGAGTGATAAGTCTTCAAGAATTGAAATAATGTAGGTAGTATTTTTATGATGATCCAAAAAATCATATATAAAATATTCTCTCTTGATGTATTTGGAAGACAAGTGACAATGTCCGTGATGATATTTTCCGATTTCAATCTAGAAAGAAGTAATGGTTGCAAAATCCCCGTAATTTTTCTCCTTTTATTCATCACTTCCTTACATACAAGATACATTGAGGTATATTATGTGATATCCTTCCACATATTTTCCATCCAATAGTGCATATCTGATATCTTGATACAACATCATTCTCCCTGGGTGTATGGTGATGGTCAAAAAATGTGCATCATTCAACATCTACTTCTTTATTTCAAGATGTGATGGTACACATTATTGTGACCCAAAATCGTAAAACTCATTTTTCATAAATTTTAAACTGTTATAATTTAATTTTTCCTATATCTTAAACCATATTCTAATCTTACACATAATATTTTCGAGCATTCATTACCTTATACATAATGGATAGTTGACAAATAACATGAGAATGTAATTCTAGTTTTCCTAACATTATGATTCCCATATCCACCTATTGCAAGTCTAAGAAGATTGGATCCTTCTAAATTCTCATAATTAATGAGGTTATTACATCCATTATACATGGAACATCTTCCATTATATTTTCTATCAAAATATGGTAGAGTACTGAGTAATAATATTCCACAATATTCTTTAACAATATTTATTGGAGAATATTTACCTTCTTTTGTGTAAATATATACATGAATCTCATAAAAATTGTATGTATTTAACACATCTCACCAAAGAGATAATTCCACAAAATGTTCAATGAAAATATCACTATAGACAACTAAATAGCATGTGATTGATAGTTCTGTATATGTGTTTTCAACAACCTTGATGTATAGGTAGTTACTCTGTTATTTTTCATTACTACAGAACCTAACCCCTTCACTAAAGTTTCATAGTATACAATGAAATGTTCCCCAGTTTAGGGAAGCATGAGGACTGGTGCAACAAAAATACTCTTTCAATTAAATGAATATCTCTTCCCATTCAATCATCGTTAAATACATCACTCCCATTTGAGTCATCATAGTTGGAAGGTTTTATAATCATGAGATGTTTCTCACAAATCATATGAAATATCCAGTTACATGAAGGAAACTACAGGTCTTAATTTCATATATTTTTCTTTTACACCCAGAAATTCCATTTTTCATATAATGGTATAAATTTATACATTTACTAGTGATAAAATGCTCTAAGAATGATACACATATCATATAAAAATTACATTCACTATACATTATAAATATAGTCTCCTTTCCAAATTTCATGTGCATAGTATTATAATTCTCCTCCACACTATGATAGTATATCATAATACTATCTATAAATACTTGCACAATTTTTTTAGGTAATTTTTAAATTCTTGATTTAATAATTCCATATATATTGTTGGATTGTTATTGAGTATGAAGGGAATCACTATGAATTCATAGCGTATATACCTTTTTCAAATTGATCTTTCGGGAATACATTTCATATTCACCTTTAAAGGTGATATCGTGGAAAAAATCCCCACTATAGAGAAATACCTATCCCTACATAGGACAATGAACATTCCTTCTATCAATGGAAGTAGAAACATATTCCTTATCAGGATTTGTATTTTAGTTCATGATTATCAATAAATATGTGCATTACACCATCATTCTTCTTGACAAAAAGGACCGGTGTACCCCCTAGTGCAGAACACAGGAATATAATCCATTCTCTAAAAAATATTATAACTACATTAATAGTTCATCCAATTCAATGGTGACCATTCTAAAAGGAGTCATTGACATGGGAAAAGGTCCATGAATGAGTTATACTGACAACTCTACCTTTGGGACTGGAAGAACCCCAAGAATCTCTTTAAGGAATAAGTCAGTACAATCCCTCATAATAAGAAATTATTCAAGAATGATACTCTCCCATTTCACAATAATTTTATATCGAAATTATTTCTCATAGGCAAATAATATCCACACATGAGTATAATATTCCATGGGGTATCCATCTTTCTCCTTACACTTGTACAGAATATGAGGATGAACTAGGATGTGAAGTTATCTCCCTCTTCCAAAGGTTGATATTTGGTTATTATTAGGAAAAACAATATATGACTAATATAGAATCAACCTCCACTAAAGGATATAAGATGATATTTTATAGAATAATTTTTCCACAAACATTGATTATGGTAAATTTATATAAATCGAATAGAAAAATTAGTGTGTTTTTACTCATAGATATCTCACAACATACATGTTATGGTAGTGTTTAAATAGTTATACGAAACAAAAATTCTATTAAATAATTAATATAGCTATAATTAGAAATTATTTTCCTTATTATGGAATAAATTACTAGAAAACATGTCACCTGATCATTCATTTGATCAACAAATACTATAATAATAGAATATTTCCTTCCTACTCTCTTAGACTTCGAGGTTATTGGTAATGATTGTATATGAAAATAATGGGATTAGGTAATCAAATTATTTAATTATTATGATTCTTGTAGTTTAAAGTCTATAACATATGGTGACTTTTGATATGATCCCACTTTTTCTTCTACTACATTTGTGGCCTTTTTTATATATCTTTAGTATTAATTTTCCTAATTCTGTTCTTTTCCAAAAATAAATAACATCTTAGTACACATCAGTTCGTTTATAGGATTATATTTTCCATGGTTTTGACACATTTTATATTGGTTTTTTTCCTCCATGAGATTTATATATTGATCCACCCAAAAAACACAATTCTATGCATTTCATCTCTAGTCCCATGAGACCACTAAAAGTCACCAATCCCCATCTAGAAAATGAGTTAATAAAGAAAATTATATTCTTAAATTTTAATCACTATAATAGCAAATATTTCAATCTTTATTGCTTTAATATAGTTAATTTATGTTCCACTATACTTTTAGGATTAGTGGAAAATATAGAGGCATGTCTTAAAAGCCTTATAATGTTTTACTCGTACACCTCGTTAGACTCATCATACTTTTTAATCATTCCAAGGAAATCCAAATCCATATTATGATAGAGGATTAGAGTGAAATATTTATTGGAAAATAAAATCTTCAAATATTCATATTAAATTAAATCAGTGTATTATTTTGACATCGTTTTCTTGATCAGCATCCACCATTGAGCAACGTACCCTTCCATTTGATTAATGGCTAGAAGAACACATTCTAATTCTGGTCAGTGTGGGATATAATATAACATATTAATGAAGTTAATACATTATTCTATTATGAGGGAATCAGAATATATACTAATGGTAAGAGGCCATTCTCACATAAAAATATCAACCAGAACTTGCTTTTTCATACAATATGGTGTGTATCCCACATGATTCAGGTAACTATTCATTGCATGAGTAAGATGATTTAGTATATAATGATGTTCCCACCTAAATATCCCTTGATTTTAAGAATATTATTATGTAAATCATCACATTTTTTATTATATTGGTTATGGGAATAGTGTCCCCTGTTTCCCACTATCAACTAAAAAATAAAGACAATGTGAGTATACATTAATGAATAAACATAGAAATGGGAAACATATAAAATCATATTGAATAACATATAAATTATAAATATATCATTACTTATGAGTGTCTAGGTTTCAATCTAGGTTAACCATTGTAATTTTCTAGTTATGTTTTCTAA
Organism: Viscum album; assembly: GCA_963277665.1. Classification (NCBI taxonomy): domain Eukaryota; kingdom Viridiplantae; phylum Streptophyta; class Magnoliopsida; order Santalales; family Viscaceae; genus Viscum; species Viscum album. Next base: position 76,288,393 of record OY728155.1, on the reverse strand, counting down.
CATAACTGTTACACCCCGCCCCTACCTCATTGGCTTAAGGAGGTGGTGAGGGTTACTTGGCCTTAAGCAATGTTACCAAGGCACCAAAGGATAGAAATAAATGTCATGGGCTTTGAGAAAAAATTGTCGAATGATTTTCCCTTCCGAAAAAACTGACCAAAACTTCCACTAACAACCATTATATGGTGCATCTCAATAAAACATTCAAACATGTATTCCCAAAAGACAACCAAGTTGATCCACAATACAACCCAAAACCAATACAATCCGACACGATATTAGAGTACTATGTGGAAGACTAAACAAGAGTCCCAAAATTCACCAAGACACACTCCACAGCTCCACACCAAGTTCCATGCTCCAAGCACCACCACATCTCCCAAGAACCACCACGAACCACTAGTAATGAGATGTCTTAACAATACCCATGTCTCGGAATATGAAAACTGCAATAGCACCAAAGTGCCAAAGTAGGGGGTGAGTACTAATACTCATTAGGTTGTCCCGAAATGACTTCCCTACATAGGCCACTGGGATAGAACACAGTAGCACAATTTATAATAAAAAATTTATATAACGTTCATCAAATAATGAAATAATGAAAATCAATCCAAACAAATCTTTACCCAAATCAATTTACCCAATTTAGTGAATACCCAAGGGAAACAAACAAAATAGTCCTTAACCATTCCATTTTTCAATACCACATACATATCACAATCATACAACCATTATGTCACATAACCAATACCATTCACTCGATCATAGTGTTACTTTAATGGTGGTACATTCACGGATAACTCGTCTCCTTCATGGTATGAGACTTCACATCCATCACTGGTGTGGGACTTCACGCCCATCACTGACGTGGGAATTCATGCCCATCACCATCCTTTTTTGATGATGGTACATTCACAACCATCACCTTGATGGTGATACATTCCCGACCACCACCCATCCAACTCATGACAATCGATACATACCAAAATCCCCACAATATTTCAATCTACAATTACCAATATCATACCACCCAATAATTTCCAATATTAATTTAACCAATTATTCCCAAAAATAATCCAACAATAACATGTCAAGTTACCTCAATACATCATGAATTTATTGAATACACCCTCAAAACATTTTCCATGTCAACCCAAATTTCAATAAAACAACACTTTTATTGATACCATCTTTTGTAAACCATTTCCCATAAATCAATCAAGCTTACAATTTTAAAATTTACATTTTAAAATATGACAATAAAACCCTTTTTCACAATATTAATCAAATTACCCCAAAATCCTAAAATCATCACAAAATGGGTTTCCCCTAAGCATCAAACATCATATTCGCAATTAATTTCAAGCAAAAAATTAATGTAATCCAAAGTCACCAGTTCTAACCAAGTGGAGTCAAGAGAGAAGCCACATACCTTCAGGGTTCTGAAGAAATTGACCCTCAAGCTACCACCTCATCAAATCTGGCGAACGGACCACAAAAAATACTCTATATACCCTTATCGAACACCCAAAATCCTTAATATCAACATCCAATGCATCCAAAACCCTATATATATATGCTACAAATGTAGATCTAGAAAACTAAGGTCGGGGGAAGAGTTGATCTAGTGAGAAACCAAAAGAGGCCAAGAGGAGAGACTTACTCCGGAGAAACCACCTTCAATCCACCAAGAAACCTCTTCAAGACTCTTCCAAAATGAGTGGGAGAGAACCTTCAAATTTTGAGAACCCAAAATCCTGAGTGAGTCTTAGGTTGGAAGAATCATGGGGAGGAATGAGGCAAGCTCAAGTGAACCCGAGTTTTAAAACCTTATTTTATAAGTGGCCACAGGGTTAGTCCGCACGGTTTGGCAAACGTGTTCTAACCATGCGCACAACACTGTCTCGAGTGAAGGGGTCTGCATGGTTTCCTCAAATGGGTTGGAAAGCTATGTGCATGCCATTGGAAGGCTACTGTATCCCCCTACTTGGTTTCCTGGAGAACCTGGACGGTTTCCTCTAACCGTGCTCAAACCGTGCTCTCTAAGAAGAGCCTCCTAACTTATTCAAAACCATACCAAACTCACCCAACCTCTTCTCACATAATCCAATGCACTTTAAACACATAAGAAGGCATAAAAAGGCTACATACCTCAAACTGGAGGTGCTACAATAACAATCTATTCATGTACTTCATAATAGTCTGTATGGAGTTTGATAATTTTACAAATCATATCTCTTAGGAGTGTCAAAACTGGTGTGTAATAACGATAATTTTTTTTAAACTAGGTGACACTCGATTTAATGACCATCATACCATTTTGGAGTTGTTACACCTATTTAAAACCATTCCTAATCCATATCCATTTTTAGTGTCCATATACAGATGTGTTTAACTTGAAACCACTCACATTGTACAACATCAAACCTCCAAGATATTTTACTATACTTATAATTATCTAAAGGGTTATAAGTAATGATTTGTTATCATATTCTTCATTAAAAAATATACCATCCATTCAATCAGACTATATAAACCCAAGAGTTTTCACATGATGTTTTCATAAATATCCATTATATAAAGAACAAGGATTGAAAAGCCCAATATCATAGGAAGACTATGTACAATAAACATCAATATAAAAATAAAACTCTATTTATTTTAATCTCTATAATGATCCAATAAATTCCATTGGTCATCTAAAAATACGCGGGACAACATTGGGAACACATATAAAAAGGGGTGAACTAAAAAGTTTAGAGAATGAATAAACATGATAAGGAAGCATAACATGTTGGTCCAATGTATAACACAATACCATAAATGATAAAGATCTGGAGTAATCAAATAGGTTCATAATATAAAGAATATGATAAAATAATATCATTGATATATATTAAATGTGAATATAATGAAATTAATTATATATGAATATATCAAGTATAACAATGTAGACTAAATCACTTGGGGGACATATTCCCATTATGGATTTGGTTTTCTCTCTAATGTTATATGAACTTTATCATGAGACAGAAAAAATTACCAAATTCATTGGGGGAAATATTTTGATGAACTAGTCATAACATGTTCATTATTTTTTGTGGTGAAAAATTAAATCAATCATATTGTAGATTTATAATAAATACCAATTGAATGAATTGGGTTACATAATCATTCCTCATATGGGAATAAAAAAGGAATTCATAAAGTACGAATTTCAGAAATAAACATAAGGCATGTATTACCCATTAAAATTAGGGATTATAAAAGATTTATATATTTGATAGACATATATATATAATTTCGAGGAATTCCATATCGTTATGGTCCTCTAGAAAGTGTGTTTGAGAGAGAAAGGTATTAACCCAAAGAGAATGGTGGGTTCATAGAGATCCCAGACCTCAAGTCTTTTGTTTCTTCACACATGATATAAACTCATATATACTAAATATATATTTATTATTAATGTTTTATAGAACCATAATCTTATATAAAAAACATATATTATTTTTGTTATAATATATTACCACCTATTTATTAATAATTCTTTATTAAAATATATATTCCTTGTGATAATTTCTTTTTCTTTTCATGCATGTTTTGGTTCGGTAGTCTAATTAGTTATACTTTGATCATGATCAAATCATCTCAATTTTATTACCAATGATATTAATATCATATATATTCAATATATATTTTTTATCACCCATAAAATGTAGTGATAAAACAATGAATTACAATGGTCATAGAAATAGTAGGTCGCACTTACACATGAACATTGTTTCCTTTTTTGAGGAAATGAATTAATGAAATTTATATATTAATTAATATTTCCAGAATAAAAATAATAATATAATAAATTATGGATATGTTTATTAAATTCATCATTATAGCCTTCTGTGAAGTGTGGCGATGTAAAATGACTTAAATCCGTTTGTGAGGCGATAGTCAGCTGTACACACGAAAGGATATTATGTTTCCAAATGGTTAAAAGAGAAGATTGATATATGTTATTACATTAAAATAATAATATACATGTATATGTAAGATATCATTTTTTATTTAATCATATTTATGAATTTTTAAATGATATATAAGAATAAATAAAACTAATAATTAACTATAGACTATAACTCTTATTCAGACAACATCATTTTCAATACACCTTAAAACCTATAAGGATGGAATTATTCAAAAAACATATTTGTTGAATGAGTTGAATAATTTTATGAAGGTATTTTGGTATTTAATCTCCGAAATTAAAATTAATTTTATATGTGAATAAATTTGGAGAGGAAGTTCCCTTTTTCAAGTGATTGGAGGGGTACAGTTGAATTAAAAAAAATACTAAATTGATAAAATATAAATTTCATATATAAAACTCCAAATAGATATATTTATTATTTTGATAAGGATGGGTTGAATTTTTACCATATAATAAAATTTGGAAATATTTATATTTTTTACACTTTCCACATTATTTTAACATGGATTAACCCCTTTTAACAATTACCACAATAATAAACTTTTTACACATTAATTGTCAATATATATACTATAAAATTAAAATTGGAACACAAATAGACATTATTTAATATTTATAAAATTATAAAAATCAATAGGATGATTATATGACTACTAGGATGTTTATATATTTTAATAAAATATAATTTATTACAAAAAAACATTAATGTCATTTTTTGAACTATTCATCTAATTTTACTTAGAATATAACATGATAATAATTTTTTTCAAAACACAATAACTTGAATACACTATAAATTATTATTTTTATATAAAATTAATGTTAAATCTTAATTAATTAAATTTATATTACGTTAATGATTTTTTACTTCATTAATTTTATATTTATATAAATTAAATAAATTTTCTGTCAGCATTGCGTAAGAATTTGATGTTATTATTTCATATCCAAAGATGAAAAATAAATTACTGTGAAAAACAATAATTTATATATCATTTTACCATTTTTAACAAAAAAATGCCTTTAATTATCCCTATGGGACAAATTTAGATATAATAAAAAAAGAGAATGTCATTTTTCACTTTTCATTACAGAAAATAATTTTAATATCAAAATCAAAGAAATAAGGATCAAGGTTACCACATTTTTGAAATATTTATGGCATTAAAAAAATATAAATTAAGTTAGGTAACTTAATGTTTTAGGGTAATTTTTTAGAGCCCACCATATAACTTTTAACCTGAATTAACCCATTTACCCTCATCATACTAAGAATTATACACTACGGTTTCTATTCATAATCACTCAAAATAAAAGGAAACTATTTACCAAATTTGGACCCCTTTATTTAAAATATTGAATACATTTTTCATTAATCCATTCTTATAATTAGTTAAAATTTAATTTTATATTAAATTGAAAAACCAAAGGAAAAATAGTTTATTTGAAAAAATACCTTTTATTTATAAAAATGTTTTTATTTCAAACTCAATACTAAAATTCATTCTAAATATTATATCTTGTATATGTATAATATAAATAAAATTTTTAAATTTTAAAAAAATTAAAAATATCGTTTATTTTGTAAATAATTTAAAAGAAGACATAGTTTTAAAAAAATCACTATGTATCACCATTCATTGAAAAATCCATCTTTTGAGAAAAATATCAAAATTTAACCATAAGATTATTTTGATATGATAATTTTTAAAATTATATCATTTTTAGAAAATAAAATTTCAAAACTTTATAGAAATTTGTTATGTTAATTTCTTGAAAAATTATTGAAATTTAATTATGAAGACAATTTATTTTTTGAAAAAAAAAACACTTTACTAAAAATTGATGATTAACCTAATAAGAAGTTATTAATATTTTTATATTAACTAGTACCATTATATATATATATATATCATTAATTATTTTATCATATTCTTACCCACCTATTTAATTACTATGTAATAATGTTAATTTTCAAACAATACTGATTCAGTGTTTTTTTTGGATCCGTGTGGGATGTCATATACAATATCAATGAAGGAATTATTTTTAAAATAATAGGGTGTTATAGTATTTGTAATAATCCTTATGGAAAAAATACAAGGCCATCATGAAATTTCTCAAACATGTTTCAAGCCACACGTTCGATATTCTCGTGCCCCAATCTCATGTCAAGAAACATCATCAATGTTTATCGACACACTCTCTGGAATAAATAGAAGGATATCATACATCATTCCTATGTAACCATTTACTTCATATTTTCATGTTTCACATGATAACCCTATAAGGTGTAACCATGAAATTGTGATCCACCAATTATTTTTAACCTAAATAAAATCCACTAAATTCCTAACATCCATACACAATATGTAATGATTCATATAATCACAACATAGAAAACAGATCATTGGTAAATTGTACACACACACACAAGTGTTCAATAGAAAAATTGTGTTTCATGGGATATAAACAGATATGTTATCAATATCGTACATGGGTCTCATATGTAACACACACACACATGTGATAAAACTTGAGGAAGGGTCTAACAGAACAATAAATAATGTATCACAACCAGAAAACCTAGGCGGGTTCAAAGAAGTCAGAGGAATTAAAAAATGATTCAGTCCTGGGTTATTGGTAGTTGATATAATGATAGTGAAAATGGTTCTATCATGGACCTTATCACCTTATTTAGTTAAATTAAGAATGGTTCCATTAATCAGTTATGACATCACAATCCTTAACTCATTTATCACTTCATGTAGTTTATTACAAATTTAGAAATTAATTTTCACACCACTATGGTGGTGGATATCATATAAAATTCCAATAAACCAAGATTAATACCATATTATAGAGTATCCATACCCACCTAAATCTATGAAATTTAAAATCCCTTTCAAGAAAATCTCTAATTATATTTTCTGGATCATTCAAATTCCATTTAGCTTCCATCAATAGAAACATGGTCCGTGTAACACTGCAAAGCCCAAACAATGAAAAAGAACTCTAAAAATGTATGGAGCAATGATTAGAAATATTTATGGGAAACTACCTTATCCTTAACATCATCCAATGGGTTTCTTGAACTCCTAAAACAGTTTTGAATTTTCAACTAAATGGAAAAAACAACACACTTCCATGTTCAAGGAAAATCATATAGTTTTGACAATTGGAAGTCTAATAATTCTCCTAAAGATACTCTAACATCTGGTGTAATTTTATCAAGTTATTGAATCAATATAAAGAGAAATATAATCATATAATCAAGATAATCACAAAGTATAATATTAAATGATAATTATAACATCTAAGGATCAAAAATCCAATAACATACTATGAGGAATCATCCATGAAAACAACATAATTATCGATCGCCACAAGAGGATGAATTAGTTATGATCAAATAAAAATAGAGGATATCTATCATATATTCCATCATATATCCCTGAGGCCTATCACACCATGATGGTCTCTCGTAGATGGAGGAAAAATAGATAGAATAGTCTAATTACTTTCTAAAATTCTATGGATGTAGTTAAACCTGAGGGCGGTTGAGGTGAAAAAAAAAGAAATAGACCAAACCTAAAAGGATGAACAATTATAACCACAATTAATCAACCCTATTCTCATTGACAAGTAATTGTGTCCAGTAGGGAGCTAAGGATACTTCTTGGACCACTGGATAACTTATGGCTGGCAACTGATGCTACAATGCTATGGCTGTTGATCATCTGGCGCCATCTATTCCTCAAAACTTTTCATGATACCTATGTCAAACAAAAATCTTCTTTTAATTACAAAAAATACCTGTTAAATATTATTAAACATTAAACATCTCAATGAAACAACTGGTTTATCAAATGATCCATCAAACCGATTTTTTTTTCAGTTTTTTAAATGTTAACCCATAATAAAGTCAGTCACTACACAAAGTATACCATAATAATTAAAAGGAAATAAAATATATAATGGTACATAAGAAAATAAATATGGATGAACAACAAACATTAAATCTACTCTAATATTTTATGAATTATATGGATCCAGATTTACAACAAAACTAATCATGTGTAGCTAATTTATTCATCATAATATCAAATCATACATATAGGTAATTGATAAATGAACAATTAAACTATATATACACTAAAGTGCACATATAGGTTGTGATTATAAAATACTTATGGTGTAATATCCCATGTTCCACCATAACAAAATTTGACTCAATTGTATACCAAATCAATCCATTAATAAAAAAATATAAAATCTCATTACAATGGTAATCATTAAAGAAATAAAAACAATAAATTATATAGCACATTAAAAAATAGTTTCAATAATAAATGATAACTAAGTATAATATGAGGGTATATACCTAACATTACCACTTTTATACTAGATAAAAAAGTGTTTTCATGAAACTCAAATATCATTCAATGGAAAATGGAATCTTGTATAGAGGATTCTAGAACATCAAGATTACAATCACTTTCTATGAAATGGTGAAGGGTATAAAATTCATTGGGAACTATGATCCCAGACCATTCCAAACTTCTATATTTAGAAATATGAGTACATGGAAACCTATATAATGATATGATATAATGATATCATTAATAATTTTTTTTTTATTTTTTTCATAAATAAATTATTTTATAGATAATACAATCATTAATCTTGACCTAAGGATGTGAAAAATATTATGTGGCTTTAAAAATAACATACACTATATAATGAAATAAACCTACCATACTCACTATATATAATTGATATGGGGTTATGCAATATAATGTTTACTGTAATAGAAATATTATATACACACCAATGGTTTTATCAATTTAATTAATGAATAATATATCATTGTATATTTGGAAAACAAACCAGTTATAGGATAAAATATGAAGGTATCCATGGAAGTAAATTTATATATCAAACCAAGGATTAATTTTTTTATTAATTATTCATCTAAAATATTATTAACTAGGTGTACATCATATGAACAATTTTTATTAATAATTTAGATTAAATTGTTAATCTTTTTACATAATTATTCGTTTCCTTGTCCTTGTGGGAGCACTTCAACAATTTTAAAAAAATGTTTATTGGATTCCCAAAACATAAAACAACTTCAAATAACGGTGTTTGGAGAGATTCATTAATTATTTCACAAATATATTATTATAGATTATATGTTCATGTACATTTATTGTTATTTTAATGAATTTTTAGGAAATAGTGAACACCAATTTCAATTGTCAACAGTCACTATATGAAATTTGTGTGATTATGAAACAAAACATTTTTATAACTAATATAAATGTTCATATTCAAAAAATTATCATGCTTGTTTATTTTTAAAGATATGAAAATTTATATACTATCTAATTATGTTAGACATTATCTTTAATACATAATTTGACCAATAATTTCATATGTACACAAAAATTATCATATTATTTAAACCTAAATACAAAATATTTTAATATTTCCAAACAAACAATAATATCCATTTCTAACCATGAAAACAAATTTTAGTGGCATTTGGTTATTTTTATGTTGTAAGAGAATACATTTGAAATAATTAAGAATGCTAGATCCCTTTACTTGGATCAATTAAAAATGTAAGGAATCGAAATTTTCTACACATTAAAATATGTGAACAACCCTTCCCGAATGATTTTTAGGTTACCTATTGACATTTTACTCAAAACTTTTATTAAGATATTCAGTACATTATATTACTTAATTCATATTATTCATGAATATAAAAGGTCGTTGATACCAATTTCCATTTTATTATTCATCTATATATACTCATTGTCCTATATATAATTAATTATTGAATGTAATAATAATTTTTTATCTAATTACGTTTATGTTTATGATGAATTAATTAATAATTAAACCATTTAATAATGATAGGATTCATTTAATAAGAAATAAATAATGTCAAAAAATTACCCATGAAGAATGAATGATAATTTATAAATTTAATTAAATAGGTAGATAATTTTATCAATGTTTGAAATTATTACTATATAGTAATACTCAAAATTTTACTTGTCAAAAAAATTATTGAAAAAATATAAATTTTTAATTATTATAATTTGGGATGTTATAATTATTTATTTAATAAAATTCCATATCCAAAAAATTAAAATAAAATTCTTAAAAAATCATATTTGGTTCTAAACCACCAACATGAACATACATGATGAGTCCCCTTATGTATTGTATTAGGAAAATAAAATAAAATACAAGTCAATAATTCACAATACTAAATTATTTAAAATAAAATACTTATGTAACCAAGATAAAATTATGAAAAAACATCATAAAACAATGATAAAAACTCGGTAGAACCTCTTATAATCATTGTAACAATCAATCAAAACAAATACCCATTATAATTATACATAAAATACCAAATTTAACTTACTGAATCAAGAAATATCAAACTGTATTTCTGTTCATCCTAATTAGATAAATGTAGTGAAAAAAATATTTTTATTTTCTATCATAGTATATCCATGACTAAATCAAGAAAACTCCAAGACACTCAGATGGATTTCATCAAGTCATTAATGAATGAAAAAATAATATATTACATTAATATAAAATTATAGGAAAAAAATATGACAGAAGAATAGATAAAAACATTATAGAAACACTATTAAATTAAAAAATTGATCAAATCTAACCTAATATAAGATAAATCATAATGGATGGCATCAAAGGCTTAAATAATGAATGTGGAGATCCCATGTAAGGAATTGGACCATTTGAAAATAAGTGAATTTGATAATGAGTTTAGAGTTTGATGATGAGATTTAAAATTTTATTTTTTTCATTTAATTTACCAATATCATACCCAATGGACTGTCATGTACCTGGTATGGTCACCCTAGTTACCCAGTGGGACTCCTAAATTCATCTCTCATCAGTTACCATGCATGGAACATGATGAGCCCCATTTATTACACAGTGCCACTTATAATTTTGAAATACCTATTGGACAATAATTTAAGCTACATGATACCCTGATCCACCTATGTAACCATGAACCACAACCATAAAGACATATAATTTCTTCCAAATATTTCAACTTCAATAATATAATTCAAAAATTAAAAAATGTTACATTCACTAAAACGAGAAAAATAAAATTTCCTATTAAATTAATAGATAAATTTCCAAAAAATACTAATTTAAATTTACATCATCATTATAAGAGCAATAATTTATTGAGAGATCACATTTGAAATACTGATATTTATCTTGACTTTATTAAGACATAACATTAATCATTATAAAAATTCTCAAAGATAACTGTTTTAATTCTATTTAAATTTATTTTGAGTTAATTTTGATTATTTTAATTCAATTTGACGTTTTTTAAGTTGGATAGTATATTTTTCATTCCTGTTCATAAGAAATAAATCTTACATAACTGTAGTTATTATCAATTTTATTCAAAAATAAATTCTTATTCCAAAACCTTGTACTCAGAGAGGTATAAAATTTAGTAGGCCATGATAATCCCCATAGCTAACAGAGATAGAACCATGAGGATGATCCCCATTATATTAAGATATAATAAAACTATAAGTTGGACATGCATTGCTATATAGTATTTCATCCACAAAATACTCTTCCACATAAATATGAATCACCTTCATGAAATGACCTATGAAAATATTTCACTTTATAATGTTGTACACCATCTCCCATGGTATTCTATTATTGTCTCTAATAGAACCCACTAAAACCATGGAATAAGATTCCACCAAGGATAGAATGATATTTTAAAACATTCAAAAAATGAGACCACTATGAAAAGATCTATTATCAACCATAAAAGAGTTTTTTGGACTATAGAATGTACTGAATCCTATGATAACTAATCTATTTCCATCATGAATCATGAAACCTCCCCTCATCTGACCATTAATACATGACCCATAAATAATTATTTTAAAGCATTAACAATGATGATTTATAGAAAATGATTTTATTGGTTTCATATTATTTACATTATATGTTTGAATAATTATTATTCATGTATAATATACATTTGGTTTTTAAACATGTTACATAATATGATCATTTTACTTTGTAAATTTAAATATAATTTGTTATCATGTGTAAAAATTATTATTTCACTTGGGTTTTCATATTTATTATTTCTTATTAATGATGTTTAATATTATATAATACTATTTGTTGATTTTATGATTGATGGCCTACTAAAATAAAGTTAATCAAATTGAAACCCCACTTTAAAACCTATCATTTTAGGACCCAATTACTTATTTTCATAGTTCAAATAATTATGTGAAATGAGGAAGAAAAAAATAATAGAGACTTTTATTTATATTGATTCTTATATTAAATATAATTAGATCAAATAAAGAAAGATTTTTTTTCCAGTTAATTGTATTAATCATGATTTCCCAAATAAGAGGAATCGTCTTTTATAGAATGATTAATGTTTTTAGTATTGATAGATGATATTTTTTGGAATGAATAATATTTTTTAAGAAGCGATATTTTATAAAATAAATAAAAATGTGGAATTAATTTTTGGATATATTGAGCACAAGATTAATTTAACTATCAATGGTTATAATATTTATACTTAACTAATATAACTTTTAATCATTTTTAGTGTCCAAATTATGTATTGTTTTTTGAATAAGACTTTTAATGATTGAGACATTATATCTGTATATATAATTTTTTTATCTATTTGAAAAAATTACAATAAATTCAAAATAATTCTTGGATTTGGATCTTAGTATATGAGATCTATTTAAATATTTTCAAAAGGGGATTTAAGAATTAGATTGAGTTTTTCCAAAGGTATATATGATCTATATCTTTCAAAAATATTTTTTATTGATAAGAATGTAAATTATCATTGATTTGTGAAGATAGTAATAAATCATTATTTTCATGGTGAAATAACACCTAACTAAAATAATCAAGGGGGGATTATAATGGTAATATTTGAAAAAATTGGTTTCCAGTTATATAGAATAATACAAAGATATTTCATCATAAAATTATATTTTTGGTTGTGTTTTTGAAAATATTGTTATTTATTTGAATTCATATAAAAAATAAAAATTTATAAAACAAATATGATTATTTTTATGATGATTATAATTATGAATATGTCCCTTCAATATGTGAAAAGAAGACAATATATATTTATTTTTAAAATTATTTTGTTGAGTTGTAGAAAATTATTTTGAAAATATCAATGATCTTTGGAGTTAGAAAATGATATTATGAAAATAGGTAGTTTACTCAAGTGTATATTTTGACAGATCTTAATGATGATATATAGACAATACTATTAGGGGATGAAGGAAATAAAAATATTGAATACATTTTATTTAATTTTTAAAAACAAGGTTTCGTTGATTATGAAACATTAGTGGATTATGATAATAAATTTAGTTATTTTTTAGGTCATTGAGAATTTTTATGATCAATCTATTTATGAGTGTGGGTATACAAATAATCTTTTTATACTGGGAACTAAAAAATAAGATATCATAATTTAAAATATAAGTGTAAAGAAGGAAGATGAGTTTGAAGATGGAAATAATACTCATTAAGAGAATATATTATATGTAATTAATGAAGATATTAGTGATAAACTAGGTATAAGATCTTGGGTGGAATTTTAAAAAAAGTTTCCTCAATCAATTAATTATAATATAGCTTTAATTTACAATTCAAAAAAATTAATACCATGATTTTTGGACAGTTATAAAAAAATATTAGAAGGGATATGAATTTTCTAAAAGGTTGTCTGATGGATGGAAAATACAGGTAAAAATATTATGGAAAAATTGATTCATATGACATAATTTGACCAATTGAAAAATAATATAGTATAAAAATTTACTTTCAAAGGGATAAAATAATGACATAATACTCAACCATAGTGAATGGAATGGAGTAATCCTATTGAGTTTGGTAAAAATAAATCAGTGGTGGTGGAATTAAATATACTAAAAACTCAAATATAAAAATGGTCAAATACTATAGATATTTATAATATTAATCAAATTATCACCATAGTATAAAGTGATGTTTTGGTGTTGGAAGATATATTAAATTTTAAAAAACATCTCTATGGAGTATTAAAACTAATAAATTAACCAGAAAGTAAATATTTTTATCAATCTTGGATAGTGATACTTAAATTATTTGATATTATATTCCATTAAAGGTTACTAGATAAATATTATGAATTTGGAATTGAAATTTATGATAATTTTAATGGCGATCAAAATTATTCGAAATAAAAAAACTAAATTTAAATATGATTTAAAATATGAAATTGAATCATTGGAAGAGGAGGAATATGTATAGGTTAAAAATTTAGTGAACGAACATTTGAGAATTATAGATTTATTTTCATTGATGTGCAAAATTATTATTATTATGTGGAATAATATTATTATTATCTAACATCCTCAAAGCTTCAATTAATTTATTTTATTTAATGATAATATAATATTTCAAAATTATAGATGAACACATACTGTGTAGTTAAATAATCATGAAAATAAGGAAGAAGTTTCTGTTGCAAAAATTGATTGAATAAGCCATTAAGATTCAAATTTGGTACCTTAGAGAAAGTGTATGGGGTTTTTATGAATATTAGTAAGGATAATATCATAAATTGGTTTGGTTTATAAAAGATGGATATTAATTAAATAAATGGATATGATATTTTTTTCTTCTTGTTTAATCTTTAGAAATATTGTAATATGTTTTATACCCTGGATAGATATTATATGTGAAAATTATGAAAAATATTTCCCACACACAAAAATAGTGATGTGGTTGTTTCAGATTTCACTTGATACAACTACTCTTCTTGTCTTGTATGAAATTATTTTTAAACATACTACAAGTAGTATTTTTTTTCATTACCTTAAACATGCTGGATTTTGTATTTGATTAAAAAAAATTTATATTAAATAATATTATATCACATGTTGTTTTGTATTTTTTATAACGAAAATGTGAAAATGTTTAAATATTATATGTCTCATTTAATGGTTATAACTATCTCCTATAATAAGGGGCACCTTGATGTTCAACACTAATAATTTTAAAAAATATCCTATAGTGAAAATTACTTCTCTCGGATTGGTACGAGATGATGGTTTTCAATATGATACAATATATTCTAATTTTGCTGGAAAAATTATTATGAATTTTACATCTAGTAATATATAAGCAAGGATTTAATGTGGACCAACCCTCAATAGAAATTCCACATGTTATAATATTAATTAAATATTTCTTTATGTGGATATGATTATTGTTACATATCATTAATATCACTCTATGATGTTTTGAACAAAAAATTGGTTGACACATAATTATGGTTAAGTATGATAGATTTGTTTTGTAATATGTGATGCGATATTTATTGAATAAGTTAATAAATTATTTATCAATTTTGAGTTAATGAAATCCAATATCTATTACATTTTATTCAAATGGAACTATATAATTAAATCTATTTTTGAGATAGTTCATCAAAAACATCACTTCCTAGAGATAATGAAATATAAATAATGTGTATAGGCTAATAACATAATGTATGAAATCTTCATTATGTGATTTTGAGACAAATAAATTATTTTTCATAGTAGTATTTCTTATTAGGTTGTTACCATTAAAAATGTTACCTCTTTTCTATTTGTTCCATGATGTGTTTCTTTAATCTAATATTTGAAAGTAGGAATATTAGGTAAATTTCACAAATAAAGTGGCCTCAAAGGGTAAACACTATTAATAACTAAAATCTCACTTAAATTGTATTTTAATATAATATTCCAATGAAATATTAATATCAACCTCTAAAAAATAGTAAATTTTGTTTGATTACACAAGTTAAACAAATAATTATTTTACATTTAAATATATATTAGTGTAAAATATTAAATATTATTTATTCACAATATTTTGAATATAAATTAGTTTTATTGAATTAATGAGAAATATGAAAATATTTATTACTATAAAGTATATATATTATTTAAGGATATAAATGCTAATATGAATTGATAGTATGAGCTAAGTTTCTAATTGAAACACTACATTGTATTTAATTATATTTAAATAAATATTATTCTATTTATTTGAAATATGGTTTATAACTATCCTCAAGACAACACATTTTTTGGAATACAGTAACAGAATCAATATTCTTCTTGATAATTTTCCTGGTGATTGCATAGAATTAAAATTAGATATCGTGGATCAATGAAATTACTAATTATTTTAAATCATTGAAAAAAATGATTTATATTATTTTGGAGAGGGTGATACTTTTTTATAATGGATTCTCTCATGAGAATTATACCAAATCCTTTGGGATAAAATATATGGATCTCCCATAATAATTATAGATAATCCCCGTATTCTATATCATGTTCTATTTAATTTCTTATTATTAGAAATGATGAATGATGAAAGGTGTGTTGTTCCTCTATGAAACCACATTGAATAAAAATGATGAAATTTCATGATTCATTGAGTGCATGTAGATATAAATAACGGGTTCCAAGTTTTTATTCTCTAAAACAATGAAATTTCTATGGGAGAAACATCAAATTTGATCAATAACCAAAATAATTATAAAGTATACATAATCATTTTTCAAATTAATTGAAAAATAAACAATAATAAATCCTCTCAGTCATGATAATAGGGTTTTTTATAAATTTTAAGAAGTGTTGCCTGATGAAGCCAACAAAAAATATATGATGGGAATCAGTGTGACCACTCATGTTATATCATACAACATATAAGTGGTATCAATTAATTAACATTATTATTTACAATTATTTAAAATTTTCAATATTTTTTTATTTACTATGATGTCATCATTTATATTTTTTCATTATTTTTATTAAAAAACAAAGATAACTCTTATTAATAATTGACATGATTTTTAATTATCTAAAAATGAATAAAAAAGATCAAGGATATCATCAATTGTATTTGAGGATACTAGTAAAAGGATTGGTTGTACATAAATGTTAGAACCAAAGATGATCAATTCTGAAAATGGATTTTGGTCTGTGTTTTTTTTCAATATGAACACATTTGATAAGGGTTTGAATCTATTGTGTTCAATCATTTTTTTGAAGAATAGGTTATTTTCAAGGATATAGAGCTTATAGTTCAAGAAAATTCATGGGTCTAAAATTAATAGAATGGAGAAAAGTGACTTTTCCAAAGGGGGTTGCATGTATGATTTAACAGGGTTTGGAAACATGCATGCAATGCATGTTTTTGTATCATTGTTTCAAATTTTTCAAAAGTAAAAATTGCACAAAATATTTAAATTTTCTCGAAAGATAAGGTTGCGCGAAAGAATATTATGCACCCTATGCGATGCCAAAAGGGTTTTTGAATACTCAGAAATAATCATACATGCTCCAATAAAGATACATCATAAACATGCATGCATGGTCATCATGGCCTATAAATACGCAATTACCCCAATGGAAGACTCAAAATTTTCAAGGATGGTGGGGTTCTTATGCTCTGTGAAATACATGTCTGCAGAAGAGAGTTAGAGATCAAATATTTCATTTAAATAATTACATTATTCATTAAATACCAAGTGAATATTTTGGTGTAGTTGCACGAAATATTAGAGGTGTGTGGAAAATAAGGGATTCAGAACAAAAATCTTGTGCAAAAACCCCAAAACGTGTGTTCAAGGACCGGTGTTGTGCACAAGTGTAGTAGTGAGATTATAAATTTATTTGAAAATCGTGTTTGTTCGAGTTGTTCTTTCTACTTCATCAATTTTGGATTTGAGGCAAGTTGCATCCCATACTAGATAGAGACAAATACCTCAATTCCAATCTATTGAAGCGACCATCATGTTTATCAATTTAATATTACTTCTCTAAAGTCAGTGAGATAAAGAGATCTGATGGAAGTGTTCTGAGGGATGTAGGAAAATATCATTGATATTTTGTAAATGCTGTGTACCAGACACAGAGTGACTATTTCATAACTATTGTATTCCCCAACTATTGAATACTAGTAGATTTTGGTATGAACAACACACTATCTGTGTATGCACCTTGGACATATCTCATAGTGGTGAACCAAGTAAAATTGAAGTCTTCCATATCTTTTTATATGAATGTTCCATTTCTAATCATATCCATCATACATGTTTAATGAGTTCCTACCAAAGAGGGACCAAGATCCATCACAGTAAAGGAAAATGTTTACACCCTGATTCACCCTTCCCTCTTTGGGTGTTGTAGGGTCCTACAATAATGTTTTTATAATTATAAGTGACATAACATTGATCTACCGAACTTGTGTGGGACATGACAATCACAATAGGTCATATTGTGGTTGGTACATGATTTTAATCAATGTTATAATTTACTTCTAGTTTTCAAAATGTTTTATAAGAGGAATAAGGAATATATGTATCTGTCCCACTATTTGACACCAGGTATTATTACCCTCTTAAAAATCACAAAATACTTTTTTTTCAATGTATGTTGTGTCATTACATATATTTTATTAAGTACCAGTAGAGAAAAACTATATCACATAAAGAACATAGTGTGTATGAGGATGTTAATTTCATGTAAAATATGATATCACATACAATATTTATGGCTAGTCCCTATGTGTGTAATATGTGTTTCTCTAAATAGATTTTTTATCATATAATTTACTATTCATAATGGATAACTTGATCCATCATAATAAAGGAGAGAATATATAGAAAAATGTTGTATGAATCCACAAAAGTACAATTAAAAGATAAAATAAATGACATGGTTAATAGAAGGATGTACATTCCATATGAATAGATTACCCTATACTGGGTACATATTGAGGGATTCTCAATGGGTTATGTTGAATATTATATAATAATATTTACT
The DNA here is from genome assembly GCA_963277665.1 of Viscum album. NCBI lineage: Eukaryota > Viridiplantae > Streptophyta > Magnoliopsida > Santalales > Viscaceae > Viscum > Viscum album. The sequence goes on along the minus strand of OY728155.1, from coordinate 76,269,433 downwards.
TTCTACATGATTAATCAATTACCAAGAATGTATGGTTACCAAACATTTCATTTTGTTCAAGGGAATCGATAGTTTACATGTAAAGTGTAATTATGAAATTCCATGTTGTCATATATGAAATGAATAATACATGGATAACCCATGGAGTAAAAATCCAATAATATCATATTGATAGATTTCTCCCATCTTGGATTTATTATTCTCTCCCTCGGTATTATTTGTCCTAAGGTATCCTTTCTTGTTCTCATACATTCAAGGGTATGTTTTTATGGTATTTTTTGTTAAAATATTCATTACGTATCCACCTATTGTATATCGAATATTCTCATTTCCTTTCTCCCAATTTACATTTTTTATTATGAACATTTTAATAACTAGAGATTTTGATGGTTTTTCAATTTGGGTTGAATCAACTAATATTTTAATTGACTTCGCGTACGATGTTGGGGTTTTCATTCATAGATTAATATCAGACATCATTTGCTTCTAGACTATATTCTTGCTTCATTAACCATCATGTAAGAATCCATATTTTCCTTTCAAGATGATGGTGTCACGGTGGATTTGGATTGTGAGGATGGGGTATTTTTTTTACTAATATTATTTGTATGATGGGGGTCCCCATTCTGTTCACTAGATCATGTTAAGGGTTTATGGTTTCCATGTTTGGTCTAGATTAATTTATTTCATTCATGGTTAATATGTTTTGCTAGTATTGTTTTAATGTTAAAAAGATACATATATAATTGGTTGTCGATGATATCAGCTTGGTTTAAGGAGATAATTCCAATGGCATTGGAACTGTTTCTAGCTGTGGATGGCCCTTCCTCACTTCATGGAGGTGGTATGTGTTGCCCTTTTTTATTTGAATTGATTTTAGTTTCTATTTTGTTTTTTATCCTGTTCAGTTGGAAAATCATTGATTCTATGTTGCGACCATAAGTGGTTTTTTTACAAATATTATGGTGGTGTTCGATTCAAGGTGGTTGGTGTTATGATGATAAAAGTTTAGTGCGTTACATGTGGTTTTAGAATTGAGGTTCATGATAGGGCCTCGTACTCCTACATTAGGAAAAATGATACCAGCTCAATTTTCTCAAATTCATTTCAAAAGTTGAATTTATTTTTATGTGATTATTTTTGGATTTGGTTTTAAATTCAGGATGTTTCAAATTGTGAAATTATTTGGTTTGTAAAATATATGACTCAACATAAAAATTGCACAATTTAGAAACTAAAAAAGGGAATGGAGGACACACTATTTAGGTATATATTCAATTTATATACATGTAACATGAATGTTGAATCGAAATATGTTTTTTAAAGGATGGGGCCGAAGCCTCAATTTATTATTAAAGAAAACACCTCTTTTGAGGGTAGAGGGAGACCCAATACATACCCCGAAGGCCCAAGGCCAAGTGGCCTAAATAAAAGGCTTGAAAGCCCATTTTGGGCCCAAATGACCCTCTGTGAACAGTACTGCCACAATACCCCGCGCAGCTACAATACCTACTACAGTACCCACCGCCGCTATAGTATCCTGCAACAGTTCCTCCGCTACTATATTGCTGCCGCCTCTACAGTTCCCTACTACAGTACACACGGAACTTCATCCCTGCCCGGATTTGAACCTGGGTCTTTTGGATGCCAAACAGGAGTCCGTACCACTTGGGTTCAGGATAGTTGGAAATTTTGAATTGAAATATGATCTAATGTAATGTCTATCCATACATTCTCGAAAAGTGAAATAATGAAATAGTTTTTTATAAATAAACAATCATCATCATATGATGAGTTCTAAATCCTGAAGCGTCACAACACAATAACAACCATTACTTTGTAACCTCTAATATATCAATGTGATAGTCAATTTAGACACAGAAATCATATAATGTAATGAAACATAAATAAATTGACATGAAAAAATGGTTAATTATAATGGTTTTTAAAAATCATCATATATATCATATAATAAATTCACTATATGTTCAAAAAATATATATTATAGTGGAAAGGTAACTCCAGAGGAAACGATTATAGATTCTTTAACTTGATTATTCTCACTCACTCATGATAATCACATGCTTATATTATAAATAGTTTATAACCAACATATTTATATAATATATTTCATAGTAAATGAAATTCTATTTTAAAAAAATATCTATTGAGTATGCACCACATATAATTTATCTTCATAATCATTTAATCATTTAATAAACAACAATTACTACCCTACTGGATACCTAATTGAACAGTTTCTTCTTATGAGGAATCAAATTAATTCCTATTAATATATCAAGTTATATTGATTTCCATTTATATCTTGTAATGAATGTGTACTCCATCTTTACACCATGCATCTTATGATGCCTTAAAAATTTTTATTTTATTTTTATTTTAGTTTCCGTGGTTTAAGAACATACACCATAACATAAAATTGATAAAGGAATCATGATGTGTTACTCTATTTTGATGACTTCAATAATAGGATAGAAATTGTATTTTAATAAAAATAATTATAATATCTCACTTGGGAGTCATATTAGGGTATATAACTATGTCCAATGGGTTACATGTTTAATATTTTATAACTATCTCATATGTCTAACCTTCTAGACTAAAACATATTCCATGATAATATGGCTATTATTTTTTCTATTCCCTACTGACGTGAAAAAACACATTAGAATTTCATGGCATATAAATATTTTCAGAATATATTCTAGAAAAAGGATCCCTTTATCCTTATATAGATATATAATCTATTCCTCCTAAATATTCTGGATAATGTGTATGTTTAGTAGAATATGATTCATTTTTTAGTGAAATATTTATTCTTTACCATTTTAGACAATATTTGGATCTCAAAAAACAATGAACAAATATCACCCCTCATTTGGATTTCATATAGAAGATCCTTAAACAATACCAAATCCACCCCACTTGTATTATTGAAATGAATTATTGTCCTATGGTCGATTATATGATTATTTTTTTTAATCGTGAAATTGAACTCAAAATAGATCCTCCAATACTAAATACGAAACCAATTGTACTCTTCCATGAATCAGTTTTTGAACTGAATTCAGTATCCAAAAACACGTGAAAATGACCTTTAATTACGAAATATAATTCTTGATTTATAATACAATTGATATAAAAAAGGATCCATAAGGCAATTTCTTATATATGCTTTCGGGGAATCTCCTTGAATCTTCTAAAAAAACTACAAATTGAGAGATATCAAGCTCAACAAAAACAATGTTACATATGATGATTCCAATAGCTGATGCATGGAGAATATTTTTAATATATATAAATTTCTCATGTATTTTAGATTTCTTCTTTGTGAAATGATTGAAAAATATGGAATTGGGATTACTCAATGTTTCAAACTCACTCATTAAAAATCTTACCAATAAATTTCTAATGAACTCTAATTTATAATGGTGTAATCATTCATAACACAAATCCCTATTAATTATAATCTTATATATATTAATAAAATTAAAAAGTACCCTTTATTGGAAAACATCTAAAAATTTCACAAATCATATTTTTTATACATTCCATCATAGCTCCATCTAGGAGTATATCATAAATATAGAGATGATCTATGAGTAAAATCTAACCATTATATAAATTCCTGTAATTAAAGTGGTATTCAATTATTTGATTAACAATATTTCGATTATAAAGTTATCAATGTTATGATACCACTACATTATTGGTTAATTAAAATGATATAAACTTTTGATGAGTATTAAAACTAGACCCTCATTACATTTCAAAATTAAATCTCCCAATTTATCTATATAGGTTTCTAACTCCAAATCACCACGGAAAAATTATTTTTGATAACATGATTATAATGATTAAAACTATCCATTTCTAGTAGGATGAGTAATGTCTAAATTTTATTTCATTATAATAGAAGATAAAATATCATTGAAATCATATCCTTATTTTAATTAGATCCCTATATGGACAATAATATAAAAATACTAGAATCAATTATCCAACTCATCATTCAGAGGATATTTAAAAATGTTCTATTGTTCCCATCTTCCTTCTAGATGATTAGCTACCTACAATATATTAGAATCCTCCACGGAATCCAATTATTGAACATGGATAAATGCTACTATAAAGATTCATTCAAACAACTTCCATCACACAGGGTCTTGATTTACCCATCATCTATGAGAAGTTAAAAGTGAATATAAGAATCTAATAAATACACTTGTTTCTAGACCATGGTAAAATACCTTATTTTTAAGGTCTTGATCCATCTATATATCATTCCTTCATGTCTATTCCACAAACTTCTGTATTCCATGATCATTCGAGATGATAAAACACTCATACATGTAGAAAATATTTGGTGTCTCATGTTATTGAACATAGTTATACTTCTTAAACTCCATCTTCTATTCTTTTTAAATATCCTAGAGTCACACAACCTATACTCAACTCAACCATGCTTTGTTCATCCAATTCCTTTTTCCTAGGAGAATATTTGGTATGGTTATGATTTTTCTATAGGATTTTCTCATCCAATAAGACATTCCAACATCTAAAAACCATCCACTAATAACTATCCTAGAGTATAATACTAAATATTTTATCACAATAATGTAAAATGAAACATGTCTATGAAAATTTACCAACTTATCCCCCTAATTGGAATTTACATGGTTTTATGTAATACTTCCAAAAAAATTAATCTATGTATGTTACACATTTTTTCACAAACGAAAAGAAAATTTGTTTTGATTACATTAGTAGTAATGGCCTCGCTTCCCTCTGCTCATGGGAACACGCCCCACACACCGCTTGTTTTTAAAATTTTTCCTTCCGCTGATCTCTCGGCCGCCGTTCTGGTGTCTATGCCTTCACTCCCGGTGGCCTTTATTCCAGGTTCCTCTGGTGGTGGTGATGCCGCTTTGGCACCTTTGTCTTCTCTTGATCCCGGCCTCGCGACTCCTCCTCCATGTCTCTCTTTCAAAGATGCGTTGTGCGGCACGAATCTTTCCCCATCCTAGCCTTGCTTCCCAACTGTCTCCTTGCCTCCAACGCTGGTCTCCCATGAGGGCCCCCTCTTATCCATGGAATTCCCTGCTTATACATTTGTGGAGGATGAAGCCTGCCCCAAATGGACCTTGATTGCAATATTTGGTGCCGTGAAACCTCTAATCGCGACATTCCAGTGGTTTGTCAGATCCTGGGGGATCCTCTCTCCTATGAATATTTTTGTCATCCACCGAAATTCCTTCAGTCTGTTTCTTGGCTCAAATTAGGACTTTATTAACGATTGGTTCAAGGAACCTCGTTCCTAGGGAAGTTGCCGCTTCATGTTGAATCTCTGGTCATTGGAGGTTCACAAAGGAAAAGAGAACCCTATTGCATCTATTTGGTTCATCATCCCTGGTCTTTCGTTGCCTTTTCAGAATGGTGGATTTCTCAAGGTGATTGGTGATTCCCTTGGCAGCTTTCTTTGTTTGGATGACCGCACTTGGTCCTTTGCTGAGGCCTCGGTGGATCATATTTGTGTTGAAATGGATATTTACAAGCCACATCCCGATAGGATCTATCTTCAAGTAAAGGATTATGTTTTCCAGTACAGGGACATATTTTATCCCGTCGACCCGCTGTTCTGCCCCACTTGTCTCCTCCAGGGGAATTCACTCCAGGTCTGTAGGAAACTTCATCAAGATGGGCATCACAACCCTACTAAGGCACCCTCTTTCAACACCCCCTTTCCTGGCCATCTGGCGGTGCCTCTCGATGTCACTTCAGTGGAAGTCCCTACTATCCCTCTAGCTACTGATCCAGTTCCACTTTTAGCCCCCTCTCATGTTAGTGGATGTGTGTCTGCCTTGCTTGCTTCCTCCCACGGGTGGTCTTTTCCCCTCCAGTATGCTCCCTCAATTTCATTCCTTTGCAAACTTTTGTTGGGAATTGACTTCGGGATTGTGCTGCATCTGAGGGTGCCTTCCTCTACCCTCCCTGCTTTCCACACCCTACCCCCACTGGTCCCTTTCACTATGCCAGGTCTTTCTTCCATCCATGTTGGATCAGAATATTTCCCTTCCCCTCTTCCAGATCCTTCAACAGTGAAAGAGTCCTTATCCTCCCCAATCCGTGATGATGCTTCCAGGCCTTGTACCTCCCCTCCTCAGTCAAAAATGTAGACTCCCCTAGTCCCTTGGATTTTTTTTACCCCCACTGCTTCGCCTCCCTCCAGGAATTCAGGTATATGTACAAGAGCCAAGTCCAAGAAATTAAGGGAAGAGCTCTCCTCCCACCTTCATAAGGCTATGAACCCAAGGGCCAATGCCAGGGTGGTCTTTGCTCAATGATTCCCATCCTCATTTTTAATGTCCGATAACTTGGCTCCCAGGTCAAAACAGATTTCATTTCTTCTACTATCAACAAATTCAAGGTTTCTCTTGTTTTTGTCCTTGAATATAAGAAGAATATCTCCAAAATAAATGAGTTTTTCAGAAGAATCATACTATATGGTTCCATGCATGCGGACCCATCCAACCATCATATATGGTTCTTTTAGAAAAATAACTTCTCTATGGACATGGTTCAGAAAAGAAACCAAAATATCACCACTAAGGTTACCCATGATAATAGATCTTTCATTGTGTCCTTCATCTATGGGAGTTGTGACTCCCAACATAGGATGATTTTGTGGGATGATCTCAATGCCTTCGATCCAGGTAGCCTCCCTTGGATTGTTGGAGGATATTTTAATTTCATTCCCAACCCGGATGAGAAAACAGGGAGAGGACCATTCCCTAGGAAAGCTAGTTTGTTCATTTCTCACATCACGGCTGGCAAATTCCTCATGTACCTCGGCTACTCCTGAGATGGTTTCACATGGTGCAACAACCAACATGGGGAGCGACGCTCATGGAGTCGCCTGGACCAATTCCTTCGCAACATGAAAAACTTTACATTGTATCCAAACACTAAGGTCAGACACCAGGTGCGTGGGATCTCGGATCACTCTCCGATTCTAGTCACCCTCTCTGCGAGTTAATGGAACCTTGATCATTTTAGGTTCTTTCAGTATGGGACTGGCCTCCCGAATAAGGAGTAGTTTGTTCGAGTCTCTTGGAGTGAACCTAGTCATGTGAAATATTGGACTACCATTCATAATAAACTGAGGAGGCTAAAATTCAGATTACAAGCTTGGTCGAAGGACATAGCACACAATGATAGGGAAATTGAATCAATCATGAAGGATGATGGATGTCTTGAGTCTATATTGGAGGGGGCATGGAATTATCAGATCTTTGTAGACATTGCCTCTAAGAAGAATACTCTCGCAGTCATGGTCATAAAATATGATCACCTTCCGAGGGAAAAAGCAAGGATCAAATGGATTGGTGAAGGTGATAGGAACACTCCCTATTTCCAAGCTTGTATCAAATATAGGAAACACTTTGTTCAGCCAAATATCTTGGTGGATGACGATACTTATTTAGATGATAGAGATGTTGTTGGGTTTCTTGATCATTCCTTCATCAAAGATATTCTTATTGGAAATTATCCATGGATGTCTAATGGCTACCCAGGAGACGATGAGGGGATTCTGGAATTCATTCCAAATCATGTTTCTATCCAGGATAATGAGAGGCTGGGGGCCATCCCCGAAGAGAAAGAAATATTTCAGGCTATTATGAACCTCAAAGCATATAGCGTGCCAAGTCCAGATGGTTTTCCATGTATGTTCTACAGAGACACTTGGGATGTGGTCAAAAAGGAGTTTTCTGAGGCCCTTCGTGACTTCATCAGAGGAGGAAGCTTGCCTAGAGTGGCATGTGCCACTACTCTAGTGCCCATTACCAAAATAAGGAACCCCTCTTCTATTTTTCATTATAGACCGGTCAACATGTGAAATTTCACCTACAATGTTCTGGAAAGCATTATCAACTCAAGGATTTCCATTCACCTCCCCCGGTGGGTCTCCATGGAATAACATGGATTTGTGAAGGGTCGTTCTATACAACGGGCTACTGAATTGGCCCAATAGATGATGATATATCTCAATACAAAGACCCATGGCTCAAACATAGCCATCAAACATGACATGAACAAGGCTTTTGAAAGGCTTGAATGGAGCTTCATCAACGAGGTAATCTTAGGTATTGGTGAACCCCTTGGACTACTGGCCTCATATTTAAATGTTTTAGCTCCTTATGTATGAATGTTAATTTCATGGGGAAGTCTCATGGTTCGTTTAAGGTGGATCGTGGCCTAAGATAGGGTGATCCCCTATCACCGAGCCTTTTTATCCTCACACTAGACATCCTAAGACGCCTCATCCATAGTGGCATGAGCAACGGTGAGATCCTTCTGTTTCAGACAAGGATGAGTCTTCCACCCATATCCCACCTCATGTTTACTAACAACACTTAAATATTATTCAATTCCAATAAGGGGTTGGTCTGAGGCCTCCTTAGGGTGATTGAGGAATATTTCCATCGAAGTGGGTAGGCTATTAACAAGTCCATGAGAAACTTCGTCATCCTTAGCAGATGCTCTTCTAGCCGAGTGTCCTCCTTGGGCTGTATTATAGATATGAAGAGAGGAAGATTCCCCATGGATTATCTTGGAGATCCCATTTCCTTAGGCAAAATTTGGATTCGTGATTTTGATCACACCACCCGCAAGATCACAGATCGTATCCTCAACTGGAAGATAAGATTTATTTCTTTTGGGGGTTGGATTGTGCTACTTAATAGTGTTATTCTAGCCTATCATGTCCATGCCATCTCTTCTATCAAATTTCTGAAAAAAATCATCAAAAATATTGACAACATCTTGGCCTGCTTCATCTAGGATGCTCTCGCTGAAGGAAAAGATCATTTGGTGTCCGGGGCGAAGATGGAGAGGCATATTCAGGAAGGTGGTATCAATTTTTGAAGCCTCACAGACACTCTTCTCTACAGGCATGCAAAACTGGATTGGGAAATCCATGAGCAGCGTTCACGCTAGGGCATGGTCATGTAAAACACTTATGAAGGTTACCTGGCGATGCAAAACAGCCTTGTGTCACCTTTCATGTCCATTATCCTTCACTGTTTTACTGCACTTCTTCTTCACACCCACTGAATTATTGGGTATGGGGATCTGACCTTATGGCACCACAAATGGGCTGGCACAATGCTTTGATTTCTGGGATGCCCAGCCACCAATAATTCATTCAGAGACGCGAGGAAATACCCTAAATTCCACAGGGAAGTGCTGAACGAGGATCAGTAAGGTGCCTGTAACCTTATTAGGCTCACATCTGACCCAGATTTGTGTGTGTTTACTCCGTCCCCCTCAGGGGCCTTCACTGCGATGGATTATCACAATTCCCTTTCTATCCAAGGGCACAATGATTGTTGGAGAGAGGTCTGGTTGAAGGAAATCCCCACAATGTCCAACTTTTTAACATGGAGGATTACGGAAAATGAGATCCCCAATGATGAGAACATCAGAAGATGCAGGATCAGCATGGTTTCACGATTCTCTTACTACAATAATCACAAAGAGGAAAGTGTGCCCCACCTTTTCTTTGAAGGTGAATGGAAACGTGACATCTGGTCTTTCTTCATGCATTGCATTGCCATCTCTTCCAGAAATTTGAGGGAAAAGTCTTTTCTTGCCCGCTAGTTGCATGGATCAGGTGATAAGGGTCTGGAAAAAATGGCGTGTTCCATCATTTTGCATTCTGGATGTTGGTGCTTATGGAAGGCCAGAAACAGGGTGAGATTTGAGGGAATCCACTCCTCAGCAGGAGTCATCATCACAATAGTCAGAAACCTTCTTCTTGACTGTTCTAGTCTCTCCCACAAATGGAATTATGCTCCATCCCTCCACTTTCTTTCTTCTAGCATCCAAGCCCCTCTCCCGAGTGGTTCTGCCTTGAAATGAAAAATGGATCTAATGGCTTCCTCCCCTATAGGCCTCAAGTTCAATACAAGTGGGTCCTATATCTCGGGAGTTATGAATGGTGGAGGGGTTGTACATGACACCAGAGGGTCAGTTATCTTCGTATTCACAGCTCAATTTGCCTGCGGGTCTTCACTACAGGTAGAGGCTCACGCCCTCCTCACTGGTCTTTCCCTCTACCGCAAGAGAGACATCCACATCATTAAAGATGATACTGATTCCCTCATCCTCCTTAATTCCCTGTAAGGCATCCGGTCTATTCCCAGGTCGATTTCCTATATCATCAAGAAATGTCAAGCCATGATATCCACCAACATTCGAATGGTTCACACATGGTGAGAGGGGAATAAAGTGGTGGATCACCTTGCCTATCAAGTGGCACAAAACCCCAACGTTCCTTGCTTCTATGACCTGAATATTTTGTGCCTGGAGGGGGTTAGCATCATTAGAGGGGATGCCCTTGGTTTGAATGATTTTTCCCCTAGCTTCTATTTTGTCTTCCCTTGATTTTCCTCATATTTACGTCTCCCAATAAATAAATAACTTATGATAAAACAATCTAGATTTCTTCAACTATATGTTATGTTAATGGTTCTAAAGGATAATTATTCTAGATATGAATTACACTATTAACTGCATCAGCCAAAACATTACTTGTGAAAGAACAAGGAAACCACATTATCTTAATTATCTAGTTCATAATCCAATTTATCTATTTAATAACAATATTCTATTTTTTATTGCATACCATTATCTATAAAAATTTTATCCAACTGAACATTTGAAAAAACATTTCCCTATAATTAGAATCATTCTCTGATCAATGGAATCATAACTTTATTCCATCCATAGCTACCACCATGGCTCATCATCCAAAAACTGTCTCAAAGGTTGTAAGATTATATTTGAGGAAAGAACCAATGGATTTTTTTTTGGAATAGTCCATTATGGTAATTTAATTTAGTTCACTTTCAGGATATCCAAAAATAGTTTTCCCCCATATATTCATAGGAACTCACTCAAGAATCATATTTTTTCATTTTGTTTCATTCATGTTGAATTAAAAAATATAAAGCTTTACTGGAATATAAACCTCTATTTTACCAAAAAATGGGATCAATATTAAACACTCCATTAGTAATCAACTTCCATTGACCTTTTGAAGTAATTTGAGCATTATGGACATGTTATAACTTTTAAATCTAGATTCAATTACATATTTTTCCTCTCTAGATATTATGATAGCATGTAGAAAATAGGTAATCCATAATGTTAGATCTTAAAAATCACGGTATTCCTCTATCACTATTATAAATTTAGGTATTTGTGAGAGTGCATTTGCGATGGGGTCCTATCACAAATGCATTATTGCCGAAAATGGCATCACAAATAGTTTCTTTTGTGAAAATACACTACAAATACTTTCACACAATTTTTTTAAAAAACCCTATTGTGGCAGGAAAATATACCCATCACAAAAAATTAAAAAATATTTATTTCGACCAGAAAGTATAACCCTCACAAAAACATTAACAAATTTGAAAAACTTAATATTCATAAAATGTTATTTCTAAAATAATAATAATATAAAAATAATAATAATAAATCTAACAATATAATATTATAAAAATAATAATATTATTAATTTTAATAAATTTAGTAATAATAATAATAATATTGTTATGATTATAATTAAAAGGACAATAATTATCTCAATATTCTTAAAAGTATAATAATAATAATAATAATAAATAATAATAATAATAATAATTTAAATAAAGTGATAAATATAGAAATAAATTTAAAAAATTACTAATAATATAATACAACTTTAAAGAAGTAAAAAAATATCAGAAATATTAAAACATAAAATATTCCCAATAATATAAAAAACACACTAAACCTTGAGTTAGGCGCTGCATGTTCATTATCATCTGCTGATGTTGTTACTCTAGTAATCAACGCATCTTCTCCTCCAATTTTTGTTGTTTGTGTTATTGACATGTCACATTCTTCCTACCCAGTATATACCGGTAACAACGTATATCAGATTGAAGTATAGTTGATTCATGCATATACCAAAGTCTCCAAAAATATTTTTCTTTGACGGGAACCATAATTCAAATGCCATTCCATTTCAAACAACAAAATCTACATATTGGCTCAATTTTATTATCTGAAAAGTTTTCCTTGTTATTGAATGTCAAAGTGGGAATTAAGCTAATGTGCCCATTATTTAATGAGAAGTCACCACAATGGGAACACAATCTTTATTTACTCTCTTGTACATAAAAAAACCATAAGGTTTTTTGGTTAATAAAATCAAATCTATATACAGCATTGGCAATTCGATGATGGAATACAATGAATTTAGAAAAAATGGTTACATTGGCAGAAAGAATCATTTTACATATTTTGTGAATTTTTGTAGATAGTTTAACACAATACAAGACATACCCAGTGATCTGTAAAAAAAATTATGTATTAGATAAAAATGATAAGGAAATTAACATACAAATAATCGAAAAATTGTTGACAAAATTAATTGAAGAAGTAGAAAGAATTCACCTTTCCCAGATGGTTGTATGCATTTTTGATGCATTTCTTAATTAAACTATTTATTACTACATATTAATATTTATTACTATTTTTTTCTGTTTATTACTTTTTTTAACGTATTTATATTTATACTAAATAGGACAAATTGTTACAAATTCTGACTGTTTATTACGGATTATTATTTATTACTACTAATTATTACAAATTATTACAAATTATTCCAATTTTTTTACAAATTATTCCAATTTATTTCTTATTATTCCAATTTATTAATAATTATGACTATGTATTCCTAATTATTACTAATTAAACAAATTTATTACTTATAATTCCTAATTATTACTATTAAATCATAAATTATATTTCATTATTACTAATTATTACTATTTATTCCTAATTATTCCTAATTATTCATATTTTTTACTAATTAATCCTATCTATTCATATTAATCCTAACTAATCATAATTATTTCTAATTAATCCTAATTATTACTAATTATTCTAAATTATTCATAATTATTCCAAATTATTACTAATTTTTACAAAGTAAATCCTAATTATTAATAATTAGAGCTAATTAATTCTAATTATTACTATTTATTACTAATTAATTCTAATTATTACTAATTATTACTTATTAATTCTAATTATAACTAATTAATAAAATTAATTCTATTTATTACTATTTAATTCTAATTATTAATAATTATTCTTATTTATAAGTAATTATTTAGTATATATTAATAATTATGACCAATTATTCCAAATTAAAAATACTTGTTGATAATTATTAAAAATTATTACTAATCATTCATAATTATTCATAATTAATACTAATTAATTCTATTTAATACTAATTATTACTAGTTAATCCAAGTTAATCGTAATTAATACTAATTAATCCTAATTAATTCAGAATATTACTAATTATTACTAATAATTATTAATTAATACTAATTATTACTAATTGATACATATTATTCCAATTTCATACTAAATATTAATAATTATTCTTATTTATTACTAATTATGAGTAATTATTCCTAATTATTACTAATTAAACATATTTATTCAAAATTATTCCTTATTATTACTAATTAATACTATTTATTTCAAATTCTTACTATTTAATCTTAATTATTACTAAATTTTAATTAATCCTAATTATTCCAAATTTTTTCAAATTGATCATAACTATTAAAAATCATTACTAATTATTACTGATTATATTCTAATTATTACAGAATATTACATACAAAATTTAATTATTACTAATTAATTGTAATTATTACTAATTATATCGAATTATTACTAATTATTACTATTTATCACTAGTTAATTCTAATTATTACTTTTTATTTCTAATTATTATTAATTAATAATAATAATTATTTCTTATTACTAACAAATTCTAATTATTAAAAATTCATTATAATTATTACTATTTATTACTAATTATTACTAATTAATCCTAATTATTGCTAATTATTACTAATTTCTCCTGAATGTTTTACTAATTATTCTTAATTAATTCTTATTACTCATATTTTATTATAATTATTACTAACTATTACTAATTATTCTTAATTATTACTAATTAATATTAATTAATATTAAATCTTATTAAATATTTATAATTATTACTAATTATTCCATTTTTAATAATAATTAATCATGATTATTATTAATTATTATTAATTATTATTAATTATTACGAAATATTTCTATTTATTAATAATTCATCATATTTATTACTATTTATTATAAATTATTACTATTTTTTCTAATTATTACTAATTATTAGTATATCTTACTAAATAATCATATTTATTACTAATTATTTCTAATTATTACTATTTATTACAATTTATTTCTAATTATTAAAAATTATTACTAATTATTAACAATTTTTACTATTTATTACTATTTATTACAGATTAATCATATTTATTACTAATGTTTTATAATTATTACTATTTATTACTATTTATAAATATTTATTTCAATTAACTTCTTATTGACGCTAAATTTAACTAATAATTGCCAATTATCACTAATAATTTCTATGTATGACTCATTAATAATAATTATTTATAATTCTTCTAATTAATATTAATTACTACTAATTAATAATAATAAGCATAACTATTAATCAATACTAAATAATACGAATCACACATAATTATTTGTAAAATTAATAAATCAATATAAAACGATTTAATTCTAATCAAATTTAATTGTATCAAATAAACAATGAATATAACTAATAAAAAAATAATAATTAACCAAGAAATAAAAGAAAAAGATCAATGCCTTAAAACTGAATCATTCAGAGGACATAAGATGTAAATATTGATCTGATATAGAACATTAAATTTTGAAAACTTTTGGGAGAAAAAATCTATGTTGAGAGAGAGAAGGAGGAGAAAGGAGTGGAATGAGAGAGAAAAACAGATGGGGTATATATATGTTAGACAATTTATGATGGGAGTATTTGTGATAGACCCATCACAAATGATCTGCCCACTATTGATTATGAGCTATAGTTAAATGAGGATTTCCGACAAGGCACATCACAAATAACAATATACTGAGATTGTATTTGTGATGGGTTGGATCTCCCATCGCAATTACTAAAAATGCCCTTAGGAATTTTTGATGGGTAAAAAACCCCGTCGCAAATAACTTTCCCATTTCTTGGCATGCAACCCATGCCAAACAATTTGTGACAAGGACCATATACCTGTCACAAATTACTACATATTTGATATAGGGATCATGTCCCATCGCAAATAGTACCTTTAGACTGAATACTTGCGGTAGGACCCCACCGCATGGAAACTTCCCATTTTTCCCATAGTTGATAGAACCTCATATAATATTCAAATACCATCAAAAATCACTGTGAAAGACCCCATATCATTATATTTTCCAATATGAATTAGTGTATTCTATAAGAAAGTCATGTTCTTTATGACATTAAAATATATCATACAAAAGTTATTGGTTTGAATGATAACACATACTTTTATAAAAAGCAAATTTGTGTGACTATCTGAACGGATAACATTCCCATGCCTTCCAATCTCATATTTTCACATGCATCCTCTTAAATAATTTCAATTAGATGATTCTCCCCAATTATGTTTCAATTAATCAATCAATTATATTCCACTATCACTACTGATCTACCATCTCCCTTTGTTATTCTATTTTAATGAAAAAGAAAAAGGATTTCAAACATTTACCAACCTCTTGAGGTAATATTTCCAATGATGTTTATGTTTTATGTGGTGCAAATTTATAGAGTCAACTAGACTAGCTAACCTCCCAAAAATTTTATCTCTTTTATTTCCCCTATTTTATCCTTTTTGTGGACCATCAATTATAACTATATTAATTTAATTGACTTCTATATGTTTTGAGATATCCTTCTTCTAGGTCCCATATTTAAAGATCAAATTATGGTACTCATATAATAATATAATATTATTTCTATTTATATTCATCTGAGCGGTCACCATCACGTCCCATGATTCAAGAATAAATTATAGAACAATAAATTCCCATACACATTAAGATAAAATCATTAAAATATATTCTAGTTGATTTTTTATCATTTTGAATTCACTTATATGGTCATTCATCAATCATATTTCTAAAATCGTCTCATTTAAAAGTCACCAAAAATATAAATATGATTTCATAATGTAGGGTTTCTTATATATGATTTCATTCATGGGTATCTATTTGTAGTTTTCTAAAATTAATATGTGTTAATGTATATGTTCTATACCAAAATACTATAAAAACACCTTATAAATTCCAAATTCATTCGTATTCTATTTTTTATGCTCTTTCAAGAATACTCAAGAATAGTGGAAGATCAGTGTCCTTCTTGAATAGGTAGTTATCCACATGTGTCCATACAAATTAATAGTTATAATCAATTGATATTTTCAATATTCTACCATCCCTATCACTAATCCATATTAATAAAGAATAAAACACTTACTATTTCTAAATAGGTTAAATATCAAGTTTCTTAATCCATTAGAAATTTACAATCTAATATTTACTTCTACACTATAAACCATGCTCTAATGAAATTATTCCCTTGAAAATAAATATATAGGAATAACCCAACATCAATATTTTCAAATTTCGAATGAGGAAATGAAATCCTCATAATGAAACTAGATCCACTGGATGATTCCTCAAAAAATCATGAATCCTGACAATACAACCAGACACCAAGATAACACAGAATTCAAAATATCAAAGAGACACTCACCTCACACACACAAAGAGGAACACACTATGACATGGAACCAAATAAAAATGGAGGAAATTTTTATTTTAAATGTTTTAGACAAATTATTAATCCACATGCTATAAAAAATGAAATAGTGGTATACAATAAGGATTGTAAATTTTAACCATCACCAAATCACAATCTAATAAAATCTTTATCCCATGTAATCAATGTCACACATGATAATGACATGCATATATTGAAAATAACCCATAAAAAATATTTATTTCTCATATTCTAGTCCTCAAAGTTCTTCTACGATGTTATCTTTATAGACGATATGACTCATCGGTCTAATAATAATGGTTAATGGATCATTCAGTAAATGTTGATCACCTCTTTAACTAGATCATCTCATGATCGATGTATCAATTTAAAAATTATGTGAAATCCCATTATGTCTCCTCAGCAATACTTCTTTCGTGTTCGGTTATTCAATGAAACCAACCTCAATCTTCAATATCTACATCATCTAGTTCTTGATCTACTTCTATTTTGTTCGTAATATAGAGTTAAAAATCTATACAAATATCATTAGGTAAATGTAGGATGCAATGCATGTCATTCATTTCCAATGACTTAAATTCTTTGTTTTAAAATGACATAGAACAGTAATCCTTACATTGTAATGGAACCAAATTATTTTTATACCACACTAATAAAAGTATCATTATATATCATGTTGGTGTAAAATCCAAAAAATTGGTTTCATTTTTTTAAAATGATACAAAACACGTCCCTTGTTGTACAAACCATGAATATTGAATTTTATTTTGAATTTTATCAATCTTAGAATGGCACATGCCATGTTGTCATTCTTCACACATCATGCACATTATAATATTAAATTTAAATTAATTTCATAAAATTTATTTAAAATATAATAGATGTGAATATCAAGTACTATATATAATGTTAATTTATATTAAACATCTAATTAAATAATAAAATGAATAATTTATATTTTTGATATATTATTCATAATAAATCATTAATATAAATCAATGATAACATTTTTATTCATAAATGTTTCATGTGGTCAATGATTATGATCTTTAAAAACACAGGTAAGTTCAGATTTTTTTTATTTTATAAATGAATTTTATCAAGGGTTTCATGTTAAATTTATTACCATATTAAATATTATTATTTTGGAATCATATATTCCTCAATTTTTATGTATGATACTATTATCCAAGGAATATTTTATTTATCAATAAACACATTACCCCTTATCATTGAATGAGCAAGTAACTATAATCAACTTACCTCCCATGGGTAAAATATTGTTCAAGAACCAAGCTATGGTGAAACAAACCATGGAGATACTTTAGTCAACATAGGAATTTTTTAACCATGGTAAGGTATCAGGTGAAGATATTATTTCCCAATGGTTGTAATTCTATTATATTCAACATTTCAAGCCAACAGATTATTTAAAATCTCACTAAGAAGTCACTTATTTATTTCTTTTATTAATGCACAATTATTTTGAATGTTATGAAAATTTATTTCATTATTAATCTTGGTCACCTAATATTA
This sequence comes from Viscum album, assembly GCA_963277665.1. Taxonomy (NCBI): domain Eukaryota; kingdom Viridiplantae; phylum Streptophyta; class Magnoliopsida; order Santalales; family Viscaceae; genus Viscum; species Viscum album. The sequence continues at coordinate 76,251,057 of OY728155.1, read as the reverse complement.
ATATTTATTAAGTATTCAAGAAAAAACAAAAAAATTAAAATTATGTGTAACTTATATTATCTGAAATGGTTAATTTATTATGTAATATTCATTCAATATTAAAAATAATATAATGGATAATAAAAATAATATATATATATATATATGTATAAATTTATAAAAATCATTTGTGAAAAATATTATGTTATATAACATCTTTTAACTCCCAATGTAAGATAAACTAATAGTTATTGTGTTGATTAGTTTATAGTTGGGTACACGTAATAATTATTGGGGATTCTAAACATGTATAGTTGTTGGAAATATAAAATATTGTATGAAACATATCATAAAATGATTACAAAATTAAATTTGGAATAAAATACTAAGAAAATATTAGATTATGATTTCTAGATTGGGAATCCCACATAAGAAAAACCATGTAATAATGAGTAAATGTAGTTTTCATGAAAAAACAAAATAAATATATTCAAGTAATTTTTTTTGTCATCGTTTGGTTCATGAGAAGTGTAATATGGATCCTTGACACTGGAATACCAATTTGATCGAATATTCGAAATCTAATTGTTTGGGTTATTATCATTTGATAAAACATAAGAAGTCTAATAGAATTAATTTATTAAATCACACTTGGTAATCAACATAATGTAGTAGAATATTCGTTAATTTATTATATGGTATTTCATGTAAAAATATTTTAATAGTCCATTTATTTGAATTTAATGACCATGTTCTCAAAACAAAAGGTTTTCAGGTGTGGTACAATCACTAGTACACTACACCTATTGAGGAAAATTATTATAATATTTTTGAAGGAACTATTCCTGATAAAATATTTATTAAATTAGAGAATGTGAAAAGGATTCCAATAATAGAGACATTTATGATGATTCAAATAGATGCTACATAATGTTACCATCTATTTCCAAAGAGATACAGATGATATATAAATACATGGATGTATATATAACAACAACCCATCTCATAGTACATCAAAATGAGAATGACAGGATAAGGAAAATGTTATTTCCACTACACTATACAAGTATGTATTGAATTATGTGTACCTAGATATGGATTGGAAGTCATGGAGTTTAATGAAAATGAATATTTAGTGAGTTTAGGCATCACAAAAGAAAATCAATTATCAATTAATATAATATAAGAATACATACCATCAATATTATCTACTTACATTATGAATTACTAATTGAACATTATTGAGTCTCCACTCAGAAAACATTCAAATATGTTTTCAATGAAATACAAGGATAAAATTCTAATGAAATTACAAATTTAAATATTATCTTAACAACATAATTCAAAGAGAAAAAAATAATAAAAGGGATATAAGTGAATAGGTGTCTATCTACTTCTCAGGTGAAAAAAGTCATTATAAATGTGAAATGTAAGAAACAAAATAAGATATATAAATATTTTGATTATTTATATTCATCATTGCTTGCAATATTTAGGTTTCACTTATAGGGTATTAAATATAATATGAAATTTCTATTATTTATTCAAATTCAAAGAAAAAATAAATAGAGTGGATCTATAATTAAAATTTTAAATCTAGAGTGTATATATATATATAGTTTTATAATATTAATTACATTAGTTTATTTTTTATTTAATACCGAGTTCTAATAAAAAATTATTTATGTGCCTAATTATAGAAATAGTGAGACATTATTTAATAATAAAAATTGATCCATTTTTTATAATTGAAAAATAATTAATATTTAAATAATACATTAATCATAGCTACATTTAATTGATAATAAGTGATACATATAAAATATAGGAAAAAATAATACCTAATTTTATGAAGGTAATTCTTACTAAAGAGAAAGAAAAAGGAATTTTCATTTATATACCTTGAAGGGACATTATATTCAGATGACCTATAACAATTATGTAGTGTGGTGCACTTAATAATTATTTTTTAATTCAAATAAACCTTATTTGATAAAGTTGTATCCATAATTATTGTTGAGTTATTTTATCAAGTCCCTCATGAACTATTCTAACTAGAAGCTAGTGTTAACATCATATACTATATGAGATTACTTTAAGATATTTTTTGAATGTAATGTGAAAATAATTACTACCATTGGAAAATATATATGATTATATAAGATGAATAATAAAATCGTAACATAATCATGAATTCATTAGTCATAATAAATTATAATGGACTCATTCTAGAAGTCACATTACCTTATATACATTAATGGGGTGATGCAATTACATGAAGTATTGATGTAGAGTCTTGAATACATAAAAAGTGTTCAATAATTAATATCATGTTATGATTCATAAATAACCATTAAATAGATGACCATATTTGAATGATATTGTATTTTAATTTCATATAATTAATAATTTCATTTCCATATAGTATGTTATTAATTCATGTGTTTTCATTATTACATTTATAGAAAATAATCATAAATCATGTAAGACACTAAATGAATATTAGTTAATTAATCTATAGCTAGTCAGGATATTATTATACTTATAAATATTTTTAGTAGTAAATACTTGTTATCTTTCAATAAATTGGAAGAACTTTCCTTTTGATATAGTGGGAGAAATATATAGATCAATGATGTAATGTATTTTAACCAACATGAGTTGGAATACACACCGTATACTCGACAATTTTTCTGTGTTAAATTATTCAACACGAAACCACTAAATAGAAATATGAAAAAATATGTGGTATTATATTCACAAAGTAAGCTGATATATTAGTTTTGATAAATAATATATCTTATAGGAATTATTTATGTTGGAATATATTAAGATTAAAAATATCAATCGAATTAATTAATGTGTTCCTTGTATAAAACGAAATATCATAATTATAGCATCTTATCCAATTGATATAAAGCATGTGGATGTAATTTAATAATAAAATAAACACATTTGGGAAAACTCTAAACCAAATTTGATTGATTGTTTACTCTAGGATCAAACCAACAACTAGATATAGTATGTGGAAAAGCATGTAACTATTAATCTTGATAAATTCCTTTAGAATTATATTTTTTATGCAAACATTATATGATAATTATTTTATTAAAATTAATTTCATAACCACCTTATTTTATGGAAAATTTATAGAATGTGTTTTTATAACAGAAAAATGTATTACTAAAACTTAAGAAATGTAATAATGAAAAATGTTTTTATTTTTTTATATATTTTAAAAATAATTCTAAACATATAAAAATCATTTCTAGAATCCCATGTGAGTTTGGTTCTATTAATAATGAATTTATATGATTTATATATAAGTGTATAGTTGGAGAGTAGTTGTTTTCCAGTAAAATATATGGATAACGTATATAAAATTTATAATAGGTAATATAGTTGGATAATAATAAGGATACGATACTTATTACTAGATGAATTAATGTAGAAACCAATGTTATTGGGAAATTTATCTTAGTATTTAGATCTTTATTTTTTCTTATATGTCATTATGTTATATACAGTGATATGATAATGAAAAATAAAACATGTAAATATCAAGACATATTTGTTACCAATGTATCATGGCCTGAAATCTCTCAATGGCGATGTTTTTGCACACATAAGGATAATATTACATTGAAAGGTAATCCTTTTATATATCTATATGATTTTATTACATTTTGATCACAATGATATTTGGTATTTCTTTGGTTTAGACTCATTTTCATTCACGATGTTTTGGATTTGATATTTTCTTTGACTTGGTCTTCCCAAATAAGTGAATGTGTCAACAGTTTCATGAGAGGATGTTATTATAGAAAAAGGGAAAGTGATGTAATTCTTTATGAGTTCATATATTCCTATAGTTTGTAAAAATTTATAAGATATCTACAATTATTGTTGAAAGTGATCCCAAAAGTTTTATCATGAATATATTAGGAAATAAAACAAGCCTCATATTATCTATCATGATAATACATGGAGATATTTGATGTTATCTTTGAAATATTAGATCTTTTATATACATGCATCCTGAAAATTTCATTGAGAAGTACCCTGACCATGAAGGCCTTCATATATTCATGAATAAAATATTAATTTTTTTTGGTGCATATGAGAAATGTTCACTGGAAAAGAAAACCAATGAACAAGTCCTGCCATAGATTTTTTTAACGTACATGGTGATTCTAATTTACCTCCATAATGTGGCAGAAATATTTTTTTTCATGTAAGTGAAACTGTTATGCGATATGTAGTAAATGTTTCACATTGTTTTTAAATTTTTTTTTCAGGGTAAATTCCTTGAAATATGGGAATGAAATTTTTATAATAGAAGACAAGTAGTGCATTAATTTTCATAGTTGTGGGAATTAAGATATGGGTGATCCCAAAAAATATAAAAAGTAGTTATAGAATGGTGGTGAATTAAATTTGAAAATGATTTCAAAATATTAATGTTTAGTGAACTTGGAATGTTTTTTGAGATTTCATTTTTGATAATGGGAATTGTGTAAAGTGTCAAATGTGACTATTAATAGGAGGATACCCCATAATTTTAATACATTGACTAAATAAATATATAATGTATATGAATTCAAGAAATGACTCAATAGATGTTTTTCCTATAAGAATTAGCTTATGTGATCATCAATTGTGAAAGTAATGAAAATTGGTAGTTTAATGAGGTATTGGAGTTTCGTGATGGTTTATTCTTCTTAAAATTTTGGAAGTTACACAAAAGGTCATGATTTTTATGAAAAAGTTAAGAGTTGGGATGATGTGACTATTGGAAATGTAGGTAATGTGACCAATAAAGAATGTTATAGGTACCCATTACAGACCACCCCAATGGAAGAAGATAGTATTTTATGTCAAGTTCAAAAGTAAAATTAAAGCTGCTACGATAGTGACACCCATAACCAGTTTGATGAAAATTTCTGAGAATATCAATTATAAAATATTAGTGTTACATATATTTGACATTGAATTATTACATTGTACATTGTTTCAAAGAGTATTATATCATGAATATGTTAGAAACTGGTGAGGACCAATGAAAAATCCCTTTGGTTGTAGGGAGATGACAAAAAATCATATAATGGGATTGAATATATTCATAATAGTAACCTATCCTAAATTAATCACCAAATGATACATAGTGAATTCTAGTTCATTTACACATTTTTGTTGAATTTATAATTAAATATACTAGTATAGATGAGTCATGTAAAGTTTTGTGTCTCATCTAAAAGATATAATTTTATTATATATAATGAGGATCAGTGTATATGCGTTAAGAGATCATTGATTTAATCTGATTAAGGATATGTTGAAAGTGACCCAACTAGAAATTCATGTCAACATTGGTTGGGAAGTGTAGGAATCATGGTTATGTTGTGAAAAAGTAATTTATTCTATACCTATATGCGACTTCCCCAAGGAATTTATATTTGATTTCTATTCTGAAACAATAATCAATATTAGAAAATAAGCTTAAGTAGTATGATTTTTTTCTTGAATAGATCTAGTCAATTTTAAAGTTAAAATCTATTCTTCCCTAATGACATGGGAAATATTAATATTATAGTGAAAGGAGGAACTCCAAAAGAATCACAAAGTGTGGAAGAGATATTAATAAAAGTGATATCAAGGTAAAGGATCCCATATTCTCTATAATGGAAGGAACAAGTAAATCTATATTTCTATATACATGATCATGTATTGATGTTATAAGAATATATTAGAATAATTTTATTCCTAGATATTTTGGAACTTCTAATGATGATCTTATTTGAGGATATCCAAATACAGAATCCATTCACATATTAGAGGGTCTTCATCAATTATTGATTAAAGAAACATGTATGAGGAAAAAAAGTAAATGTTTCAAGGGATCCATTCTGATCTACATGAAATTGATATGATAAAAAAATCTCAATTATAGACTAATTTATATGGTTAAAATTAAAACGGTGAATAATGACACTCGTGCTCAGGAGTTATAGGATATTCCTTCAAAATGATAAAATAGTAAAGTAGGTTTCACTAAGGAGGCCCATATGTAAAAGATGTTCAAAATAAGAGGGACACATAAGATGAATTGGTTTTACAAATGAAATTATTTTCTCAGGGTAAGTAGAGGTTACATAATTTGAGAGGTCTCAAAAGATGACCTTGTGAAGATGGGTGAGAAATTGAAGTGTCAAATTGAAGAACATTCAATAGAGTTCGAGAAAATAATGGCTGTAGAGAAAGAGTTGATAGCTTGAATTATGTTCCTCAAAGCATAACTACAATAGATGTTCAAATCAAATAAAATAAGAACACTCAATTTTATAGGATATTACTATCCAAATGATGGTGAAGGATGGAAATACTTGTTCAAGAACTGGGTTTGCATTTCGGTTTTTGACATTATTCACCATGTGGAATTATTTTAGGTTACATTATAAATAATTATTCATGGTAGCAAAAAATATATGACATCACAAATTTTACATATATAGAAGTGGTTTTCACATCTGTTCATTAAAAATGACACGAAAACCCATTTACCATGTCAGTTTCATCACAAAGAAATTAGTGAATTCACTTTTTGAATATTTCAAATAAATTATAAATATATATAATTTTTTTCCTCTAAAAAGTCACATTGATGTAATCCAATAATTATATATATGGATGTGGGTTTTCACATCAGTTATATCAAAAAAACTTGAGACATGTTAGATCAAGTTAAGGGGGCTTGGATTCTCTATAAAGGAAGGCACACCTAAATCTAATTTTTATATACATTTTCATGTAATGATGTTGTTGCAATATATTAGGATAATTATTTTCCATGATATTATAGAACTAGTAATGATGATATTGTTTTAAGATATCAATTTGGGATGTCGTTCACGTATCATCGGATTTGGATCATTGGGTGAATGAAAAATATAAGGGTCTGAAAAAATTGTATAAGACTCAAGGGATTCATAATTTTCTAATACAATATGAGATTATTAAAATAAGATGTCTCAATTAAATAATAGTTGATGTGGTTAAAAATACATGGGAGAATAATGACACTCGAGATCAGGAGTTGCAGGATATTTCTTTGAAATTGAAAAACTACAAAGAAGTTTCAAATAAAGAGATCCTTAAATAAAAATGCTCAAAAACATGAGAGATGAGTAGGCTGAACTGGTTTCACAATTTGAAGAATATTTTCAAAATAATAAGATTCTAAATATGTGAGAGGTCTCAAATTATGAAATTGTGAAGATGGTTTTAGAAAATGGATACTCAATGTGACTTACATGAAAAACATTCAAATTACTTAGAGAAGAAAATGTATACAAAAAAGATTTGATATATAGAAATATCCACCTCAAAACAGAACTACAATAGAGGTTCAAATCCAAAAAATAATCTTTCTCAACTTCAAAGGACATGACTATCCAAGTGAAGTTGAAGGATAAAAACACTAGTTAAAAATTGTGTTTGCGTGCCGGTTTTTTTAAATCGTTCACCATGTGGAATTATTATAGAAATCATTGTCAATAATTTTTCATGGAAGTAAAAAATAATTGAATTCATGAATTTTATATATTTAGAGGTGTTTTTCACATATGTTCTACAAAACTGACATGAAATACCATTTATCTTGTATTTTATTCAAAAAAATAATGTGAAAAATACATTATTATGTATGTTTTAACATAACCAAAATGAAGAATACTCTATTTCAAATTTTCATGTTAGTAATATTTTTTTTACAAAAAAATTCATAGAAACCCACGTAAAGTTTTATATTTAGATGTGGGTATTCACAATAGTTATATAAAAAAACATGGAATTCTCTTTATCATATCTATTTTTACATAACGAAAATGATAAATAACCATATTAACATTTTGACACTAGTAATAACATAACCAATGGAAAAATAATTTTTTTTTAAATCAAAATCAATATATTCAGCCATGTTAGTAATACAATATGAAACAATGAGCAAAAAAACTGACAACAAAACAACCAACAAATTGATCCACTAAATCAATTCATTTTTACCGTTCAATTTGAAAATAAAAATTTACAATGTATAAAAATTAAAATTCATTCATACATGGAATGTAAAACACACATTTTCATTTTAGGTTTTATATATACTATACTATATAAGGTTAAGGGTCATAAATACATTACTTATTAAAAATAATTCATATACATTTTTTACGAATATACTGAATGAAAAATGAGAGAAAATTTAATACTAAAACAAACCCTAGTAAAATATTTTAACATTCCTAATTTAAATTATTTTAATCATTAATCATATTTTATATAATAAAAAATCGATTACTCCATCTTAACGATGAAAATTATATTTTGAATTACTTTCTCAATTAAAAAAACATTGTATGTACTTGGAAGAATAATATAGTAATTATAAAAATATGTCAACTTTTCATTTGAATATTTAATCATTGAGGTCTATTATTCTGTCATATATCAAAATAAATACTCTTCTCTATTTCAAAATAATATATGTAATATAAATTTAAATTTCATTATAGTATATATATATATGTATTAAAATAATAAAATGAAAATGTTCATTATATTCTTAAAATTAACTCATAGGTAAACATTCATATAGCTTAGCTTATAAGTATCCGGCAATGATGGAAGAAAATAAACAACATACAAGGAAAAAATAAAATACAAATTTTTTTTTGCGGTTATTCAGTTAACATATATAAAAAATTAAAAATATTTGTTCCATACACTTGAAGATAAGGATGAATCAAAAACTGAATTGTATTTTGTTTTGAAATAATTCAATGTTATAAACATTTCATTCCATATATCTCATTGTAATCCCTACAGGTGAAATAACGTTTGGGTCTATAAATACGTATATAGATGTTCCGTCATGCTACATACAATGTGTGTAATGATATTTAACAAAAAAGAAACATATGTATTATTTTTCAATAAATTAAAATAATGGAACGATATAAAATAATCATCTTATATGGATAATACTTTCATTATTTTGATTCCAAATAGATATATTGACATAATCTCCATGAAACTTTACATTAAAATCATAATTTTTGTTGTACACCAATTTTTTTTGTATTCATTAGAATTTAATAAACACCCAAAAAAAGATAAATATACTAATAATATATTATGTCTAGAAGGAGAAGTAAAAATAGTTTTAATATAATGTAATCATTGTTTTCTATATAGTGTGTCTTTACATTCATATTATTCTTGTAAAAAATAGATAAATATATAAATTTTAAAATTTTATAAAATTACACCAATATGGTAATGTATATAATATACAAATACCTGAATGTTAATTTTTTAGATATTTCCAAATGAAAAAACTAAAAAATTTGTGACTTGTAACATTTGTGACCTCATATATATTAAATGGTATCATTGATTATATATACATATATATATATATATAATATTACATAAAATTACAATTTGATTCTCTATATATTTATATTTGCGATGAATGGTATACCTAATATATTATACATTATTAGAACAATATAATATTCATGATCCCTAATATATTACACACAATATATGGGAAGCTATAAAATGGGATGTGTATGAGTAGGAAAATTAGGAGGAGGAAGAGGAGTAGGATTTATAGGGGTGGTGTAGTGGGATATGAAGGGTAAAAATATCTTTTCATGTTTATACACATCAAATTTACCAATGATCTAACAATGATATCTATCATATCACCTCTATTTTAAACATTAGCCTCTAAATATTTTACTTTTAATTATATATAAATCCTCCCTTGGAGAAGAATCCTAATCAACAAACACGTTTTTATCGATACACCTATTGTGTATCCTCAATCATAACCTTAGATGTTTGGAATTTCCCAATACAGTAGAAAAACTATTGTTCCTACCCTCAGTTATAAAGGTACCACATGGGCTCTTATCCATAAGGGATTCGTATATAGAATATTTGAAATATATCGTAGTGAATTAAAATCATCAAAATCTTCCTTTAACATTAATAACATAAAAAAAATTAAATTACTAATTATAATCAATTAAGATACAACCCTTATAAATTTTATATGATTTTTCCATGTTTTTATCCTCTGGGACCACTAATATTTTCCATTTCTAGTTAGGGGGGAGGTCATCCTATTTGAGGCCTGAAGAAAAGTCTCTCGTTTTTTTAATATTTTTAACCTATAATTTTCCTATACAATAATTTCTATCCTCCATGTTATTATGAATGAGGGTATAAATTTTTGGATTTTATCTTCTGATGAATTCTAATTATTTTCTATAATTTGAAAAAAAAATAAGATGATCATTAATATCAAATAACTATAAAAAATGTCATTTCATCGACCAAAAACACTTGTGTCATATATATTGAAAAAAGTACATCCACGTTTCTTCATATAGAAATTAATATATATGAAATGGTTTTTTATTTTTTCTACCCCTAAAAATGGAATTTTTTATGAGTTTTGATTTAAAATCTCTCCATATCCTGGAATCCAAGTCTCGAAATTTATTCATAATTCCTATAATTGCAGGTGAATTATATGTCATATAACAAGAATGAGAAATACTATAATAGAAAAAAATAATGAAAAGTCCAATAATAAAAGCTCAGTTTACAAAACGTTTCTACCAAAATTGTGATATTAACAAAATTTCAACCATTCTCCAACAAAAAATCAAATTACTGACATTTCCATTATCTAGGACCATAATAAAATTCTTATTTTTTTAAAATTTATACCCCTAGGTATACCATTATCCTCCAATGAAACTAGTTTCCTCTGTTTTTAGTTCTAGGAAGCTAATAATTTCAGTAAACATGTGTTTCCACATTTAAAAACCCTCATTGTCTTCTAAACCCATTGAAACTAGATGGATCCTATATAGAAGGATGAGGAAGATCCTTATAGGAGTATGTGTACAATCATCACTAAAATTATGTGTACAATCCTCCCAAAAATATCACAGTGATTTAGATGTTCGATCTCTCATTATCATACAAATCAATGTAATAGAACATTGGTAAAAAATACATATCCAACAATTACATATAAAATTAAATAATAAAGTAAAATCAACCAAAGATAATATAAACAAACAAAATCATTCATATTTCTTAATTTATTAAAATAAAATACTAACAACATTAATAAGGGATGAAATGAAATAAATGAATGAAAACAAACAAAACTAATACATAAAAAATTGAATAAAAATTAAACAATTATACAAATAATAATAATAATCAAACAAGTTTTATCATATTCAATAAATAATACACAATGTAATACCCCATTTTGGAATAAAATTATACGTGAATGAAAAAAAGATCCAATTTATTACACCACTTTTTACACAAAGAAGTTATAACTTCTATAATGATTTTTAGGCATTTTATTTTATTTTAATTCAAAAAATTAAAATAAAATTAATTGTTTTTCTAAATAATCCTAGAATGTAGATGTCATTCCAGTGTAAACATATGTTATGTAAGAGAAATAAAAAAAATTAACTAATTTAAATAAAAAATCAAAATAATTAATTTAAGTAAATGTTTTTATAAAAAAAATACTAATATATAAAATATTTTATGAAATTTCAAAAATTAAATAAGAAATAAATATATGTTTCTGGTAATGGTTTCAGATTACAGAAATATTTTTTTTCAAAATTCATTCTTTATTATTATTCTAAATGCAATAAATTATTTATATGGTGTTCTGCTCAATATTATCTAGATATATTTCTAATGAAGTACGGATGTCACATGAATAACCATATTAGTCAATTTTTTAATCACTAACATACTATATTTTTTCTTTGTAATATGATAGACGACTTTATATTGGATGGATCAAGAATGTATAATTTTTTTCTTGTGTTTCGAAGATAAAAGTATCAGCATTGTATTCCAATATATGCATATTAATGTTTATTATATCGAATTCATCATGTATGACACTATTTTTACTGACAACCCATTTTCAATTAAACATTATATCATGAAATTTAATGTAAAAAGACTCCCTTATTTTTTCAATTACTCCTTAATATGAACTTGATATGGAGAATAAATTTTTTTATTTCTTCCTCAAAAAATGAATTTCTTATATGAACACGAATACTCTACTAATATGAACATCCCATATATTATCATGATTTTTTGTAAGAATAGTATAACAAAAAATGTCATATGTAGACTATGTTTTCAAATTTTAAAATATACCTCACATACCATCCCATTTTTTCAAATGATTCTGATATAAAATGAATGGTCTCTATAAATCATTGGAAAAATATTTTTATTCTCATTCTAAAACCTTATATATTTCTTCTCTAGATAACATTATTTTATCACATTAATATGATGTTATATTTATGGATTAGAATCATCTATCTTATTTAATATGTTTAAATGTGTCTATATTAAATATTCACCAAACAATGATTTTACATTCAATACAAGGATCCCATTTTCCCATTATTGACTCATTCCTATAGAGAGGAATCCAAACCAATTTGTTTCACTATAGACCAGTAGTTTGTAAAAAAAATCAAAACCTCCTAAAAAATAATCATCTCAACAACACAGGCTTCAGGTGGATTCTTAACGAATCCCTTCAGAACCTTCATATTACATTCAAAATGATATTTCTAACATAAATATTTATCCATTGAGTATATTCTCAACATTTATTCTAGTGTATTGATAGTCTACTATGATTTTCGATCAGTTTTGGAGTGATTGGTCATACTTTTTTTCGACTGAAGAAAATTCACGTTTGAGTCTCTTCCAAAACATTTTAAAAAATCATATAATTTGGTTTTAAATAATAAATAATGGTGTCCCATGAATGCTCACCAACAATCTAATGTATATTTTCACATGTTGATTGAGTGAGAAGTAATAAAAAATTGAAATTATGTTGTATTCTTTTTATGATGACCCACAAAATCCTATATGGAATTATTTCCTCTTGACTTATTGAGAAGGAAAGTGAAAACTTCTATGGTGATATTTTCTCTTATCAATATAGGTTGAAGTAATGGTTTTTACAACCCACTATATTTGTTTCCCTTTCATCCTTCACTTTCAGACATACCTGACACATTATGGTATTTTATGTGATCCCCATACTCATATTGTCCGACTGATTGTTTTATTAGATACGTTGATACATCCTCATGCTTCCAGGGTGGATGGAGGTCAAGAAATGTGCATCATTCAACATCTACATCTTCTTTTCAAGATTTTATGGTATACATTATTTTGACCCATATCATAAAACTCATTATTCTGAAATTTTTAACTCTTACCACTCCACTTTTCTTCTATCTTTCACCTTCTTCTAAATTAACACATAATCTATTTCAGAATTCGTTATCTTATATTTAAGGGATAGTTGAGAAAAAATTTGGGAATGGAATGATGATTTTCCTTCCATTATGATAATAATGTCCATCCATTATAAGTCTAAAATATTGGATCTTTCTAAATCTTTATCATTAATGTGGTTATCAGATCCATTGTACATAGATCATGTACCATAATATTTTCTTTCCATATATGGTAGTGGATTGAATAATCATTTTGCATGATATTCTTTAAGGGTCTTCATTGGATCATATTTAACTTCCTATGTGTAAATATAAAATTTAGTCTCATATATACTATATATATTTCACATGTCTCCCCATATAGATAATGCCACCAAATTTTAAATGCAATTATCACTATATCCATCTACATTGCATACGTTGGATAGTTCTACACATGCAATTCCAACTGTCTTTTTGTGTAGGCTATTACAATGTTGGTTTTTATTAGTACAAATCATAAACCCTTCACTTATGTATCATAGTATAAAATGAAAAGTTACCCACATGAGGGATGAATAAGTACAAGAGAAATGATAATGATCTTTCAATTTTATGAATCTCTCTTCACATTGAATCATTTATCGAAACAACACACCTATTCGACTTAGCTTGTTTAGAAGGTATTATAGTCATGATATGTTTCTCACCAATCATCCATAATATCATGTTACTCCAATGAAACTATTTGTCTCCATTACATATATTGTTCTTTTACACTCCTCAATTTCATTTTTCATTGAATGATCTAAATTTATCCATTTTTTAGTGATAACATGCTCTAAGAATTATACTTCAACCATCTAGAAATAACATTTAGTATAGTTTTTATATATCATATCCATTCCCTATTACTTTACTATACTTTCATTATTCTCCTCATGATCCTCCTATTTCTAGTAGTATATCAAAATATTATATATAAATAATACCACAAATGTCTTTGAGGTAATGATTAAATATTTGATTAATTAATTCCATAAATATTATTGGATAATTGTTGAGTCTGAAGGGAATCAATATGAATTAATAGTGTATATACATTTATCAAAATGATGTTTTGGGAATATATTTCGTATTAACCTTTAATTGGTGATATAATAAAAAAAGGTCCACCATAGAGATATACCGGGCCCTACATAGCAGATTGAATCGACCTTTTATCCATGGAAGGAGATACTTGTTCATTGTTATTATTATTTTTAGTTCATGATAATCAATATAGTGGTGCTTTTACCCATACCTTTTCTTGAGTAAAAGGATTGGTGAACCCCACAGTAAAGAATAAGGGCATATAAACCCTTTTCTAACCACTCTTATAACTGAATTTTTGGTTCATCTAACACAATGGTTACCATTCTATAAGGATTCATTGATATGGGAAAGGTCCATGTATGATTTCAATTGACAAATCAACCTGAAAGTCTAGAAGAACACAAAAAGTCTCTTCAAGGAATGTTTCAGTATAATACGTCATAATAATCATTTAGTCAAGCATGATACTCTCCTATTTCAAAATAATTTAAGATAGAAATAATTTATCAGGAGTCAAAAATATACATTCTTGAGTACAATATTCAAGGGGATATTTATCCTTCCCCTTGCACTTGTGCAGAATATGAGTATGACATAGAATGTGACGGGTAATCTTTAACTTCTAAATGTTTATGTTGGGTTTATATAAGGACATCCAATACATACCCAATATATAATCAGCCTCCACTAAAGGCAGTAAGATGATATTTTATAGATGTTTTAGACCACAAAAATTGACTATGGAATCTTGATATACGTGGGATGGAAAAATTACTCTGATTTTTGTTCTCACAATATATCAATCCCCATGTATTATGGTGGGTTTTTAATAGTACTATTAATCATATATTATATTTAATAATTCTTATAGTTATAATAAGAAATTATATTAAACACATTTTAAATGAATGACAATAGGACATGTCACCATATCATTACCACTACTGTATGGATAACATACTCCCTTCCATACTCTCTTAGCGTTTGATTTTATTTTTATTGATATCCCTTAAATACATTAGGATTAGGTAATTATATTACATAATTCTCATAATCTTGGTATTTGAAACACTATACCACATGCCGACACTTGATCTGATCCCTCGTTTCCTCCACTTCATTTGTGGCTTTCATCATCCATCTTCGGTATTGAATAACCTGATGACCATACTTTCCACACATAAATCATCTCTCAGTTCACTTTTTTTATTTTATAGGATTATTTTCCTCATTTCTTTGAAAAACTAGATACTGGGTTTCTTAATCATGGAGGTTTACATAATGATCCACCCAAGGAAAACACAATTCTATGGTTTTCATCTCCAATCCCATTAGACAACTTAAATTCATAAATCCTCATATTGAAAATGCGGTAAAAATTAAATCTCTATTCATAGCTATCAATTTATCTCATGAAAAATATTTTAATATTCATGATATTAATACACTAAAAATGTGGTCCACTATACTTTTGGCATTGCTAAAAAAGATATAGGCATATCGGGGAAGCTTTGGGACATTTTCAATATACACCCAAATAAAATCCCCATAATTTTTCTTTAGTCCATGTAGTTGCATATAAATTTTAAGATATTGGGTTTCTTAATTTATTTTTGAAAAAAATATTCTCAAAATTTTCTTATGGAATTACTGTCTTTTTTGACATCATGTTCTTGATCAGCATCCACCACGAATCACATTATTCCTCCATCCCATATATGGCTAGTAAAACATATTATAATTCTGATCATTTGGGACATAGAATAACATATTAGTGGAGTTTATAAATTATTCCATGACGTGGGCATTAGAAGATATATTAATTGTAATAGGTCCTTATCACATAAAAAAATGATCAGAAATTGATTTTTTATAGAATATGGAGTATGTCCCACGTGATTCATTTGACTATTCATTTCACGTGTACGATGAGCTAAAATATAATTATGTTTCATGATAACGATCCATGAATGTTATGAATATTAATATGGAAATCATCCCATTTACAATCATTTTGATTGATGAAACAATTTCCCCTATTTAAAACAATTAACTAAAAAACAAGAAGAGAATACTTTAATGAATAAACTTACTAAAGGGAAACATATAATCTCAATTGGAATAACATATAAATGATTAATATATCCTAAATTGTGTGTTTCTAGGTTTCAATCGAAGTTAACCATGGTAGTTTGCATGTTTTTTTCCTAGCATAACAATCTATTCAACTCCTTCGTAATGGAATGCAAAGAGTTTGTTAATATTAAAAAACTTATCTCTTAGGAGTGTCATAATATGTGTGCAAGAATGTTATTTTTTATACACTATTTTTAAATCAAATTAATTACCAGTGAACTAATTATTATTCATTACCCTATTTAAAACTATTCATGGGACACATCCATTCGTAGCGTCCACATAGAGATGTAATTACCTAGAAACCAGTTTTTCTATACATCATCAAAACTCCAGGACTTTTTCTTTACATATAATTATCCTAGGGGATCTCTATAATGTACTATTATCATAATCCTCAATAACATATATACCATTCCTTTACAAAATCAATATAAACCAATGTGTTTTTACGTGATTTGTTTCTATAAATATCCCTTAAATATAGAACAAGAAATGAAAATTCTAATCTATTTGGATTACTATGTCAAAAAAAGAACTAATAGGAAACTAATTTTTTTAATTTTAATCTCTATATTGAGTTTCTAAACTCTATTGATCTTTTAAAACAATATATGAAAATGTGGGTAATACATAGAAAAAATGGGTGAAGTAAAAGGTCCAGTGAATTAATAATCTTGATAAGGAATCATAACATACGATTCAAAGGTAATGATCATGAGTAATCACATAGGTTCATAATATAAAGAATATGTAACCAAAATATCATTAAAACATAACAAATGTGAATCCTATAAAAAATACATATGAATATTCCGTGTATAACTATGTATCCAACATCACATGGTGGAAAGAGTCCCATAATGGAGTTGGTTTTCTCTTTAATGACATATGTAACGTCTCAGGAGAGAATAATTATACGGAAATAATTGGGGAACTATCATGGTAAAATAACCATAACATGTTTATGATTATGTGTCTCTAAAAATTGAATAAATCATATGGTAAATTCCTAACAAATACCAATGGAATGGTTTGAGTTACATAATCTTTCATCATATGATAACCAAAAGATATTTCATAAATATATAATTTCAGAGCAGAACATATGGCATGTATTTCCCAATCACGCCTGATATTATAAGAAATATATATATTTTATACATATATATATTGAATTTTGAGACATTCCATATCATTAATTTCATATAGAAAGTGTGTTAGATAGTGAAAGGAAATAACCCAAAGGGAATGGTTGGTTCATATAAATCCCTTATCATAAGTCTTGTCTTTGTTGATACATGTTATAAACACATATATACTAAATATTTTTTTTATTATAAATGTTTTCTAGAACCATAATCATTTATATCATAATATTTATTTTTTTCGTATAATATCATGGAACATATTTATTAATTATCCTTCATGAAATATATTTTTTGTGTAATAATTTATTTGAGTTTCATGCATGTTTTTGTTCAACAGTCTCAGACAATATACATTGATCAAGATCACATCAGCCATTTTTTTCAAATGATATTAATATAATATATATTCAATATATATATATATATATATAATCCATCAAAGGTAGTGATGAAAAATTCATTACAATGTTCATGGAGTCAATAGGTCTTACATACACATGAACATTGTTTCTTTTTATGATGGAGTGGATGAAAAAATTTATTTATTAATTAATATTTTCTGAATAATAAGAATATCATAAATAGTGGATATATTTCTCAAATCCATAATTATAACCTTCTATGAATTTTGGTGATGGAAAATGACTTAAATGAGTTTGTGAGGCGGTAGTCAACCATAAACATGATGGATGATTTTGTTTCCAATTAGATAGAAGAAGATATTGATGTATGTTATTAAATTATAATAATAAATATCCATGTATATATAAGATAACATGTTTATTATTTAATCATTTTTGATGAATATTTTCATGTGGTATAAAAATAAATAAACCTATGAAATTCAACAAAAGACTATAACTCTTATTCCGACAACATCATTTTCATTACACCTTAAAACCTTTAAAGATAGAATTATGACAAAAAAATATTTCTAGAATGTGTGGAAGTATTCTATTAAGGTTTTTGGGATTGTTTTATCCAAAATAAAAAGTAATTTTATTTCTTATGAAATGTGGAGCGAAGGTTCCCTTTTTTAAATGATAGGAGGGGAACTCTTCGGGTTACAGAAAATATTAAATTGATATAAATTATATTTCTTGAGAAAACACTAATATTATATATAGTTATAATATATGATAATTATATTTTCAACTATTATCATGTAATAAAATTTTGGAATTTTTAAATTAGTTTTTTACCCTTATTTATTTTAACATGCATTTAACCGTGTTTACAATTATTGTAATAACAATGTTTTTACACATTAGGTGTCAACATAGATACTATAAAACTAAAATTGGTACAAAAATAAAAAATATATAGAATTAATAAAATTAGACAATCACTAAGTTTATGATATTATTCCTAGTATGTTTACATCATTTAATTATTTATTATTTATTAAAAAATAACATTAATTTCATTTTCTAAACTATTCGTCCAATTTAACTTTGAGAAAAACGTGATAAGAATTATACAATTAATAGTACATTAAATAATATATAATTTATTATTTTAATCTAATAATTAGTTCCGTATAATAATTAATTCAATATATATTACTTTCATGATTTTTGGAAGCATTTATTTTATTTTTCATTCAATTGAATAAATTTTGTGTCAGCGTTGTTTAAGAATTTAAGGTTATTATTTCATCTATAAAAATTAAAAAGAAATAAATGTAATAATTTCTATGTGGGATTGAAATTTATAACCAAACATAGCCTCTATTTATCATTATGTAAAAAAATTAGAGATAAAAAAATAGAATGTCATTTTTTACTTTTCTTTACATAAAAATATATATATTTTAAAATCAAAGAAATAAGAAACCAGGTAGCCATATTTTGGAAATATTGAAGGGTATAAATGAACTAACCTCATTTAATTGGATAAAATAATGTGTTACAATAATTTTTTAGACCTCTTCAAATAATCTCCAACCTTAATTATCCAATTTATCATTATCATGGTGAGAATTATACACTATGGATGCTATTCATAATCCCTAAAAATAAAAGGGACCTATTTTCCAAATTTGGATCCCATTATTAATATACAGAATTAATTTTTTAATAATAATTTTTTATAAATGTTAAAAATAATGTTATATTAAAATAGAAAATACAATGAAAAATGGTTTTACTGAAAAATTTATTTTATGTATAAAAAAGTTTCTTATTCAATATTCAAT
Source organism: Viscum album (assembly GCA_963277665.1). NCBI lineage: Eukaryota > Viridiplantae > Streptophyta > Magnoliopsida > Santalales > Viscaceae > Viscum > Viscum album. Next base: position 76,231,120 of record OY728155.1, on the reverse strand, counting down.
AATAAAATTCATTCTGAATACTATATTTAGATTATGTTCTATATTAATGAAAATAATCAATTTTAAAACTAATTCAAAATATAATTTTATTTTCTAAATAATTTATATGTTGATATAGTTTTCAAAAAAAATTAGTATTTATCACCATTCATTGAAAAATAAAACATTTTTGAAAAATAACAAAATTTAACCGCAAGATAATTTTGATATACTGATTTCCAAAATCAATCATTTTTATAAAAAAATTTAAAAAAATTACAGAAATTAATTATAAAAGTATCTCAAAATTTTATTAAAAATTAATTTTGATGAAAATATATTTTCGAAAAAATGACATTGCTAAAAACTAAGGATTTTCATACTAAGAAGTTATTAATATGTTTATATTAAATAGTTCCTTTAAATATATTTCATAAATTAGTTTATCATATTGATACCCACCTATTTAATGAATATGTTATAATGATCCCTTTTAAATAATAATATTTCCGTGGTTTTTTGGCTCATGTTTGCATGTAAAATACACTATCAATCATAGTTTACTTTTTAAAATCATAGGGTGTTATAGTATTTATAATGACCTCAAGGAAAAATTTCATGGTTCATTTCCTAAGGACATTAAGACCTTTCTCAATCATGTGTTAGGCCACATGGTCATTATTTCCATGACCCAATCTCTTGTCAGGTAACATCATCAATGTATATCTAAAAACTCTCTTGTCTAAACAAAAGGTTGTCATACCTCATCCAAATGTATCTGTATCTATTCATCATTTTTCATGTTTTACATGATTACCCTCTAAGTTATAACTTATAAATGGTGGTCTACCTATCATTCATTACCTAAATCAAATCTTTCAAATTCCATATGTCTATACAAAATAAGTAATAACTCATATAATCACAACATAAAAATCAAGAATGAGTAAATAATAGCTAGACACACATGTGATCAATATTAAGCATTGGATTCATGGGATACAATCATGAATTTTAGTAACATTATACACCGATCTAATGGGATATACAGACACACACATGTGATAAAACCCAAGGAAGGGTCTAATGTAACTAGGTCTAATGTAACACAACCACAAAACCAAGGGGGTTCTAAGCAGTATGAAGAAGTCAAAAATGACCGAAGCATGAGATTTTTGTTTCTGAAATCAAGACAGTGCACAAGGTTCCATCATTACCCTTGGCACCAAATTAAGTTAAAGTATGAATGGTTACTATAATCTGTTAAGAAATAACTATCCTTTACAAATTTATCATTTCATGTTGTTTATAATAAATTTGGTAATTATGTTTTACTCCCACAAGGTGGTGAATCTCATATCCCAATCTAATAAAACATCATTAATACAATATGACAGTGTATAACTAAACACCTCACACAATTTACTGTAAAATCCCTTTCCAGAAAATCCTGGAATCTTTTTCAGAGTCTTTCGAATTCAATTAATTCCCCATCAATTGAAATTTGGTAGGGTTTCACTGCCAAGACAAAACTATGACAAACCACTCATGAAATGTTTGTAAAACTTTTTAGACACAATTCTAGGTAAATACCTCATCCATAACATCATCCAATGGTTTTGGTTCCAATCATTGAACACTTATAATATAATACTATATTCCAAACAAAAAAACATTAATCCTCAAGGGACATCATATAGTTATGCCAATTAAAAGCTCATTCATTATCAGTAAGGTACTCCATGTCCTGGGGTAATTTAATCTAGATATCGAATCAATTTAATTCTAAATATATTTCAATAATAATTATAATCAAAGTGTACAAGATTCAATGATAATTGGGACATCAAAAGATCAAAAATGCTATTACATACTAAGAGGAATAATCCAAGACAAAAATCATAATGATCTTCCACCCCACGAGGATTAGGTAGGTATGATCAAATAAGAATAGAGGATAACTATCATATTTTCAATTATATCTCACATAAGTCTATCTTACTATTGAGGTATCTCATAGATGGAGGAAAAAATATAGAGAATAGTCAAATGAATCTCTAAAATATGACTGAAGAAGTTAAAATTATGGGGGGATTATGGTAAAAAAGATGATATAGCACACAAATAAAAGGATTACCAAGTAATAAAACTTTATAGCAACACTATATCATCAGAATGCTATTCTGATGAGCCGAAAACCAAGTATATTTCTAGGACCAATGGATAGCTTATGGCCTAGAACTATCGATACAATGATGTTGTTGTCGGTATGCAATCCCAATGCATGCATCCACACTTTTCATGATCTCTATGTCATCCACCAATCATACTTTGATGAATAAAAATACCTATCAAATATTTTTAAACAAGAATCATCTCAATTAAACACCTAGTTCATCAAATGATCTTTCAACCATAATTATTTTTCAAATTTTCTCAAAAAATTATAAACCATAATATTGTGGGTTGTTAAACAAATTATACAAGAATAATGTAAATAATAAGTAAAAAATATATAATTGTATAAATAATAAAAATAAAAATGAATTAAAATCATTATATCTATAGTAATAGTTTATGAAATATGTGGATCCTGATTTATTCCAATACTAATCAGGGCTAATAAAGTCATTCAACACAATTTCCAATCGTACATATAAGTAATTTAAAAATAGAAAATTAACCAATATATCCACTAATGTTAACATACATGTTAGGAGTATAAAATTATTATTGATTAATATACAAATCTCCACCATAATTGACATTCACATCATTGTATATAATATCAATATATTAATTCAAAATATATATAAAATATTTTTATATTAGAAATCAACATAGAACTAACATCAAAAAACTGTTCAAAACATTAAATAATAGTTTCAATGTTAAATTATAAATTAGTATACATTGGGGGTATACCTAAAATTCCTACATTTATCCTAGATAAAACATAGTTTGGGTGAAACAAGCATCTCATTCATATGAAAATTTAATCACGTATAGAGTTGTCTAGAACACCATTATTCCCATATCTTCCATTAAAAGGGGTAAAGGTATAAAAGTTTTGGGCACTATGATCCCATCCCATTCCATAAAACAATATTTATAAATATGTGTACACAGAAACCTCTATAATGATACAATATAATTATATCCTTCATAAAATTATTCTATAATTTCTAGAAAATAGAAATAGTATCCATAATAAAATCATGAATATTGGAAAAAGGACTTGAAAAATATCATGTAACATAAAATTAATGGATACTATATAAGGAAATAAACCTACCAGACTCACTGTAGATAATTTATATGGGGTGATGTGATATAAAATTAAATAAAATAGAAAAATTAAATTCACACCAATAGTTTTATTCATATAATTAATGTATAATTCGTCATAGTATGTTTGGAAAAAAGACCGGAAAGAAGAAAAAATATAAATTTAATATTGGATGAAAAAATTTATATCAAACCAAGGAATAATTTTTTATTAATTATTTAGATAACATAAGATTAACTGGGTGATAATCATATAAACCTTTTTATTAATATTTATGATTCATGTGTCAATAATTTTCAACAATTATGGTTTTCCTTTTCATTAAATGAGCATCAAATCACCAATTTAATAAATGTTTATTTCTTTCCCAATACATAAAAAACCTTCCAATAACTATTTGTAGAATAATTCAATAATTATTTCACAGAAAAATATTATTATGGATAATATGTTTGTGTATGATTAATGTCGGTCTACATCATTTTTATAAACGGGTGAATGCCAATTTTTGATGTCAACAATCACTATATAAATTTTTTCTGTTTATGAAACACCACTTTGTTATTACTAATTAAAATTTTAATGTTAAAAAAATAAGTAAGATTCTTCATATTTATATTCATGGACCTTTATATACATCATTTTTCATGAACTATCGAATTATGTTACACATTATCTTTAATACAAAATTTTACCCAATATTTATTTTGTACACTTAAATATACATATCATTAAAACAATAATACATAATATTTTAATAGTTCCAAACAAAACATAATATCTTGTTCGAACCATTAAAACAAATTTTAGTGAATGTTCAGTCATTTTAAGCTATAAGAGAACAGATTTAAAATCATTAGGGTTGGCTATATCCCCTTACTAGGATAAACCAGATATGTAAGGATTCAGAATTTCCTCCAAATTTAAATACATGAACATCAATTCCATAAACGTTTTTATGGGTACCAATATATAGGTCTCCCAAAAATGGAATTTATATACTTGATACAGAATATGACTTAATTTATTTTATTCAGGAATATCATCGATCATTGTTACCAATTTATAATTTATTATAATTCCATACATAATCATAGACCTTTAAATAATTAATAATTTAATGAAATAATAATTTTTATATGTAATTTCTATAGGAATTTGATGAATTAATTTATTATTAAACCATATTAAAATGATATAATTCATTTTCTAATATATAAATAATGTCAAAAATGATGTATGATGTAGGAATCAGAATCCATGAATTTATGCAATTCAAAAGGTAATTTTACCCATATGTTTATTTTCAATTATATTGATGAACTCAAAACTGGACATATAAAAAAAATTACAGAAAAAATATAACTTTTTATGGAAAAAATAATGGATTTCATGATTATTTATATAAAAAAATCGGTATCCAATAAATGTAAATTCAAATCTTGATAAATACAATTTGGTTCTGAACCACCTACATGAAAATTTGTGATGAATTATCTTATGTACTATATTGGAAACAAAATTCAACTAAAAGTCAATAATTCACAATCCCTAATTATTTATGAAAAATTACTTATGTAACAAAGATCACCTTATGAAAAAGACTAATCAAACAACTATAAAACCTCGGTAGAACCTCTTATAATCATTATAACTACCAATAAAAAGAAATACCCCACATAATTCTATAAAAATATACCATATTAAATATTCTAAATCAAGAAAAAATTGGAATTTTCTACATCAAAATATAACAAATGTTGTGGAAACAGATATTAAATTTCTTTCATAGTATATCCTTGACTAAATCAAGAAAAATCCAAGACACTCAAATAGATTTTATCAAGTATTAATGAAGGAAAAAAATTAAATATTACCTTTACTTAATATGAGAGGGATAAAATATGATGGAGGAATATATGAAAGGTTTAGATAAGCTCTATGAAATAATAAAATTACTAAACCCCACCCAAATATATGATAAATCAAAATGGATGGTGTTGAAGGATTGAATAATGAATGAGGATATCCTAATTTGGAATTCAACATTTAGAAAATAAGTGAATATGAAAAACAGTTATAGGGTTTGATAATGATAATTATTATTATATTATTCCAATTAATTTACCAATATACTACCCAAGGGATTGCCATATACATTGAATAGTCCCCTAGGTATCTAGTGGGACTCCTAGATGCCCATATCATAGGTCACCTTGCCTGAAACCTGATGATCCCCATTTAATTACACAATACTATGTATAATTCTTAAATACTTATTAGACAATCATGTAAGAAACATGGAACCCTTATCAACCTATTTAACAATGAACCATACCCAAAAACACTTATAATTTCATCCAAATATTAAAACATCAATGAGATATTTCAAGAAATAAAAATTTCCCTCTCTCTAAAAAAAATAAATTTTCGAGTAAATTTATAGATAAATTTCCTCCAAAACATAATTATAAATTATAGGTTCATTATAAGAGGAATAATTTTATCTCAGATGACAATTTAAAGGGTGATATTTATCATGATTGTATTTAGACTAAACATTAACAATTATATAAATTCACGATGAAAATTTATTCAAAGATATTCTATATTATTATAAGTTACTTTAAATTATATTTTCTTAAGTGAATTGTTTTTTAGGTTTGAGAATATATTTATTCTTCTTTTTCTAAGGAAATAAATATTACATAACTATAGTTGTTATCACATTCATTAATAATTTACTTTTAATTCAAAAACCCTGGACCAACATAGGTTGAAAATGATATAGACCTGGATAATCCCCTTAGATAAGATACATAAAATAATGAGGATGATACCCATTATATTATTAAATAAAAACACTCTCAATTGGATGTCCATTACAAGTGAGTATGTCAAACAAAAAATTAGTTTCCCCCCAAATCAAACTTACCTTCATGAAAACTCAAATGAGAATCTTTCACTTCGCAATGTAGTAGACTATATCCCAAGGTATGATATTATTATCTCTAAGAGAACCATTGAAATCATGGATTCATATTCCACCATAGATAGACTGATACTTTACTACTGTAATAAAAGTATACCAATTTAAATATATCTAGTCTCAACTATAAAAAAATTGTATAGACCATAGAAGGCATTGAATGCTAAGATAACTGACCCTCTCCATCACGAGCCAGGCCACCTCCCCTCATCTGACCATGAATACAACACCAACAATTATTTCTCTTAAAACATGATCTAGGATTATTAATAGAAAATGTTTTGATTGGATTAATATTATTTAGGTTCATTTTTTGATTAATTATTATTTATGTAGAATATACATTTGGTTTCTAAACATGTAACATTATATGAGAATTTTATTTTGTAAAATTAATTAAATTTTATTATCATGTGTAAGGATTGTTATATCAATTCATATTTCTTATTTATTTTTTCTTAATAATAATGATTAATATCATATAATACTATTTATTTAATTTAGAATATATCACCGCCTAAAATAAAGTTAATCAAAATGAAAACCATGTGTCAAACTTATCATTATAGGACCCCAAATGTCGATATTCATAGATCAATTAATTATGTGAAATGTAGAAGACAAAAATAATAAAGGCTTGTGTTTCTAGTGATTCATATATGAAATATAATGAGATCCAATAAGCATTGAATATATTTTTACAATTAAAGGTATAAATCAGGATTTTTTAAATAAGAATAATCATCTTTTATGAGTTATTAATTTTTCTATTAGTGAGAGTTGAATTTTTTTGAATGAAGTCAATTTTTTATGAGGATATATTAAAAATATATATGATATTTTGGAAATAATATTTATTGATTTATTGAGAAAAACATTAAATTAACTACAAACAGTGATGAAATTATTTATATCGATGAATGTTATTAATAATTTTTAGGGTCCATAGTATTATTTTTTTCATATGAATAGATTTGTTTTATGATAGAGACATTATAACTCAATATATTATTTTCCCCCTTTTTGAAATAACAAGTATTGGTAAAAAATAATAATAGGATTTGGAACCTATTCTATGATATATATGTAAATGTTTTCCAAAATGGATTTTCCAAAATGATAGAGTGTTGCAACAGGTATACATGATCTATAACTTTTACAGGTGTTTTTGACTGATAATAATGTTAATTATCCATGATTTTATATGATAGTAATATAAAATTATTATTATAAAGAAATAAGACTTAATTACTATAATTATGAAAGTATTATAATATTAATATTTTAACAAATAGGTTTAAAATTAAAAGATAAGAATATAAATATATTTCATAATCAAAATTCTATTTTGGGTAGTGTTTTGAAAAATATTGGTTTTAGATTGAATTCATAACATAAAATACATTCTTATAAAAAAGATGATAATGTTGATGATTGTTACTATTAAGAATAAGTCCATTCTATAGGTTAATTAGAGCACATAGATATTAAATTTTAAAATGATCCTCTTGATGTATGGAAAATTCATTTGAAAATATCAATGGATTTGTCAGTTGAAAAAAAATACAAAGACAACAGATAATGTACACAAGAGTAAATTTTTACTGATCATAATGATTATAAGAAAAAATATTTGAGAATGATGGAGATAAATATATATAATAGATTCCATTTTATTTTTAAAATAATGTTTTCAGTGATTATTAAATATTGGAGAATTTTGATCATCAATTTAGTAAATTTATTCTACCCATTGAGAATGTCTATGGTCAATCTATCTTGGAGTTTGGATATAAAAAGGATGATATTGTATAGAGAAATTAAAAGTCAAGATATTATAATTTAAAATATTTGCGTAAATAAGGAATATGAGGTTCAAGATGAAAATATTACTCTTCATGGGAATATATCTGATGTTATGAATAGAGATTTTGGGGATAACCAATGTAAAATATCCACTGTGGTATTGGATGAAAATGTTCCTTCATCCTTTCATGATAACCTTGTTCTAATTTAGAATTCCAATAATTTAATACTATGATATTTCAACAGTTAAAACTAATAATTTAGAAATTAATTAACAAAAATGGATTTATTTTTATCTATCTAGTGTTCTTATAATTAAATTGTTTTATCGTATATGTCTTTAAATGATAAGAGACCTATAATATGTTATTGGAATTGAAATTTTTTATAATTTTAATTAAAATTATAAAAATTCTATGTAATAAATTAATGTTATTTATGATTTAAATTTTTATATTGAATCTTTGGAAGAAGAGGAATATGAACAGATTAATCATTTACTAAAAGGACATTTGAGAATTATAAATTAATTTTCATTGATTATTCAATTAATTATTAATAGATTTAATAATATTGTTATATTATAAAATCCTAAAATCATCATTTATTGTATATGGTTAAATTTCAACATAATATTTTGAAAATATAGATGAACACTTAGTGTGAAATTAAAAGAAATCCAGAGAAGATGGAATACATTCATGTTGTGAAAACTGATTGAATATAGTGTTGAGATTCCAATTTGGTAACTTAAGTAATGGGTATGAGGTTCTTCTGAAATATTATTAAGAATAATATTATAAAGTAGTTTTGTATATATAAAAGTTTTATTTATGAAATGAAGGGAAATTTTTTTTGTTCTTCCTGTTTAATCAGTTGATATATTGTAATTGGTTTTATACTGTCGATAGTTATTCCATGTGAAAATTATAATGGATATTTCCAATATAATAAATAAGTGATGTGGTTTTTGATCAGATTCTCCTTGATACTACTACTCTACCTATCACGTATGGAATTATTTATAAATATTCTACAAGTATTATTATATTACATTGCGAGAAACAAGCTAACACTATTTATTTGATTTAAAAAATATTTATATTAATTAATATCTTACCACATGATGGTTCTTATTTTTTATAACATAAATTAGAAAATGTTTATATACTATCTATCTTATTGAATGGATTTAACAATATTCTTTTAAAAGTGGAACCTTGATGTTCGATATAAATAATCTAAAAAAATTCTACAGTCCAAATTATATATTTATGATTGTAATAAGATGAAATGTATCTATATGTTTTAATATGTTCAAATTATGTTTAGAAACATTATAATAAATTTCACACGTTGTAATATCTTAGAGAGGAGGTAATGTGGACTAACAAGCCAACATGAATTCCACATGTTATTAGGTTTATTACATATTCAAATATATGGATGTGTGTGTTAATCTATATACATCATATTATTATTGATACATATCATTAATATCACACTATGACTGTTTTAACAAAAAAATCACTGACATATAATTATAGTAATGTACGATTTATTTGTTGTGTCATAAGTGATGTGACCTTAATTATATAAGTTAATAAATGATTTATCAATTTTTAGTTAATGAAATCCTATATCTATTTCAATTTATTCATACAGAACTATTTGATTAAATCCATGGGTGATGTAGTACATTGGAAAATTCACATCCTAGAGTCAATTAAATATAAATTAAGTGTATTGGATGATGACATAAATAATGAATTCTTTTGGATGTGATTTTGAGGCAAACTAACTATGCTATATGGTAGTAATTCTTATTAGGCTGTTGTCCTTGAGAATTCTACATCCATTCCATTTATTCAATGATGTGTTTTGTAAAACTAATCAATGAAAGTAGGAATGTTATCTTACTTACACAAATAAAGTGACTTAGAGTGGCACAATCTTTGCGTAACTAGAATCTCACATAAATTGTACTTGAATATATATTCTAAATAAATATTAATATCAACTTCTAGAATAGAAAATCATAAATTTAATTTTATTGAAAAAGATCAATCAATAATTATTTTTATTTCCAATATATCATAGGGTAAAATCTTAAATAATATTTATTCACACATTTTGTAAATATAAAGCAGTTTTATTAAATTAATGAATAATATAGGGATATTTATTACTATAAAAATATTTATTATTCCATGATAACAAATGTGGAAATTTATTGAGAGTCTAAGTTAAGGGTGTGATTGAAATGATGCATTTTATTTAATTTTATTTAAAGAAATATAATTATTTTTATTTTTAAAAAGATTTATAACTATCCTCAAGATAACATATTTTTTTGTAGTAAAAAAACAACAAAATATTATTATTTATTTTCATAGTGTTTAAAAAAATAAAAATTAGATATAGGGGCTCATTAAAATTCATTTTTTAACTCATTGAAAGGAATGTGATTTATATCATTTTGGTGATGGAGAAACTTTTTTATACTGGTTTATCAAAGGATAATTATCCTAAATCCCTAGGGATAAAATCTATGGAACACCCTAAAGAATTATAGATAATCCCCTTATTCTCTCTGATGTTCATGATAATTTCATATTATTATAAATGGTGAATGATGCAATGTGTTTTATTCCTCCATATCACCACATTGATTAAAAATGATGAAATTTCAAGAATCACGGAGTGCATGTAGATATAAAAAAGGGATATAAGATTGTATTCACTAATAGAATAAGAAGATTGTATGAACAACTTCAAAATTGATCAATTAAATGAAGAATTACCATGTTCACCTAATAATTTTTTTATTTAAGTAAAATAATAAAATATAATAAAACCTCTATGTGAAGATTCTAGAGTTTTTTATATTTTTCATGAAGTGTAACCTTATGAAACTAGGGAGAAATATTTCTTGGGTATTAGAGTAGCCACTAATGTTATACCAAAAAACATGTACGTTCTATCAAAGAAGTCACATTATAATTTACAGTTATATATAATGTTTAATATGTTTTAAATTTGCTATAAATACATCATTTTTTAAATATTTAAATAAAAAATTCACGAGAATTCAAATTTATAATCCACAAGATTTTGAACATGCTAAAAATGGATAAAAAAGATCAAGCATGTCGTCCATTGGAGCTGGGGATGCTAGTAAAAGGAAATGGATTTAAATAATGTTACTATAACTATAAGCTACATTACCTTGATCTAAAAATCATGCTTGGATAATGATAATCACAACAGATCATAAGGTGGTTGGTACACTATGATATAAAATTTTCATGTTGACTTCTTGTTTTTACAACGTTTGACTGGTGGTGTATGGAATGTAAGAGTTTTTAACACTATTTAACACCATGTATTATTTACCTTTTGAGAATGAAAAAATAATTTTTTTTAAAGTATGTTGCATCAATACATTTCATGTATTAACTACCAACAGAGAAAAACCACATCACATAAATTACATTTTGTGTAAGAGTATGTAAATGTAATGTAATATATGATATCCCAAAAAATATATACATCAAGTTCCTGAGTACATTATATGGGTATCTAGAAATGTAGTTTATATCATATTGAATGCTATACATGATTGGTAACTAAATCCATAATAGCAATAGGAATACATATATAAAGGAATTTTCTGTGATTCAACACATGGATAATTAAAATAAAAAATGATCAACATTGTTTATAAAATGATATATATTCCATATAAATATGATATCTTATACTAGGAACATTTTAAGAGATTCTCAATGGGTTATGTTGAATTTAATACATTAATATTTTGTTTCTACATGATTACTCAATTTTCTAGAAAGGATGGTTTTCATACAAGTCATTTTGTTCCTAGAAATCACTAGTTTTACATGTAATATGTAATTATGAAATTCCATGTTGTCATATATATCATGAAAAATACACGGATAACCCATGTAGGAACACTACATTAAGATCTTAACGATGGAGTTCCCCAGTATTGGATTTCTTATTATTTCTCTCTGTATTATTTCTCATAATGTTTCCATTATTCATCTCCTACATTCAAGGGTTTTGATTTTCTTGCATTTTTGTTAAAAAATTATTTTGGACTCCAAGTATTCCCTTTTGAAAATTATCATTTACTTCACCCCATTTTAATTTTTTTTATGATGATGTTGGTGGTAAATATGGATTGGAATGGTGGTTCAATTTTATTTGAATCTAATAAACATTTAATGGGGTTCATTTTCAATCTTTTTATTTTCATTCATCATTTTCTACAAATCAACATATGGCTCTAGTCTATACTCTTATTTCGTTCCACTTCAGGTCAGACTCCATATTGTCATTACACGTTTGTTGTGTAAGGGTGGATATGGATTTTAATAATGGAGTGCATTTTATTAATATTAATTATATGATGGGATTCCCCATTGTATTTTCTAGATCAGGTTAAGGGTTCATGGTTTCCATGATTGGTCTAGATTTAAATATTGCTTTCATGATAAGTATTTTCTGGTTTATGTGGTTCTATATTTTGAAGATAAAAATATATCTTTTTGTAGATTGTATCATCTTTATTAGAGGAGATAATTCTAATAGTGGTGGGTCTATATACAGTTATGGGCAGTCCTAGTTCACTTCATTGTAATGACATGTGTATCAATTTTTTTTGTTTGAATTTATTTCAGCTTATATTATTCTTTTGATCCAGTTGAGGTGGTAAATCATTGTTTCTCTAGAGAGATAATCGAAGGATAATTTTGACCAATACTATGGTGGTGTTTTATTTGAGGTGGTTAGTGTTAAGGTAATAAATTGCTGGTGTGTTTCCCATTGTTTTATAATTGAGGTGTAGGTTGTGGCTTCCTTCCCCTGCATTGGAAAAAATCTATGAACTCAATTTTTTCATCTTCATTTCAAAAGTTGAATTTATTTTTATTTATTTTTTTATGGATTTGTTTTTAAATCTAGGATTTTTGAAATTATGATATGTTTTGGATTTTGAAATTTATCACTCAACATAAAAATTTGTCCATTTAGTAACTACAAAATGGATTTTATGACACACCATATATGAATACATTCAATGTATATACAAAAAACATGATTTTTTCTTTGAAATATGGTCTACTATAATTTCTGACCATACATTCATCAAACATGAAATAAGGAACTATTATTTATACAAATAAACCATCACCATCGGTATCTAACTATCGATTCATGAATCTTTACATCATAACCACATAACATTACCAATTACCCTCTAAAAAATCATAGTGGCAGTCACTGTAGACACACAAATCATAACATGTAATGAGAAAAACAAATAATCTGACATGAAGAAATGGTTAATTATAGTGGTCTGTAAAATCTCATAATTTATATATATATATATAAATATTATAATAATGTCACTAAAGATGTAAAAAAAAGATATTATAGTGGAACGGTAACTCCAAATGTAAAGATGATAGATTATTTAACTAAACTATTCTCACTCAATCATGATAATCACATTCTTTTATTATTACCAATGTATAATTAACATATTTTAATAATATTTTACATAGTATAACCAGTTATATTATTAATTTACTTTTGTAAAATTATGATGTTCCTGATGAAATTAAAATACATAAAAAAAGTTTTTAGTTTGAATGACCTTAGTTATTTTTATAAATACTACATTTTTTAGTCTATCTTCATGGATATCCTTCCCAAGCATTGCAATAAAATATTTCCACATGAATCATATTTAATAATTTCAATTATATGATTCAAAAAATTTATAAATCAGTTAATCCCTTAAATATATGGCACTTATCATTAATGATCAACCATCTCATGTAGTTATGATATATTTCAATGAAAATGAATAAATATTTCAAGGATTTAGCCACATCTTGAGTTAATATGACCAATAATGTATATTTTTTAGGTTGTGAAAATATGTATTCACCTAGACCAGCTATCAACCCACAAATTTTATATCATTTGTTTTTATTATATTATCTTTTTTCTAGACCATAAATTATCACTATAAAATTGAAATGAATTATATATATTTATGATATCTCCTTCTTCTTGATCCCATTGTTTAAGATAAGGGTCTGGATCTTATCTAACAAATTGTTATTCTTTTTATTTATATTCTTAACAGTGGCCACCATCACATCCAATGATTCTAAAAGTAGTAATAGAAGAGTCATTTCACATACTCCTTAAGATAAAATCACAAAAATATAATGAAATTGAATTTTTTTCATGATGAATTAAAATATTTTATGAAACATATATATAAAGTATTCTCAATTAAAATTAATCAAAATATAAACATTTTTATCATAATGTAGGGATTCTTATACATGTTTTCAATCTTGGACAGATATTTATAGTTTTTTAAAATTCATATATGTAAAAGTATATATTCTAGGACAAAATATTATTAAAAACACCTTGTATATTTCTTTTAGTACTTTCCTGTTAAATTTTCTGTGACCTTTATAGATTCTTCATAAACAATGGAAGATCAATTTCCATCTTGAATATGTAGTTATCCATATGAATCATTAAAAATAAAATGTATAAACCATCGATCAAGTCTATACTCATCCTCCCCTAGATATACTTCATATTAATATGGAATAGAATAATTACTATGTCTAAAATTGGTAAATATAAATTGAATTATAATTATAGAAATTTATTATCTATGATTTCCTTCCAATATCTAAACCATTCTCTAAAAAAATTGTTCTAGTGAAAAGAAACATACACAAATAACTCTACATAATTATTTCAAATATGGAGTCAGGAACCCAAATCCTCTTAATTAAACTAGATCCACCAGATTATTCTTCCAAAAATAATGAAGCCTCACAATAAAACCACACACCTAGATAACATACCATTCAGAATATCAATGAGACAATCACATCCCACAGACAACGAGGAACACACTATGAATTGGAAAATAATAAAAATGAAGGAACATTAGAATTTTTTTTGTCAAATTATTAATTCACATGAAATAAAAAATTCACTAGAGGTATAAAATAATAGAATAAAAATGATGACCAAATGTAAATCACAATCTAACAGATGCTTTAGATCATGGAAATTTTTTCAAAAATGATAATCATAGGCATATAGTGAAAATAACCAAAACCCAACATATATATTTCCTATATTTTGTTATTTATAGTTCCATTACATAGTTATCTTCATAGAACATATGCCTGATGGATCTAATATTGATGGTAAATGAATCATTCGGTCAATAGTGATAACATATTTAACTAGATAAACTAGTGAACAATTTCTCTATTTAATAATTGAAAGAAATTCCTTTGTATCTTCATAAATTGTGCCATCATGTTACATGATTCAATGATAAAATACTTCATCTTCAATATCTACATCATCTAGGGCATGATCCAGTTCCACTTATGTAATGTTCCTGATATATAGTTCAAAAAACAATATCCCTTACATATGGTGAATGTAGGATGAAATGCATATAACATATTTCCCTTGACCTCAATAATTGGATGTAAAATTACTTATAACACTAAAACTAAAATTCTAATGGACCCTAAATAGTATTAGTCCCACACCATTAAAAGTATGATTACATATCATGTATGTGTAAAAATCCAAAAATTTCATTAATTAGTTTACAAAGTTTACACATTGTGTCACCTACAGTACATTCCATGTAGATTTTTTTCTCGATTGAATTTATTCAATATATTAAAAGAAAATTCCCTATAGTTATTATTCATACATCATATAAATTATAATATTAAGAAGAAATAACGTTTTTAAAATTTATTTAATATAAAAATGGTTGTGAATAGAAGAGACTATTTGGATTGATAATTAATATTAAATAGTGAATTATCAAATAAAATTACTTTCTAATATATTAGATAAATTATTCATAATAATTAATTAAGGGACATTAATGATAAATTTTTTATTAATAAATGTTTTATGTCTCTAATGATCATCCTCATAAAAAACGGTATGTTTAGATTTCAAATATTATAATATTATTTTTTAAGGTTTTTGTGAAACATTTATTATCCAATTAAATATTTTGATTTTAAAATCTTCTATCATTCATTTATTCTATATAATACTATTCACCAAAAAATATTTTATTTAACCACCATAACCTTACCCATATTATGTTTAAATTTGTATGTAATTATAATGAATTTACCTCCCACAGAGAAAATAATTTTCAAGACCAGAGCGAAGGTGAAACCAACCATCGAGATATAATTGTTAGTAGATGAATTTTGTAACCTGAGTATGGTATCAGCTGAAGATATTATTTCCCTAGGGTAGTGTTTATTCTACCATCTACATAATTATCCAACATGTTGTTTAAAATCCCATTATCATATCACTTATTTATTTATTTTATTAATGCATAACTATTTTGAATTTTATTCTTATTTATTTCATAATTAATCATGGCCACATAATATTAATAAATAAATAGTATTCAAGATGAAACAAAATAATGAAAATTATGTTTAAACTATTTCATATGAAATGGTTAATTTTTTATGTCAAATTCATATAATATCAAATTTAATTTCATGGATAATGAAAATATTATTTATATATAAATTAACAAAAAACATTTGTGAAAAATTTTAAGTCAGATAACATCATTCATATCCCATGTTAAAATGAACCCACTTTTAATTTTTTGATTAGTCAAAAATTTGGGACACTTTTCAATTATTGGCGATTGTAAACATGGAGAGTGGTTGGACATAAAAATATTTATATTAAATACACCATAATTTTTTATAAAAATAGAGTTTATTGAAGAAAATATAGTTTATGATTTTCATATTGGGGATCCTACTCTAAAAATCATAGAAAAATGAGTAAATTTTGTTTTCGAGAAGACCACACTACGCGTATTAAATTTAAATTCATTGATACAGTCTGGTTTAAGAGAAGATGAATATAGTTCCTTGCCACTTGAATATCTATGTGATGGAATATTATAAATATAAAGGTTAGGGTTATTATCTTTTGATAAAATAGAAGAATAATAAAATAATTAATTTATTAGATCAATCTTTGAAATAAATATAATGTATTAAATAATCATGAATTTATAATATAATATTTCACTGAAAACCATTTGTAATAGTGAAATCAGATGTAGTTAAAGAACATGTTTTCAAAAGAAAATGTTTTCAAGTGTTGTACAATCACTAGTACAGAACACTTCTAGTGGAAAATTATTGTAATCCTTTGGAATGAACTATTCTTGATAAAATATATTATTAAACGATGGAATGTGAAAAGGATAACAATAAGAGTGAAAATGATGATGATTCAAATGCATGTTACATCTTTCTATTATCTATTTCTAAAGATATAGAGATAAATTATAAATACATGGTTACATATATCACAATAGCACATCTCTTAGTTCCTATAATTATAATGAGAGGAATTAGAAAAATAATATTTCCACTATAGTATAAAAATATAAACAAAATAAAATGTACCTACCTATGGATTGAAATTCATGCAATTTAATGACAATGGATATTTATTGAATTTAGGATTCAAAAAAACCCATTATCCATTAGTCTAATATTGTCATACATAACACTAAGATTATGTATATTCATTATGAATTACAACATGATCATTATTGAGTATCCAATTAGAAAACATTAAAATATGTTTACTGAAGATGATAAGAGTTAGTTGGAATATGGTTCCCCACACCTTATAGTGTGAAGTACTTATTAGTTATTTATTTAACAAAATAAGAATTTATAGATAAATTTTTATCCATTTTTTATAGTTATTTTTTAAAGAAACTCATGAACTATTCTACCATGAACATAAAGTTAAGATCATATCTTAAATGTTATTATTTTATTATATTTTATTAATTTAATGTTGAAAAATGACTAAACTTAGTAAATATATAAGATACTCTAAAATGAATAATCAGAGAATAACGTTATAAATAATTAATTAATCATTATAATTTATTATTGATGCATTCCTAAAATTAAATTTCCTTATACACATCAATGGGTAAAAGCATGTTCATGAGGGATTGATGTACAATATTATATATACTACAAGTGTTTTATAATTCCCTTTTTATTATTATTCATAAATAACCATGACATAGATTAATATATTTGAACAATATTTTATTTTTATATAATATTATATTTAATATTATATCCATATATTATGTTATTAATTCATGTGTTTTGACTTGAATGGTTTATAGGAAGGAATCAGAAATCATGTAAGGCACTATGTGGATCTTAGTTAATTAACCTATAGCCTGTTTGGATAGTACTATCCTTATAAAAATCAATAATAGTGTATACTTGTTTTTTTCTATAATTTGGAAGAATGTACCATTTTAGATAGTGGTAGAAATATATACATCAATGATGTCATGTATTTAAATTAACATGAGTTGGAATATGAAGCATAAACTCGAAAATATTTTGTGTGATGAATTATTCAATATGAACCTACTTCATAGTGAAATTAAAATTAAGTTGGTGGTATTATATTCACTAAGTTATGTGATATATATTTTTTATAAATTATGCATCTTATAGTGATTCATCAAATGTACACATTCTAAGATTGAAAATGTCAAGTGGTGTAATTAATGGGTTCTATGTATAAAAATACATTTCATAATTATGATATATTATCTAGTTAATCTAAATATGGTCGATATAATTTAGGTATGAAATAAATATAGATGGTATAAATTTGAAACTATATGGTTTGATTTTTTTCCTTTAGGTTTCAACCGACTACGAGATATACTCTCTAAAAAATAATTTTCCCATTAATCACGATAAATTCAACTAGATTTATAGTTTTTTAATCATTTGATGATTATTATATTATTAAAATTAATTTCATGACCACCTTTATTTGTATAACCCTAATAGAATGTTTTTTTATAACAAAAAACATTTTATGGAACTAAATAATTATAATAATGAATGATGTTGTGAAAATTAATTTATATATGTATAAATACTTATTATCATATAATAATCATTTCTGGAAGCCCCCTATAAGGTTGGATTTATTAATAAGGAATGTATATGATTTATCAATATGTTGTTCATTGTAGAGTTAGTTTTTCCTAATATAATATATGGACAACAAATATAAGATGCATGTTAGGTAATATAGTTGGACTAAAATAAGGAAAAGATACATATCAACAAATGAATTAAAAAAGAAACCAATGTTCTTGGAAAACATATCTTATGAAATAGATCTATATTGTTTATTAAATATAATTATATAATATATATTGAGATTGTAATGAACAATAAAACATCTAAATATTCAAGACATAAATGGTACCAAGGAAACATAACATGAAATCACTCCATGGTGATGTGTTCGGGTACATGAAAAGATTATAAAAATGAATGGTACTCCTTGTATATAACTATATGAATCTATTAACACATGACCCCCATGATAATAGGTATTTATTTGGGTGTGACTGATTTTCATACATGATGTTTTGGATATGATGTTGTCGTTTATTTGGTATTCTCAAATAAGTGAATGTGTGAACAGGTGAATGAGACGATGCTCTTACAAAAAAATATAAAGTGATGTTTTTAATCAAGAGTTTATATGGACCTTTGTGTTTAAAAAATGTATATCAAGAATATATTAATTGATGAAAGTAATCCCAAAATTTTTATCATGAATATATTGAGAATTAGAAGAAACCTCAGAATACCTATCAAGACTATATCTAGAGATGTGTTGATGTTATCCATGAAGTAGTATAATAGTGATGTACTTGTATCATGAAAGTATCATGGAAAAGTTACAGGACAATGAAATCCTTGATATATTAATAAATGAAATATTCTTGACATTTTTTGGGCCATAAGAGGAGATTTCGTATGAGAAACAACCCCAATGAAGAAATTATCTAAAAATAAAAAATTTAGAAAACATTGGGATTATGATCTACCTCAATAATGCGGAGAAAATAATTTTATTTATTGTAAGAGAAAATATTTTTCAAACGGTAGTAAATTTTTCACATAGTTTTTCAAAAGTGGTGTTTTAGAGAAACATTAGAGAGATATGGTAAAGTGATTAGTTTCATAAATGATCTGTAGAGCATCAATTTTTATAGTCGTAGGGATTCATATATATGTGATTCCAGAAAATATAAAAGAAGCTATATATCATAGGTCAGTTGAATATGAAATATGATTTCAAATTATTTATGTTTAGTGAACATTTAATTTTCTTTGTGATGAAATTTTTTACTATGGGAGTTCCTTAATGTGTCCAAAGTGACTATTAATATGAGACTACCTAATAATTTTAATATCTTTACTAAATAAATATCTAAAGTGTCTTAATTGAAGAATGTATTTTATAAATTTATATCCCATAAGAATGAATTAATGTGATCATTAGTTGCGCATACATATAAAATAATTTCTATATGAACATATTATTTTCATGAGGTAATGGAGTTTAATGAAGGTATATGCTTATGAAAATTTTGGTAGTTACAAAAATGATCAAGATTTTAATGAAGGATTGAAGAGTCATGATGATGTTACTGTTGGAAATTCATAGAATCTGATCAAATACAGAATGTGATAGGTACCCATTATATACCACAACATAAGAAGAATATAGAATTTGATGTATAGTTCGAAAGTAAAAGTAATGCTACAACGATAGTGACACCTATTACTAGTTTGATGAAATTTTCTATGAAGATCAATTATAACATATTTTTGTAACATATAATGGACATTGATGTATTAAATTGTACATTGTTTCAAGGAGCATTATATCCTGAATATGTGCGAAATTGGTGAGGACCAATGAAATAACCCTTTGGTGGTTGTGAGATGGCCCTAAATCATATAATGGGATTGAATCTAGACATATGAGTAACATATCCTAAATTAATCACCAAATAATACATTGTGGATTCTGGAACATTGACACATTTCTATTGAATTTACAATTATATATACTAGTACAGAATAGTCAATTAATGTTCTTGTGTCTCATCTAAAAGATTTGCTTTTATTATATATAATGATGATCATTGTAAATAGGTTAAGAAATCCTTTATTTTATCTAATTATGGCTATGTTAAAAGTGACCCTACTAGCGATTCCGGTTAACATTGGTTGGGAAATGAAGTAATCATGATTATATTGTGAAAAAGAATGTCTTTTATACCCATATGCGACCCCTGAAAGTAACCTCTATTTAATTTCAATTATGCGACAATAATCAGTATTAGAAAATAAGGTTAACTGGTATGATTTTTTCCACTAAATTGATCTGGTAAATTTTTTAAGTAAAAATATATTATTCCCAAATGACATGGGAAATATTCATAACATAGTGGAATGAAGAACTCCAAAGGAATCCCATAGAGTGGAAGAGATATTGAGAAATGTGAGATCAAGGTAAAGTATCCCAAAATCTCTCTAAAGGAAGGAACAACTAATTCAAACTTTGTATATACTAGATCATGTAATGATGTTATAGGAATAAATTAGAGTAATTTTATTCCCTGAGATTTTGGAACTATTAATGATGATTTTATTTGAGGATATCCAAATACGGAATCCATTCACATATCAGAGGGTCTTGGTCATTGGTTGATTGAAAAAAACTTTTATGGGGAAAATAAGTATATGTAACAAGGGATCCATTTTGATCTACATAAAATAGATATCATAAAAAAAGTCTCAATTAAAGAAAAATTGATGTGGTTAAAATTAAAATAAATAATAATGACACTTGTGATTTGGAGTTGGAGGATATGTATTACAAATGGAAAAAAATTAAAGCAGGTTTCACTAAGGAGATCCATAAATAAAAAAGGTTCAAAATATGAGGGATACATAGGATGAGTTGGTTTCAAAAATGAAATAATTTTCATAGGTTATGTAGAGGTTAAGGAATGTGAGATGTATCAAATTATGACATTTTCAAGATGGGTGAAAAATTATAGAGTCAAATTGAAGAACATTTAAATGATTTTGAGATGAAAATGGCTAGAGAGAAAGAGTTGGTAGCTAGAATTTTCCCCCTCAAAACAAAACTACAATAAATGTTCAAATCCAATAAAATAAGTACAATCAATTGGATAGGATATGACTATCCAAATGACAAGGAAATATGAAAATACTAGTGAAAAAACTGGGTTTGGATGTAGGTTTTTACATTGTTCACAATGTGGAATTATTTTTGAATGCATTATAAATAACAATTCATGGTATATAAAAATATGAAACCTCATAAATTTTATATATATAGAAGTGTTTGTAAAATATTTTATTTAAAACTAACATAAAAACCCATTTATCTGGTCTGTTTTATGAAAAATTAGACATAATAATTAAATTATCATGTCAATTTCAATATAAGGAAAATGGGGAATACACTTTTCGAATATTCCACACCAACTATATAAGTATTAAAATTTTTCCTGAAAAATCACATTCAAATAATGTTACAATTATATATATGGAATTGGTTTTTCACATCAGTTATACCAAAAAAACCTTCAATTCTATCTAACACAAATGTTTTTATATAACCGAAATGAAAAATACCCATTTAAAAAATATAAAACTATTAATAACATAACCGAAGTAATACTATTATTTAATATAAATAAATATATTCACCAATAATATAAAAACAATATCACAAAAACAACAACAACAAAAACACAACCTCCAAATTGAATCACATAATCAATGCATTTTAACCATACAATATAAAAATAATAATTTACAACTTATAATAATAATAAAATCAAAAAAATAATACATGAAAATTAATCAACCGATTCTAATTTTTGGTGTCTTAGATCCTTTCCAATATATGTTTAAGGGTCACCAATAAGCTAAAAATTAAATATAATTCATTTAACATTTTTACTCATATAATGAATGCAAATATTAAATAATTTTTATACTAAAAGATGCCCGTCTAAAATATTTTAAGATCTATCATTTTAATTTTTTCAATAATTAATCACATTATATATAATCCACATAACTTTACTCCTTATTAATGATGAAAATTATATTTGAAATTAATTTTTCAATTCAAAATAACATTTTAATTACTTGCATGAAAAATACGGTAATTTTAAAAGAGATGTCACCTTTTCCTTGGAATATTTAATCATTAAGAAATTTTTACTTAATTTGTTTGGAAATTAATAATATTACATATTTCAATATTATATATTTAAAATTAATTATAATTTCATTATAATATATATATGTATTATAATAATAAAACATCAATGTTCATTACATTATTAAAAATATCTCATAGGTAAACATGCTTATAGCTTAGCCAGTAAGTTTCCTTCACTCTTGGCCAAAAATAAAAAAAATAAATGAAAAACCAATATAATAAATATATAATTTGAGTGGTTATTCAGTTATGATATAATTAAATAATCAAATATGTGTTCCATATAATTGAATATAATGAAGAAGGAAACACTAAATTGTATTATTTTTAAATCATTAAATGTTATAAATTGTTCTTTATATACCCCTCATTGTAATCAATATATGTGATATAAATTTTGATCCTATAAATCAATGTATATAAGTTTGTTCATGTTGAATACAATATGTATGGTGATATTTAACAAAAATCATACAAAAATAATTTATTTCAATAAATTGAAATAATTGAATGATATTTTATAATCATCTTTGATGAAATATACATTCATTTTTATGATTTCCAATTGATATCCTGTTAAAATATCTAGGATATCATTCTTTAAATTCACAATGCTTGTTTCACACCTATGAATTCTAGTATCAATTGGATGTTTATAAACTCCCAATAATATATATGAATATATTAATATTATATTATGTCTGGATGAAGTTGTATATAAAGTTATAATAGATTGTAATTTATTTCTATACTGTGTGTCTTTACCTTTAAATTATTCTTGTAATAAAAATATAAATATATAAAATTAAAAATGTTTAAAAAATAAACCAATATAGAAATGGATATAGTCTATAAATACATAAATGGTAATTATTTTCATATGTCTAAATATAAAAATAAAAAAAATTCTATTACATTTTCCAACTTTACTAACCTCGTATATAGTAAATGGTTATATTGATGATATATCTATAATATCCTATATAATTACACTATGATTTTCTATATCTATATTTTGAAGATAAATGGTGTCCCTGATATATTATACAATCTCATAACAATATAATGCTGGGGATACTCAACATATTACACACAATAATTTAGATGATTTATAATAGTATGTGTAGTAGTTGGTGATTTAGGATATGGTAGAGGGTTAGGGTCATTTGGTGGGGTGGTGGAGTAGGATATGTTGGAAAAAAACGATATCTGCATGTCTGTAAACAACAAATATACCTAAAATCTAATAAGGTTCTCTATCATCTCACCTTTATCATGAATATTATCCTCTAAATATTATACATTTCTTTTAAATAAACATTCCTATGGAGAATCGTCATAATGGAAAAATACTTTTTTACTAATACACTACAGTGTATCCTCATTCACAACAAAATTGTTTTGGATTTCGCAATACATTAGAAAATATTCTTTTCTAGCCCTCAGCAATAAACGTTTCTTGTGTTCTCTTCTCCATAAGTTAATATTGTATAAAATATTTTGCATAAAAAGTAGTAATTTAAATTATTTAACATAAATAAAATAAATTAATAAATAAAATTCTTATAATCCTCTTTGATAGAACGCTTTTAAATTCTGTACGATATTGTGATGTTTTACTCCATTAAGACCACTTTTAGTTTTCATTTTTATTTGTTGGAGGAGGGTCAACCTATCCGAATCCTAAAGACACGACTCTCAAATTTTAATATTTGTAGCTTTAATTTTTTCTTCTAATAATGTATACCCTTAATGATATAGTGAATGGCTGAATAAATTTTTGGATTTGGTCTTCTGATTAGTTCTACTAATTTTCTAAAAACTAAAAACTAAAAATCTTTAATATTATCATTAATAAAAAATTACGTTAAAAACAAAAAATCACATCCAAAAACACTTTGTTTTATCTAATTTCAAATAGAAATACATCCATGTGTCTTTATCTATAAATTGATATATAACTAATGGATTTTGATTTTTTCCTATCCCCAAAAATGAAATCTGATGTCAGGGATAATTGAAAATCCATCCATATCCTAGAATCCAAGGCCAAATATTTCTTCTATATATATCTAATTCCAGGTGAATCATATGTCAAATAATGTGAAGGTGAAAATATAATAATAGTAATAAATATTTATATATATTAGAATTCGAATAGGTTTACCAAAAATGTCTACAATAATTGATATATTATAACTTTTTAAACACTTCTCCAATCAAAAATCAAAATACTAACTTTTAAATGATCTAGAACTATAAGAAATTTCATATTTTTTTGAATTTATTCTACTAGGTATATCATTATCATCAAACCCTAATGGTATCATCTATTTTGGACAAAAAGAAAGTAATAAATATGGTTAAAATTTATTTCCACTTTTACCAACCATCAATGTATTTTCTGGCCATGTGGATGCAGATGGATCCTATATAATAGGATGAAAAATATCCTTAGTAAAATTATGTGTATATTCCTCCCAACATGTATTTGTACAGACCTCCATAAAATATTATAGTGAATTATATGATTGAAATGTCATTTTAATACAAATAAAAGTTAAAGACAATTAGTACCTAAATATTCTAATCCATCTATTACATGTAAAGTTAAATAAAATGTTTAAATCATTCAAGAAAATGGAAGAAAAACTAAACATATATTTGTTTATATTTTTTAATGTAGTTAAACTATATATTAACAAAATTAATGAAGGATGAAGTGGAAAAAACCAATGAAAAAAAAAGAACTGTTATATAAAAATTTAAGTAAAAATTTGAAAATTAAACAAAAAAACAAAAAATTACTAAATAAACCACACTATATCATATTAATTAAAGAATACTGAACATAATACACCATTTCAGAGTAAAACTACTCAAAGAATAATGCATGAATAGTAAAAAAGATCCAACATATTACCACACTAATTACACCAAAAATACATTATTTTAATATAGTTTTTATGCATTTTTTATTCATATTATTTAAATAAAATTAATTTTTTAATATATATTTTCAAAAATAAAGAAGTTCTGAAAGGGTAAACATATGTTGTGTAATGGTAAACTAAAAAACCAAACTAACATAAATAAAAACATCTACTATTTATTTAAAATATATATATTTATAAATAATGTTAATTAATATATCTAATATTATATGAAATTTCAAAAATTAAATAAAAAATAAATATATGTTTCCTATAACATTAGGATATTTGTTATATAATTTTCCCAAAATTTTTCCCTAATGATTTATTTTTCAAAATTCATTCTTCGTGATATTTTTTATGTCACAAATGATTTATCAGATGTTCTGCTCAATATTCTCTATAAATATATCCACAAAAGTAGGTATGTCACATAAATCACCATATTCTCCATGTTGTCCATCACAAACATATAATCATTTTCTTTGTATATTGATATACCACTACATATTAGGTGGATCAATAATATAGATTTTTTTGTTTTGATGATAAATGAATCTCTATTGTATTCCAATGTATTCATATTAATGATTATTATATCAAATTCATAATTTGTGACAATATTTTTATAGAAAATCCATTAGTTGTTAAACACTATAACATGAAATTTAAGATAACTAGACTCCCATATTTTTTCAATGAATTTGTAATATAGACTTTATTTAGAGATTCTAATTTTTTATTTCTCCTTTAAAAATGAATTTCTTCTATGACCCCAACATCACTACTACACTAAAATTCCCCTACATTATCCCGATCTTTTGTATTAAAAGTATAACCATAAATGGAATTTATAGACAATGTTATCAAATTTAAACATATACCTCACCCTACCATGCCATTGTTTCTTATGCATCTTATGTACAATTAGTGGTGTCTTTAAATCATGGGAAACAAGATTTGTTATGATCATTAAAAATCCATATATATATATTTATTTTCTAGATAAAATTGTTTTAAAACATTAATATGAATTTTATATATTCCTAAGAATCATCTATCTTATTTAACATTTGTAAATTTTTTATATATTATATATTCACCAGTTAATGATTTGAATTTCAATCCATGGATCCATTTTCCATAATAATTGACTCATTTATAAAGAGATATAGACAAACCAATTTTTTCTAATACAGACAAGTAACATGTAAGAAAATGGAAAACACCTCAAAAATATACATCTCAATACTGCATGGTTTATGTGGATAAAAATTCTAAATGTATCCATTAAATATCATTATATTACTTTCAAAATGATATGTCCAATATAAATATATTGGTCTGTAAATGTTTATTTACCACAAAATGTTTTTCATCAAATTATCCATGATATCAAAAAAATGTTGTGTCAAAATAAATTTCTAGTTGAAAAATTATAGAATCAAAATTTATCCTTATATAATTCAATTAATTTCAATAAGTCATTTTGTTACAAATTAAATTGATTAAATAAATAAACATCATGATTTTCACTTTAACATGAAGGTGAAATATTCTATGAAATGAAACCAGTAGTAGTTCCTGCATTATGACATGAAAATAAATTGATTGCATATCCATTATCATTATCAATTACTTAGAATACAATATCAGAAATCATTTATTTAATTTGATCAATCTTTTAATTTTTAAAATCATCACAAACAAAATATATAGAAATCTCTCCAGTTTCACCCAGAAAAATTCAACAGATGTAGCTTCGATTGAAATAGTGAAAAATTAAATGATCTTTGATTTCTATGATTTTCAACTTCTTTATACTTAAACATCTAAAGCATGGTGAAAAGTTTGTTTTTGTTTTGAACATTTAATTTAAAAAATGTAAAAAAATCAAAACCTTCCTCAAATACATCACTTGTTCATTATAATATAATCCATCTAATACTAATTATTACCTATAACAAAAATCAGGATTTGAAAATAAGTTATTATTCATTAATATTTAATTTTAAATTTAATTATATGAAAAAAATTATACAAATATCATAAAACATTTCAAAAATAAAATAATGCCAAAATATTTGATAAAAAAAAACAAATTGACCATTTTTTATTATCATTAAATTATAAAAAAAATAAAACATATCATGCATTCAATTGGATCTCCTAAATATATTTTATCAATACTTTATATTCACACTTGATAATCCACTATACCTTAGAAATACTTGTTCACAATGCATAAAAATTATAAAGGAACACATTAATAAGTAAACAAACATTATTATAAAAACATTAATTAAATTAAAATTGAAACAAACCTACATCTAATAAAAATAATTCATAAATAGAGAAAGAACATAGATGCATGAAAACATGGAATTGTAAATAAAAATTGTGAATAGATTGTTTTGTAATAGAAAATAAAATATAATATTGTAACTGTAACAAAAAATAAAAAATACCATGGAAGAAAAAAATGTCAAAATAAGAAACATAAACCAAAAATTGATATCAGAATGGGAAGAATTTATAAATAGAAAACAATGGGAAGACATTGTAAAGAGAGTTAAATAATATACTTAGAATAGTTGAGGGTGGAATATTTTGTTTAATTCAAATTGGAATATAGGTGATGAAAACAAATACTACAATGAAAGTATAAGGTTCATTGAGTGATTGCAAACAGATGGATTCAATGTAAAATAAGTAACAAAAAATGAAACATCCTGAAATTTCATAACTATTTTATATTTTTTCATGTCAATTATACGATAATAGACATAAAAAACTTCATATTCAATATCTATTATCCAAAAACATACATTGAAATGAAACCTCTCAAAGTTTTCACATCAGCTATTTTTCAAATGACATACAAATATTTCTTCTAAAATATATTTAATTATTATTGAAATACCATATATCTAAAAGGGAGGATTAAAACCACAAATGGTAAGATGGAGATACCTCTTATGAAGGTGTCAGCAGGTGGGGTCCACAAGCATATAAACCTATATTGAATAAATAAATAGAATAAATTTAAAAATTCATGAAGAGAAGAGTATCAACCTAAAGTATATTTTATGTTTTGTTATTTTTTAAATAGAAAACATGCCATTTGTATTTATTTAGAAGAACATGATATTGAAGAAAAAAAAGAAATATTTTTCAA
This sequence comes from Viscum album, assembly GCA_963277665.1. Classification (NCBI taxonomy): domain Eukaryota; kingdom Viridiplantae; phylum Streptophyta; class Magnoliopsida; order Santalales; family Viscaceae; genus Viscum; species Viscum album. The sequence goes on along the minus strand of OY728155.1, from coordinate 76,201,655 downwards.
CAACATCACAACTGAGTTGTGACAATACCAGGTATAGTTTTAATGGGAGAGGCATAAATTGTGTTGACTATTGTCAAATGGATTTAAATTTTATTAGGATGGTTATTAATGATTTTATAAGGAAATACTATTGTACTATGAAAAATTATATGAATTATGACAGTAAAAAACTATGTTATGGAGGAAAATATATTAACTACATTGGGGAAAAATAAGGGATAAAAACAAGTTGTTCAAAAAGAACACAAAAAACATCCCTCATTGCATACATCCATGAATCAATAAAAACAAATATAAATATAAAGGAGAATATTTTTATATATTTGATAAAGGTGGTTGATAAAATAAAAAATTATATACCAAATATGAATGCATCTTGGGTGGATCTATTGGATATCCATGATAATAGACACGAATCATTCTAAAGTGGTTTCATAAAACATAGAACAAAGAGAAATATAAAGAATAAATTGGATGATCCAATAAATAGAAATATATTTTTCATGATGAGAAGTTACTAATTAGGAATTTAATAAATGGGTTATTGGAAAGGGAATAATTATATCGGAAAAAATAAAAGCACTCCAATGACATCTTGTGAAAAAGAAACATCCTATAATTGCTCAAGGGTTAGGAATGCTGATGAACCATTAAATGTTAAATTGTGTAGTAATAAGAGACGGATAATAAGTGTCTAATGAATAATGTGAAAATAGTTTCTTGTTAGTAATGTAACCCATGGAAGGAATGATTCTAAATTATGTAATAAATAAAAAAAGTTTTTAATATATGAAAGATATGTCCAAAGAAAAACATGAAATGATGTTTATTATTGGAGAATCATATTATGGATGTCTACTTATTAATTAATAGAAAATATTTCCATGAATAATTATCAGGAAGAAAATGAGGTTAATGAGATAATGGAATTACATTCCTAAAATATAAACATGGATAAAGGAATGTGTGATTTTGAAAGGTTGTTCAACCAAAACTGGCCTCATTTCTCAACATGAGTATGATAAACATCACCTCTCCCCATTGGTATCTAATTTTGTATCGGAGGTGTTTCATACCATGAATTTGACATAAAATTTATAATAAAAGCAGTATAAATAATGGTGAAATTAGATATAATTAACCTAATGTTGATATGATCATTATATGAAATTAGGGAGTAACTCTAACATTCATGGAGATTATAAAAAATAAATGTAAGGGAGATATATAATCCATGGGGATGTTTCCTGAAAAAAATGAAATGTGGTGTTGTGACATGATCCAGAGTTCAGACTAAAAAACGAAGTAGTAATGAGTAGCTACCATGATTTCCATTGAGAGGTGGACATTGATATTTCAATTTCTGATAGATGTTATCATGGTACACTTTAAGTGATCATTTCAATAACACCTTATTATTCTAGAATCAGATATTGAAGATGGAGAAATGGTGAAAAACAAAAAAATGATCTCTCTCAATTTATTTATATTTATTTTATTTGTGATATCAAATGGTTGTTATAAAGATATAATTAGTATCTACGGATGGATAAATCTGAGGTAGAATACCAATATTATATTCATAGATGAAGCTATGATTTTTATTAATTTTCTGGGAGGGATGATATTATATATGTTATCCCTAAACAATATGGACACATAGATCATGGATTAGAGAAGAATGTTGTTACCAAGTTTAGTTTAGGATATGTCCTTAGAAGTTTAATGATCTATTCCTTGTTCCATTAGTTAGTATTAATAATTAATTATTTAATTTTTAACCAATCAATCATAAAATATTTTATCCTGAGTGGTTCAAATAATGTTATCTTACACAATGTTTTTTAGTTATATAATTGGGGATATTTTAAAAAATTCTTTTCAATTATGTTTCCATAAATGATTATTAAATATGTTGTCTAAAAGAGTTCATTGAAAGGGTTTATAGTTTATGGTAATTTTAGGTCTTTCAATGTAAGTGGGTTCTATGTTCATCGATGGTGTTATTAAAATTACATCTTGTTTCCTAAACAATGACCTAACATAATTGTCTTAGAGTTTTTAGGGATCCTTTTGATGTGGTAATTCTTCCCACTATAGATCATTATGAATTCAATTATAGTGGACATTTGGTTTTTATCTAGATATATTACCCAAACGTATAGTTACATATGTTGAAATTATGTTGGGAGAAAGAGACTTTTTGGGTCTACACAATGGTCATAATAAGTGGAGTGGTGTAGGATTTTCCAATCAAGGGAGGGGTTCCTTCTTTATTGGATGTATGAATCCTATTGACAAAGGGGGAGAATAAAATTACCACTATGCCAGTCATTTTTTATAGGATCCCAACATTTAATATCCTAATTCCTATTCTAGGTTGTTTCAAATCATGAATTAATTTTTTTGACATGAAGAATATTAGTGGAGTAAGGTATTAGTTGATATGGTATAAATCATACATTATATTTTATGACTATGGGAGAGAATAATGGATCATGAATATGTATTTATTTCATGATGATTTAGAAATTATCTTGAATATATCTAAATTCTTATACAAAAATTTAATGGGAATGCAGGAAGATAAGGTAATAAAATTTTTTATTTTTATTTAATTCATTAAATAATTATACATATATAATGTTTGAAGTGTGGGTTTATTTTCCCTAGAACGTGCTTCCTTTTTAAGAATCACTAATTATGAATGGTTTCGCTCAGATTTATATATGAAACTAGAAACATCCAATGGTTCATTATCCAAAGGGTCCTACATTCCAAAGGCACGTGTTCAGTTGGTTTGAACCTATGATACTTAATAACTCACATTGGTTGAAATGATGGGAGGTTAGGCTCATCTTGCCCTTTGGGGGGAAATATTGCATACTTCATGACTCTCTTATATATTTATGATATGTTCATGAATCCTAATTAATTTACCAAGTATTAGATATGTTTCCCTTGATATTTAAAATCAATTATTAGCAAGTGTGAAATTTAGAATAATCCATATGTATTAGAGGTTCTTCATTAATGGAGATATCCGTATTTATTCAAGGTTCTCCATCAATGATATCCTCCCATATACTTATTAGAGATACTTTATTTCTAGTCATGGTAATGTTAGTTTTTTGGCCACTCAGTAGGGGTACTCTAGAATTTATTGTCATCCAGGGAGACAAATGTTTTTTATGATGATGGGATTATACCCATACATGGTCTACCTATGTATCCTTGTGAATGGAATTATAAACTCCGTAGTTCAATGCCTCTTAATGGGACCAAAAATTCCTTTTATGTTCATGTAATAATGACCTAACCGTATTGCTTAATGTCACATGGTAATGAAATCTATGTGGAATGTGTTTTGTTAATGCTTCGTGTTGGACTTATGCCTAAACTGGCCAAGGAACCAAGAATGGATACGTGTTTCCATGTTGGACTATACACTATTGGGAATATTTCCCATGAATAATATGGTAGATTTTGAGTGTCGGGTTTGAACCTCAAGGAGGCTTCCTACGTACACCACTCGGATAGCAGGGATGTATAACCCTTTGATTGAAAATGGTTGTGTCTTACTCATAAAGAGGATTCACTTATAATAAGGTAGTTGATAAATTTCATAACTCATGGATATTTAGTGGTTTAATTTGAGGTTTACTCTTAAGGAGGATGCCCGGATTATGGGAATTATGGTTTGATTCTCAAAGAGGATATCCACTGAGCTCAGGCCCTAGGTGAAGGCTTCTTACATATACCAATTATGGTGGGAATCAAACATGTTTTAGTTCAACATATGGTGTGGATTGTAAGGAAGTTTTACTCATTTAAATTCTCTAAGACCACATGATTAATGCTCGTTGTCAGGAACAAGAGGATGTGAAAGATTCAACAAACCAAAATAATTCCCTTCTAGTGATAGAAGAGGTCGGGCCTATGGGGAAAGATGATAAGGTGACAGTGGGCGAGGGCATAAAGTAATGACCCCCTCAATGTGAAAATAAATTGATGTTCATTGGATCTGGAATGAAAGACCTTGGGATTACTCCAGGAGGGAAGCTCATTGAGGTTTGTTGGGGATTACTCTTGAGGAGGATTCCCAATTTAGGATTTGTTGGGTCTTACTCCTAAGTAGGATTCCCATTTGACGATTGGTTAGAGATTAAACATAGGGAGTATTTTCATTTGATATTTGTTTGGGATTACCCCAAAGGAATATTCCTATTTGAGGATTGTTCAGGGCTCAATCTTTAGGGGGATTCACATTTGAGGTTTGGTTGTGGGTTACTCTTTAGGAGGATGCCCATTTGTTTTTTGCTTCGAGCTTACTCAAAAAGAGGATGCCTATTTGGGTATTGGTAAGGGATTACTCATATGGAGGATGCCCATATTAGGTATGATTGGGGCTTAATACTTATGAGGATTCCCATGTGTGTTTTGGATGGGGATTAATCCTAAAGAGGATTCCCATTTGAGGATTGGTTGGGGATTACTCTTAAGGAATATGGCCATTTGAGGTTTGGCTGGAGCTTACTTCTAGGGATGATTCCTTTTTGGGGATTGATTCTTAGGATAGGTCCTTATGCGAGGTCTTCCATGCAGGTCCCCAACATAGTTCCTTAGGCCAGTATCGATATGAAGGTCGTCCACATCGGTCCTTAGGCTATGTCTATAGGCGAGTTCCATTGGCCTGGTCCTTATGCTAGTTCCTTTGGCCAGGTCCTACTTGTAGGTCCTCAACATATGTCCTTAGGCTAGGTCCTCCACACTGGTCCTCTATGTAGGTCCCTAGTCTAGGTCATTAGGCCAGGCCCTTGTATTGCATACCTTGAAGGGGCTTTGATCCAACTTATCCCCTTTAATTATCTCAGCTCTCATTTTAAAGAGAGCTATGTGATAGTTTTGGAGGACCTTGGAAAAGGGGAGATTCAAAATGAGAGCCTAGGGGATTTTGAATTTTATACAAATAAAATGTAAATCCCAAGGGACATATTTAGAGGAAAATAGGTACCCCTGGGCAGAGGAGTTACTGCACATAGGGTTCTCCTGGTAGGTTCTCAGTGTAGGACCTCCACGTTGGTCCTCTGTGTAGGTCATCCACATGGCTCTTCCAAGAAGCTCATCCGTGAAATGCTTTAGTGATCCATAACTTTTGAACAGTAATCCTTCTTGGGATCTGTGACTGGTCAAATAGAAGCTGTCAAAGATATCTACACTTTGTGATATAGTTAATACCCCAAGTCTTCTTAGATGAAACTTAGAAATTTAATTTTGATCTATTAACACCTTTTTATCATTGATTTCTGAAATCCAAAGCATACTCATGGAGATGGAGGTCTTTCCTCTTATCCATAATTTTATAAAGTCTCACAAAAATTGGAAATCCAACCATGGGTTGTTTAAAAATGTGAATGAAACACACATTTTGGTGCGAAACAATCCACCCCTATAATTAGATTCTTTCAGAATGAAAATAATAATGTCATCAGAAAAATAAAATGAATTTTGACACATTCCAATATGATTTAAAAATATTGGGATAATTTCCAAGTTAGGGAATATTTTATAATTATTTTCCTATGCCAAAGGGCCAAAGAGAATATTCAGATTTTTAATAGTCCCATATAGAAATCCCTACACACTACGGGTCTTTTGAATATTTATTCTTCGATAATTCCTAAATCGTACAGATTGTTGATCTAGATAGATGATACTTGATGTTTTTCTAAGGTTCGCTTTGATGTTTTTTGTCATGGTGATTATTATGTGTATTTTTGTTGGCAGTTTAAATTCATTCATGTTGGACTAATAAGGATATAGTTTTTAGTATGAATATCTTTGACAAGTAATTTTGATATTAGAACCCAATCAAGTCATTATTGTTGGGGAATGTCCCAATGTTTTTTAGATATTTCCACGGGTAATTTTGAGTCATGATTTTTATGGCCACCAAATCTAAAATTTAAAGTACAAGAATACAAGAGGATTTTCCATGAAAAAAGTTACCGTCATTTGAAAAACATGTTATGGGGGATTTATTGTGCATTTCCAACTAGGACATATGCTTCATAATAATACATGGGAATCCATTGGATGACAGACCCTTTATGCAAAAGAATATTATGCAAGGCCAACTAGTACATGTGATGCATAGTCAGAAAAAGGAGATCGTCTGAATTATGACATTATATTTCTAATAGAAAAAGAGATTTAGGATTTGGATGTCTCAAGGCCACAATGGATAGATTTTCCCCAGAATGATACCTAAAAATAAATGGGTTATCTATGCCAACATTTGCTATCAATGAAAAACAAATCAAAGATGAATTTAGTGTATGAAGGAGGGTACATTTGTCAAAAGGGGTTTTCTGATTTTCAACTATGCAGTTTATAGTCCTGCAGCAAGGACATTATGAGGTGATGTTTTAAGTCATCCAGCAAGGACATTAAGGGGATGTGTGGTTTTATGTCATGAGGTAAGGAAATTAGGGGGCCATCAAGTTTCATGTCATGCTGTAAGGACATTAGTGTATTTTATATTAAACAGTAAGTTGTGCAGTTTAATGTCACACAACAATGACATTATGGCTCTAAAATTTAGGGTACTCAACTCTGAAAAGAAAATTAATGAATCGCAATTTATTTTTGTATCTGGTTTAGAAACGTGCCACTATATTTAGGTATAGAAAAGGAAATAATGTAAACTGTGATTTTTGAATTTTTTGATTTGAAGAGTGACATGGGAAAAAGGGATAGTGGAATAAACAATAATTCTCATCCATGAACAAAGTAACCCCTGGTTGAAAAACCTATTTTGGGGGATGTATTATGTAGGGATAATTGGGGAATGTGATACATAGCCAACCAATGGAATCATTTTACTGAAATACCTGTTATATTAGACGAATTTATGGAAGGCCACTAGGGGAACATATTACATATTCAGGTAAAGGAGCTCTTAAGAATTTATAATTTTATTACAAATGGTCAATGAATGTTTATGGAGATTTATATTTTCCAAAGCACAAATTTTGGTTTACGGAGAAATGTACCAGAATATAGAATGATTATTTCCAATCATGATTTCTAAATAAAAGGGTTAATTTGTTCTCTATATTGTCCTATCCCAAAGTTATGGATTAGTGTGCCTCTAATTAGAGTTCATATGATATAGACCATAATAACATGGGAGCAATGAATGATATGTGAACAAATGATTCATGGTTATTTCAATATGCTTTGAACACATCAAATGGGAAATGTGTAAACCATGATCTTGAAGGGTTTGAAGTCAAGAGAAGTGATATGGGACAAATATAAAATGGATGACGAATTCAAAATACATATTATTGTATATTTTCATCAAATTTTTGATGTGGAAAAAGCCTGATTTAACCAAGAATGAAGTTACCTCTATTTCACAAATCTCTTTATTGTGGTTGTATTATGAAGGTAAAACTATGGCATATAACGCATAGTCAAAAAATTTAATCCTTAGTATGATAGTCCCATTATTAAGGCGACTTATGCAAGGATAGCTAGGGGAATGTCCTATATCATCATGAAAAAGAGATCTTAACTATCAGTAATTCAGCCACCAGAAACAAAATAATGATTATTAAGACCTTAAATTATTCATTATTAAGGGAGTGAAATGTGAATGGTGAGATGTTCCATGCACATGAAAAATATTTGAATCAGTAATGGCCATGAGTTTGGAGTTCTTTACACAGATATGACTCAGATGTATAGCGGGAATTCATGTTGTTTCCTTCTGGGATCTCTATGGAGGGGACCCAAAATGAAGACTTCTGCATATATTATTAATTATATGTTAAAGAGAGGTAAAAAAATCCTCACTTTGACTATTATCTATGTCTTAATCATCACCACGTAACTCAATGGTATGACAATCATGCAATACAAATTTCTTTGGGTATTTTCTAGTTTAATGTCATGCAATAAAGACATTATTTTGTGTAGTTTAGAGTCATGCCATGAGGACATAATGTGATTCTGATGTGAAAGAGAATATTGTGGCTAGACCAAATAATACAACCTAGGTGTCACATTGTATCTTGCTGAAGCAATAATCCATGCACACAAATTTATTGATGTTGTTCCCCAAATCAATCACATTTTGACATGGGGGAGAGGGATATTTTGTTGTTGTTGTGGCTGAGCCAATGATTTGAGATCTATGCATCTCTCTGTATTCAATTGAAATGAGAATGAAGAAAAACATAGTTCTGGATAAAATCAATCATCACACATGTTGAGTTTGATGTGAGAGATGGGGTCTTTTAACACATTCTAGAATAATGGTTAATCTTAAGACACAAGAAGATATGAAGACCAAACCATGTATCCTCGAATAGTAATCTGTATAGATTTAGTTCATATATAGGAGGAAAAAGAGAAATAAATTTCATTATAGTTGTAGTCGAGCCCATGATTGGAGATCTATGCATCTCAATGTATCACATTGGAATAATAATGAAGCCACACATAGTTCATGAAATTAGGTCTCTATAAATATACGATTCAAACATAGGGTCAAATGGATGTCCTATTCCACTAAGGAGTATCAATGATTTGAGTAATTCTTGAACATATAATCTACTCATTTTTTTTAAAAAACCCACAAGGAATGTGAATCTATTGTTTCTTAAGGGATTTTGTAATGTAAAATAATGATGAAGTTAACCGTATAGTTTAATGTAGTGTTGCGAGGGTAAATGATGTAATGCAGTTTAATATCATGTGAAAAGGAAAAAGATGATAATAAATTTAATGTCGTGTAGCATGGATGCATTTGGTTATAAAGAATTTTAATGAGTTGCAACTAGTACATTAAAATATAAATAAAAAACACCCATGCCCAGTCGATAGGGGGCTTTCTTATTTATCATATGATAACAAATCTAATTGGTGTGATTTTTTGGATTCATCTAGAATTGACTTCAATAATGTTTAATCAATGCGGGTAGGTGTAAGTTCATGCTCATTATGTGCCACCATATTTGAATGGAGGGTTTCATTAGATACTGCTAGAAGAGTCTACTGGCCAGCTGAATTAATGTGTGCAAGTGTATGTTCCTTATCAATGGGTCCTGGTAGATTTGAACAGAGGGCATAATTTGATGTTCAGATGAGCCTTCCGACAAGATGAATTAATGTGGGCAGATGTATGTTCCTTAACACATTATGTTACCGTATTTTAATGGTTGGATCCATTGGATTCATCTCAATGAGTCCGATGAGAGGATGAATTAATGTAGGTAGGTGTATGTTCCTACTTGCTGTGTGGAGCCGGATTGGAATAGTGGGATTTATTAGATTTATCTCAACAAGTTGACTGATAGGATTAATTAATAAAGGATGTTGTATGTTCATGCTTGTTTTGTGCCTCCAGTTATTAACAATGCGGTTCTTTAGATGTTTCCAGAAGATTCTGCTGGCATGGAATCTATAAATCTCAAGGAATTATTTTTTCTTGACATGAACTCACCTTCTTCTGATTGTTCATTGTCCTTTTGGACATGATGCTTCTTTTAGGATTGTCCATTAAAGGAATTATCTTTTTATGATGATGGACATTCTATCATAGATGTGGTAGGAGGCACATTTTGTTGTTCATTTATGTTTGTAGAATGTCATAAGATTAATTAATTATTTTTCTAACCATCCAATCATAATACATATGTGAATTTATTCATTTGACTTCATGTCATCTACCTTATTCCTCTGGATTTTTAGTAGTAACACATGCTACTTTGGTTGATAAACTCTTTAGTTTCACTTTTCTAGAGTCTACCTTTTTAAGTAGGAGATATTTGAAAACAAAAAAACTCCATGAATAGGATTTCCCAAATTTTGATAAAAGGGTTAATATTATTCGATATCCTTATCTCATTTTTTATTCTGTTATTTAGGCTTGGAAACTAAATTGTTTTTTTTAAATCAAACATTAATTAACCGGTAAGTTCTATATTATGAAAAGAATAGACTTTGATCTGCAAAATGTTTCCACCAATGATATTTTTGAAAATATTGACAAGGAGGTCATTGTTACTGATGCTCAGGAGGTGGAGCCTTATAATATGATGAAGTATTGGAAGTAGATATAGGTACATTTAATTATTTGATTGTAATTTTATCATCTTATTATTTCCATGTCATCCTTGTCGAAGACATTGGAATTACACAAGATTTAGATTTGTTTTCCGCAATGGAATTCTCTACTTGTTGGGTGATTAAAGAAAGGTATTCCAACCCTCCTGTGTATTTCAAAGGGATTAGTGGAGTTCGTAACTCAACACCAAGATTTTCCACAATGATTGGAAGAAACTATTATTGAGGGAGTGGTCGATTTAAAGAATATGTTAATACATTCCATCGGGTAATGAAATCTGAAACTCTTTCATTCTACCATTTTTTGAAACAAGTTTGATAAAAAATAGTTTTCTTCTGTATCCTTTATGTTAATTGGGAAAGGATTCTTTTGATGGAGGTCTTTCAATCTATTAATTTACTGAAACTGCAATCTTTTATACCAAAAAATGGTTGACCCTTGTAGTGATTGCTCCAATCAACATAGATTTACTGCTTCTTATTGTTGTGGGGTCCAGATCATGGGATCACATCAAGAACCAAAATTTCATATGTGCTGCTTCAGATCTCATGAAAAAATAAATATTGAAAATCTGGTATTCACCAGGTATGGTGGGGGATGGAATAGGTCTACCTATCCTTTGTAAGATTTATTTCCAAGTTATATTGGTGCAATCTATTCTTCCATATCTTCCACTAGATTTGATAATGAGTGAATTTTATTCATATGAATTTGGGGAATATCTAGATATGTTGTCTCCTGTACAAGTGAAACAACTAGGGAATGAACAGCTATGATGACTTGAAACAAAACTAGGGGTGGATCTACTTGTATTTTTCATGGATAACCGATGGGTACTGGCCTATGTGGATATGTTTTATCATGTCTTGGATGTGTACACATTGAAGGGAATTAATTATCCACATTTATAGTTGAAATGAACCATATTTTCTGAGGAGCACCTACATGATGTGAAAGATGAGGATCTGCTTGTGGAGCATGTCTAGACGGAATGCTACTACAGAGTAACTCTAAATTGAAACTTTTAAAACCTTTCATCTCAACCTCTCGCAGGTAAAATCTTTTTTCAAGTGATAGATATTGACATTATATAGTAGAAAAGAGAGACATGATATGACCTTTAAATTTCACCTTTTTATATTCCTTTCGACGAGGTGGGAGTTGGTTACAAGTGGGAATAACTTGATTTTGAGTATGCCTATGATTTCGAGTAGGAACACCTCATAAATGTTCTTTGGTTTGGACTATGTTATGAATAAGAACATCATCCTTGTACTCACTTGAACTAGACTTATTTTCTAGAAGATCATCCATAATGGTATTAATGACATTCAATGACACAAAATTTATTTATGACATTCTGTCAATATCTTTGAAAGATCCTCTCCTTCTATGCCCTCCATGAAACTTTTGACTCCTATTTGATGATTTCCTTGGAACTATTTGATTGATAGGAATCTGATGGGAATCCATGGATAGTTCAGTTGTACGATCACTTTGTTACTTCTTCCCTAATCAGGAAAAAACAAACTTCCACTGAAGAGGGGACTGTGGAAGTTAAAAATACCTCTACATATACAGTCCAGGGTTGTTATTGTTCTTCTTAATAAAACCTTCTAATTATTTTTGTTTAATTTGATTGGTGGGGTATATGAACCTCTCGCCCTATATGCTGGGGTAGCTCATGAACTACTGTGGATTATATTAGCATAATTGCACTTGTGAATTTATGAATTCTACTCTGAACATTGGATGGTAGCATAATATGACAACCACTTCCTCCAACGGCCCAAGGGCCTTCATATTTTTGTTTTAAATTATATATCCCCCTTTCAAGGGATGAAGGGGGAAAACCCAAACAGACTTCATGATCATAGGAAAACTCACATCCAAAGGACAAAAAGAGTAAAAACCAATTGATAACATAGAGATACACCTCCCTGGCATTTGATCACAATGAAGATTTCCATTTTTGCAAGGTTATTCGGAAAAAATGTGTCTATGCCAAAAAACAATCCCAATCCGATGTCTGGAGCCATACCCTCTCAAACAACCAAATTCGAAAAACCCTACAAAGATGAACTGCTAGCTCTGAATCTTCTTCTGGATCTTGTTCTAGGTGGTGGAGTCCGGATGAAAAATCTTTCCATAATAGGAATCAAAATGAAAAAAATACAATGTGCACCACTGTCAAATTCAAATCCCCCAAAATATTTCACTATTATCAAGTCAAAACGAAAAAACATCTTATCAAAAAACCCAACTAAAGTAAGCCAATCATCATTAAACTAGACCCTCCAATCTACAAACCTCCTTGGGATGCCCAAAACCATAAATCTCCCCCTCCGAGCCACTCTATAGATGATGCTAAACCACACTGGAAGCATACCCGAATCTTCATTGAACCTAGAGCCTGAATACAGATGCCAATGCTGAGAAATATCCTGAAGCTAGAAGCCTTGTCAAGCCACAGAGACACTGTGCAGATGCCATCCGGGATCCTAATGGTAGAATTCATTGACGTTCTACTTACAAACAATGATCCTGAAGCCAAAAGTCATCACTATGATCCAAAAATTCCTAAACCCATGTTGATGCCCACAAATCCGAGACCCTGAGTTGGAAACCAATGTCGTGCCGGCGCTAATCCAAGACACTGGAGCAACATCGGTCCATGCCAACGCCATATCCGGATCTGGAGTCTGCGCCAAACCAAGGACCTAAAGCCGGACGACAACATAGAGACAAGATCCCAATGATGGAAACCATTCCAATCCACTAGGATGTCGCGCTGACGCCAAACCAGGATCACAAATCCAATAGTTAGAGACGTGCTTCCACCAAGCCATGATCTTGAATCTAGAAGCCATCATCGAGATCCAGACACGTATGAAACCACAAATGATCCCCCCCCTAGATGGGATCCAAAAGCTTGAAACCAACATTGTGCCTAAAAATATCCAAGATCCTGAAGAATCAGCGGGCCACGTCGATGCCGAGCTGTGAAACAGACAACCGAGGTCAATCCACACCAAGCCACACCAGAGGAGGGGATGAGATGACTTCAAAATGGAAAATCTTTGTTCACTGGTGGAGGAGGAGATGCTTCTTAGAGTCTTAAACCCTTAATCCTAATGAATATCATCCGAAAACCACTTAAATTAGCTATTTTAGATGTCCATTGTTCTTTTTCAGAAATTTTTGAAATCTGAGGGAAAACATCTTCTAAGCTGAAGTCCTACAAAATTTTCTCAGATGCTTGATAAAAAGTTATCTAAATAGATTTCTCTCTTTGAGATATACATTTTTGAAAACTGGTCAAAGCATGTTCTTATTGAGAATTTGTTTAGTTATGAACTAAATTTCATTATTGTATCATGTCTGGGTCAATAACATTTCATGAGAGCACTATCGGAGGGATTTTCTGATTTCATTGTGTAGTGAAATGAAATCCTCCATTTGAAATTCATCTTATTATATAAACCACTAATGGGGTTTCCTCAATAAATTTATTTAACTTCTTTAATCTATTTAGGAATGGAAATGGAAGAGATACTTGTTGCTTCTATACCCTTGGATGTTGGGATACATAGAGAGATAACAAGTCAATTTGGCATTATAACCTTATATTGAATTGACATGAATTTGATGTTCATCATATGGTAATACATTAGTTTTTAGATAACTAGTATTCTTCAATATGATGAGGTATATATCATGAATGAAATCTTCTGCCATAAATTTTGGAACGTTTTATTGAGTGGTTTCCAAATGACATAACATGACTTTTATTTCACCCTTTTACAATTGTTTTATCATATTAAACATTTCCTCCTCATCTTTTTCAATAGGATTCTCAACTAGTTCTGACTAGAGTATAAGCATCACAATTTTTTATCATATGGAATATGAATAGTTCTTCTTCTTCGATATTATAAGGAAAATGAAACATGGTAGGTTCAAAGAATGACTATCACCTAGTTCTATATAACTGTTGATATATTATTTCTCCTTTTAGTATCAATGCCTCATAAAAAGATGGACTTATGTATGCAAGTTCCTCATGATAGGATGGATTCCCTATCACTAAATTTTCAATTGGAGGATTATCGTGACAATGAGAACAACATTTGTGGAGAATATATTTTTTCTGATAATGTCGTCATGTGGAGGACCACCATGGTGGATTATCTAAATGGATAAATCCTCTATCTCCTTGGTCGTCTAGCCAGATGGGGGGTTTCGGTGGATCTCACATTGAGATAGGTTGCATAAATTGATAGAATTGTCATGAAGAAATAATTCATGATGATGTATCCAAAGGGTATCATCAGAATTCCTTATAATATTCCAATAATTTTGTAATGGGAGGATAGGATATTGAGTTGAAATAGACAAATGTACGAGGACTTCAAGAACTCTGTCATTAAGTGGAGTCAGATCATAGATTGACTCATGATTTTACAACTATTCTTGGAGAGACATCTTCATAGATTATATCTTACACATAAGTGGGGAAACTTTCTAGGAGAGTTGGTTATCATGGACATGTTTTTGTGCCTACCTTGGAGTATCCATCAGAATAAGATTATTATCTCAAATTAAAATTGGTGTATTTTCTGGATCCGGTTGTCCTTGTGATATGGGGGTGTATGCCCTATTTCCCTCTTGGAATGGAATTGAGGTATGTATCTGCTCCGGGATGGAATGATGATGAGTCATCCTATGTGTGGGGGCAGAATTATGTATTCATCCCTCTGGTACTGTTGATGTTGCCGTTATGATATTCTGGAAATCATCCAGAATATGGAAATGATTTGTTGTCTTCCCTTTAACTATTGGTAAAATGTGTTTTGTGACTATTTTGGTCGGAAGAGGAATATAAATCCATTAAAAATTGGTAGTAGGTGTATGTACCCTCTCCTGTCATCCCTTTCATGTGAGTGGATATTGACATTACACATGTGTGGGGTACGAGAATTGAGTCTTCCCATGGTTAGTCATCAGAGTTTTCTGTTTGACTTCTCCAGGTGCTCCCAAACAAGACTATTTGTTGTCTTGATGGATACTAGAAGTTGTATGTTACTGCTAGATGTTTTCCACAATATATAGAATACATAAATCATTCAATGTGGACAGATGAGACTACTGGCATAATTGAAAAGTGTAGGTTGGTGTAAGTTCCTTCCCACATGTTTCCACTATATATATGCTGAGTGGGATTCCATAAATGCAGCCAAAAAGAGTCTGCTGACTGAATGATTGTTTATAGGTAGGTGTATGTGCATTCTCTTGGTACTCCACCGTATTTGAATTGTGAGATTGGTTTTATTCCACCAGACGACTCTTCTGGCTGGCGGAATTAAGGCGGATGGGTGTATGATCTCATTCATTTATTTCCACCATATTGGTTTGATGGACTTCTTCAGAGGGGGAAATGATAGAATCCTAATCCATGTTGAATGAACAATGTAATAAATGGTTCATCTTACATGCCTGAGTTTGAGATACATGGGTCAAACCTCCAATGATAACACCCTCATCATTTTGAAGGTTTTCCACCGTACAGTGTTAGCAGCGGTGATTGTTGTCATGTGCCTTAGAGATGAACCCCTTTTTCTTATGGATGAGGCCATGAGTGGCCTATGGGTTGAACTACCTAACACAGGGGAGGTATTGATGATATTTTACTTAAGGATAAACTCCTAAAATAGTTCAAGATGTTGTTTGTCACCGTATGCTTGTAACCACTATATCCGTTGACTGGATACCCAAGGTTATTATTGATTTGGAGGTCTTGTTGGGATGCCTCCAAGGTCATGATAGTATCGTTTTGATGGTACTATAATACCAAGGGATTGGAGACCCAAAATTTAAGATTCTGAGTTGGTGATGGCATAATATGAGTTGATGAGGATCCAGTTTTTGCCGCAGTCAGGGCATTTATATGTGAAATGTTAAAGGAAGCCATTTGGAATGACTGGTGTTCTGAGAATATTTGACAAATACAAAGCATAAACTCCACTATATCATCAATGATTAGATGTAAAAATGCATTATAAATTCCATTTTCCCTCATTTATCAATTTCTTAGGGACTGAAAGATGGGTTACACTATCAACATGTTTAAAGATTCACATCGAGTTCACCATTTTTTGTTTCCCTCAGAATGTGTGCCTTTATAAATAATCTCTACTTCCAGATGGTTTCCTTTTGATTTATTTATGGAAAAAAAAATCCAATGTTTCTTTATCCAAGGGGACCTACATTACTATGTCAATCATTCGTTTGGTTTGGACCTATGCTATTTAAGAACTTACTTTGGTCGAGAGGATGAGAGGTTGGTCTCATCACGAACTTTTGTGGGGAATTTTTGTCTACATTGGGTGTCACTTAATGATATAAGATATGATCATGAATCATTATTAATTTACCAAGTATTAGGTAGGTTTCCCATGAAATTTGAAATCAATTATATTCATGTGGGAAATTTAGAATCATATTTATGTATTCGAGGTTCTTTATTAATGGAGTTATACTTATGTACTGGAGGTTCTCCATCAATGGTATCCTCTCAAATACTACTTAGTGATCTGTTAGTTGTTTTTATGATAATTATGATTTCTATGCCACTTAGTGGGGTGCTCTAGAATTTCATTTCATCTAGGGAGAATGAGTATTGTTTTAATGTTGGGATCATATCCATAAATGGGTTACCAACATACCCTTTTTAATGGAATCTGAACCCTCGTAGTTTAGTGACACATAATGGGACACATCATTGTTTTTAATGTCATGTGATAAGTACATAACCAGATAGTTTAATGTCATGTGGAAAGGAAATAAATGCTGATGGTGCTTAGTTATTTCTTGGAGTGGGACTTCTGCCTAAGAAGCCCAAGGAACCAATAAATTATTTGAGTTTCCATGATGTATTAGACACTATTGGGAATATGAACCAAGAAGAACATGGTTTATTTGAAGTGTTGGTTTTTAAACTCATGGAGGATTCCTATGTATCCAACTCAGATGGGAATCAAAGCCCACATATTGTATTAAATATCGCATGGGTGTATGACCCATTTAATGAAATAGGTTGGGGATTACCCCTCAAGATGACGCCCTTATGACAAGGATCATGTGAAATTTCATAACTCATGGAGTTTTGGGAGAGACTATTTGGAGGATTACACCTAAGGAGGTTTCCCAAATTAAGGGAAATAAGGTTAGATTCTTGAAGTAGATATCCAGTGAGCTCAGGCCCTAGGTGAAGGCTTCCTATATATCCCAATTATGGTGAGAATAGGATTTCTCATAGTTCAAGATATGATTTGGATTGTATGGATATTGTACTCATCAACAATAACAAACCCCACATGATTAATTCTAAGTGTGAGTAACAAGAGAATGGGAAACATTCAAAAGTACACAAAATTTAACTTCCACTAATAGAAGAGGAATGTACTACAAAATAAGATGTCGAGGTGACAGGGGGTGGGGGCGTTGAGCAATAAACCCTTCAATGTGAAATAAATTTTAAGGTCACTGGGATTGGTAACAAATACATTGGGCTTACCCCATGGGGGATTCCCTTTGATGTTAGTTCAGGATTAATCTTGAGGAGGATGTTAATTAAAGGGTTTTAATGGGCTTTCTCCTAAAAATGATTACCATTTGGGGTTTGGTTTTGGATTACTCCTATGGGGATTCCAATTTGAGATTGGTTAGGGATTACTCCTAAGAGGGATTCCCATTTGGGGATTGGTTGGGACTTATGCCTAAGGATGATTCCCATTTGAGGTTTGGTTGGGGATTGCCCATATGGAGGATTCCGATTTGGGGATCGGATGGGGATTTCACCGGTGGAGGATGCCGATTTGAGGTTTGGTTGGGGATTAATCTAAAGGAGGATGCCCATTTGAGGATTGGTTGTGTATTACTCCTTATAAGGATTCCCATTTTAGGTTTGGTTGGTGATTATTCTTGAGTAAGATGCCATTGAACGATTGGTTGGGTATTAATCATGAGGAGGATTCCCTTTTGGAGATTGGTAGGGGATTACTCTAAAGAAAGATGACAATTAAAGGTTTGGTGGTGGCTTACTCCAATAGAGGATTACCATTTGGGGATTGGTTTTTAGGCCATGAACATAGGAAAGGTCCTCTGTGTATGTACTTACCATAGGTAGTTATGTCAGGTCATCTATGAAGGACCTTTATGTAGGTCCTTATTCAATGTCCTCCGTGAAGGTACTCCACATAAGTCCTCAAGATAGGTGCTTAGGATAGGTCCATGTAACCTACAGCCTAATGGGACATAATCCAACATGTCTCCATTAATTCTCCCATATCTCACATTAATGGGAGCTACATGAGATTTTTGGAGGAACTGGGTGATGTGGGGCTGCACAATGAGAGCATCAGGACTCCTGAGTTTTCATCCTATCAAATGGGGACTCCAAGGGTTATATTTATAGGAAAATGTTGATACCTGGGAATAGTAGTCACTCCACATAGGTCCTACATGTAGGTCCACCACCTTTGTCCGATGCGTATGTCCTCCATATATGTCCTCCACACAGTTCATTCACGTATCTCTTCCGAGTGAAATAATGTTTTATATGTAAGTCTGCTTGGAATCCGAGACCAGTAAAATAAATGATATTAAAGATATATACACTTCTTGAGATTATTAATTATTAAATTCGTCTTTGATTAAACTTAGAAACTAAATTTTTATGTATCAACGCATTTTTCTCATCGATCTTTGGAATCCAAAACATACTACTAGAGTGTGAAACCAGATATATTTTATAGGTGTAATTAGGAAGGAGGTAAATGATTGATCAATGTTTTGAAAGAAAATCAATAGGGAGAGATTATTTCAAACCAATATGAATTATTTTTCTTTTTCATTGAATAATTTTCTATTGGGGAATGTTGTACCCAATGTTCTTATTTAAATGGTGATCTTGATGAAGGCAATGTGTCAATAGTCCGTTGATATAATCGTTTTTCAAATTAAAGGAATGTAATAGATTCCGTAAAGATTCCATGGAGTCCTGTGTGATCATGTAATGTCTATCAGGAATATAGTGAGTGAAAAAAGTGTGCATTTAATTTCTTTCATGACTATACAAAGCAATGTAAAATAGAACAGAATATCAATCATGGATATACAAAGAGATAAGTTATTTTTTCCAATAGAGAATAAAATTTATTTCAAAAAAATACTAAATTTTCTATAAAAATATCCATGAATGAGGATCACTGTGAGATAGTTTCATCATGAAATGATTTTGGAGTTGATCCAAGACTATGCAGACCTTGATTTATTAATAAAGGATTCAATATTCATGTTTTTTCAGGTGTAAGATAGGGTTTATAAAAAATTCAAACAACGGAATTAGTATCAAACAAATCAAAATTTTGGTGAACATTTTGATTCCTTTCCACCTTATGGAAATAGTGTCATGGAATGATTTATACATAAGGTAAAAATTTAGGAGAATACTATTAAAATTTTAATTCTATTTTGTGAAAGTAATTTTTTAGTCTATCTCCAAAAAATATAAAAAAAGGGAATCTAATTCATGAAATGTTGGTACTAACATGAAGGTCAATGTTGTAAGATGTAGGAAAGAGGGGTGTGATCCAAAAAAATAAAAACGGGAGTTGTGTGATGATGGTGAGTTGTACATGTAATGTAATGTAAAATACCTGATTTATAGTGAATCTAAATAGTTTCATAAATTGCCCATGGGGATTGGAATAGTTGAAAAATGTGCGGGAAATGCATATAAATAAACAACTACTCACCTCATTTGAACAACAAGAATTAAGAAAGATATAAATGATCTTAATTTATGAAATAATTGGATGATGATTACTGTTATGTGAATGTATTTATGATAACATCAATTGGTTGAAAAAATTAAATTTGTTGATATGATGAATTTTGTATCAAAAAGGATTATATTTTCATGAAATATTATATTTCATGAAAAATAATTTTTTAATTACAAAAGAGAAAGAGTTGTTTGAAAATGGGAATTGTTGTGTGAAAACGTGTATTGGATATTCACCAAATGTGAATATTGAAAAAGTAGATTGGAACATGTCACATATCATACCAATAAAAGAGTTTGTTTCCTAAATAATAATTCAACATTGAATGTGAAGCTACTAATAATCTGAAATTCATAACCATTTTTCAAAAGATCCATGGGCTGATGAATATGTTCTTATTAACGAAACAACTACGAGATAGTGAATTCATGCATTGTAATGTGTCCCATGTATATTTTCCTCTAGAAGAAGTTTTCAAAATGAGAGTAAAAATGGAGTGAGGTTGGGGTTGAAGTGAGATAAACCTAAATCACATAAGGTGAGTGAACCTAGGAATAGGTTTTACCTCACATAAATCCTATAAGGAGCTAGCCATAAACATTACATAATATTGAATTAAATGAAAAATTCACATTGAGGTTCTTTTCTGGTTTAGAGTATTAGACAATTAGGACATAACTATTACATCTCAAAAGATTACAGAGTAGAAACTTATACTGAGTTTACATTTTTTTCAAAATAAAAACTTTTGAAAAATATATTCATGTCTAGTTCCATGTTTTTTACAACATGAATTTTCCTTGACCCCATCCTTGACCCTATTCATCTTTAAGTCCTGTGAAAACATTCCAAAACATGGGATGAGCATAAAAAGATCAGTAATGGTTATAAAACAAAGAATGAAAACATTAGTTCATAAATACATACAAAACATAAACTCTTTTACTCACCTCATGAAATCATAAGATTTATGAATAACACATAGAAATCATAAATCATAAAGGTAACCTATGGAATCCACAACATGCTTACATTGTAGCTATCACAACTACATAGGGAGTTACTTTGGAATACCCATCAAAGTATACTCCCTAAATATCTTTGGAGAAGCATTCCTATTTAACTCCAATGCGTAAACCAATGAATTGGAGAGCTATCTTGGGCTCACCCACCCTAGGATTATCACGAAACCACTCATATATGTAAATAATGCCAAAGAACCATAACATGATCATATCACATAACATAAGCAGAATTGAAGGATAAAATTCCCACATTGCAATAAAAATATAACATTTAAATATATTAACGCATAAAAACCATTATAAAAATAATTTTCAATACCAATAATACTTAAAATAGTATATGGTATTTATATTCCTTTTAGAAACATTATGGCTTCTTAAGAAAGCCAATGATCAAATAATACTCATGGTGGCGGAAAGGTTGTTGTCACTGCTTACGTTAAAAAGAATAATTTTTCTATCATTTAGTAAAATGCTCCGTAGAAAAATATTCCCATTGAATGAGATGAAAAGTCAACGGTGTTTATATAATGTATAAAATAACGTCATGTATTAGAACTAAATAATCCTTAATGAAATGAGATTGAGACGAAGTCCCTTACCTCAGGTCCCACATGATAGATCGTTATTTAATCTCCAAAATAATAAAGTAAAGATAAATTCAAATTTCTTAAGAACCTTTTTCAAGTTTATTATTCTTTTTATATCACTTTTTACCATGTTATAAACATTATGTAATCTTTTATGTTAATAATGTTCGTTTTGTTGATATTTTGTACTTGAGTCATAAATGAACACCTCATATTTACAAGTTATCCATGTGGTCAACAGACCATTATATGCAAAATGATATTCATTATTTAGATATCATATATATCATATATATCCATATATATATATATATATATATATATATATATATATATATATATTTATAATAGTACATATCATTTCGTGGTAAGAAATGAAATGCATCATTTATGGAGATGGTAAGTCGTACGTATGCATGAACGCTACTTATATTTCTATTTATTATTTTAATGGAATTAAAACATAATGATAAATAGGTATATTATAAATCATGTATAATATCATATATTATATCATTAATTATATCCTTTATACATCCCACATATGGCATTAACGAGTCATATAACTTTGAGAGGGAGGTAGACCGCACCTCCTGAAATAAAATTATCACGTTTACCCATAATGGAAACCATAATGGTATGATATAAAATAAAAATAAAGAAGAATATGGAAAACATAAAAATAATATATATCATATATATGTATAGTGTCATCTTAATGGAAACCATGATATGCAGTAAGAGTCAATAGAACAGTCATTGTCTCGTGAGGCGTTAGTTTTCCATCCACAGAAACTGCTTATTCTTCACCCATTAGATAGAGGTGTCTGTATGTATAGTTCAAATCCTTTTTATAAAAACATTCTAGAATATTGAGGATACTGGTGTTGTTATAAAATAAAGTAATAAAATGAGTTTAGGGGTCAGAAAAGTAAAATAAAATAAAATAAGTTAAGAGAAATCAGCACCATTAATTTGGGTTACTGTCTTGGGTTTGAACCAAAAGGACTTCTTGAAGTGCCTTCTACTTAATGTAAGGCTTCTAAGAGGAGGAGAGGGATCTTGAGAGATTATTTGGGCAGGGCTTGGATGATCCAGGATGATTGAGAGGAGTGTGGAATTGGTTAGATTTGAGGTTTTTTTATAGGGGGGCTCTATAGGAAAGTGTGATAATATTTTTTTATTATATAATGATATTCGATTCCTAAAGGTCCAAAACTAATTATATTCAATGATCAGATGACTCATGGTCGCAATAAATTTATCCAATAAGAATTGGATAGGTTTTGTAAGTAATTATAATATTTATAATCGTATTTATTTAAATTATTTATTAATGAGGTAAACACTACATCGTTATTGTGTCATAAATAATATAATTTATTTGATATCTAAAAATTAAAAAAACAACCATGATGTAGAAAATATTTTTATCTTTCCAATGGATATTTATATTATAAAATATAATTTATATAAACCCTTGTAAAAACAAATTTACTAAAAGATATTTGTTTATGACATTTTTTCCTTTAATTTATGTTAATTAATCTAAAGTTTCATTATCACTCCCAATTGGCTCAATGGGGTAACAAAATTGACCCAAAGAAGACCATAGTCGTAAATGACTCAAACAATAAGGTTAGGACAAGTGTTAAGGTAATATATTATTATTATAATATTATTTTTACACAGAATTGCCCTATTTTCCTTTAACCGTGTTAAATGAAAGTCAAAAGTTACTATTCACAAAAAAATTATTTTCATCTTATTGAACCACAATTTACATAATATTAACAACCATGTATGTTGTATTTTTGAAATTCAGTTCACAGAAGATGTAAAATTTCATTTAAATGAAAAATTAGGTTTTTTAACTACTAATAAGTGGTTTCACTTTTCATCAAAAATTATAATTTTTTTCAGAAAACAACCCAAAATTCAGCGAAAGCTATATTTGATATTCTGAATTAAAAAATGATATATATTTTTTTCCAAATTAAAAATATATATGTGTCATTAATTAATTTAAAATTAATTCCTGTTGATAAAACAAATAGTGTGTCTTCAAGAAACAATAACTTTCAAAAGATTGACAACTATTTATGTCCAATTTCATAGTGAAATTAATTCCAATGACCAACATTGGATTAAATGGAAAAAATATATTATAATTAAACATTAAAACCAAATAAAAAGAAAATATAACAATATAAATAAATTATATTAAAATGCAGTTTTGAATTAAAATTCAATATTTTTCATTATTCATTAAAAAATGAATTTTATCTGAAAAATTCCAAAACATTACACGAAGTAAATTTTGATGTCCCCATTCTAAAGATGGATTTTTTTAAATAGAATATATTAATGTGAACAAAACTATATTTATAGAGGGTTCAAAATTTAAAGGCGGTAAATCAACCTTTTAATGTAAATTATACTTAAAATTAGATTCATTCACATTTTAGGCCTCTAATTTTTTTTCCATAAATGTAAATACAATTATCAAACTAATATAATCATATTGTAGTTATTTATGTTCATTCCCGCAAATACTACGGCTAGGATTATACTACCATTTAAAATAATAATTCTATACTATCAGTGTGCAACATAAGATTTCAAAGTAACATATTGTTGCGTATCAGGTACGCTATCGAACATAGAAACCTCTTTAAAGTAAAATTTATATTTAATTCACAAATATTAATAAATATGAAATATTTTCTTATTCTCTGTTTACCTAGAATGTTACATCCTTCCCCCCTTTTGAGAATTATGTCGTCGCAATATTTCTGATCAAAATAATTGGGGAGTATTTATCCCTCATAGCATTTTCAGATTCCCATGTGGCCTCTTCAACCATATGGGTTTTCCACAAAACCTTTACCTGGTGAATTACCTTATTCAGCAACACTTTCTCTTTATGGTCCAGAATCTGGACTGGTTGTTCTTCATAATAGAGATTCTCTTCCAACTGAATTACCTATAGACTCAAAACATGAGACGGATCTGGCATATAGTTTATCCACATCGAAACATGAAAAACATTGTGTACCTGGGGTAAAAATGGGGGTAAAGGTACTCTGTACGCAACTGATCCAACTTGTTCTAAGATTTCATATGGTCTAATGAACCTCAGAATCATCTTTCCCTTTTTACCAAAACACATCACACTATTCCATGGAGAATATTTGAGAAAGACATGATAACCTACCTCAAAAGAAGGATACTTCCTCTAGTTATGTGCAAAACATGTCAACCTACTCTAAGTTGATCTCATGTGCTTCTGAATCATCTGAACTTTCTCTACCTTCTCTTCTACCAATTCTGGATCCATCAGCTTCCTTTCATCTACTTCATCCCAAATAAAATGGTGTTTGAAAATGCTTTCCATATATTGCCTCAAATGGATCCATTTGTATACTAGAATAAAAACGGTTATAATATGAAACATTCAACCAAAGAAATATATTCATCCCAACTTCCTTGATAATCCAGTGAACAAGCATGTATCATATCCTCCAGGGTTGGAATTATTTGTTCTGATTTCCCATATGAATGAGAATGAAAAGATATTCTAAAATTTAATTTAATACCCAACGACTTCTGAAGGCCATTCCAAAAGCTAGAAGTAAACCTGAGATCACGATCAGATAAAATTGAGAGGAGAACTCTATGAAACCTGAGTATATCTTTATCATACAATCGAGAAATTTGATCTAGAGGAAAAGTATTAATAATTGAAAGGAAATGAGAAGATTTAGTCAACTAATCAATAATAACACAGATTGCATTGTTACCTCGAGATGTCTTTTGTAATCCCACAATGAAGTCCATGGATATATTTTCCCATTTCCACTCTGGAACCGGTAAAGGCTGAAGCATCCATTTCAGTAACTTCTGCTCTTATTTATCCTGCTGAAAAGTCAAACACTTCACAGTAAAATCATTAATAGCTCTTTTCAGTCTTTCCCAGAAATAATACTCTCGACAATCTCTGTACATATTTGTACTTCTAGGATGAAAAAAAAGGTGCACTTCACATAACAACTCATTCTTATACTATGAATCACATGTCACACATAATCTCTTTAAAAATCCCAAAAAACAATAATAATCAATGTTAAATTCAGGTAACTTACCCTTCTAAACCAACTCTACCGTTTTTTTATTTCATTGTCTTCTTACTGTGCTTTATTAATTCTGTCTGATATAGATGATCACACTGACACCTGATACAAAATAGAATAATTTTATGCACCAACAACTTCTATTCCAACGTTTATCAAATAAAAAAAGGATCTTTTTCCAAACGTATCATGGTAAATGAAACATTACATTTTCGAATCAAAGCATTTTACACTTTGTTTTCTTATTCCAGATGGTAATGGATCATTCAATAATAATCATTGAAAATAACACTCATCTCCTCTGTTTCATGTTTAATTATTTCAGAGTGAATATATACTTTAAACTTTTTTAGTCATTATATATTTCACATTTTACTCCATAAAAATGATGCCACCAAATTTTTAATGTAAAAACAATAGCTGCTAATTCCAAATAATGTGTAGGGTAATTTAACTATTGTGGTTTCAAATGATGTGAAGCATAAGCAATTACCCGATTATTCGACATTAAGAAACAACCAAGTCCTTTCAACGAAGCATTACTTTAGATAACAAGCGCACCCTTTCTGGATGGCAGTGCAAAAACTAGAGGATTCACCAATCTTTATTTCAATTCCTAAAAACAATCATCACAATCTTTTGTCTAGATGAACTTTACATATTTTCGAGTTAACATAGTCATTAGAATAGATAAACCTGAAAACTTCTCAACAAACCTCTGGTAATAACCTACCAAACCAAGAAAACTACGGATCTTGGTTATATTTGTGGGTCTTGGCCATTCTTCAACACCTTTTGTTTTAGAAGGATCAATAGTTATTCCACTTTTTGAAATAATGTGGCCAAGGAATGATATTTCTTCCAACCAAAACCAACACTTACTAAATTTCCCAAATATTTTCTTTTGTTTTATGGTTTGAATGACAACCATTAAATGACTTTGATGTTTCTATTTACTTTTGGAATAAGCCAAAATATCATCAATAAACACAACCACAATCTTATACAAGAACTTAGGGAAAATTGAATTCATAAGGTCCTTGAAAACAACAGTTGCATTGGTTAAACCAAAAGGCATAACTACAAATTCATCATGAGAATATCTAGTACAAAACACATTCTTCAGAATGTCTGCTTGTTTTAATTTCAACTATTGGTAACCCGACCTAAAATAAATCTTCAAAAAATACTGAGCTCCCGGGAGCTGATCAAAAAAATCATTGATATGAGGCAAAGGATACTTGTTTTAAACAGTTAGGTTATTCAATGCTCTATAATCAATGCAAATAATCATTTAACCATCTTTCTTTTTAACAAACAATATTGGAGCACCCTATGGTGATGTGCTAGGTCAAATGAAAAATTTATCTAATAACTCATGTAATTGATTCTTTAATTCTTAAAGTTCAATTTGAGCCATTCAATAAGGAGGTTTTGAAATTTTCATTGCATCAGGAACTAAGTCAACAATAAATTCAACTTCCTGATCATGTATAATACCAGGAAACTCATTAGGAGTAACATCATGGTACTCGTTTACCAATGGCATATCATTAATCCTAACAGTTCCTTTGTTTTCAATAATATGTCCAAGGTAACATTCATTTCAATATTTTACTAGTTTCATAGAATCATGTATGTTATCCGAATTAAGGGTTCATTATTGTATAAAAAATGAAAATCATTCTAAAAAGAATCATCTTTATCTCTGAAGTCCATATTAGCATGATAAACATAAATCCAATACATACCCAAAATAACATCAAACTCTACTAGAGGCAAAACAATAAGTTTTGTAGGTAGATTCTTTCTGTACACCCAGACAAGAATGTTCTTATGTTTTCTTTTTGTCTAAAACATTCCTCTAGGAGTTTTTAACATATGTTCAGTATTCATGTCTTGAGATGGAATTCCCAATTTACTAGAAAACTTTTCAGAAATGAAAGAGTGTGTAGATCCTGAATCAAACAACACATTGTCTTAATCTGAACAAACAAAAAATGTACCTAATACTACTTCATTGGATGTCCCAACATCTGTTGAAGTAGTTGCAAAGGATTTTACCAACCCCTTTCTTCTTGTATTCTGGCTGCTTTCCCTTAGTTGAGTTCTTCGTTGGACACTCATTTGCTTAATGACCCATTTTATTTCACTTAAAACAGTTTACTGACAGAAAATCCAATTTTTTCTTACCAGAACCCCGATCATTTTCAGTGAAATTACGAGAATTATGTCCCATTTTACCAGGTCAGGAGCACTTATTAGAATTCAAAAGACACTCCCTAGAATGATTTTTACCACAATTTTCACAAACTGTAAACTTATGTTTCTTACCATCAGACTTTTTTTGAAGAGTTCTTCCCTATTGTCTTCCACCTCATCCTCTTATTCTGTTGTTTGTCAAATAATAGTTGATCATCAGCAAACACCATTTCCACATTCTCCGCACAAAGAAAAAGTTTTTCATAACTTTTGAACTAATGAGAATCTAAATCCCTTCGATAATTTTGCTTTAATCCTGAGTAAAATGGTTGATTTTACAATCTAGATATCATATAAAATTCAGATCATACCTTGTGAGTCATGTGAATTTTTCATGTTAAGAAAACACTGAGTCATCCTCTTGACTCAATTCCAGGAATTTTCTTTCCATCCTAAGACGAACAAACGTAGGAAAATATTTCTCAAGAGACATTATTTTGAATTCATCCCAATCAAGATCATCATTATCTTCACTATCCCTGATATTTTTCACCATCGACAACCACTGACCAGCTTCAACGTCAAAATGGTAAACAACAAGACTAACCTTTGATGTTCTGAACACCCCATGACATCAAAAATTTTCTCCAGTGCATTAATCCACCCTTCTGTTACGACAGGGTTAGATGATCCTCTAATTGATAAGTGTTGTTGACTCATTAAATGCTCTACTACTGACATGTTCCTCTATGGTTGATCTGGCTGATCTTGTGCATAGATACCACCAACATTTATATCCAGACTCAACTGTGCCATCACAGCAAAAAACTATTCAGTTCCAATTCCGACCATATCAGGTTGTTGATTTCGAAGGTTGTCTTCCTCTTGATGTCGTCCCAACATAGCTTCCATGTTTCATTTGGGGAAAACCATTCTGAACACAAAAAATATCATAGGCAAAGCAACATGGTAATCTATAAATTCTATATGATTTCAATATTAACATAAATTACTTTATGGATATTAATTTAACAATAACCTAACTCCTAATGTGATCTAAAACAACATATGATACCAACTATAAGGACCCAACTATAAACATTACGTAATACAGAATTAAATGAATAATTCACATTGGGGATCCTTCCAGGTTTAGAGTTTTAGAGAATTAGGATGCAACTATTACATATCAAATGATTACAAAGTAGAAACTTCTACTCAGTTTCCATTTTTTCCAAAATAAAAACCCTTGAAAAAAAGAGTCATGTCTAGTTCCATGTTTTAGATAGCATGACTTTTCCTTGATCCCATCCTTGACCCTATTCATCTTTAAGTCATGTGAAAACATTTCAAAACATGGGATGAGCATAAAAATATCAAGAAGGGTTATGAAAGAATGAAATAAAAAATTAGTTCATAAATACATACAAAACATAAACTCTTTTACTTACCACAAGAAATCTTAATATTTATGAATAACACATAAAAATCATAAATCATAAAGGTAACTTGTGGCATCCAAAAGATAATTATATTGTAGTTATCAAAGATACATTGGGAGTTTCTTTGGAATACCCATCATAGTATATTACTTAAATCTATTTGGAGAAACAATCAGGTTTACCTCTATCACGTTACCCAATGCGTTGGAGAGGAATCTCGGGCTCACCCGCATTAGGTTTATCACAGAACCACCCGTATACGTAAATAATGCCGAAGAACCATAACATGATCATAACACATAACATAAGCATAAAAGAAATATAAAATTCCCACTTTGAAATAACAATATAACATTCCTATATATTAACTTATCAAAATGATTATCAGAAGCATTATAAATACCAAAAATACGTAATATAGTATATGGTATTTATGTTCCTTTTAAAAACATTACGGCTTGTGAAGGAAGCCAAAGATAAAATCATACTCACGGTGGTGGAAATGAAATTGTCACTACTTACATTAAAAAGAAACATTTTTTATTTATTAAAAGGATCCATAGAAAAATATTCCCTTTTAATGAACTTAATAGACAAAAGTGTTTATACAGCATATTATAGAAAGTCATGTATTAGAACAAAATATGCTGCGATGAAAGGAGATTGAGATGAAGTCATGTACCATGGGTCCGACTTGACTTGATCATTCATTAATCTCCTGGATAATAAATTATAGTTAATTTATACTTGATTGAGAACCATTTTCAAGTTTATTATTACTTTTATATCACTTATTACCATGTTATAAACATTATGTAATCTTTTAAGTTAATAACGTTCGTTTTGTCGATATTTGGTACTTGAGTAAAAAATGAACACCTTATATTTACAAGTTGTCCATGTGGTCAATAGACAATTACATCCAAAATGACATTCATTATTTAGATATCATATATATCATATATATCCAATATATATATATATATATATATATATATATATATAACAATTCATGTCATTTGAAGGTAAAAATTAAAATGCACTGTTCATGGAGACCGTAAGCTGTGCATACACATGAATGATTATTTCATTTCTTTTTGTTATTTTAATGGAATGAAAACATAATGATATATAGGTATATTATAATTCCAGTATAACATCAATTATAATATCATTAACCCCACCCTTTATATGCCACACATATGGCATTAGTGAGTCAGATCACTTTGAGGGGGCGGTAGTCCGCACTTCCTCAAATGAAATTATCATGTTTACCCATAATGGAAACCATAATGGATGATATAAAAGAAAAAAAAGAAGCATAAAGAAAAAATAAACATAATATATATCATATATAAATATAGTGTCAACTTAATGGCCACCTTGATAGGCGGTAGGAGATAATCGAACAATCATCGTCTCGTGAGGCGTTAGTTTTCCTTCCACAGAAATTGTATATTCTTCACCCATTAGATGGAGGTGTGTGTAAGTGTAGTTATAATCCTTATCATTAAAACATCCTAGTATATTGAGGATACTAGTGTTGTTATAAAATAATCGAATAAAAAGTGTTTAGAGGTTGGAAAATTAAAATAAAAGAAAATAAGTTAAGAAAAGTTGTTACCTTGAATTTGGTTAACTCCCTTTGGTTTGAACCAAAAAAAATTCTTGACATGCCTTCTGCCTAAGGTACAGTTTCTAGGAGGAGGATAATGGTCTTTATAGATTATTTGGGTAGGGTTTGGATGATCCAAGATGCTTGATAGGTGTGTGGAATTGGTTAGAAGTGAGGTCGTTTTATAAGGGGGGGGAGGGGATCTTCAAGAAAGTGTGATAATATTATTTTATTATATAATGATATTCTATTTATAAAGGTCCATAACTAATAAAATTCGAAGATAAGATGACTCATGGTCGAAATAAATTCATCCAATAATAATTGGATAGATTTTGGATGTTATTTTAAAATATATAATCTAATTTATTTATATCATTTATTAATGAGGTAAACACTACATCATTATTGTGTCATAAATAATATAATTTATATGATGTCTAAAAATTATAAAAAAATACCATGATGTAGGAAATAATTTTCTCTTTCGACCGAGTATTGATAGTCTAAAATATAATTTATATAACCCCTTTTAAATGTTAATTTCTTAAAAGATATTTGTTTATGTTATTTTTTCCTTTACTTTATGCTAATTAATCTAAACTGTCATTATCAGTCCATAGTGGCTCAATGGGGTTTCAAAATAGACCCAAAGATGCCCATGGTCATAAATGACTCAATAAATATAGTTATAACAAGTGTTAAGTTAGTTCTGTTTTATTATAATATTATTTTTACCTTGAATTATTCTATTTACCTTTAACCGTGGTAAATAAAAGTCAAAAGTTACTCTTCACCAAAAATTATTTTCATCTTATTGAACAAAATTATAATTAATAATAACAACCATGTCTGTCTAATTTTTGAAATTCAATTCACATAAGTTGAAAATTTTAATTTAAATGAAAAAGTTTGTTGTTTTAAATACTACTAAGTGGTTTCACTATTCATCAAAAATTGAATTTTTTCAGAAAACTACCAAAAAATCATCCAAAGCTATATTTGATATTCTTAATTCAAAAAATAGTATATATTTTTTCCAAATTAAAAATATAGAACTATCATTAATTAATTTAATATTATTTCTCGTTGTTAAAACAAATAGCGTGTCTTTAAGAAACAATAATTATCAAACGGTTGGCACTTGTTTATGTCCAATTTTATAGTGAAATTAATTCCAATGAACAACATTGGATTAAATGGTAAAAATATATTATAATTACACTATAAAACCAATTAAAAATATTATCTAACCATATAAATAAATTAGATTATGATGCGGTTTTGAATTAAAATAGAATATTTTTCACTATTCATAAAAAATGAACTTTATCAGAAAAATTCCATAACATTATAGAAAGTAAATTTTCATGTCCCCATTTTATAGAAAACTTTTATTTGGTCAAATAGAATGTATTAAAGTGTCCAAAACTATATATAATGAGTATTCTCGATTAAAAGGTAATAAATACACCTTTTAATGTAAATTATGCATAAAATAGATTTATTCACATTTTAAGACTCTAACTTTTATTAAATAAATGTAAATACATTTAACAAAAATGTATACTCATATTGTAGTTAGTTTTTTTCATTCCCACCCATACAACTACTAGGAGATAACTACTATTTGAAATAATAATATTATATTATTAGTGTGCAACGTAAGATTTCAAAGAAACCTGTTGTTGCGTATCAGGTACATTATCGAACATAAACACCCCTTTAATGTAAAATTAATATTTAATTGTAAAATATTAATAAATATGAAATATGTTTTATTCTTTATTTATCTGGGATGTTAAAAATCCACATCTAAAACCTATATAGTTAATTCATATACATTTACATATTTTTTTTGAATCCTCCTTTAACTATCAATGTGAGGAAACACAATGTAAAAATCTGTTTTGTTGTTTAAATGATTTACTTATTTTATAAAGTATCTTAGTATGTGTATATGGTTTAAGAGATCCCCAATATCCCCTACTTGAGGCTATGAAAAGTTTATCATTAATCAGATCATCATTAAAATATAAACCCATATGTGACCACACTAACATTTTAGTTAAATAATGATCAGATCATTGAGAGATTCAATTTTATGCGGGGAAATTAGAATTTTTTTCTTACTATATATACCCACACACTCTCAGGGAATTTCTCTATAATTTCCCTTTGGGGTCCATCAAGTACATATGATTTCATATTCATTATTAGTTACATTAATTTTTTTATTTCTTATGCATAAATAGTTTTATAAAAATTTCCACTAGAAATAAAATAACTGTATAGTCATTTTGTTATAAATATCCAATATTACTAGAAAACCTTTAAAGAATATGTTCCTTGTACATGATGATGTGGGAATTATATTAATCAGGGA
This sequence comes from Viscum album, assembly GCA_963277665.1. Taxonomy (NCBI): domain Eukaryota; kingdom Viridiplantae; phylum Streptophyta; class Magnoliopsida; order Santalales; family Viscaceae; genus Viscum; species Viscum album. Next base: position 76,168,276 of record OY728155.1, on the reverse strand, counting down.
GAGAAGAAACTAATTTTATTGTAGATCAACCTCATGTAATCCTATATAAGTACATGTTAATAATAAATAATAACCTAATACATTATGTAGTTTCCATATATACATAGACTAATTACATTGATGATTTTTTGTAGCCTATGAATATATTTAGCAATGATTTATTTTAAATATATAAATTGTACCATTCTATTAATGTATTTTTAGAATAGATATATTATGATAAATATGAGACTATAGATTATTAAAACACTTCTAATTATTAATATAGAAAAAAATTCAAATACACAATGATATCAGATCTGAAGGGATTTTTTAAAAAGCTGATTTCCATGATATTATAATAGCAATAAGAGAATGTGATAGACCTATTATAAATAGACATACCACAATTTAAGTAGGTTTATCAGGCGAATACAAAAATGTTTGTTAGTAGTTAGACCTACTGCAAATGTTTGTCTTTTAGATATTGCTCCTTGTTACTAAAAAAAATTATCTTTTCATTACCAAAATATTTATATGTTATAATAATTTATAATGTGATGAGGTTTATTTTATATATCATTACTGTTTTATTTTTAATAGTGTATATACTACATCGAATAATTGTTGATGTTCCTCATAATAATTATAACCTAGATGTGCTATAAAATATTATAAAACATATTTCATATGGTCATGATGAAATCAATCTAACAATACAAGGATGATTATTTATTATCAGTTGTTGGATACTCAAAACTGGTTGAGAGTTCTCCTCATTGTATGCGCACTTGAAAATAACATAGAGAATATGTTATGAGGATATATCTACCAATAATACTTCTATATGTTATATATATCATTTTATATCTTGGTGTATAGTCCTTTTTATTGGTATTGACACAAGAGATTATATTTAATGTATACCAAGAATGACGTACTTAAATGTGATGATGAAAACAATTATTCCAAATAATAATTATGAGGTTAGATACATTGGGTGGGTAATATGATATTTGACAATAATTGAATAAGTCATAAATGTATTTGGCCCTTCCCAGTTAATAGAAGATGATATATTTTCACCCTTAAATTAAAATAATCTTTTTGAATAATTAAATTCCCATGGTAATTAATCATCTCTATAATTACATAGATTCAATGAAAAATAAATCAAGAATATAGGTTGATAAAACAAATTATACCGCATGAGTTATTATATATTGACGGAAATTAATATTATTTTTGAGTAAAAAATTGTATGACCTTTGTCATTAAAAATTATCTTTTATAATTATGTTCCCTTTTCTGAAATTATAGAGGCTAATCACGGAATTTAAGAATGTTTTCATAGTTACATTACGAAGCAGGACTAAAGGGTCAAACAAAAAGTTTATCTATAATTAAAATTAAATTATAGTTGAATTTAATATTAAGAAAAAATATTATTTTTTACTTATTTCATAATAATTATTTGGTATTAGTTGATCAAAAAAAGTTAAACAACAGGTTATTTGGGTTTATAATATATTTTACTTAAATATTTATTATTAATATTTATTCTCAAGTTTAGTGCAACTAATATTTATTTTTCAATTTATTGTAAAATATAAATATATTAATTTATATAAAAAATAATTAATTATTTATGTTTTAAAATATGTCGATGAGTATTGATGGTCTGATTTAAGAGTCCTAAGGAAATGATAAATTTTATTTAATATTAATTTAATTAACATTCATTTAAACATATAAAAAATGAAAGTCAAATCTGTGTGAGTTAGTGCATTCCAGCGAATGTAATAAGAATATTATTATTATGACATGAAATTGTGTTAAAACAGAATATTATAATTAGATAAATTTAATCTATATGTTTTTTAATTATTTTAACCTAATTAATATAATCTGACTTTTATCATATTAGAGATATTCGAAGTAAGTAACAGTTGGTTCTATAGAGAAGATACATTCAAATCTCCAGAGAGAACATCTCAGTAACTCTCTAATGAATGAGAGATAATACTCCTCCTCCCTTCCAATCCTGATAGAATATCTTAGCATGATCAACAATGACTAACAAATGGTTATTGGTTTCTCTATGGAAGAAAAAATAATACAAACAATGACATATGATCATTATGTATCATGTGTGGATACAATTAGAGGGATCCTAGTTTGGATTCTCTATCAAAACATTGACAATAAAATAGATCATATCAAATTGATGTACAATAAGAATAATAATCATGTTGAAATCCTCGGTTTTCATTATGAAACTCTGTTTTAGATTATATTAATTATACGTGAATATACCTATGAAATTGATATTAGTATAATCACAAATCCTACTTTTGGTACATGTGAGGTGGAGTTTAAAATTATCATGGAGGACCGAAACCAAAATAATAATTTTGGTGTGCTAATCCTATTAATTTCCTTATTTACAACAGTAAATATGATTTAAAATTATAGACAAAACAAATTAATAAATTATGGATCATAACAATATTTATAGGTAAAAATATTGAATTTAGTTAACTCCCCCCCTCTTGATTAATTTATATATATATTAATTTAGAAACCTAAAAGATATATAGATTCACCACTTGATGACTAAAATGGAATAACGAAATGTATATGAAATCAATGTCACAAACATTTCAATTTTTTATACATAAAAATGTCTTATTCCTCCGATTAATTCTATTTTTAATATTATAAATTTGATATCATAAAAATAATTTAATAGAAGGAAAATTTATTCCTTGTAATGAATTCGAAAAGGTGTTGTGATCTACAAAAAATGCACTATAACATCATTCCATTAATAATAAATATAAAATATCATATTAATATAATGTTTCTTTTTCTAGGAAGTAATATTGTGTTTTTAAATGATAAAACATTACATCATAATCACCATGTTATAGAGTAGTAGTTTTCCATTTTATATATCTTCCTTGAAAAATCATTAAAAAAATATTGACATGTTTTTTTGTATATCTTAAATCCACATTGAGTTGGAAAAAATAGTTGGATTGATTCAAATAACACCATTTGTAGTATTGTATCAATAATGGAAAAAATTAATTTTGATATGATATGATCATCATATAATATATGATCCTACCTTTGGATTATTTATTATTACAGACATCTGGATTTTTATCTTCTTTCATAAATTTATATTATATAAACCACTATTTACTGTTATTATTATTCCACTATGTTACCCATTAACACGAGGCCATTTTCTCTGCACTAACACACCTTATCCCCACACTACTAGTCAATATACCTTGACATATGTGGAGGCATGCTTGTTTATAGGTGACCAAATATTTTGGGGAACCATTTTGTGGAATCTGGGGCGGGTCGTCACATACAGACCCGAGGATCAACTATTTTCAATTTTTTGTTATTTTCCCCTTATTCTTCCAATTTTTTGACATCTACACAGAAAATATTTCATGTGGAAACACTAAAAAATGTATAATTATATGTTCATTATTTGGTTGGGCTAAAGAGACTATTTCTTACCAATGTATATGCACCTGGGTCTATGCATAAACCTTTAGTTTTCCTTGTAGGATGCGAAATGTTTTTATTATTGTTAGGGATAAGGACCAAGGATTCATGATAGAGTAGTTTAGGTTGTGTGGATTATATTTATTGGGATGGAGTAGCTCGAATGTGTCTCAGAGACCGAGTATGTGGACTTGATCGGAGATAATAGTAGAGCATTATACATTTATAACAGTTGCTTTTTTTACTGGTGGATATGTGATCTTCCTAGTGGGTGATTATTATTGTATGTTTGACATTTTTATTATGTTATTTATAAAATTTCAGTTATTAATATATAATTATTCTTTTTTAAGTAATTTAGTACTTCTGAACACTATTTATTTCTATTGGGGATGGAATTTGGTCATTTCTGTTGTAGTTTCCAAAATATGTGGGTATAAACTCTCCATTTTTCCATCGTTAGACACTCACTTATATTTGGATCCTCTGGAATATGACAAGTTGTGCTTGAGGCCTCTTGGAAACTATCTCATGCCACAAGTTTACTGGCACTCGGTTTAGGGCACTACAACTCTCAACATCAATTGTAGTGTAGCTATCCCATGATTTGATCATTAAATCTTAATTATAATCATTTTTTCAAATATATTAACAACTTTATATCTCTTAAAGTATCATATCATGTCATTATTAAATTTTGGAAAAAATTATTCTTTTTTATAATAATTTTCCTTGAACAAAATTAAATAAGTTTCTCACCATATTTTAAAATGAGTCCTAGAAACACACACATTTATGTGAAACAATTTTGGAAAGAGTGAATCAATCAATTTCAATTTCATATATAGATTTCATATTACCTTCAAACTAATTTGTACATTAAAAGGACTTTATATCACTATTAATATTATAAAAAAAATCATGTTCTTAATATTTGAGGATATTCCATTTATTTTATTATGATTGTGGTCATATTTCTATGGGCATACTATTTTTTATTCTTCCATTATAAGGAAATAAAAGCTATGTTTATTATTAATATTGTAGAGATCCCTATTTAACCTCTAGGTTACTATTTATTATTCACTTGATATAGATTTATATATTTTATATATTCACGTAGTAGTGACTTTCCTACCTCTACTTTAATTAGAGAGCCACAACCAGAAAAACATTCTTTTTTGAGGGGTTTTCACCTTTGGATACCAAGCATTTTGCCATGGGGTATCAATTTACATGGTTTGAGTATTCCCCAATCCTTCACTAAGATATTCCAATGGTCACAGTGATAATCAACTATGACCATGGCCACCCATAAGAATAGTCACAACTCACAATTTTCCTGAACCTCATATATCATAACCACATATCGCACATTATCCAGCACTAGAAAAAGGCTCTAATAAAGGAGGTGATTTTAACATAACTCAAAAAAATCTCTAATAATGTAAAATTTTATAAGTTCCAACAAAATGGATAACAAAAGGGTATAATTTTTCAACTCTTTCTTCTTTTTTTAATAAACGCACCTAAATTATTAGTAATTGTTTTTGTTCTCATAAAATTAAAATCATTATCCACAGTTTTTTCAAGTGATGATAATGGTCATAGAGAGTTATTTAATTTAAATATAACTATTAATGTAATTATATTAATGATTTATAATACAATAAGTATATATATGAAAATATAATAAATAAATTTGATTTATAAAATTTTTAATAAATAATTAATCTTATTTTTGTTATTTTATATATAAAAACTATGAAATTTAAATTTTTTCCCTAATTAGTATGTTATTTATATACATTAATTATAAAATGTATATATAATGAAAATAAATATAATATATTAATAAATTATTTTATAAAATATATAATATATAAATGAATGTATTAATTTATATATATATATATTAAGGTTATTATTAAATTATTTAAAAAATATGTACATATGAATAACTGTATGTGTGTGTGTTTGTGGATGTTTATGAATACATATATATGTTTTACTTGTTTATATGTATGTGTGTTGGAAGTATTGTTTATTAATTTAATATTATTTATTGATTTTTAATATCTCTCTATTTTTAGTATTTTGTATATTCATTTATTTTCACTTAAAAATTGTAATCAGTTCATTAAGAAAATAAATTTGTTATTGTTAAATTTTACTTGACGTAATTTAATATTATTTAATTTAATTATGAATATTTTTTATAGTTAATATTTTCCAATTTTAATAATTTTTTATTTATATAATTATCATCATCTCATTATTAATTATTCATTATTTTTATGTGCATCTAATTCCCATAAATTATACAAGTTCACATTTTAATATTTTTAAATATTATAAATAAATTATTTCATCATTTATTGTTATATATTAATTAATAATTTTAATGATATATTTATTTATTTTGTAAATGTTTTCTATTATACAAAATATTTAATATATTTATGTATTAATATATATATATATATATATATATATATTTATATACAAATGTTTATAAATATATTTATTTAAATTATATTTATTGATGAATTCAGGTTGGTGAGAATCTCTCTCTCGACATCACAATGTATATTAGGGACCATTCTTGTGAATTATTCTTTGATCCAAGTCCTTATTGATATTTTCCTTTCTCACGGGTAATTTGAGTCTCACAAGTATGTGGGTGTCAGAATAGAAGTGCGGAAAATCATTGGTATAGGGAATGATATGGTTTCATTGGGTGAGGTTACTACACATAATCACTCCGCCCTCTACAAAATATTTTTTACAAGTGTTATTAAAAACATGTTAAATGATTCCCATATAAAGGATGACCTAACAGTAGTCTTAGACTGACCTATAATTTGAAAGCATTAAATTATTTGGCTTATTATTTTGTAAAGAAGATCAACTCCATGAACTGTATATGATATTATCAAGAATATTTAAAATATTAATGGAATTGAAAATTCTATATGTGTCTCACTGGGATGGGGTTTTTTCAAACGAGCTTCCCTTATGCGGACTTGAAGATTTGGGCTTGTGGATTTGGATTAATCCAACTCATGCTAGGACTTATGCACATCCCAGATTGGGATCTGAAGCTCAACCCTCATGAGGTAAGAAGCTCCTAGACTTATTTATGTGTAATGGTATTTAGATTAAACTATATATATTGGAACCATAATGTACACTATGATATTGTGATGTCGACATGGGTTCTAATTAAATTTGAAGAAGAGACTAAAGTGGCCTGATTTGGACACAATGTGTGGTTTTTAGTGGAATATTTTGTTTATTAGTAGATAGGGATTTTCTCTAAACATATCATAAAGAAATATATATGAGAATCGTGTACGAAAATGTTCCCAAATTTTTTATGGTTATCAGATTAATAGGAAATGATATTTCAAATTGTAAGAGATCTGTGGTTTGTGATTTATTCTATATGTGTGAGTATGATTGAATTTCAGTCATTAAAAATATTATTAGTATGAAATATATTGATACATGTGACCTAGAAAATGATGGTCATGCTCTATCTAATAATTGTGGCATGAACATTCAGGTGAACTTAAAGGGAATGAGATTGGATGCGATCCTAGTCATAAAATGGGCGTGCAAACGATTTCTCGAGAAGAGATCTATGGTGATAGTCCTAGTGATACTTCTTACTGGATATGTTCTTATTGAGGATAGTCAGAGGGAAAACACTGTTTTCATAGTAGCTTATCATTCCCCTGGTCTAGATGTTGATTATCATCCAAGGCAACTAAATGGACAACAAGTTAATAGAACATGGTTTGAGATAGTGGAAGAGGGGTGAAGGCGAGGATATTTCATCTATGTAAGTAGTGCTGAATGTTTATTTTGATCAGTACAAAATTAAATAACAACTGATTGCATATATATTAGAAAAATGAATGAAATATTTATATTTAGAGGTCCCTACTTTAAATCATAATGTTATCACTCAAGGAAATGAAGGTTCTGATGTTTCCATGGTGAATAGTTTATCTATAAATTCCTCATCTCCATCTCAAGGAGAACATTTTTTTCTTGACCTGAGGATAATAGAAATTCAGTACTAGATTATCTCCCTACATCTACTTAGTTAGTTGTAAATTTTATTCCAAATCAATCCAAAGGAAGTGGTACTCCCCAAGAATATATAGTTATTGTTTTTATGGGTAATTCATTAGAGGATATGGAAACAATAATCTTCGGTGATCATCAAATACTGGATGGTGGAACTGAAGATGTATCAATCAATGATCATTCCATTTATTAAAATATTGCTTAAGAGTTAGTTTATCAATGATGAAGGATTGGTCACCAGATTTCATCAAGGGATCATAAAGTAAAAAAATTCAATGTGGAATCTCTTATGAAAAAGAAATATTTAATGGAAGAAATGTGTTTCAGAAATATGAAGTATATATTTACTCGACTACTCCACCAGTTGTCGATTTACATAGTATGACCTCACGGTACTTCAAGGAGATGCAGCCTCGGTCATCAAATAATGAAAAAATGGATAAAATTATGGTTTATGTTAATACAAATAACATTTATTCTTCTACTTATGGGGTCGTGTGATCTTCTCCAATGGATGTGCGTGTTTTGAAATCAAATGATCACAAATAACATGAAATAAAGGGAAAACCACATGTATCTACTCACAATATTTATAGTGTTCTTGATTATATTAACGATGAGTAGAAAGGTGGAGTTTCTGAATATAATTTAATTTCCCTCACAGATAAAGGTAGTGAGGGTACTTTGATTGATATCCCATATAATAGGGTGGAGTGTCAATAAAATATTTGGAGAACCTATTCAGAGATAAATAAAATTTAAACCCGTTGGTAACAAGTAAAATCATGTAGGCAGGTCCATCATCTTAGAGATCGAGGGCAAGGGAGTGGATGAACCAGTTGGAATGTTTTATTTGATGAGGATCATTGGATTGGTGCCGGGATTATAAAAGAAAAATTGTTATGGGAATATCATTATTATTTAGGCTGTTATCTTTGTATGACCCGTTCCATTATTTTGTATATTTTTTTATATTTCACTAGTAGGGCATCATCCCAAATTTTTCATAAAAACATAATATATATAATTATAATATTAAAATAAATATATTTATTAAATTTTTTATTATATATATTTATATATAAATAAATTAATATAATTATATATATATAAATTATTTTATAATATATTTATTTATAATTTTAAATATCTATATTTATATGTATATATTTAAATATGTATAAAATTATAATAAGTATTATTAAATAATAAATACAGTTTTTATATTTATAATTATATATATATATATTATATATAAATAATTATATAAATATATATATATATATATATAATTATATAAATATATTTAATAATATAAATATAAATATAATTATATAAAAATATTTTTGAATATATTTAAATATTATTGAAACAAGAAATTTATGTATATATTTTAAAAATTACATATTTATAATAAATTGATTAAAATAATTTATATATGGTAAATTTATAATTATATATATTTATATAATATTTAAAATATATCCAAAGTGGGGTAGACCATGAGTTGTACACTATGATTCCCAAAATTTATTAAAAAAGTAAAGTACAAAGAAATAACCGTGGGGTTCACCAATTACCCCCAATTACAAGAAAGGCCAACTAGAGGCCCAAAAAACCTGAGACACGATGACCCCCCATAAATGCACAACCCATTTGGTCCCCAAAACCAGCCATAGGCCATGGACCCTCACAGCTGTCAGCGTCCCACACCACTGAAGGACATCATGAGAATCACTAACTAGCAACCCCAGTCACTATGCTGAAAAACAATGTCATTCAAAAAAATCGTCATGTACCTGCATCATCCAAATGCCCTTTAATAGAAGGCCCAATGGCCCAAAATTCCTTCCATGACCCATTTATTATTTTACATACTCTATCGATACCTCAACATATATGGGTTCCAATTTAGTCGGCCATGACACCATCACTAGGCTCACATCTGCCACCTTTCACGTGGTTGCGTGCATGTACCAAATTCCTCATCGAACCTGTTCAATGAGACCCCTTTGAATCCACCACACCCATAGCATGGATGAAAATATCCATTCCATGAATACCTTGTTTTCAATAAGCCTAAGGTGAAAACAAAAGCTTCCAGAGTCTGAAAACTGCTAAATTCATGTCGTCCATCTTCCCGAGGACATCCTTGTACACATATCAATGTCATCACCTCACATAAAGAGATCATCACACCAAATCCTAAGTTCATCACCAACATGTATTTCTTCGATGGTGTGCATTCCATTACTGGAATCATGAACTATACTTCCAGGCCTCTGTTGTGACGCATTAGAATCCCATTCCGAAAACCTTCTCTACCATATCTGTCATTAAGCACATTGATTGAAACTATAAAGTTGGTCCTCCACAGTGGGGTTTCTCTAATTCTATAATATTGAGAATGCCTCCACCCTACAAGATAAGAACACCACTCTACCATTGCGAGATCCTCTAACCATCATCGTTTGCCCCTAGAATCACCGTTGCGGTCAAAAACTCATCATGGTACATGTCACAAAATTATATCTTTATCAGTGTTTTTTATAATGGATAAAGTTGTTTTTTAGAACTCATAAATATGTATCTTTTTTAGTTCTAAACAACCATAGATAAATATTCCTTTTTGTTAGTGATTACTATCTAAGAGATGATAAATCCTCTCTCTATCATCCTTTTTTGGAAGGAGATAAAAAAAATCCTTACTTGTTATTAAAATTAAACCATAATAGAGTCTTCCTTTATATAGTTCATCATGGAATCAAATTTTTTCCTCCTCTATTCATCAATATTATCAAAAAAATCCATCCTTTCAACATATATGGTATATTCCAATCTATTTTGTTAGCACCTAAGAATCCACTGGTCTAAACATGAAACCAAAATTCTCCCATTGAACCACAATAACACTAAAATTTCTTCGAATATCCATTGTTAATTTTAAAAACAAAACCATCACATTCCAAACTACACAACCCATTCTTACATCTCTCCCATCATATCTCATACCACAAAAAACCCGACCGAATATCTATTGGCTAACCCCACTGAAAATGATCGAATTCCACTATTAAAATATTATTCATTTACTTGATCCTGATTCCTTCACTCTTGGAGGCACGCTAATGTCATTCTGAAACACCCACTAATGTCTCAACATTTCATTGAATTTTGTTTGCTTCACCAGATCACGCTTTTTATTGGTCGGTATATTGATTGTGTTCTCTTGGATGATTTAGGTTCATGTTGATTTTCATTTCATACATATTACCATCTCCCAAATAAATATTTCCAATCACCCTAAAATCACAATGATTTGGAAGGGAACCAAGCGAGCATGCGCCATTTTTTGAAATTTTCTACATTACCCCATGTGCATATTTTATTCAACGTTTTTGTAATTTAATACATATATATAAATACATATATATATATATATATAATATTTGTTATTATTGATAAACATAATTAGTATTTTCATACGTAAATACATATTTTGTCAAATTTTTATAGAATAATTTTTTTATAAATTCGACTTCATTTATGTGAAATATAACAAAAAATTATTTATAATTTTGATTATGAGTATATAAATATTAATAAATAATAATAAATAATTTATAAATAATTTGGATTATATATAATTACTATTAGATATAAATTTTAACATATATAAAAAATAATTCATATAAATTATTTACATATAACATTTTATTAAAAAATATTTTGAATTAATATTTTTGAATTAATATTTATTTTGAATTAACAATTTTTGATTAATAATAATTTGGAATTGACAATAACTTCGAAATATTATTTTCAATTATTATTTTTGAATTTTTGAATTAATAATATTGAATTAATAAAATATATATTAAATTTATTAGTAATTTTGTTTACCTTGAATTTATTATTTTGAATATGCGAATATAAATATTTATTATTAATCGTGTTTAAATAATTTTCATTATGTTTATATAATTATTTTGTTCCATGAAATTTATAAATGATGATCACAAACAATTACGAATATATTTTTAAATATATATTTAATAATATATATATATATATTTACAAAACATTAAATTTAATATATAAATATATTTATTTTTAAGGCATATTAATATAAAATTTTCACGAAACAAGATGGAGGGAACCAAAAATCATTTTTTACATTGAGAAATTGTTGGTTATCCCTCTCCATCACCATCATGTTAATTTTCACTCATCTATCATTATTTAGCACTCCATTTTCATGGATCTCTTAGTTGTGCACTGCCAAAACACTACCCACATATAATGTAAGGAGAGACTATAAATGACAAGTTAGAAGTGTTTTTGTGGTGCAACGATGAAAATCGGCTCCAAGTTACATGTGTCCATTTTACTCACATAGACTAAAATCATACATTTCTTCCCATTTTATTCCATGAATCACTCATAATTCTATGGATTAAAACCAAAATTTCATTTTAAAACATGAAATTAGCTTTTGTATTTTTTTAGTGACAATTAGAGTATTATCTTACAACTTTATTTTTTTAAGGAAACCAAAATATGGGTAGTATATTATGAGTATCCATGATAAGGTAAATATAAATCTTCCCAATAGTTTTTTATGTATAAAAATAGTCAAAACATTTATATGGATAAATAGTTTTGAATCATTATGTTAAATGACAGATATTTACAACATCTTTGTTGGATAATGATAGAGGGTATTAAATTTTGGGAAATAAATTATTGATATATAATTTATATTTGGTTCAAATAATATTGAAAATGTTAATTAAAACTGACTATAGTAAAATCTTACCCAATCATAAAACAATTAATGCCATTAAATTAAAAACAATTAGTAATGTTACCTTACATTAATAATTTAATCATAAGACAAACATTTTCTATAAATGGATTTCCTGATTTATTTATTCTTTTAAATATTAATTTCAACGAATCAAATAGGATTTATATTTATAAAAAACTGATTGATTTCTATCATATGATAGAAGATTTTGAGTATGGTGTGTCATAGGTCATCATGTTTTCAAAAAAAAATTCATAAGAACCTTCTCAAATCCTTTGTCTGTGTATAAGTTGTTGTTATTCAAGACTAATTAGTCTAGAGGAGCAGGAATAACAAGTGATATATCATGGATTATATCAATGTTATAAATGATGGAATAAACAATGATATGAATTTAATGTTGCTGGTAATTGGATTAAGACTGCATTTTATGGATCATCTGATAAGATTACATGTGTGTAAAATGATGAAGTCTGTATCGAGGATGTGATTACTAGTGTGATTTATAATGAATATTTTATTGATGAAATTATATTGAAAAATTTAATAAAAATTTTGTTGTTTTATAGAATTTATTGAAAAGAAAATGAGTTGTAGAGAGATTGCATTGTATTCTGGTTGTATTGAATACACATAATTTTCAGCCACCTAGAAGTTGTATAATTTAAAAGCTACAAGATGATTGAGTGACACAGTTTTTCCTAAATACTTTCTCTCTTGATTTTTAAGGTTCCCAATGATATTGAGCTTCCTTGGAAAACATATGAAGCAACAAAATTCTAGGTTCAATGGGTATGATCTCAGTATGTATACATGTATGTCCAAATGAATTAATATTTTTTCAAAAGAACTGTAAATAAATAAATATGCATAATGTTTGGTGCTTTTTGATTCATGAAAGATGAATTTGGTCCTATGAACGTTTTATGAAACATAACAATCATTCAAAAATTTATTTTCCTATTTGGAAGTGAGGAGACTATAAGAAAATAATCATGGAATACAAATGTATGAAATCAATATGGGAAACCTCATCATCTAACAGACTCACCTAAGTGCATATGAATTGGACATGAGTATCATGAAAATTAAAATGATCCAAGAATACTTATTCATGTGATATCTACATATAGAGTGAATCAATTTTATTTTAAAAGTCGAACTCATAGTACATGTCTTTTAAATTATAACTTTTCATCCTGTCTATACAAGATACAAGAATAAATTTTCATTATCTATGATTATATAATCAACAAAGTAACATGTGATGATATTGATATTTATTTAAGATATAATTGTACACCCTGGGATGCATATCCCTTCTCTGTGTGTTTTACCTATACTGTTTTTATTTTTATCTATGCAGTGATGGTCCATCACCTCGACTCAACTTACTCGGTCTAGCACATCACAATATTCTATATTACAAAAATCCGTGGTGACTTCGTGCTTGATCACTCAAAGAATGAGGTTTTTTTCGAGCTCAGTGGTCTTCATAATATCCTCACATGATTGTATTGATTTTTATGACATTTTAGGGACAACATAATCATAGAGTTTCACTAAAGAGATACAGATGATGGACATAGGAACTCCCTATATCGATGGTGTCCCCATGATAATTCCTTCATTGTGATTCCATTTGTTTATTCCACAATGCCTTTATTTGTCTTTTTTTATCATGTTCCATAAGTGGGCGAAGGAGGGGATAATCGTATCATTTCATGTTCCCCTAGTTCCTTGTTCAATGCACTGTCAATGAATAACCTACCACAATTCACCCTCCCTAAACGGTTCCCCTTGGTGGGTTGCAATATTATGGGTGGATTTTTCTCCATCATTGAAAATATCTTGATTAGTGTGTTGTTTTGGTTTTGTATTCAAATTCATTGTTCCAAAAAGGACGATTCACCTATGTTATTTTATCCATTTACCTTCATACTCGACCGTATTGTGGCTAGGTTCTAAGGATTATTCAGTGATTTTGGATAGTGTTGGTGGCTCCTACAATAGAGATACTGGTTTTGGGGGTTTTTAGTGTGGTTTGTGGATGACATGTTTCCAGCGGCATGTTAGTTGTGTTCATCATGGTGGTGGATCATCTCTTCTCATTGAAGGATTCTCCACTTTAGGTTATTGATCATGAGCTTCTCTCATCGTGAACCACCCTCATACCTAGATCAGGAGTTTTGGCCTTCCAGATTTGGGTGCGACATCTGTTGTGATGTAGTCAAACGTATCACAATGGGATGGGTGTCCCTGGTGAAGCTAAGGGAAAAAAGTTATATTTTGAAACTATGGGAGGGATGTAATCTATTTTCCCCATTCATGTACGTGATGGGGTTTGACACCTCCATATTTTTCAGGATATTGATGTTTATATGAATTCATTGATCAATGATTTGAAATTATTTCGAGATTCATGTGTTATGTTGTATGATTCTTACACAAAATAATATTTCATGTTGAGAGACATAATGTATAGGACAAGAAATGAATTTACTTCATATGATATTTTTTAGGGTATATCATTAAATGAACCCAAGGGTGTCCTTTTTTGTGAAAAAGATACACAATCTATAAGGATAAAAAATTCATTGAAGAAACTGTTTCTATGATATGATAGATTAATACCCCGAAAATGTAAGTGGTTATCTTTGATGGAATCATTCTATCAGTTCTTTATAAGGAAGTTCAACACCGTTTCCAAAAATATGTTCTCAACTATTTTAGGAAGTAAAATGCATGGAACCTGTTTATGTTAAGAATTTTTCTAAAAATTAGATAAGAACCGATTAAAAAAAGCGATTAATATTTTTTTTTGATTTACTATACTTCAATCATTTGAACTATATAATTTTCATGATGTTTTTCATTTTGAAAAAATTACAATTTTAGTGTAACTAGATCATTAATAAATGATCCCAAAAAAGAAAGGATGGAATTAAGAGTAGGCTGGATATTATTAACATCAGAATACTCTAAGTATTCACACCAATGAAGAGTGAGAAATATTTTTTCGTCATAAAGTTTCTTACACTCTTTCCAGGAATGAGAGATATCAGTTTTGAAAGTTCTTGAATGATGTAAATGTTATATAGGGGTTTTCATCATATCCTAGGAATGTTGTTTTATGACTCATTTAATTTTAAAGGGTATGAAATCACATTTTATTCATGTTTTGATGAACGATATAATGCATACATCTTTACATATCATTTCACACAAGAATATCTATCAATCATTATCAAATATCTGTTTAGATTTTAAATATATATAATTCCATGTTATAGACCCAGTGAAATTGATTAATATGAAAATGGAAAGTCATGCAATATTATTTGAATTGGATATGATGGTCCAATTGAAGGATCACTAGGTAAGTTCTATTCAATTATTTCATCCAATATATTATAGATCGATGTACCATATTGAACATTTTATAAATATTTTCAATGAAAATGTAAAAAAATTGGAGTAGGTTAGACGATTTTATTTTAGAGAGATTTGTTCTTGAGGAAGTCATTTAATTCTATAATGAAAACCTTCCCGATTTAGAATGCATTGGTCTACCAAAATATCATCACACCAAGCACTTTCTGGGGGAAGAGATTAATAAAATATATTTTGTTATAATCAATACTACAATTATGGAGAAGGCATAATTTTTTTTCCTAATAGTTCAATGGGTTCCCCAAATGTTGGAATTCTAGAAATTAATTCTTAGGCATCGAAATCATTCTATAGATGAAAGCAGGATATCAAATACCAATAATCAATTGTTTATAGGAATGTATAGACACTATTTGTTTAAGGATTCAACTAAATATCTATATTCCATTTCAAAGTTACTTTAATGGATATCTATAAGATCATGTGTAAATTTATTATATTATAAATTTTATATAATTATTAGTTATATTTTCAATACAAATGAACATGATAACATAGAAAAAAAATAGTGATGTTAAACATGTGTCTGAGAGACATGTATCTATAACAATGGAAAGAAATCCAATTTATACAAATACGTCATACATTCTCATCATCAAATAAATTTTGTAGTAGAATTATACAACATTCCAAGTGATTATTTTTCAATGCAATTGGGTTGAATGTATGGGTGTTATTAAAATAGATAAATTAGTATTTTGAAGTGGACTTCAGTTGGGAAGGGCATAAAAGATTATAAAATTTTAATGGTATCATAGGAATTACACATATTTTATTTTCCACATCCTGCAAAACGAAAGTTTTCAATTATTTTATTATTGACCAAAACCATTGAAGGTTTATATGTCAATTCAATTGAAGCTGACCCATTAATTAAGTCATCAGAATCATTTCACAATAGTCTCTCTATATATTGGTTGTATATATTTGAGGGGAAAATAACAAATAGATTTTGATACTATATAGAGTTTCAAAATCCCTTCAACATTTAAAAAAGAGTGTTCAATAACCGGGTCCTATTTTTTAATATATATTGTTCTTCATCATATTATTATATGTATAATAATGTATTTATATAATAAAAATTAAATTTTCCAACACTTCTGTAGATAATGAATTCCACACATGTTGATGCTCTAAATAATGAAAAACAATGTTTCTCAACATGTTGGTGATCCCAATTTAGAGGAACAACAATCTTCTTCAAAAAATTATTCTACCAATCCATTGGTAAAACATGTTAATGGTGTTTAATCCAATTATTTTAGAGACAATGGACAAACATAGTCTTCTAAAGAGAAGGAGTGTCATAGCATGATTTTGATTATGAAAATTATAATGGTGTGAAACAAAGTCATCAAATTCACGGTTGGATAGATGCACATAACTATCATATTAACCACAAAAGCCTATGTTCAATAGTTATATTTGTCTCACTAATAATAAGTGTGAGCCAATTGATGTATATTCATGGATAAATGTTGATACTATACATAATACACATATTTGATAATATATTAGGGTAAAATTGTGTTATAATTTATTTATTTATCTAAAAAACCAAATAATGTAATCTTGACTTACTCTCCATTATCCCTTGCAAGTGAATTTATATTAGTTGAATCATAAAGAAAATTAGTATTACTGATCACTATGAAGTCTCATAGAGGATTTAACACAACTAGCATGAAGAGTAATATCAAATAATATGATTGTAAAATAAGATGAAAACCACCATGAATGTATGCACACATGATAAACCAATAATCATGGGATGTGTTTTTTGATCATCATGAGGTGTCATATATTCATGTAAATTGTGACAAGTAATAAATTTCTTGAATATAATTGTATCAATCACATTTATTAATAAGTTCTAATTTATTAAATATAATATGAGGCATAAAAATAAGCGATGTGAAATAAAACTATCATGCCCCTAAAGTAATGAATGAATGGGTATTCTTCACTTGAAAAAATGGTATGTATTTTCCACCTACTACAAAAATTCTATGTGACATGAGAAAAAAAACTAATTATGTTCCTTTGTGTATATATAGATTGATGGATTTAAATCCAAAGTCATATTAATCACACATCATGTGTTTTGGATGGAACCATGTGTAAATAACGAAGGGAAAATAATAGATCAAACCATGAAAAATGTTTGGGAAGAATGTGAAAGTATTAAATAATAATAATAATTATTTAAATTGGAATTACATATTACCTATTAATTATTTTACTATATTTTTTATCTGAATTTTTAAAGAGAAATATCATCAGTTGTACCTGATGAACAACAACTATTAGAGGCTTTATGTGGCCTGAGTAGTATAGCTTCATCTGAGGTGTAGGTTATGAGGCATCACCATGTCCATATTTTTAGAAAATAAATTATCAATGGGATAACGATAATAAAAAGGAAAATTTACAGGAATGATTATCTATTCTAGGAGAAGAAAATAATTTGTAGTCGGAGTTGTTATAAAATACAATGGGAAGAAATCAAAGAGAATAAAATACATAAGAACAACCACTACCTGAAGACCCAACCACGCCCACCCGCTTTGGGTGATCCATTTCCCTCAAATATATCTCATAGAATATGACACCAATATTATCAAAAATATTTGTATGAAATGTGAATCAGGAAGAAACCGATACTTTTCTTATACTAATATTCTAGAGGGTGAAAATGATTTTGATTTATATCAATTAACTCCCATCAATAACCTGTTTGTGAGGGGTGTCATGTATGTAATCAAATGAGATATTCTACGCAATAGAAAACATCCAATAGGTCATGTAATAATGGGGATTAATG
This sequence comes from Viscum album, assembly GCA_963277665.1. Taxonomy (NCBI): domain Eukaryota; kingdom Viridiplantae; phylum Streptophyta; class Magnoliopsida; order Santalales; family Viscaceae; genus Viscum; species Viscum album. The sequence continues at coordinate 76,149,578 of OY728155.1, read as the reverse complement.
AAGCTTAAGAGTTGAGAGTCGAGCTACCTATTCTGATTGATAATACTGATATTCATATGGTCGGGAAAGAAATTAGACAATTCATATATTTGTAATTAGATATAGTAAAAAATACATTTTCAAAATGAGATATTTTTTTGAATTCACTTCTCATGAAAAAAATGTTAAAAAATAATTAAATAATGTTTAAAACATTGTATATTATTATAGACATAAAAATAGAAGGGTTGAAATGGAATGTTAATAAGAAAGATCTAAAGGATCAACTAACCAATTGAAAATTACTTTACAAATTACCTTTACCCAACTCGTTCGAATTATACATTTACTAAAATTAATTGTTCATGTGGATGAAATGTTAACAGGTGGGACTACAGACATAATATATTATGAAGAAATGATGTATGGATTGGCCATTATAGACTATATTGGTCTTGACAATGAATGTGAAATAATAATGTATTAATGGATAGGGTTCATTTTTGTAAATGTATTCATGATGTGTGTTTTCATGATTTATTAGTCTAATATCCAATATACTATGTAAATTATGACTTCATATAATTAATGCTTTTTGGTGGCTTATATATTAATAAAGTATAGATGGAAGACCATGTGAATATAAATTTGGAATCATTGGTCCTCAAATTACTTCAATAGAACCATTCTCATGATATCTAATGAAATATGAAGGAATATGGGAAAAGCTAGAAAAAATGTTTTAATGAAAACTTACTGATGATATAATCTTTTTAATACATGTGATTTAGGGGTAAAACATTATAGTTTATTCATATCAAATATATTTTCATTCATTTCACCAATTAATTATTTTTTGTTTTTAATAGGAATTGGTTACCAATTGCAGTAATTTTATATACAACAATTATTTATTTTCAGAATTCAATGTATATATAAAAAACAGCTAACCACACATGATGGAATTTATCAATTTTTAATAAAATAAATGAAACATTTTACAAATAATATTCATGTAATATTTTAATATTTTATTTTAATGAATCTTTTATAATGTTATGGAACTTTTTAAACATCAGAAAAATTGTTGATGAGAAAAGTTAATGAATAAAACCAGCCTATTAGTTTCTAAAAGTGGATAAGTATTATAGAATATAATATAATATTTAACTGTAAAAACATAAATAAAAAACCAATTACATTTTTTAATGTTTTTAAGTGAATAAAAAACCAACGGAAAATATTTTGGTTATTATGTTTGAAAATTTATGAAAAATATCATATTCCATCATGAAACTAGCATATCTAAATAGGTATTTTAGTATGTAATGGCAATTTCAGTTAAAATATTTACAAATCTTTTGTTTATATATATTTCATTTCTGAAATACAAAGTATTTAAAAAGTCCTCATATTTACAAGAGGGAATAAATTTCTTAATAAAAATGAGCAGTATACCCGGTGTCTTAATGTATTGAAACGTCATCTAAAGGTGAGTACCTACTGCATATTTATTTGATTTATCTTCATTTGAGAAATTTTTTAGTTAATTTCCTTATCTTTTTTAACTGATACTTTAGGAAAAATGATACATAAGTCATATGTGACATATAGGAAAAAACCACACCATAATATGACACATAGTTTGTCCGTCCTGACTGAAATTATGTGTTTTCATTTTAAATTAATATTTCAGTTGAAAACACATGCCACATACTCAAAACAGAGAAAAACATTTGGGTTATTTTGATACATTATTATAATGTTCCACAAGTAATTTTTATTATGTTTCAATATGCCATATCTACCTAAAAAATATGGTGTTCATAGTATAACTCAAGGTGTTATTTATCAGTTAAAAAGTTACAATTTAGTAAAAATGGCTACTCACTGAAAAAAATTCCCAAATTTTATAGATAATTTAGAAAAATGAATAGAAATTAATCATTCATGTATAAGAATTAGTCTCATATCAAAATGACATGTGATTTTTCATGTATGACTCAAATTACATTTGTTCAGTTCAAATTTACATTATAGTAAATAAGACTTGTGACATAGTAAAAATTGTGAAATTATATTCATATTGTGTTCATACTTTATAAAAACTACCCTTAAGTATTTTTAAAAATGAATTAATAAATTACACATCAATTCAACATATGGTGTGAGTTGTATGACTCCATGTGTGTGTTTTCAGTTTAAAGTGCCATTCCAAGGAAATCGGTAGGTGACATACTAAAAAACACAAAAATTATTTGATATTGTTTTGTCACATTATAAAATTGATATATGATATTTTATGACACATATGAATCATCCTTACCACCATACAATGCAAAGTGTGACCGGTACGAATCAAAGTGTGTCTTTATAATCAAAATTAATGTTTTAATAAAAAATAAAACCGGGATATAGAAACCCATTTTTTACAATATCCATACATTGAAAAAATGAAATATAATCCATTTTTCCATGTTGGAATCATTCATACAGTAATTAGATAAATGATGTTCCCAACATGACTCAAAGTGTCAATTATCTATTTAAAATTGACATTTTAGGTCCAAATGCGTGTCACTTACTTAAAAAAGAGAAAAAGTATTTTTGATTATCATGATAAATTAAGTAAATGATTCTTAATTCATTTTTATGTGTAATAATAATTTCACATTAAAATGAAACACAATGTGATTGGTATGATTCAAAGTTCGTGGTTTCAGTCTAAAATGACATATTAGTATGAAAAACAACTGACATACTCAGAACTAACCAAACACATTATATATATTTTTATAATTTATGAAAATGATACATAATTAATTTTGGTTATTTAGGAATCATCCACACCTTAATAGAATTCATGGTGTGACTGGTTTGACTAATATTGAATGTTTTCAGTTTAAAAATATAGTATAGAAAAAAACCACAAGATGCATACTCAAAAATGACAAACCACATTTTGACTATTTTGATATATTTTAAAAATGATCCATAAGTATATTTTATATTTAGTAATCAATAACACCTCATTCTAATACACTGTGTGTCAGGTATTACTCAATGTGTGTGTTTTCAGTTTGAAATTGTCATTTTAGTTGAAAAAACATCAAAAAAATATGGATTAAGAAAACACATTCAGATTTTCCTAATAATTTATAAATATTATTCATATGATATTTTTGATGTGTATAAATTATTCACACCTCAATATGATGCATGGTGTTCCAATTATGACTAAAAGTGCCTGTTATCATCTTACAATTATCATTTTGGTTAAAAAAATATATCACTAAATGAAAAATGACAGAAACACTGAAATTATATTTATTATTTGTGAAATTTTTTCTTACGTCATTTTTTGTTATATAGGAATTATTCTCACATCAAACTGAAACTCGATGTGACTATTATGACTCACTGTGATTGTTTTTAGTATAAATTGAGATGTTTGTAAAACAAACATGGTATACTAAAAAACAATAATTCAAATTCATATTCTATTTATACATTATTAAAATGAACCTTATGTCAATTATCATGTGTAGTAGTAAACCTCATATCAATTTGATGGATGATGTGATAGAAATGACTCAAAATATGTGTTATTTATTTAAAATAAAATTTTAGTGAACACCACAAGTGAAATACTCAAAACAAATAAAAAAACAATGATAGTTTTGATACATTACAAAAAGTTCCATAATTCATTAGTGTATTTTTATGAATTATTTATACCTTAATAAGTTGCACGGTGTGACTGGTATGATTCTAATTATGTTTTTTTATTAAAAACCAATATATAGGTTAAAAAGAGAAATTTAATTTTCAAATCTATGAAAATAAATTAATATTGTTTCCATACATTCTTATAGTGATCCATAAGTCATTTTTGACATGTATGAATTAGCCTCACATGAATCTGATACATGGTGTTCCCTATATGTCTTAAAGTGGCTATTGTCATTTTGAAATTGGTATTTTAGTTCAGAAAATTTGTCACTCACTGAAAATTAAAATAAAACCCTCAGATTATCATGTTAATTTAAGAAAATGATTTATATGTCATTTGGGATGCGTATGAATCAGTCTTAGGAAAAAGTGACACATATGTTATGAGTATGACTCAATGGGTCTATTACCCATTTAAAAGGATATTTTAGTTAAAAAACCGTTACCTATAGAAAACCAATCAAACCCATTTGGATTGTTTTGACAATTTAAAAATTGACTTATAATTCATTTCTGACGTACTTGAATCAAATTCACTTCAATATGATGCATGATGTGATTAATTTTACTCAAATTGTGTGGTTTTTATTTAGAAAAGAAACTATATTAATGTATTGTTTCATATTTATGTTTAATTTATTTCGTTATATTATATATAATATATGAGTTAATTTTTTATAAATTTGGATTCTATTTCTTGATTTGGTGTGGTTTGTTCACCGATTAATATTAATATTGATTTTATTTTTAGGTATGGGTACGAAGGAAAATGAAAGAATTTTATGTAATTTTTTTTGATAAATAATAATTTCTAATGTAATTGTATAATAGAACATTTTAAATTTTAATAGTAGTGTATTCTGTAATTTAGTTGTGGTATAATTTTTATTTTCATTAAAATATGAATTTTCCATATATTGTATTTGCCTATATTTTCTGGTATCTATTATTGTAGTGTGTTATAATTTTAAGAGCAAACTACAAGAGTATGACTATTGTCAAATATTCTTCTAATTCCAAGAAAGGGGTCCCGTTATCATCCCTATAAGAAGTGATGATAAAAGGGGCTCCTATTAATGATGCTTAGGTGAAGAGTGTTTTTACTGTTGTTGGTGGCTTTTTCTAAATTTGTTAAATGAATGTTCTGTTGTAGTGTGTGGACACAATCATATCCAACTATGGTGGCAGGATACAGTATAATGTTTTATATCTTAATTTATAATAATAATTTTGTTATTATAAATATTTATAAATAATAACATTTATAATTTATATTAATTTAGGAGGGATTAAAAATAAAAATACATAAACATACCCAACTACCAATTGGGTTTCATCTCATTCCTAACATCGTACCAAGGCAATTCTACACAAAACCTATGGACTGGGTAACATGGTTTATAGGGAAACCACATTCCCCTCCACCCTCAAAAATTTCACCTCTCTCAGTTTTTGAGTTTCAATCTCTACACGAGAAGCCATTTAATGCTCTGACTTCTCAACGCGATGTCACCTCCTCTCCCAATATTGTACGACGCCTCCTACTCAAACTCTATGTATCCCTCACACCCCATCGATGTCACTATGAAAATAAAATTCTTTTAATTTTCCTTCTGTTATGAACAAAATAATCAGTTTAAGGATATTGTTGTGGAGTAGAAGTTGTTCGTCGATTTCTACAATGGTTGGATAAAAGGATCACAAACATTCATTTTCTAGCATATTACTGCCATCCTCAGATAAAATGTTTTTACTAACTTTTTCTGTGATAACCACTACCATTGCATTTTTCTAGTTTCTTTACCTCCTTCTGATGCTTCATACATTCATTCCCTAGTTTGGTCTGCACCATATCCTTTGCTCCCCTTGTATATTGTCATGCCCCATCACCACTGTGGGTGCCTCTATGCCACCTTTTTGTACTTTCTAGTAAAATTCATACTGAATGTGGTTTCTGGTTAAATTCGAACTCAAACATAAAATCTTATCTATCACTCTGAATCCGACATGATATTTGTTTATAATGTTTACCTTATAATTTAACATAGATTTTTTACCATTAACATTTTAATGAAGTTTTTATTTTTCTTCACCTCATACATCCATTTTTAAAGGATTATATTTTAGTTTGAAGGCATTTAAATTGTGGTTTTTTTTACCCAAAGGAAAGGGAATCATTTTTTGGGTGAGTATTGGGTAATAATTTGGTCATGGATTCCCTGCCCATCCATCCTAACTGTAATATAAAATTTTCCATGGTGACTGATTAAATATTTTCAAGGAAATTATGTACATGGAGATATGTTTCTAAAAGGCCCATAGTGAAATTTAGAATACTTCAAATAGCCTTAGAAAAAATATCATATTATTTTTTATACTGGGGAACAACCCATGATATTCTCTACATTTCTCGAGTTCACTCGAATCTATGTGATGTGAAACAATTGGGTCCCTGTTTGGAATGCATGCACCCAATGGTTCCACCTTATAAACTTCACCACTCCTCTCCATCCTACGACCATGGTTCCGCACCGTGACCTCGATTATTTCTTCCACAAAGTCACCAATTTCTTCCACACACAGAATACAAGAAAATAGTTAACACTGCCTCTTTTGGTGGGGGAGGGGGTCTGAATCCTATCTTGTCATGCGTTAGATGGGTGCCTCGGCCACTCAATTGTGCCCCAAATTGTAATAATATTAATTGAAACCACAAGAATAAAATAATAATGATTTACAATTTATTATTGATACTAAATATTTATATATAATTTATTATCAAATTATGATTAATAATTCATGATTATTTATATAACAGTAAATCATATGTTTTTATTTTTACACTATCATTAAACATTAAAATTATAATGTTTAATATTTATAAATTTTTTATGAATTACAAAACATTATTATATATATATAAATATTATGAAACTAATATTTTTAATTTATATTTTTTTATTTACTATCATTTAGAATATATTTTCAAATCTAATATTATTAAGTGTTATTTACTAATAAAAATTGTTAATTATAAATAATCGTCACTTATTTGTGATCAAATATTAAATATTAAATTCTTACATGGTTGGTATTAATTACTATTGGATTAAAAATATTGACAATTATTATCAACTCAGCCCAACCATCCCTATAATAAACAGTGGTATCCCTTATGAGAGGTAGATAAAAATGCTGTTAAACGTAATATTTATCAGTGTTTTTAAGAACTGAAAATGATATCCTTTATTAATAATATTATATAGTGTTAATAAAGAGCATCCACTATTAGTGCTTATTTAGTTATGATAAATAGTTGTCTCACACAATTTCATCTCACATCATATTTCTCATTTTTTAAAGCATTCTTAATATTTTTGGGCATTCCTGCAAAAAAACATGCAATTGCTGTGGGGGATTAGAACCCACATACTTGTTCTCACAAATGGGCCACATTGTTTGACCCCTTGATGTGTCGGTCCACATGCCATGATTGCTTTTCCTACCCATACATATGGGCTCCTATGTTTGCCCCAGCATCTCAACCAGACCATACCACCAATTTTTCTATATAATCCATTAAAAATTTGAAATTATAAATACTAAAAATATTTAAAAAAAAATTAAAAATTATATAACTAATAACAAATATTTAATGAATTTAAAAGATATTAAATTTTTTAATAATGATATAAGTGTTAATAAAAATGAATTTATTTAATAAATTAATATATATTAAATAGTAATTAATACTATATATAAAATACAAAATATAAAATCCATAAAATGGAATAATTAAAAAAATGTATAAATTATAATATACTTAATTTTTTTATCAAACAGTTATTAATAGAAATGAATAAATTATATATATATATATATATATATTATTTATAAATTTTAATAAATACCATTTGTTAAATATACATATATAAAACAACTAAAATGTAATAATTAAAACATGTTCATCTCTTATTTATTTTTCAATATTTTTTGAATCTATTCAAATATAAATACAATTATAGTAGTTTTTAACTAGTATTAAACTAATATAATTTATCCATTGATAATGATAAATTTTAATAACCTTTTTTATAATTTAATTATTTTTTATATTTATTATCTATCATTTACTAATTTATGTATTTTTAATGTTTTTTATACATAATATCATTCATTTTTATATATAATTAAATATGTTTATTTTTTAAAATTTAATGTTTTTAATATGGTTTAATTTATATACTTAATAAGTATTAATTTTCATTTTATCAAATATATTTATAAATATTTATTTTATTTTTTAAAATATATATTGAATTAATAACACCTGTTCATTTTTAAAATCTATTCATTCTTCTAATTATTTATTTCATTAATAGACATTGAAAATTATATCTTTTCATTATTATATTTGACATATTCTAATCTTGCGATGCATATATATATATATATATATATATATATATATATATATTAATTCGACATAAAAATTTATGAAATTAAACCTATCTTATATAGAAACACAAACATATATTATTTATGTAATGTATAAAAATTTTAATATTTATTTTAGAATATATTTTAGTAACAAAATATATTTAATATATTATGTTTTTTATTAGTAACTTTAATTTATTCTTTTTTTATATTGTTTTAGTTAATATTATATTAACTAATTAATTTTATTTTTTTATTTTTTTGGAATTTAATCATCTTCTATTATTTAATTTCCCTGTTTATTTACTATTTTCTAGTATTTTCAATATATATTCATAATTACTTAAATATATATCAATATTTATTTTCATTACTAATTTTTAGAATTTATAAAATTTATCCAATTTTTAAATATTTTTAAAGTCTTTCCATTTGTACAATGTTCATGTAAACCATGGGTTTTGATCCATTATCCTGAAATTTGTTGGTAGTAAAATAGAAAAGAAAGAGAGGGATTATAAGATTTGAATAATCATGAAAACCATTTCTAAAAAGTAGAAATAGAAACTCATCTATATGAACAATCACCACATCTACATTTAGGATGACGACCCTGCCTCTATGTATTGGGATGCCTCCATGCCTTTCAATCCACCTGGGAATCATCTAATTGGATTAGAACCTCAAGGTGTGGATCATATTCATTAGTAGGACCTGAATCCTTCAAGGGTACCTCCTCAACATTCATCCTAAATACAATCCCAAATATCATGGGCATTACTAAATTCTTCATGGAATACCTCCTTATTATTATATCTATTTAATATGTCAAGCAGACTAAAGAAATTTTTACCCAAATCTACTGGAGTCAGGTGATCCAAATATTCCTTGTCCACTTCTTCATCTGTTAGTCCAGAGATAAGTGAATGGTTCGGAAATATGGACTTCTTATGTGTCACGACCCATCCTCGGGGGCTGTGCCGTGACTACCCAAAGCCTTCCTTCCATAGGCCAGGGGCTGGAAACTAGCACCAAAAGCGTAAATCCACATACAGGGAAGGCATTGCCTTTATAAAAGTAAACAAACACAATAGATTATGCAACTGAATTAAGCACTAAGTAAAAGTGTATACAAAAGTAAGTGCTGAAAATAATGGGGGCCGAATATATAATCCCAACATTAAGAACAGTACAACTGAAAAGCTAGTTCAACTGCAGTAAAGTAAAACAACAACCACTATGTCGTCCTCCAAAAATACCACCTAAAGGGTGGGTATAGATGGTATCCTCAGCACCTCGGGTCCATCTGTCTGCTTCGGGTACGTCTCGCCATGTGGTCCACCTCTGGGTACCGTCTAGCTCTACAAGTCTCCACCTCGATCAGTGAAGTCCGTCGTCTGCATCCAACACGATGTAGTGCGGGCATAACCCGTGCAGGGGTGGGTATATGATACTCATTAGGGACCCCAAGACCCCTGAAGGTCTCCCAGAAGACAAAAAGGATAAACCACATAGGAAAGATACAATCACGAAGTATCAACCAACTCTACTTAGGTATATTCCCATACATATACCTAAGTCATCCATCCCAGTTCGGATCCAACACTCGAGCCCACGCATAAACTAGTCAACACAGGAAAGAAGCCAATCACATCGATGATAATGATTGAAAGTCAAGACTCACCTCACATAGGTTTACATATTTCGTATAATGATAAAGATGATCATATGTAGTTACTGATTCATATAATCTATCGGAACCACGTAGGATACTAGACCAGCTAAGCTATCGGACCCATGTAGAATACTAGACCAGCTACTCTCTCGGACCCACTCAGGACACTAGTACCGAAATCAACTGTCGGACCCACTTAGGATACAAGTACAATAGTTATCACTATCAAACCCATAGAGGATTCTAGTACAGTAGTCGTCACCATCAAAACCACGGAGGATTCCCTTACGGTAGCCATCGTCATCGAACCCACGAAGGATTCCAGTTCGGTATTCGTCACAGTCGCAGCCAACTATAGGGTTCCCGCACAAAGCATGCTCAATTCCGGGATGTTCTGCTCCTCGAGCCAAGGGGTCAAAACATCAACCATCAACTATCACTAAGTACAGAGTTGATGTATCACAGAGTTCCATCTCGTCAAAAGGAACCCAACGCGATAGACGACGCATCAATCGGATGCCCGATCATGACATCATGGGGCCATCTGAAAGGCATCATTACCATCAATAAGGATATTCTTCCTTTATTATCTTTAGTGACTCAATTCTTCACTAACGACATGTAAGAATATTTCTCCATGGATTTGTTAGAGATAACTACCACCATATTGTTCATTCCATTAATTGTGTTCATGGGTAAAAGTGTTATTGAAACAATTCCTTATCCACCCATTTTTAACATTCATGCATTTTAGATCATATATTCCATAGTAATGTTAAAAATATATTTGTAAATAAATATGTATTGATAAATATTTTTTTAAATATATATAATTGTATTTATAAATGATTATTTACAATAATTATAAAATTATATATATATAATAATACATAAATATTTAAAAAAATTTAACAGTATTTAAATAATTATATATAATTATAAAATTAATTTCTAAATTGTATTATGTATATTTAAACAATCAATAAATAAATATTATATTTATAATTATATACTTGTATATAATAATAAAAATTTATATAACTATATAATTATATATAATCATATAAATATATATAAAACTATCCTTATATATAATTATATAAATATATTTATAATTATATATAAATATTTTTAAAATTTGTTTACAAATATATATTTATAATTATATTCAGGAATATATATCATTAATTATACTTAGAAAGTCATATTTTTTTTATATAATATATTTATTATTATATAAATATTTATTTATAATTATATACATTTAATATAAGGCCACAATCTTATACAATACACAATCTTTAATTATTTTATTAATTCAAATTGAGAATCTTTTCAGGTTTAGAGTTATAGAGAAATTGTCCATAAATATTACATTACATCTCAAATATTACAAAGTTGACACTTCTACTGAGTACCCATTTTTTTATAAAATAAAAAATCTAGAAAAAATGTGTCATGCCTAGTTCCACATTTTAAACAGCATGACTTTTCAAAGATATCATCTTTGACCCTATTCATCATTATGTCCTGTGATGATCATTTTAAGAAACATTGGATGAGCATAAAAATTTCTGTAAGGATTTTAAAATAAAGAAGAAAAAAATAGAAGTCCATCAATACATACCAAGCATATGCTCTATAACATACATCATGAAATCATAAGATTTATGAATAACAGAAAAAAATCATAAAACATACATGTATCTTGTGTTATCTGTAACATACTTATGTTGTATCTTTCACAACTATGTAGGGAGTTATGTTTGGAATACCCATCACTGTATATTCTGTAAATATCTTTGGAGAAAAATTGAAGTCTACCTCATTCACATTACCTAATGCATTGAATAGATATCCCGGTCTCACCCAACCTAGGTTTATCACGTAACCACTCATCTATGTAAACAATTCCCAGGAACCATAACTTATTAATAACACATAAAACAAATATAAAGGAATGATAAAATTTCCCCATTTAAATCGAAATATATCATTTAATGATATTGAAATAATCAATGCTTTCTCAAAATCATTTTCAATACCAAAATATATAAAAATGGTATATGGTATTTATTTTCCTTTATAAAAACACTATGTCTTGTTAAGGAATCCAAAGATCAAATAATACTCACTACGGGGAAAGGTCGTTGTCACCACGTGCATTAAAAAGAAACATTATTTTCTGTTGTTTAGTAAAATGATTTGTTGAAAAAGGTAAAAGGTTGTTATTTACTGTATAAAAAATGTCATGTATAAATTAAAATATGCCTTAATGAATGAAAATTGAGACGAAGTTCCTCACCTCGTGTCCGACGTGACCTGTTCATTCTTTAATATAATGAATAATAAACTAAACATTATTTCTACTTACTTCAGAACATTTTGAGGTTTATTATCCTTTTATACCACTTATTAACACATTATAAACATTATATAATAATTTAAGTTAATAATGGTCGTCTTGTCAATATTTGGTACTTGAATAAAAAATGATCTTCTAATAATTAAATGTTGCCCATGTGGTCAAAATTAAATTATCTAAAAAATGATATTTATTATTATATATCATATATATCATGTATATCTAGTATATATATATATATATATATATTTTTAATAGTACATAACATTTGGAGATACGAAATGAAATGCACTCTTCATGGAGACAGTAAGTCGTACATACTCATAAACGTTACATTTATTTATATTTCGTATGTTGATGGAATGAATACATAATGATAAATATTTATATTATACTTCTAGTATAATATCATATATTATTTCATTAACTCCATCCTTTATATGTCCCACATATGGCATGAACGAGTCATATAACATGGAAGGGGCGGTTGTCCTCACTTCCTCAAATGAAATTATCGTGTTTACCTATTATGGAAACCGTAAAGGAATGATATATATAAAAATACAAAATTATAGAGATAATATGAATATAATATATATAACATAAAAATACAGTTCCATATTAATGGCCTTTATAGGATGTGGTAGAAGAAGATTGAACAATCATCGTTTTGTGAGGCAGGAGTTCGTTATCCATAGAAACAGTATGTTCTTTACCCATTATATGGATGTGTGTGAAAGTTTAGTTTGAATTATTCTCATGAAAATAACATAGTATATTGAGGATACTATTTTTGTTATATAAAAAAATAATATGAAGAGAATTGGGAGTGAAGAAGAAAAATAATAGAAGAGAACATGAGGGAAGACGTTACCTTTAAACCGGGTAACTCCCTTTGGATTGAACCAAAATGATTTCTTGAAGTTCCTTATACCTATGGTAAGGATTATAAGTGGAATATTGGGATGTTGGGAGATTAATTGTTAAGAGAATGGATGAGCCAAGATTCTTGAGAGGTGTGAGTAATGGGTTAGAAGTGGTGTCCATTTATAAGATGGAGAAGAGACTCTGTTGGGAAGTTTATTGTATTATTTTTTTATAAAATGATTTTCAATTTAAAAAGGACAAAAATTTATTTTATTCGAAGATAAGGTTCATATAAGTCAAAATAAAATCATTCAACTTGAATTCGACTGGTTTTGGATATTTATTAATCCTCATCATTTTAATTTAACCAATGTTAACTTATTTAACTTTAACCATGTCCTCTTATATATTCCTAATATATGGTTAATATATTACGATAAAATTTTATGAAACCTTAAATGGATCACTAATTACATTTATTACATCATATAATCTCATTTGTCCAAATAGTAATTTTTTGGACTATTTTATCATTTAATAAAATATTGATAGATTTAAAAACTCTTCTATGTAAATTTTAACACTATTCATATAATGTATTTTTAAAAAATCCAAAAAAAATTGATTATTTCGAAATTCCTTTATTAATTCAAATATAACAAGTCATATTAATCTATATAATTCGTTTTTTTCTAAATGAGTGTCAAAACAAATTTATTTTAACATTTATAATCTCATTTATTTAAAACATTAATTAATGAGGTAATCATTACATCATCATTATGTCAGAAATAAATTTATTTATATGATGTATAAAAATTATAAATAAACTACCATGATGTAGGAAATATTTTTATCATTCCAATGACTATTTACAGTCATACTAATCAATTATATAACCCAACATTAAAATTGTTTTAGCAAAACAATACATGTTTATGATATTTTTAATTATACATTAAATAAAATGTCATTAATGTCACTATCTTACCCAAATGCCATTCAAAATACAAATATCTCACCCAAGATTTATATTGGGCTTCCACGACTCATCCAATAAGGTATGGACAATTATTAAGGTAATTTTATATTATTATAATATAATATTTACCTTGAATTACCATATGTACCTTAACCCGCGGTAAATAAAAGTCAAAATTTAGTATTCACCAAAAATCATTTTCAAATTATTGAATGAAATTTTACTTAATGATGACAACCTTTTATGTTGAATTTTTTAAATTCTATTCAATGAAGGGGTAAAATTTCATTTAAAATAAAAAGTCAATTTTTAACTTCTATTCACTGTTTTCGCTATTCATCAAAAATTGAATGTTTTCAGAAAATACAAAAAACTCACCCAATGCTAGTTTTAATATTCAAAATCCAAAATTGATATATATTTTTCCAAATTCTAAACATAGATGTTTCATTAATTAATTGAAACTAATTTCTGTTGTTTAAACCAAAAAGTGTGTTTTTATGAAATAATTTCTACAAAAAGATTGACATGTGATTATGTCCAATTTAAAAGTATTATTACCTTAAATGACCATAATTTTATTAAATGGTAAATGAATAATCCAATTAAACTTTAAAATTATTTAAAAATATAATATAATCATACAAATATATAATATTAAAAGGTAGTTTTGAATTAAAATACTGTATTTTTCAGTATTCATATAAAATGAACTTTATCAGAAAAATAACAACATTTCATCCAAACTAAATTTTGATTTCCCTATTCTATATAATAATTGTATATTTTCTAATATAACATATAAAAGTGAAAAAATGTATATTTAAAATGGTTTCACTATCAAAAGGTGGTAAATCGACGTTTTAATGAACATTAGAGTATTTTTTCTTAAAATTGGATTCATTCATGTTTTATGTCTCGAATGTTTATTAGAATAATGTAAAAACATATGAAAAACAAGTATAATCTTATTTTATTTTGTTCTATTCATAACCGCCAAATACAATGACTATGCATTAACTACCCTTTAAAATAATATTATATTATTAATTTTTTTTATAACTCAAAGTTGTGTGCCTGCAATTCTATTCACTTAAACATGTTGTTGCATATTGGTTAAAACCTTGAATTAAGAATAGTAAAAGCCAAAAATTTTATAATGTGGTAATCAAAATAAATCAACAGGTTTATGTTCGATGTTATGTTGCGGATTGGTTAAACCATCGAACATAGCATCTCCTTTAAAGTAAAATTAATATTTTATACAAAAATATTAATAAATATGAAAATTCTATATTGTTTATTAACCTAGGATGTTACATCATTCCCCCCTTATGGGAATTGTGTCCCTGCAATTCTATTAACTTATCAAATAAGTGGGGGTATTTATCCCTCCCAGAATTTTCTGATAACCACAATGCCTCTTAAACCATAAGGGTTTTTCAAAAAACTTTTACCTGATTGATTACATTATTCTGGATCACTTTCTATCTTTGGTCAAGAATATGGACTAGTTTTTTCTCATATAAAATATTCTCTTCCAACTGAACTACATCTAGACACAAAACATGAGATGGATTTGGCATATACTTTCTGAACATTGAAACATTAAAAATATTGTGTACTTGGGAGAAACATAGAGGTAGAGCCACTCTACAAGAAACTGATCTAACTTTCTCCTGGATATCATAGGGTCCAATAAACCTTAGACTCAACTTTCCCTTCTTACCAAATAATATCAAATATTTCCATGGAAACCATATAAAAAGACATTATCACCTACCTTGAAAGAAATATCCTTCCTATGGGTATCTTCATAATTTTTAATCCTGCACTAATCTAATCTCATGTTCTTCTGAATCAACTCGACTTTCTTTGGCATACCTTATACCAATTCTGGTCCCATCACTTTCCTTCCACCTACTTCATCCCAAAAAGCTAGAGTTCGACACCAATTTCCAAATAATGCCTCAAATGGTTCCATCTGTATACTAGAATGAAAACTATAATTTTAAGAATATTCAACCAAAGAAAGATGTCGTTCCTAACTTCCCTGGTAATCCATTGAGAAAACACGTAACATATCTTCCAATTCCTAAATTTTTTATTTCGACTACCCATCCGATTGTGGATGAAAATATGTACAAAAATTTAATTCAGTACCTAACGACATATGAAGGCCATTCCAAAAGTTATAATTAAGCCATGAATCATGATCAAATATAATAGAGAGGGTAACACCATATCATATTACTAACTTTTTGACAGAAAACCTATAAAGTTGATCTCAAGACAATGTATCTCAAATATGAAGGAAATGAGAATATTTAGTCTACCGATCAACAACAACCCAAATTTCATTTTTACCTCGAGATGTCTTCAGTAATCCCACAATGTAGTCCAGGGATATATTTTCCCATTTCCACTATGGCACCAGTAACGACTGACGCATCCCTTTCGGATACTAATGCTCTCCTTTAACCTTTTGAAACGTCAAACACTTCATAATAAAGTTAGAAATATCCCTTTTATTCCATCACACCAATAATACTCTCGAAAATCCCCGTAAATCATAGTATTAATAGGATGAAATGAAAAAAGAGAACTATGAGCTTCATGTAATAACAATTTCTATAAAGTTGAATCACCAAACACACATAATCTCTTCCCAATCCTCAAATCATTATTATTATCAATGTTAGAATCAGGCAACTTACCCATCTGAAAAAACACTACCTTTTTCTACAAATAATTGTTTCCTTTGGTGCTTGCTTAATTCTATTTTTAGAGATGACTTCACTGACATCTGAAAAAAATAGTGGAATTTCCAACACCAACAACTTCTATACCAAAGTTCAATAAATCATTAATCAAAGGATCTTATTCCAAATGTAACGTGGGTAATGTAGCATTACTCTTTCAACTCAAAGAATAATCCACTTTATTTCTTATTCCTAGATGGTAACGAATTATGCAATCATAATCCATGATTAATTCCAGCCATATCTTCTATCCCATGTTCAGTTCTTCCTTAGTGAATATATACTTCAAACGTTTGTGGTCAGTATATATTTCACATTTTACTCCTTATAGATGATGCTTCCATGTTTTTAATGAAAACAAACAGTAGCTAATTACATATTATGTGTAGGGTAATTTAACTCATGAGGATTCAACTGACATGAAGCATAAGAAATTACCAGATAATTATTCAGAAGGAAACATCGTATTCCTTTAAATGAAGCATCACTGTAGATAACAAACTCACCATTTCTACAAGGAAGTGCAAAAACTGTAGCATTTATCAATATTCTTTTAATTCCTGAATCCAATCATCACATTCTTTTTTCTAGAAAAACATAACTTCTTTTCTATTTAACATTTTTAGTGGGATAGATAACCATGAAAAATTATCAATAAACCTTATACAACAGTCTTCCAAACAAAAAAAACAAATCACAATTATATTGGTGGGTCTTTTCCATACTTCATCAAATTTTGTTTTAGGTGGATCTATATTTATACCATCTTTTAAAAAAATGTGACCAAGGAATGTTTTTTTTATCCCCAATACTCACATTTGTTGAATTTACCATAATGATTCATTTTTCAAGGTTTGAAATATAACTATTAAATGACATTCCCATTCCTATTTACTTTTTCATATATACAAAAATAGCATCAATAAACACAACCACAAACATACCCAATAACTCATAGAAAATTCTATTCCTAAGATCCATGAATACCAATGGTGCTTGGGTTAACCCAAATGGCATAACTACAAAATCATAATGGTCATATCTAGTATGAAACGTGGTCTTCAGAACGTCTACTTCCTTTACATTCAATTGATGGTACGCCGACCTCAAGTCAATCATCAAAACATACTAAGCTCCTTGGAATTGATCAAACAAATCATCGATATGAGGAAAATGACACTTATTCAAAATAGTGATGTTATTCAATGATCTATAACCAATGAGAAGTCACATTGAACCATATTTCTTTTTAAAAAACATTACTGGAGCACCCCAAGGTGATGTACTAGGACAAATAAAAACTTTATCTAATAACTCCAGAAATTGCTTCTTTAACTCTGAAAGTTCAATTTGAGCAATTCGATATGGGGGTTCTGAAATTGTCTTAGCATCAATAACTAAGTCAATAGTAAATTCAACTTCTAGATAAGGTATTATATTAGGAAACACATCCGAAAAAATAGCATGATAGTCATTTACCATTGGAACATAATTAATCTGAACAGCTCCTCTGTTTTCAACAGTATGTTCAAAGTAACATTCATTTCCATCTTTTACTTGTTTCTCTGCTTCTTGATATGTTATCAAATGTAAGGGTTCATGTTTCTACAGAAATTTAAATAATTTTTGAAAATATCTCTCTCTAGATTTACATTCAATCATAGAATGATAATCTAAAATCCAATCCATACTCAAAATAACATCAAACTCTACTAGAGGCAGAACAATAAGTTTTTCAGGTTGCTTCTTTCCAATCAAAAGACCAGGAAGGTTCTAATAATTTCTTTTTATCTCAATATTTACTCCCGATGTTTTTACCATAAGTTCATGATTCATTTCTTAACATGGAACTCCCAATTTACTAGAAAACCTCTCAGAAATGAATGAATCTTTAGAACCTTAATCAAACAACACATTGGAATAGTATGAATAAACAAAGAGTATACCAGATACTACTTCATTTGATTTCCCAACATCCACAGAAGTAGTTCTAAAGGATTTTACAACCCCTTTCTACTTGTATTCTGAATTCTTTCCCTCAGTTGAGTTCTTTTTTGGACACTCATTTGCATAATGACCCATTCCATTAAACTTAAAACATTTTAGTTACTATAAATAAGATTTTTTTTTCTGATTACCCTGATGTTTTTATTGCAATTATGAGCCCTATGCCCCATTTTACCACATCATTACCACTTACCATAATTCAATAGAAATTCCCCATCATTATTTTTACCTCAATTTCCACAAACTGTAATATTATGTTTCTTACCATCAGACATTATGGAGAGTTCTTACCTTTCATCTTCCACCTCATACTCTTATTCTGTTATTTTTCAAGGAACACATGATCATCGAAAATGTCAAATTCAACCTTCTCCACACATGAGATAAGCTTTTCAAAACATTTGAACCAAAGAGAAGATAATTCCCTTTGATACAATGGAATTAATCCCGAGTAAAAACGATTGATTTTACTATCAAGATCTCGCAAGAAATTCGGAGCATACCTTTCCAGTTGAGTGATTTTTTCATCATAAGTAGCCACTGAGTCATCCTTAGACCTCAATTCCAAGAATTATTTTTCCATCCAATGATGAACCACAATAGAAAAATATTTCACAAGAAACATACTATTGAATTCAACCCAATCAATAGAATCAATATCCTCACTATCCCTGATATTTTCCAACATCGACCACCACTGATCAAATTCACCTTCCAAACGGTAAAAATGAAGTCTAACCTTTTGATGTTCTGAACAACCCATGACTAAAAAAAATATTCTTCAGTTCTTTAATCCACCATTCATCTTGAACAGGGTGAAATGATTCTCTGAATGACTGGGGATGCTACCTTATGAAATTCTTTACTACTAACATGTTCCTCTATGGTTGATCTGGCTGATCTCATGCTTGGATACCTCTACCATTTATAGTCGGAGTCAACTGTTCCATGACTGCAAAAAACTATTCAGTTTTGATTCCTACAATCTAAAGTTGCTGATTTGGGAGGTTGTTTTATTTCTGATGGCGTCCTATCATAGCTTCCTTGTTTCCTCTATGGAAAACCATTCTGAACATAGAAATATCTTAGGCAAATCAACCAGGTTATATATAAATTCCATATCATTTCAATTTTAACATAAATTAATTTATGGATAATAATTTAACAATATCCAAACTCTTAAAGTTATCTATACCGACCATTGATACCATCTATAAGTCCCCAAACCTAAACAATACACAATCATGAATTATGTTAATAATTCACATTAAGGATCTTTTAAACCTTAGAGGTTTAGAGAATTAGGCCATAATAATTACATTACATCTCAAATATTACAAAGTAGACACTTCTACTCGGTATCCATTTTTTCATAAAATAAAAACACTTGAAAAAAGAGTTTTGTCTAGATCCACGTTTTAAATAGCATGACTTTTCCATGAACCCATCCTTGAACCTATTCATCTTTAAGTCATGTGAAAAACATTTCAAGAAACATGGGATGAGCATAAAATGATCAATAAGGATTTTAAAATAATGAAGAATAAAACATTAGTCCATCAATACATACCATGCATAAGCTCTTTAACAATCCTCATTAAATCTTATTATTTAGGAATAACACAAAAAATCACAAATCATAAATTTAACTATGCCATCCATAACATACTTACATTGTAGCTTTCACATATACAAAGGTATTTATGTTTGTAATACCCATCATAGTATATTCCCTAAATATTTTAAGAGAAACATTAACGTTTACCTTTATTACATTTCCCAAGGAATTGGAGAGCTACATCAGGCTCACCCACCCTAGGATTATAACAGAACCACTGGTATATATAAACAATTCCCAAGAACTATATCATATTCAAAACACATAAAAAATCCTAAAGGAAAGATAAAATTTCTACATTTCATTCACAATATATAATTTAATGACATTGAAATAAGCAATGCTTTATCAAAAGCATTTTCAATAACAAAATACATGAAAAAGGGTATTTGGGTTGTCGTCACCGTCTACATTAAAAAGAAACATTCAATTTTTTTTAGTAAAACAGTTCATAGAAAAAGATTCCCTTTAAATGAAATGAAAATTCAAATATGTTTATACACTATATAAAATAAAGTGGTGTATAAATACAAATGTGCCTCAGTGAAATGAGATTGAGACGAAGTTCCTTACCTCATGTCTGACTAGACCCATTTGTTCTTTAATCTCCGGAATAATAAAAAAAAAGACAATTTTTACTTTCTTCAGAAACTTTTTTAGGTTTAATATTCCTATTATACAACTTATTACCAGGTTAGAAACATTATATAATCATTTCAAATAATAACGTTTATTTTGAAATTTTTTGGAACTTGTGTCAAAAATGTACTTCTTATAATTAAAACATGTCCATGTGGTCAAAAGTATATTATATCTAGAATTATATTTATGAATTAGATATCATATATATCATATATATATCTAGTATATATATGTATATATAAAATTTCATAACATTTGTGGATAAGAAAAGAAATGCATCGTTCATAGAGACGGTAATCCGTACGTAGGCATGAACACTACACTCATTTCTATTTCGCATTTCAATGGAATGAAAATGTAATGATTCATAGGTATATTATAATTACAATACAATATCATATATAATTTCATTAAATCTATCCTTTACACATCCCACGTATGGTAGTCCGCACTTCCCCATGTTAAATTATAGTATTTAACAATTGTGGAAACCATAATGGTATGCTATAAATAAAAAACACAGGAGTATATATACAATATAAATATAATATATATCACATATAAATAAAGTTCTATCTTAATGACATCCATAAGAGGTGGTAGAATAATATTGAACAATCATCGTTTCCTGAGGCAGTAGTTCGTCGTCCAAAGAAATGGTATGTTATTTACCCATAAGATAGAGGTGTGTGTAAGTTTAGATTGAATAATTCTCATAAAAAAATCCAAGTATATCGAGGATGATGGTGTTTTTATATAATCAGATAATATTAAGATCATAGGGAGTGAAGAAGTAAGATAAATGAAGAGATACTGAGGGAAGACATTACCTTAAAATCGGGTAAATCCCTTTGGTTTGAACCCAAAGGCTTTCTTAAAGTGCCTTTTGCCTAAGGTATGGATTCTAGGTAAAAGAGTGGAATGTGGGAGATTAATTGGGAAGATTTTGGATGAGCTATGGTGCTTGAGGGGTGTGAGTAATGGTTTATAAGTGTTGTCCTTTTATAAGAGGGGGGATGGGATCTTTTGGAAAGCTTCAATGTATTATTTGATTATAAAATGATTTTCGGTTTCAAAAGGTCCAAAATTTATTTTATTAAAATATAAGGTTAATATAAGTAAATATGAAATCATCCGATAAGAATTTGACAGGATTTGGAATTTTTTTAATCCTTATCATTTTTATTTAACCCTATGTTAACTTATAAAACTTTCACCATGTCCTCTTCTATATTCATACTATATGGTTAATATATTTAAAATAAGATTACAAGTGACACAAAATAGGTCTTTAATGACGTTTTAACGTCATATATATCATTTGAACGAATCAAAGTGTTTTATGACAATTTTATCATTTAATAAAATACAGGTTGATTTAAAATCTCTTTTAAGACAATTTTAACACTAACCATTCCATGATGTTTTTATAAATTCAAACCAAATGATTACATAGAAAAAACTTCCTTAATATAAAGATAGAAAATCATATTAATCTATAAAATTCTTGGAAGGAATAAAAATGTTCAAAATTATTTTATTTCAACATTTATAGTGTCATTTATATAAAACCTTCATTAATGAGGAAATCATTACATCACCATTTTGTCAAAAATAAAATTATTTATATGATGTCTAAAAATTATATATAAACTACCATGATATAGGAAATATTTTTTATCTTTCCAATGACTATTTATTGTAAAAATTATCCATTATATATCCCAACAGTAAAATTATTTTACCAAAACAATACATGATTATGATATTTTAATTTTTACTTTAAATAAAAGGTTATTATTGCCATTTTCAAACCAAAATGGCTTTCAAAGTCAAAAAATCTCACCCAAATATTGTATTGGTCGTACATTACTCATAAAATAATGTCATGTGATGTTTTAATGTAATTTAAAACTATTATAATATAATATTTACCTTGAATTACCCTATTTACCTTTAACTGCGGAAATTAAAAGTCAAAAGCTACTATTCACCAAAAAATATTTCCATCTTAATGAACTGAATTTTACATACTGATGACAACAATGTATTTTGGATTTATGAAATTCAATTCATAGATGTGGTAAAATTTCATTTAAATGAAAAAGTCAGTTTTCAACTACTATATAATGTTTTAACTATTCATCAAAAATTGAACGTTTTCAGAAAAACTACAAAAAAATCACCAAACAATAATTTTGATATTAAAAATCCAAAAATGACATCTATTTTACCAAATTAAAAACATATATGTTTCAGAAATTAATTTATAATTAATTCCCGTTGTCAAAACCAAAAAGCATGTTTTTAAGAAATAATAACTAGGAAAAGATTGATATCTGTTTATGTCCAATTTCAAAGTGAAATTACCTTCAATGACCAAAATTGTTTAAAATTTTAAAAATATAATACAAATTACACTTCAAAACCATTTAAGAAGGTATTCTAATTATATAAATAAATTATATTAAATGGTTGTTTTGAATTAAAATGCATTATTTTTCACTATTAATAGAAAATGGACTATATCAGAAAAATACCAAAGTTTCATCCAAAGTAAATTTTGATTTCCAGATTCAAAAGAAGAATTTTATTTTGATAAATAGAATATATAAAAGTTTAATAAACTATATTTAAAAAAGGGTTCTCAATCAAAAGGCATTAAATATACCTTTTAAATAATATTAGAGTATTTATGCTTAACATTGGACTCATTCACATTTTATGAATCTATATTTTATTGGATTAATAAATGAACATTTAGAAAACATGTATAATCATATTGTAGTTAGTTTTATTCTTTCCCAAAAATTCAATTAATCGACTTTAACTACCATTTAAAATAATATTATATTATTATTTTTTAGTATAAGTCAATGTTGTGTGCAATGTAAGACTTCAAAATAACCTGTTATTGCGTATCTGTTATTCCATTGAACAGATCATCCCATTTAAATTAAAATAAATATTTAATTCACACATATTAAAAAAAAATAAACTTTAATAATCATTATTTACCTAGGATGTTATATTTAAATTTATTAATTATATTAATTATATTATTAAATTGTTACTATATAGATCATTATTAGTGATATAATATTTAGCACTAGTAAAAAATATATTTACCTATGTTAATAATGATACGTCATCATGAACACTTGTTATTTTACTACACCTAAAACCCCTCATTATTAGAGACTATTTAAAAGCGATGATATAAACCTTCACGGTATTATAAATTTAGACACAATCGAACTGATTATCTCTGGTTGATCAAACTCTCATTGAAATGAAAACATGCACCACTCTTCCTCGTGGATATGTGCTAATCCATGGTATACCTTAGAAAATTTGACACATTCAAATACCATAGTATGTGACTTATTTTCCACAGTTCATTCATTAAACATTTTTATTTCTTCTTTGGATGATTTTATTTTCCCAATGGATTTGAATGCAATGAAAAAGTGATTTTACCATGATCTTCCACCTAAATTATCTACCAAATATCTCTCGCCTCGAACAACTATTTATTCTCCCTCTCCCTCTCCCTCACACTTGTTGACTATTATTCTAAAATGAGGAAAAGTTTTGATTGAATCAATTATTGTGCATATTGTTGATATAACTTATTAACCTTTTCATAAAACTATCAGTATTTTATGATTCTATAATATTTACTAAAAGTGTAAATAAATTCTACATTTTGAAATGGTTGTGTTGTTATCTATAAACAAAGATGTTCAAAATTTCTATTGATCTTTTGAAACTGCACATATAGTACATTCACATTTTTTGAAATCTAACTATGATGAATTTAAAATGAAAACTAAAAATCAATCAATTTTTCATTGATTTTGATGTGCGAAAAGTTTCAGTCAATGAATCTGTTGATGTTAAATAAACTCCCGATTCATTCAAATATGTTTTTTATTTGGTTTTCTAGAAAAATATTGTGGGTTTCTTAAATATGTTTTATAATAAATAGTTTTAATTTAGAATTTTTACAATATAAATAGAGTTTTCCTATAAATGAGATAAATATTAATTTTTTTTAATTATGATTATTAATTTCATAAGAAGTGTATATGGTATCATTTTCTAATTGAATTTTTTTTCATAAAATAAACCATGCCTAAAAAATATTTAGTGATATTTTTTTAATTAATTTATATAAATGAATTAATGAATATTATATAACTATAATTTTAATAAATTTAGGTAATCTAATTTATATTGATCTACATATATTATTTTAATATGAATATATTTTTTTCTACATCACATGTTCTCTTTTATCAGTGTATTTGTACTTATGATATTGTCCTCTAAGCGTGTCACCTTCCCTGATGTGAAATTGATATGAAACCATAATCCCACACTGCTCTGTTATCACCTAGTTTACCATATGATATAGAAGGAGTGTGAAGGTATAGGTGGCTGATAATTTCCACATAGAGAATTTTTTCAACTAAAAGTTTATATCAGCCAAACATACCCAATATGTTTTTCATCATGAGGAAATTTTAGGATGAGGGATTAGAAAAAACTTCAAATGCAAGGGAGAATAAGTAGATTTCTAGGTATCCTTATTGTTCCCATGGATTAAATTAAAAAAAATCATTATACTTGTTTATATTAGAATACAAAATTTCCACAATCCATTTAATATTTTAATTATCATGAACATATTATGATCCTTCCATTTACCAAATGAAGAAATTATTAAAAATAAACTCCCTTCACTTCTTGATTTCAACCGTTCACCAGCATTTTAGGATCTTTTTTAGACATTTTATCATATGAGAAACCATAAAATTAATAATAAATGATTTATACAATTGAAAATTTGTCACTCCAATTTGATGGAGCACCCAGATAAATGAGGTGGCAGATGAAAGAAAACTCTACACACCGTAAAAACACTTCTCACTTATCCTGAATGTTGGTGATTTGAAATGAAAAGTTGGAAGGTTCTTTATTGTTGATATATGATAATATTCTCAATGTTTTAGGAATCATTTCTACTCACAAAGATAAAAATCAACAAAATCCATTTTCTTTCAATACTGAGAAGAAAAACCCCTATACTTTTTATATTTTTATTATGTTGAACAACTATGATAGAATTTTTTTCAACACAAACCACTATCTTCATGATAAGTTAAAAAATTGTTATTTTAAGAATGATATAAAAATTTAGTGTACAATATATAATGTTGTGGATCATTATTTAGTAGTCTAATTTATCTATTTTTTTAGTGCCTCAGTTCTTTTATTTTTTATTCGTAATAGTTTCTCCCACTCTTGAATCCCTTAATAACTCCATCCACTTCATTTCAACCTCAACAATAGATAGATTTTAATTCTTTTATTCTAGTAGATTAACCAAAAAACACATTTTTACCCCATGTTGTTTCTTTTCCTATCAAAATTATATAAAATGATAACTTACTAGTAATAATCACCAATAATATTCAAAGGATGGGTTCCCTTACTATAATTATCTATTACATTCTCCAGTTATTATAAATATCTTAGGATTATTTAATTACTTATTGATTAAAATTAATATTTTATTATCCTAATAGGATATATATATATATATGAATAAAAAGTGGGTTTAGGATAATTTTATAAAACAAAAT
Source organism: Viscum album (assembly GCA_963277665.1). NCBI lineage: Eukaryota > Viridiplantae > Streptophyta > Magnoliopsida > Santalales > Viscaceae > Viscum > Viscum album. The sequence continues at coordinate 76,122,858 of OY728155.1, read as the reverse complement.
TATGATGATGGAGTGAAATAGTTCATGAATTATTCAACGGATCATGCATACAACCCTTCTTATGATCCTTCGTATATTTTTATGTTGTTTTTATTTAATAAAAATTGGTCTTCAAGTACCAAAAGAACATTAGATTTTTCAGTAAATATATCATAGATATAAGTGGGGGACTAATCATGGAGAGAATCATAATTTACACTCTGATTGGGATGATGCTTCAATTTATTAATCATTTGACATGAATACTAGTGTAAATGATGATCGATATCTTATTGATGAAATGGAAATGAAAATCAAAGATGAAATTTGTGATTGTCCAATTTTTTGACATGTTAAATAATTGTTCTAAGAGACCATTATATACATATTGTAAAAAATTCAAAACATTTTCAATTGTATTGGAGTTATTCAAATTGAATGGTGGTAGTGGATGGGGTCACATCAGCTTTATTGAATAACTTGGTCTCCTAAATGATATGATTTGAGAACAATTTGAACATCCTTGTTGAATATATAATGGTAATATAATGCTACGTTAAATGCGAATTATCTCTCAAAAAATACATTTATGTTCCTATGATTTCATAATATAATTAAAAGACCCTAAAACAATCATATAATTCCCTATGTGTGGTGAAAATTGATAGAAAAAGTTGATTCGAGTCTTTCAAAATATGTGTGGTGGTTTCATATTATTCCATGGTATATACGACTATATTGATTTGAGGAAATTTCAAGACAATCGACCTGTAATGTTGATATAAGAATTGAAAATGGGAAATTATATTATCTATTTGGCTCTCCATATTGAAATAAAATTTATTATGAGTATTCTAAATTTTGAAATGTGATGTGAAAATTCTATATTTGGTTTTTTATTCATTTAATCTATACTTCTAGTTTATATATTAGTCTTCATAGTTCATGGCTAGTAATGTTGGTAAATTATAACTTTCCCACATGGTTAGGCATGCATTGAAAGTACATTATGTTATCTTTAAATATATATAGACAAAAAAACCTGGTAATGATATTTATGACTATTTAGTTCAACAGATCAAATATAAAAAACAAATATAGGATACAAGTGATAAAATGTGTGAGGCTCATAGATGTGATTAATTCACATTGAGGTCCAATTTTTATGGCATGATAATTGAATATATTTCGTATCAAAATTTTTCATGCTATTTAATAAAATGAATATGTGGAGTCCTATTTCTAAAAAATCCACACACTCAATTTGGTTGATCATTCCTCAATGTATGTGCTTTTTGGACATCAAATAATTTAGCTCAATAGAATAAATACCAATCTTGGACAATATGATTTGATTGGAATACTAAAAAAGGTACAAATCCATCTTCATTAACTGGTGATTAGTTGTTTGATAAATTTCATGATTTTGATTTTTCTGAATAAATTTTCATATATCTTTATTAAATTAGATTAAAAAATGTGATAAATACTATTTGAATTACCGGATTTGAATTATGTGTATGTGAGACATTTTCTAGATGTCATGCTTGTAGAAATTTTTTTTGATAGTGTTTTTGGAATTTTATGAAATGTTCTTATAAAAAAATATGGAATCAATGCTTGGTTGGATATGATATACATTGGTATAAGTGAATAATTTCTCCTCGTCATGGCTAAAATATGGAATTTTCTTTCTCCACCAATGTAAACATTATTCATAATAGAAATATTTCAGTTTTTTAATTTTGATAAAGGTTTAAAAATTCCATAGGAATATTAATCAAATATAAATAATTTTCATCAAGGAAAAATATGATTTTATAGGGTCTAAAATCCCTTGAATCTCATGTTGTGATCTAAGCATTTATTACCCTCTCTTTACATAAAATTCTTCCTTAAAATGAATAACTAACATTAACTAGACTGGGATTATTTTTTGAAGACTTATAATGAAAATTTGTAGACCTGGAAAAGTATAGAATCATGAATAAAAGGATTGTAATAATATTATGTTAATTAGAGAGGTTATAAACACCCTCATTATCTTATATATCATTACACATAATTGTTCTCATGAGTAGAGAGGTTCAATTATGTTATTTATACATTACATATTTATGAACCCCATTGAACTTTTGATGAAGCTTACTAAAGGGTACATTACGAATCCGATTGGGACAAAAATATTTATTGTAGATCAATATTTTATTGAATTTGTTATTGAATTCATTATTGATTACCTATTATATATTTATATAATTTGTCTTGAAAAGTATTGTCACAGAAGATTCCATATGTGTGTGGGATTTATTGAAGAGAAGTTGTTACAATTACAATTACAGAGTTGGACAAATTTACCCTTACATTTTACATAAAAGTGAATAGGTTGATCCATAAGCTGTAGACTAGAATGTAATTATTTGACATTGGAATCAATTAAGGGATGAAGTATGGATATCATATAGACATGATCGACAATTTATAAGATGGTTCTGATACTATATTTATAAGGAGTTATCTAAATAATCAAATTCAATTATTGAATGAATTATATGGCTAGCCAGGGACTTATATCATACAATTATGTTCCAATTAATGGATATATATTCTATAAAAAATTATGTATGATGAAAAATAGTGGAGTTATGATTATGTGGTAAGTAATTCACGAATCCAGTTCCAAGGAAAAAATAAAATGTATAGAAATAAATAAAAATTTGGAATCATCAAAATTTTATATGAGTCAGATTATATATCAATTCAATTGTTGATTTTCTCAATCAAATGTTTTGACAATAGAACTGCAGTAAAAAATAGATGAATTGGGATTTGTGATGGTGAATTTCAGTTTGAAAGTGTATAAGGATGAGATTTTCATAATTTCATCACATATAGTGGAGGTATTTTATGTCTCAGATTCAAAAAATTGGAATTGTAGAATTATAATGATGGTACTTACAAAAAACCATAGATTCTGATGAAAATTTAGTTTTGGATGACACATTCATTGGGAGATCAGAGTCATTTCACAATAGTACTAATGTAGAACATACCATGAACATTATAGGGGATAACAAATTGGTAATTTTGATACAACTTATAGAATCCAAATACCTTTTACCATTATATAGAAAAATATCAATTAGAAGGCTAAAATATTTTTAATATACTATTAGTTTCCTCCTAATATTTTTTGTTCATTAATTAATTTATATAATCTAAATTAAATGTTTTTCTACTCAAGAAGATACTGACTTATATACAAGATAGTTTTAATAATTGTGATGTAGAACAAATAGATGATGCTAAAACTGTTCAATTATTATGGAATCAATAACATGTTGTTGAAAAAATAAGAACGATGTCACAAAACTATGTTAAGTAAAATTATGAAGTCATGGAGTAATGGTCTAAAACGTGATGCTAGTTGAAATAATTACGGCCAACCCATTGAACCCAATAGTTAAATGTTCATTAGTTATTATTTATTCCCAAATAGAATTAATTTTATGATTGATATATATACATGGAACTACATTGATCTTGTATTGATGAAAAAACATTGGGAAGATATTATGGTAAATTTAGGATATACTTTCTTCATTTTACCAAAATATTTTTAACAATACCTTCATTTGTTTCGTTATATCTAAAGTGATCATTTAGTTTAGAGTATTTCCATAATAAATTTGTCTTAATGGAAACTAGAAGAGCTCACAAGGCCTTCTAGACACTTCTTGCAAAGAATAATCTTAGGGATATTGTGCTTAATTTAAAGCCACACCAACTGATGACTTACACACACTTTATAAAGCATGATATCTTGAAATATTTTTCATCGCAATGGGATATCATTTCTGGTGAAATGTAATCAATTATATTCTATTTTAAATTATTTATTTTATAAAAATTTACTCATAATTGTTAAATTATGAAATATTAAAGAAGTGGTGAAAAAATATTACATGAAACAAAACCAATGTACCCATACAATCAATAAAGGATAGTGTACACTCAACAAGAATAGAAAATTGAATATTTATAAAATCGACAATAAAATATTTACAGGATATGAAACAATATATTAACTTTTTTTTATGTTTTGATATATGAATCAAAATCAAAATCCGCTTCCTTCCCATGTCTTGTTACATGTAAGGGGGAAAACATAATTAAATATTGTGAAATAGCAGATGAAAACACATGAGATGTATGAAAAAAATGTGTATGTTTGGAATAATATTTATTCATTATGAGGTAATGAAATTTTATATAAATATATCTATTTATGTTATTATGTTTTCATATTTTTTAGACAAAAGAATCAAAATTGTCTATACCAGAGGACAAAATACTTTTAATATCATTTAAATGGATAAAAAAATTTGGCCATGTTATAGGTTCTATTTTGGAGAGTCATCTCAATCATATTTCTAGATGAAAAATTTGTAAGGAGATACATTTGAGATTATAAATGGACTACATGAGAAAACACATTCTTTCAAATATTTTATTTTATTTTCATGTTTGATGGACTATTGCATATTAATGGATCAAAGAGGGCCAAAAGTGATTAAATGATCAGTACATGAATAAGCATATGACTGCACCATGTTTGATGCATTCCATTCCAATAAAACTCTAACCATATCCAATGTAATCAGTTTTTTCATTAATAAAATTTAAATATATGAATAATGCAACTTTTGATAACAATATATCCCTAAAATTATGTAGGCTAAAGTTATATGTGATTTATATCTATTAACAACCACATTTCTCCTTATCGTTAGGGATATAGTGTATAATATCAGCATGTTACACAAACTAGAACTCCCAAAATATCACATGAGAGTGTGGATTGAAGTATCTTAAGAGCCAAAATATGAGTTTCCCATTCTTTTTGATGATCTATATCATACCACAATTAATGATGTTATTGGAAATGTTGTTTTATAGCTGTCTAATCTTATAATGATACATGTTGTATTCCAATAATTGTATTATTTTTTTTATTAGAAAACTCAATAGTAGTTAATCGAAAAATGTATAAAATGATTTATGGTATTTCAAATGGGAATATGAAAGGGGAAATTGAAAGTCAAATTATGATAATATATTCAATCCGCCCTTAAAACAAAAGATCCTTCCATGAGTACCTTCTCCCTGCCAGTTACAATGAATTATATTATAACATTGAAAGTTCTTGTAGACACCACATTCAAAGATTAAGATATTTTCAATATAAAAGATAATGAATAAATATTTGTAAATTTCATTACCTATGAGGTTTCTTTGGATAATATAATTCAAATTATCATGTTTTGATGGATGGGAGTCTCATTTGGGAATATATACATGTGTGAAATTTTCATAATACCTCTTTCCAAAAAATAATCTAATATTTTTATTAATTTTAAAAAATATTCATATTTTCACTAAGACATTATATTACTAATATATAAATGTAAAACCATATGAATCACTATTTGGATTTACAAATATCTATATCATTTACATGTATGAATTTTTATAGGAAGTCAATGAGATTGATAAGAAAAATTATGAAGTATGAATACTATTTGAGAAAAAAATAATAACCACTTTAGTATTTTTGATACCTATAATATAGACATAAAAATTGGAATCTAATTATATAAAATAAATTTTTATTTCATTTCATTACTTATTTTTTATTTATAAAGAACTATATTCTAATCCAATTAAATTTTGATATGACAAATCTTCATTTTTTTGGATCCAATGAATTCATTTCCATTAAACCGGCCACACATGATGTTTATTGTGAATTTCCAATTCACAATAATAAATATTTTACATATTAAAATAAAATTATTCATTTATATTTCTATTTTAATGATTATATTTTTATGAAAGGGATATTAGTAAATATTAGATAAATCCTGGTATTAGGTTTATCATAAAAATAATAAGCATATGGATTTATTCAAAATCAAATAGATTAAGGTATATATAGAAACCTTTCACTCTTTAAACATATTTTAAAACAATTCACTAATTTTGGTAAAAGGTTCTGTAGTTTCCAAAAAATGATAACAATAATGAATTTTGATATTAGGATTTCAAATTTATGAATGATTTGATATACCACCAAAACACTAGCTTCTCTCAATTGGTAATTCCTAAGGGAAATTAAAATTCCATTAATAATATTTATTAACCCTTTGTTTTTATATATATTATTAGAATAAAAATATTTCCAATAATATAAGAATTCAAAAGAATAATTATATTCTCTTATAGATGAGTTTGAAGAGTAAATGGTTTTAGAATGTTTCACTTCAGCAAATTTAGGTTATTACCTGTTATGTTTACGATCTAGTATGATCTATGAATTTAAAGATACATTTGTGATGTGAATCATTAGTATCATAATTCTTGTATTATTTTCTTGACATGTTTCTAACAAATAATTATAATAGAGTGTTATGATATATGGATTCCAATAGAACTTTTAACATGTATTAAGCTGTTCTTTTCCCTTAGAAATAAGACTTTGAGTATATAGATGAGATAATAGAGATTGGGGAAGGGGTCAAGAATGTATACAGACATCACCAAAACGTTAATTCACACTACTTATTTAGTTAAGTTCTCCACCAATTTTTCTTATATTTTAATGTTAATTTCCTTATCATTTTCATATGATACATAGTGTTATTTATATGACTCGAATAATGTTGTTTTTGTTTAAAATTGACATTTTAGTTCAAAATCCACCTGACATAATCAAAATAGAAAAATTGAATTGTGATTATTAATATACATTACAGAACTGATCCATTATTCATTCAGTATGTGTATAAATAATACACACCTAAATTTAATACACAATATGTCAGGTAAGAATCATTGTGTGCATTTTTCGTATAAAAGTGACATTTTAGTTTAAAATGAATGTGACACTCTTAATAAAAAGAAATCAATTTCATATTGTTTTGAAACATTATTATAATGATCTATAATTTTTTTGGGATGCATATGAACTAACCTAACCTCAACACAATACATAGTGTCCAGTATGACTCAATATTCACGATTTTAGTTTAAAATTGTCATTTTAATTCAAAAAACATTTAATAAACTTAGAACATAGAAATATCATTCTCATTATTTTGATACAGCAAAAAATGACCCATAAGTCATTTGTGATGTGTAAAAATCAACCAAACCCCAATCTGGTGAATGTTGTTTCTAGTATGAATCAAACTATATGTTTTTAGTTCAAAATAGATATCACATACTCATAATTGATGAAACAAAATCATATTATGTTGATACATTAGTAAAAAAATCAATAAGTCATTTATGTTGTATAGGGATCAAGCACACATAAATCCTATACACGGAGTATTCAGTATGAATTAATACGAGTATTTAATTTAAAATTTTATTTTATTTAAAAATACATGTGACATACTAAAAACGGATAGAAAACATTCATGCTATTTTCATATATTATAATAAAAATTCTTATTTCATCTATGATATTTATAAATAATCTAATCTTCAATATTATACATAGTGTGTCCAGTATGACTGAAAGTGCGTGTCTTCTTTTTGAAATTGAATATTTAGTTCAAAAATAACGTGGCATACTCCAAATTTATTAAACAAATTCATATTTTTTTGATACTTTATAACAATTATCCATAATTCATTAATGATGTGTGTTAATCAACCTCGACATACTACAATGCATATTGTTTTTATTTTATAATATATAGTGTATTTCATAACATAGATCAGAAATTGAAAAATTAGAAAACACATTAATTTTTTTTGATTCATTTGGAAAATGATTTAAAATTCATTTTTGAATGGTAAGAATAAACCTCACCGCAATATGATACACAATGTTTCTAGTATGGATTAAATAGTGGGTTTTCATTTTCAAATTGAAATTTTGGGTCAACACAAAAAACAGAAAATAAAAACAAATTAAAAACATTCATATTATTCTGATACTATATATCAATTATCTAAAAGTCATTTTTATGTATAGGAATCAAAGCCACCACAATCTGATTCATGGTGTGTCTGATATGACTCAATGTGGATGTATTTAGTTTAAAATTTACGGTTCCCTTAAAAAACACCACATACTCAATATAAGAATAAACATTCGTATTTTTCAATAATTTATCGTAAAGATGATTAACACATTTATGACATGTAAGAATGAACCACAACTCAATCCTAGATATGGTGTGCCGATATGACACAATGTGTACATTTTATTAAAATTTTTATTTTTGTTCAAAACACACATGACATACTAAAAAAATTTAAAATTAATTCATATTATTTTAATGCATTATTAAAATGATCCATAAGTAATTTTTTATGTATAGTTATCAACCACAAACCAATTTGACAAATCATGTGTATGGAATTAATATAAATACGTGTTTTCATTATAGAATCTCCATTTATGTTTAAAACAAATGTTTCATATCCAAAAGTAAAAAAATATTAGGTTGTTTTCAAGATTTAGGAAAAGAATTCATAATTCAATTATAATGTGTCAGAATTGTTCAGACATTATTCTGACATAAGATTTCATTGGTATGACTCAAATATCAAGTTTTCACTACAAAATTTTCTTTTATTTTAAAATGCATCAAATATCCAAAACTAAGTAAAATATCTCCTTTTATTTTCATAATATGGGGAAACAATACATAATTAATTTGTCTTGTATAGTAATTTAATGTATCTCAATATGATAGATGATGTGGTACATATAACTCGCAATCAGTGTTTTCAATATTGAAGTGTTGTTTTAGTTAAAAATGTGTGTCACATAACCAAAATATAGGGAACAAGGTATAATTATTTTAAAATTTTATGAAAATGATCTATAATTCATTTTTAATGTATATGAATTAACCACACATCAATCCACCAAATTATTCAGTCGGTAATACATAAGGTGTGAGTTTTAATTATAAAAGTTCTTTTTTTTAAAACATACATCACACAGCCAAAACCAAGAAAATTTGGTCATATTGTTTTAAAACATTATGAAATCAAAGTAATATTAAATTGTTTCAAATATTTATTGACCACATTTCAATCTGACACACGAAGTGGTTGGTGTGACTTGAAGTGTGTGTTTTCAATATAAATTTGACATTTTTCGTTTAAAACTCATAACACATAGCTAAAACCAATAAAATGAGTTTTAATTGTATTCAAACATTAGTAAAACAATCCAAAATTCATTTTCGATAGGTACTAGTCATTTCATATCAATCTAATTCAGGTTGTGGATGATATCACTTAAAGTGCATGTTTTTAATAAAATTTTCATTATAGTTTAACACGTGTACCACGTTTCCAAAACTAAGAAAATGAGCTCAGATGGTTATAAAAAATTATAACAATGATATAAATCATTTTTGATGTGTATGAATTAACCACACATAAATTTGACATATGGTAAACTGATTAAACCATTTATATATATATACAAAATAATTAAAAATATAATTAGGCATCTATTGATTATATAACATTAAAATTAAAATTTCCTTAATTTTTATTGATTTTTAGGTTTTATTGTAGTGAATTTATTTTTTATGGAGCTCAATATTCAGGGAATGTCTATTGTAAGAGTTATGATTTTGTTTACTGGTAGTATTTTGTTTGGATTAATTGTAAATATCACATCTATATAATTATTTTGGAATATAATTTTTGAATTGAATTGACGGTGCAATGTTATATTTTTATTTCAAAATTATTTTTTGTATATTTGTATTTCTATTTTCTTTATTCCAAATATTTTACTATTATAATGTTGTTGGAGCTTTGCAGCTCCTGCGTAGCCTTTTTCAATGTTACCAACAGTGCTGATAAAGGCCCCCATTATCAGTTCATGTAAAAGTATTGACAAAGGACCCAATTCAAATCACTGCAAATAACATAGATAAAGGGGACCCTTATCAAAAAAATTATAGTTTTGATCAAGGAGGACAATATAAGTGATTGTCAAAGCATTGACAATGTTTGAATGATTTTAACATCGTTTATGTTGTCAATCATTTTTTTGAACTCAAAAATGCCTTTTTAGGGTTCTTAGAATCACTATATGTAACAACAACTAATTATTCATTGTTATTTAAATATTAATTATTTATTATTTATTAAAATGTTTAGAAATTTAAAATTATCAACTAGAATTTTTATTGTTTATTCCAAAAGATCTTATTTTTTTATTTATTCATTATTCAATAAATATTAATATTAAATAATGATTATCAATTACAAATTACTAATTATCCTTAATTTAATAGTTTAAATATAATTTTACTGATATATATTTTCATAATAACTATTCATTTAACAAATATTTTGTAGTTTATTATTATTATTTTTTTAGAATAACTAATTAATGATTGTTTATTTATATTTAATTTTTTTATTATTTTATCCAAAATGTGTAATAATTAACTAATTTTTAATAATTTTCTATTGTAATTTTTTTAATTAACAAATAGAAGCTATTATTATATTAGGAAAATTATTAACTATATACTATTTAGTAAATATAAATTTTAAATTAATAAAAATAATATTAAATTATTATTATCAATTTACTCATTGTTAATTAATGGGAATTACATATTCAAAATAAATTATTTGTAAATTTTAAACATAAAATGTTTGTAATTGAAAAGTTGATAACAATTAATTATACATTTTTATCAATTAAACATTAAAATTAAAATTTATTGATTATTAGATAAAAATAGAAAAAAAAAATTTTAAAAAATAATTGTAAAATATATATTTTCTATTTCAAACATATTAATTATTAATGATTAATATACTTATAACTAATAATGATTAACTGGTAATGATTTTAAATATATTAATAAATCAATTAATATTCAATAGTACTAATTGAAAATAATTAAAAATTATTTATGAATTTATAATTATAATTATAAATGTCAATATCATGTATTTTAATTACTCGTATATTGTTAAATAATTATTTATTTGATTAATTTGTTATTTCTTAGTTGTTGTGTCATATGATAAATATATATTAAATGTGCATAATAAAAAATAAATTGCGAATAAATGTAAAATATTATTTAAAATATTATTTTTTAATTTTTAATGACAAATAACTACTTAATAATGTCTAATTAACAAATTAAAAATACATCTAAAGAAATTAAATTTATAAACAACTACAACAACAATCATTAACAATGGCTATAACTATCGTTCTTTGTTAGTGAAACATATTAGTCAGGTGTTTACATGGTTGTGGTGCCCCTAGTTCATTGACCTACCACCATGCATAAATCAATAATGGTCTCCATAACCACAGTTGTAGACTAAGACCATGGTAAAATTTCATATTCCATGGGTTGTGGCCCTTGGCCAATAATCAATTTTCTATCACATATACCTTTTAGTATGATATGCATTATTTCCCTTTGTGTAAAAGCTAAATTACACACTAATTATTTGAATACAGTCATATAATTTAATTCAAAAATATATATCCACATATATCTATTAGTTTTAATTTTTAAATAATAATAATTTAAAAAACCCACTGACACACATAAACTATTTTTAAACATCTTTACAAAAATTGAAGTACCCATAATTTGTGATTAAAACATATAACTCGGTTCAAGTGCGATTGTATTTTTTCATTCATTAAAAAAACATTGTTCTAGGATTGACCTTCATGATTTTTAATTTCTCTCTAATAAAATATTGGTTGTGTTCTGCATAAATTGGAACTCTCCTTTTTTCCATTCATCATTCTCAAGGATGTAAACCCCTCATTAGAAAATAGATAACATTTATTCTCCAATGAGAGAATTTTCATCTTTTTTCCTTTGCATCCTTCATAAACATACTTTGAAAAAATTTATTTTCATTAATATATATGATTTCTGGCTAATTTTATATATGTTAAAATAATATCTATAAGAATCATTTGCACTTTTATGTAAAAAAATAACATATTTTTTAAAATACATGTATAAAAAACATTAAAACTATTATATATAATATTTTTTGGATTTTGAAAAACTAAATAAGAAATAAATATATGTTACATATAATACTAAAAAATTATCCATAAATTATTTTTCTAAATTCCATCCTCATGAATTGTTTATATCTCATAAATTATTTCTATATTTTTCTCATAAATATTCTCTATTAATCATCACACGGAAGTAGGATTGTCATATAAATATCCATTTTCGAAATATTTTTCATCACTAACATAATTTTTTTTCATCTAAAATAATAGAGCACTGCATATTGGATGGATCAAGATTAAAGAATTTTTTTCTTGTGTTTCCATGATAAAAGGATCAGTAGTCCATTCCAAGCTATTCATATTAATTATTATTATATCGAATTCAGTGTGTCTAACACTATTGTAACTTATATAACATATTTTTTTAAACAGATGAACTGGAAAGTTAATGCAATTAGACTCTAATATTTTTTCAATGACTGTGTAACATAAACATGATGTGGAGATTGGGTTTTAGCCTTTGGTACTCAGAAAAATCAATTCTTAAATAAAAACAGTTACACTACTACACGAAATTTCCTTTATATTATCATGATGTTTTGTATTAAATGTGTAAACAATAACGTCATATGTATACCTTGTTATCAATTTTAAACATATATTTACCACTAACCATTGAATTGTTCCTGATGCATCTGATCTATTAAGAATGTTCTCTATAAACCAGGGAATAAAAGGTTTTGATATGATCATTGAAAAAACATATATATTTTTTCAATAGATAATTTTTTAGCACAAAAATAGGAATATATATATATAAGAATCATCTATGTTATAAAATATGTTTAACAGTCCCTATTATTCCTATTCAACAATCTACAATTTTACTTTCACAAAATGGTTCCCCTTTTCCCCATAATTCACACGTTCATGGAGACATATAAGACAACCAATTTGTTCCATGATTGACATGTTTCTTTTAAAAAACATGGAAAAATACTAAGAAATTTTCTTCTCAACAATGGTGGCTCCTGGTTAATATGGATTCTTAATATATCCCTTCAATATCTTAATATTACTTCTGAAATGATATGTCTACCATGGATATATAGGTATGCAATGAATTATTTTTCACTAAAAATTATCCATTATAAACTTCAAGATATCACAAAATTTTTTAGAAGATACATTTCTAGTTGGAAATGTATAGAAACTGTATTATTCTCCAAGTAATTCAATTAATTTAAAACAATCCGTTTGTTACATATTGAATTGAATAAATTAAAAAATTCATGATATTTATTTTAAAATTGATTGTAAATATTATATTCAAGGAAACATCAAGGTTTTCTTCCACCATGACATTAAAAACATGATATTTCATGTATTTCATCCTTAAAACTTGATTTGAAAAAACAATGTTTATATTTAAAGAATATCCTGATGCCACATTAATACCATGGAGATAATGAGAAAATATAATTCTATCCATATCAAATAATTTATGACAATATATAGTATGGTATTTTCATCCTCTATTAAGAGTTGGAGATAACTCCAAATGTATTCTGATTGAGAGTAATTCCAATGATCCATTCAAACCATATTTTATCTTTCCTTTAATATATAACAATATTTTAATCAATTTTTCTCGAATATTATTATCTACATATATGAAATAAATTTTATCTTTGACCTCATGATATCTCAAATAATTATTATTAAAATATATTTATTGTTTCTACAAAATATTTCTATCATTATCAGATTCATGTGTCTTTCAAAATGAGACATAAATTTTTTGATTCTATCATAATACTGATAATCAAAAAATTCTTTTTGAAGTTGTTAATTTCTTATAATCCTTTGAATTAAATTTTATAATCATTGATATAAAGTGGTCCATATATAATTGACTCTGATAAACCATGTATATTGTTTTATCTCCATTCATGGATTATAATATGAAGTCAATTATTCGAAAATCCATCCATATTTATACCCTTTAACATTTTATACACACAAATTTCCATAAAATGAGAAGTCATTTATTTTAAAAATAATCAGGGAATGCCGTATAATATTTTCAGTTTTATATGAATCATAATATTTAACACCTATTTCAAAATAAATTTTTAAATCATGAATAAATGGTGACATGAAAACATCAAAAAAACTTACACTATGTTTGTGGTCTAGAAATCAGTAAACTCAACATTATATATTTATACTTCCTAAACAATTCAGGAGATAAGATGTAAATTACTAATAAAAAAATGTATTTGACCAAATTTTTCTTCTAATAATTCGATATGGATCCATTCAATTATTTCGTATTCCACGTATGATATTTATAACATTATTTTTTAATATAGAGAACTATTGATCAAATTTCATCCAATGATGAAAATTAGCAGGATGAGATAAGTTTGAATCTAATATCCACCCATATAAATGATATATTATACATTTTACACTATTTTATACATAAAATAACCATTTCAAATGAGTAATTATATGAAGATACCAAATTTCCTTGGTAGTGGACTTTCCAACAACTAAATTGACATGTCCTTTTTCATTAAACCTATTCAATGATGTGCCCTATTAAAGAGACAATAACAAAAATTTATATTCCTTACTATATATAACATAGAAATTTGGTTATTCACGTATATTATTGTACCCAAAATCCATCTTTCATAATATGTTATAGAATTTTAGTTTGAAACTATAAGATTGTTGTATTTGAAAATTATGACTAACAACATCTGTATAAATTATGTAATACTTTAATCACTCAATAAATTTTTAACCTTAATGTTATTGAATCCAATCACTATAAATAAAACCATAAATTCCCTATATTTGTGATAAAATGTTTTTCAACTTTACCCTATAGATGCTAAATTTTTTGTTCTTTACCAATTCATTCTACATCAATATCACAGATCATTTATTGAATTTGACCAAGCATAAAAAATTATCAATCATAATCATTGTTATATCTATAATTCTACCCAGTTCCACAATTCCTTATCAATGGGTTTTAACGCATCTTAAAATAGTGAAATATTAAATGATCATTGATATCTTTGATTTTCAACTTTATCATATTAATACATTTCAGGCATGAGAAAAATATAGGATGTTGTTTGGAACATATAAATTTGAAAATTATTAAAATACATAAAATCCTTCCTCATATAAATCACTAATTTATATTACTATAATCCATCTACTACACATTTCCCCAAAATAGAAATTGTGATTTGAAAATGTAGTATTTTTTCTGAATTTTATTTTTGAAATTTATTTATATAAAAAATTATTTCAAAAAAATATTTAAGATAGTATAATAAAAACATATTTGAAAAAATTACCACTTTATACATTTTTAATTATCAGTAAATAATAAAAAATCAAAACATACCATGCATTAAAAATTATCACCTAAATATATATTATGAACACTCTATATTAAAACATCATAATCCATTATATCTTCAAAATACTTGTTGAATGTTCATAAAAAAATAAAATATAGAACAATTAACAGGTAAACCAAAATTATTCATAAAAAATAATAATTTAAAAACTCAAAAAAAAAAATAAATCTAAAAAATCATTCATCAATTGAAAAAAAACTTTAAATGCAAGAAAAATGTAAACAATGAATGCAAATTGTGAATAAAAACATATAAATAGAAAATCAAATGGAATATTGAAAAAAATAATAAAAATAACTATGAAGCACAAAATTCGTAAATAGGAAACAAGAATCAAATATTGATATAAAAACGGGGAGAATAAATATATAGAAAATAATGGGATGTTCATGTAATGTGAATGAAATCACCAACAGAAAACTTCTAAGGTTGGATGATAGTGGATAATGAAAAATGATATAGATTTTAGGCCAATATAACATAGAATGAAAGATTAGGTTTGACTATTTTAGATAAAACAAATGGATTCCATGTGAATTAATGAATAAAAAAAGACTCATCCTGAAATTTCATAAATGTTTTTGAATGTTTTCACTTCAGTTATATAACAACTGACCTAGAAAACATTATTTATAATTTTGGTTATTAAAAAACCTACCCTAAATAGATACCACTAAATTTTTTAATGTTGGTTATATTTTAACTTGTATGAAAAGTTTGTCTTATAAATGTATTTATTATTATTGAAATACCATAGATCTCAATGGTGGGATGAATACAAGAAATAGAAATATGGATATACCTCAAAGGTTAGTGTCAATATCTTAGTTCTATAATCACGGAAATATGGATTCAATCAAATATAAAATACATTTACAAAATTTAGAAGAGATGAGTTTCACAATAAGGGAGATATGATGTTTTACTATTGATTAAATAGAATGAATTCCATGGATATATATTTAAACCCCCAAAGATTAATGGGAAAAGATAATTTGCTTCAACAACATCTAAAGTGAGGTTTGACTCTATAGGGTATAGTTTTAATGAGATATTCATTAATTGTGTGGAGTATTTTTATATGGATTTCAATCTCACCATGAAGAGAAATAAAGATGTCCTAAGTAATTCCTCTAGTATTATTACTAAGGGGAAGAATTACTACTCTAAAAGATAGTATGATATAGACAAAAATAGATTTTCTACTCTATGGTAAAATAATTGAGCTCAATAAGAGGTTCCCTAATAACCAATAAAAAATTACTCCCAACATCCATCCTTGAGTGAATTAAAACAAATATTGAGGAAAAAAAGAGAATGTTTCTAGTGCCAGGTAAAATGTGGATGACCACATAATGAAAAATATATCAAATAGAAAATATCTATTATTGATCTATTGTATATTAAAGAGAATATACATGAAGCATTCCAAAGTGATTCCACAAAATACACAGCAAGGAAGGGGATAAACATTCATATTGATGTTCCTCATAATAAGAAAATAATTTTAATGGTTAGAATTTATTAATTAGGAGTCTTATAGATGAGTTCTTGTAAATGGAGTATGTTTATTGTGAAAATGTAAATGAATCTATTGAAATATCATGAGAAAGAAACATGCTGAAACAAGTCATGGGTTATAAAAAATGATGAACCATGAAATGATAAATTGAATAGTAATAAGACCTGGATAATAAGGGTATGATCACTAATGAGTCAAGAGATAAATTTTAGTAACATAACAAATGGATGAATTGTTTCTTTATTGGTAAATAAAGAAAAAATTACAAATCCATAAATGGTAAGTCTGATGACAGAATGAAATGATATTTATTAATTTGGAATCAATTAATAGGATATACATGTTAGGAAGTGAAATATTACACCATGAATAATGTCAAGGAATATAAAGAGATTGATGATATGATGGAATTACATTCCTAGAATCAAAAAATTGTTAATAGAATGGTTTATATTGGAAGGTTGGTCCCCTAAATATAGCCTTATTTCTCAACACGATGAAGTGAAACATCCACTCTCCCTATTGTTATCTAAGAGTTTATATGATGTATTTCATCATTTGTATGTCACATTAGGTTTAAAATAATATTGGGGTAAATGAATGTCAAAATCAACATAATTAAACAAAAGCTAATGAAATCATCATTTGGAATAAGAGATTGACTATCACCATTTAGGAGTGTATATATTATTAATTGTATGGAGCTATAAAATCCATGATAATGATTCATCAAGAGATGGAATGTGGTTTTGTGACATGCTTCAGAGATCAAACTGATCACTGGATATTGTAACAAGTTGATATTGTGATTTCCATTGAGAGTTAGAAATTGATATTTCTATTGATGACAGATATTATCATTTAGAATTTGTAGTGATATTTTCTATAACACCTTATTATTTTGGAATCCAAAATTGAACATGAAAAAATAGAGAAGTTGGAACCAAATTATCTCCCATGATTTATTTGTATTTATTTTATATGAGATATCATATAACTATTTTAAAGATATCAAAAGTTTTAATGTATGGATAATTTTTAGGTTAAATATCAATACAGTATCAATAGATTATGATATTACTATTATATACATTTTTTAAAGGATGATATGAAAAATTTCATCCCTATTAAATAAGGATGGTAGCTCATGGATGAGATAAGATCATTGTTATCATGCAGATTATATGATGTAGCATTGAGAGCTAAATAAATGTGTCATCATTCCAATAGTTTCTATCAACCATTAATTCTTTAATATTTATCAATCATTCATAATATCTTATACCAAGATTGGTTTAAAAAACATATCATTCATAATGTTTGTATCTATTACAATTTGAATCGTTTCAATCAATTCATTTTAATTTTTATTCTATAAATGATTATTAAATAATATTTCTAGAATATTTTTTTCAAAGGGGTAACAGAATATGGTTTGTTGAAATTTATGGAAGTTTTTGAGTTCCATGGAATTCGATAGTCTTATAAACATTATATCATCTTTCCTAAACCTAGTCCTAATTTATTAGGCTTAGAGGTTTTCTTTATGGAATCTTTATAAGTTGAAATTCCACCCACTAATTATTTTTATAAATTCTATTATAGTAAAAATATTTTTTTATGTAGACATATTTACCAAAACTATATTAACATTTGATGAAATTATATAGAAGACAAAAAGTGTATTTGGGTCTAATCAGTGGACCTAACAAGTAGAAATGTGTATGAGTTTCATAATTGAAGGAGGGGGTAGTATCACATTATTGGATGTAAGGACCATGTTCACATTGCGGGAGAAGAAAAATACCAATATGAACCTCATTGGTATATGAAAACAAAACTTAATTTCATAATTCATTTTCTCAATGGTTTTAAATCATTAAATATTATGTATTCTAACATCAAGAATATTGGTGGAGAATGGTACAAGTGCATATTGTCTAAAGCATACATTATATTTTATTTCAATAGGGGATAATAAAAGAATCTATTTGAATTTATATAAGATGGATAAGTTATAATGATTCAATCTATATTATTAATCATAAATTAAAATGGAATCCAGGAAGAGATGGATAAAAAAAATTCATTTCAGAATTAATTCATTTAATAAGTATTTGTCAAATAAATATATGTCGATTGATTAATAATGTAGTAATCAATTGGATTGAATACATATTAGTTAATGGTGTGGCATTATAAAGTGATATAATATTTACAATATTTTCAAATCATTTATACTGTAACAATTATATATTCCAAACCATGTTTAGTATCATTAAAAAAGATAAACTAGTATCGATTTTGAAATAGGGAAATTTTATAAGAGTAATTAATGAAAATGGAAATGATTCATGAATGTTTTGATAAAAACCAAATATGCAGAGATTATTTTACAACAATTAGTATTTATTTCTTTTTGCCTGATTCATTTTCTACCCTGAAATTTTATATTGAATGATCCAATTTAAACGGTGTTCTTGATGAATTGAAAATGTTAATCGTCAGGTGAGATGGAAGTTTTCTTGATATGGGAATGTAACATATTTCATGAAGATTACAAAGAGTCTTATGTGAGAATGGAATGTATATCATTAATATACTGAAAGATAAAAGATATATTATAATTTCTATCATGACTATACTAATAGATTTAAGAGATGACATCATATCAATCTTGCCAATACTATGAGATAGATTGTAGTTATCCAATAGGGACGATAAATTATGTCATGACTCTACTAAATGAAAAGTTAATTCTATCCATGAAAGAGGATCATTGTGAGAGAGTTTCTCCATGAAATTATTGTGGAGTATATCCAAGACTATTGTGGCCTAAATTACATTATAAAGGAATCAGTCTGAAATTTGTTTCATGTCTACAATTGTATTTATATTAAAATGGAACAATGGTAGATGTTTGGGAAAAATCAATAGTATTTTAAATAGTGTGAATCTGAGACACCTCATGAATATAGTGTAATATAAGGGTTTATAAATAAGTTAAAATAATATAATAATATATTTAATATTTTTATGATGTTATGTGAAAGTGAATTTTTGAGGCCATCTCATCAAAATATGAAAAAGTAATATAATTATTCAAAAGGTTAGTAGTTTCATCAAGAATAATGTATTTTGATGTAGGGATGATTTGTATGAACCAAAAAATAAAAATGGGATATGTGTGATGGTGGTGATATGTAAGAAAATTGCAACACCAAAAGCCAGATGTTTAGTGGAACTATAGAGTTTCATGTATGGTCTGTGGCGATTGAAGTCGTTGAAAAAATTGGTGTGTAATGTCTATATATATAAGGATACCCAGAAAATTGGAACAAAAATTATTGCAGAAGATCCTAAAGATCAGGATTTATGAAATAATTTCATGATGTTTGTTTTTATGTGATTATATTTATAATACCAACTACGGTGTGAGGAAAATAACTTGTGCTAATATAATGAAATGAGTTTTGAAAAGGATAACTATTTCATAGAGTATTTTGTTTCTTGAAAATAATGGAAGTCTTTACGAAATATGATGATTTTTATGAAAAATAGAAGAGTTGAATGAAAATATTTTTTGGACATTCACAACATGTGAACAATATACAAACAGATTGGAGCTCTTTACATATCAAAACAAAATATGATGTTATTCCTTGAATAAAATTTCAATAATGACTGTGAAGCTATTATACTGGTGTTATTAATAACCATTTTCTAAAATAAAATTGTGATGATCAAAAATTACTAATCGGTGAAATATCAACCAGATAACATATTCAACCATCAGCATTTCAAAAATGATATTTCCATCTTTAAGAAGAGATAAAATGGGTATGAAAACAGGAGTGACACTTGGGGGATAGTGAGATAAACCTAAATCATGTTAATGGATTAAACCTAGGAATTGGGGTGACATAACATATATTTGTGACACAATTATACTTTTGGAATTCATATACTTCGACATAATTTTTTTTGTATTATCCTTTAACTATCAAAGTGTGTGTCAAAAAAGTAAAATTATTTTTTATTGTGTTCATGATTTACTTATGTTATAAAGAATGATAGTCAGTGTATATGGGTTAAGAGATCGCCAATTTCTTCAGATTTAGTCTAAGAAAAAAACATCCTTACTTAGGTCATCATTAAAATATAAACCCAAAAGTGAATCGACTAAAAGTTTCGGAAAATATTTGTTAGATAATTTAGAGATTCAATGTTATTTGGTGAAACAAGATAGAGTTTCTTACCCTAAATTAACCGAACTACTCATAGAATATCTCTCTAATTTCCCTTATTGATATAAAAAGTACATATGTTTTTATATTCCATGAGAGTTAAATAAATTTAATAACTATTATTCATAAATAATATTATAAAAATTTCAATTTGAAATAATATAGTTTTATATTCCTATAGTTATATCTATCCAACTGTATGTGAGAACACTCAAATAATAGGTTCCCTTTTTATGGTGATGTGGGAATTCAAGTTATCATGGAGATATGAAAATATTTTTTCTATAGATCAACTTAATGTGATCTAATATAAGGATAAGTTAGTAATAAATAAAATTATATTAGAGAAAGTGGTTTTTATATGTACATAGGCTGATTATGTTGAAGAATTTATGTAGCTTAAGAACAAATTTAGAAATGATTTATTTAAAATATTGAAATTTTTTGAAGATATTAATGTATTATCAGAATATATAATATTATAAACATGAGACTATTGAATATAAAAACAAATGAAATTTATAATTGAGAAAAAAATATAAATACACAATGATGTCATCTCTAAAGGGACTTTTCAAAATGAAAATTTCATAGATAGTAGAATAATAATAAGACAATGTGATAGACCTATAATAAATATACATATTCCAATGTATATTGGTTTATCATGTGAATACAGAAAATTTAGTTAGTAGTTTGAACTCGTGCATTTGGGTGTCTTTTAGAGTTGGTTCCTTGGAAATAACTAAACATATACATTCCATTACCAAAATATTAATATTTAAAAATATTTTAGAATATTATTATTTTGCATCTATATACCATTAATTGTATAATTTAATTATATTATATATTACATCAAAATTTTATATAAATTCCCCATAATAGTGTTAACCTAGATGCTCTATAAATGTATTCAGATTGTGAGAAAGGGTTGGGAAAAACCGATCCAGGGGCACTCCTGGATGGCACTACAATTCAGGTCGAGACACCTTTAACATGCCCTCCAACTGTGGGCTATATGCTTTCCCCCCATGGACTATGAGATGGATGTTCTCAAACGGGGCATCGAGTGGCTTGAGGCAAGCATCAAGGAGGCCTGGGACGTTACTGTCATTGAAGGGATTTCTGAGAAGAAGGATCCCAAGCGATTATTGTACTCTCATAGGAGTGTAGGGTGATGGAATGTTTGAGAATTAAATTGATTAAGAAAGGAAATAAGAATGCATATTTTCTCCATGCATGAAAAAGGGAGAGGAGGTCTGTTTGTTAAACCAAACCTGGCATTAGATGATAAATTCTTCACTGATGGTAGGGAAGTGGTAGGGGGCTTGGTGTTTGAATATTTTTAGGATATTCGTGTGGTTCTGAATCCAAATATGCTCCGGGGTTTCCAATTAGGGGGTGATGAGTTCATGGAGGGGATTTCAAACCTTGTTTCCTCTCAAGTTGGTGATATGATGAATTTTATTCAGATGAAGAGGAGATTCATGAAGCTAGGATGAACCTCAATCATGAGAGTGAAGCAGGCCTTGAAGGATTCTACGGTTATTTATAAGTGACCTCTTGGGAGTTGGTTAAGGGGGATATCTTCAATTCCATTTAGGATTTATGTAGAGGGGGAAGCCTACCCCAAATAACATCTTCCACAACTCTGGTGATCTTACCAATGATCAAGGATACCACCTCTCTTATACATTATTATCTAGTGAGTATGTGAAAAATTATTATGAAAATATTGGTGAGCATTATCAACAGGCGGCTATCAAGGTATCTCCTTTGGTGGATCTCCATAGAAAATCTTGGGTTCCTGAAAGATTTCCCTATCCAGTGAGGTATAGAGTTGGCATAAGTGATGCTGAGAGAAATTAATATCAAGGATCTAGGATCCAATATGGAAATCATGATGGATATGAATAAGGCGTATGATAGGATGGAATGGGGATTATTAACCGGGTCCTGAATAAGTGGAGTTTTTCTAGTGGGGCATGTGATATTATGTTTAGGTGTTTTAGTTTGGCCTAAATGGTTGTTTTGTGTATGGAGTGTATTAATGGTTTCATCAGTACGGTTCATGGAGTTCAACAAGGCGATCCATTATCCTCGTGTATTTTTATTCTAATGCATGGTACCATAAGCCGGTTGATTAGCATAGTAATTTCTAATGGGGACATACTTCCCTATAATAGAAAGTTGAGCCTCCCATAAATATCGCAGTTGATGTTAGTGGATGATACAATTATTTTCATCAATGTGGGGATGATATATGTGAAGGGAATTAACAAGATACTAAATATGTATATCTAGAAGAGTGGTCAGTGTATCAACAGTGAGAAGAGTGGATTCTAAATGTCCCATGGATGAAATTTGATCCAGATGGCTACTCTAGGTACCAGGATGGGTGTCAGTCGTGATTCGTTTCCCATGGAGTATCTCGGTACCCCTCTATCTTTAGGAAGAATTCATGTCAATGATTTTGTCCATGTGGTGAGAAGGATTTCAGGGAACATTTTAAATTGGTAAAACCACTATTTATCCGTGTGTATCCACATTTATCTTGTGAATAGCATCCTTTCAACCATCCTGGTGCATGCAATTTCTTCTACCAATGTACCAAAGGGGATTATAAGGTCCATTTATAAGGTTTTGGATCATTTCATATGGGATGTAACATCAGTCTGGAACATTCAAAGGGTATCTTAGGGGAAGTTGGCTCGCCCATTCTGGATGGAGGGATTAATGTTAAATGACCTGCAAACACAATTTTTTACATGAACATGATGTTAACATGGGTGGTCATCCAGTAATGTACACTGTGGGGGAATATTATGTCTCACAGTTGCATGGAAAATGCTAAATCATCGTCGATGAGTAGATCTCCAATATGGTTCTCGGTTCATTGAGTTATTCCAAACATTATACATCTCTCATAATGGATAATTGGGGTGGAAAACATTCTGTATTGGATTCAGAATGTTTCAGGAATGGCCCTTGGTTATATAAGATGTTTACACACTATGATCACCTTCTTGGTGGCGTAACATTACTAATCGTTCATCAGAGAATTTATGGATGCACCTCATCAGGAAGTTTTCAATTATGTTCTCATCTTCTCAGAGAAGGATCAGTGTGTATTCACACTCTCATATTTGGGAAAGTTTAACTCGATGGACATTTATAGGACAAGAGCTCATCTGGGATAGAAGGAAGGGTGGAACGGCCTGGTATGGGGTAATATGATTCCTAAAAAGTATAATTTCCTCTCATGGAGGATCTAGAACCGTTCCATTCCTTCCGATGACAATATGAAATGTCTTGGTATCAGCACGGAGTTATGAAGTCATTGATGTTCAAACAAATGTGAAAATATTATGAGACATATATTATTCGAAGGGGACTAGGCCTGTCAGGTTTGGAGTTTCATAGGAGAGTTCATAGGGTAGTACTCTGAGGCTACAAGCTTTGATACCTTCATGGAGAACTGGTTTTAGTGAGTCAAAAGTTCTCGGAATGAATCAATAGTGAGATCTAATATCTTCAAAATCATCTATTGGTTCTTATGAAGCGAGAGAAATTAGTATAGAGTTTAGGGTATTACACAAAGGGAAGAATCATTATAATCAAAGTATGGTGAATCTTGGGTGATATGTTTGGCATTGCTAGAAACTGGATGTATGCTTCCGCTTTATGGTCGATGTACATGCTTCAAGCCGCAACCCAACAGACATGATTTAGCCCACATCGGCAATGGGTCCAGTGGATCCCTCCAAGGGTTGGTATTAAAATAAATATATATGGATCTTATATTTACGGTTAGATTCGAGGTGGAGGGGTGGTTCAGGATTGAAGAGGTAGTTTAGCCCCGCCATTTATGGCACATTACTGGAGTGCAATATTCTTTGCAGGTGGAGGCCAATGTTATTCATATAGGCATCACCATGTTCTGCTAGAGGGATATTTACATTTCACTAGTGGAGACTGATTCCATTATAATTCATGATTCCCTTCATGAAATAGTTAACATACACTGCTCATTATCCTACACCCTTTGAAAATGTAAGGCCCTCCTAAATAGTAGATCTAGTTCCACCATCAGATGGGGAGAGGGAAATAAGGTGGTAGATAACAAGGCTTCTCTAGCGTCCCTTGGTATACTGGTCATGTGTCTTTCTAACATTTCTCAATTTAATCCTAATGGGGTGAACCTGATTCATGATGATGAACTTCACGTCCATTGCTTACGACCTCCTTAGGCCATGTTATTTCTGTATTGTATCCTCCTTTTGAATAAAAATTTTAATTTTGTGGATGATGATGATTTATTATCAGGTATTGGAAACTCAAAACTAGTTGATACTTATTATTAATATTTCATCTATATAAAATATCCTGGAGAGGTGGTGACGAGTAAAGACTTATAAATCCAAATTCCGTATTTCATATTTGTTATTTTATATCATAAAAAATGGTCCTATTTATTGGTATTTACACATGTATTTTATTTAATGTATATCATGGATCATGTACTTCAATGCAATGATGAAAACCATGTTGATAGATGCTCAGTGTGAGGTTAGCTAAATCGGGTGTGTCATAAATTATATCAAATTTATTGAATATGTAATAAAAGGATTTGGCCCTTCAATGTTAATGGAATATAGTATATATTTCCCATTAATTGAAAGTGAACTATTTGATTAATTAAATTCTCATGGTAATTCATCATCAATTTCTTGTCAATGAGTCCGCGAAATATAAATCTGGCATATGGGTTGTTGATAGAAATTATACAGCCTTATGGATTAGATATTAATTGAAATTAATTCTATTTTGGGGTAATATTCATATGTGGGTATTTTGGTTAAAAAATATCATTTTTATTTACATCTTAACATATATTTATATCGAAGATAATCATATAATTTTCGAATGTTTTCATAATTCATTAAATAAAGACACCTCAAGGGCTACAAACTACGATAATATATAATATAAATAAAATTATATATGAATTTAATACTGTGAATAATTATAATTCCTCACATATTTAATAATAAATAGTCATTATTAGTATATTTTCAAGTTCAATAACCTGTTATTTATGTTTATAATACATTTTATTAGAATATTATTTAACAATATTCATTCATCATTTTTGTGTTTATAATATTTATTATACGATTCAATGTATGATATATTTATATTCATTTATATGTAAAATAATTTGTCATTATAGGTTTGAATAATTTCAATGACTATGTATGGACTCAGTTAATAACCTGATTGAAATAGTAAATTTTATTTAATATAATTTAAATAAATATTCTTTAATTTATTTAAAAACTTAAATTAAAATCACTATGATTTAGTTCATGTCAGGGAATATGAATTTTTTTTTTATTAAATGAAATTTAGTTTGCATAGAATATCTTAATTATATGAATTTTCCCTATATGATTACAACTTAATTCAACCTAATTAATATAATCAGACTTATATCACATTAGATATAGTAGGAGTTGGTCACATTGGGTTCCCTGAGGAAGAATCTATCAAAAACCTAGATATAACATCCCAATTACTATCTAATGACTGATCAATGATCCTCCCCTCGCTTTGAATCCTAATAGAATAACATAACTTGATCATCATTGACTAAATCTCGGTGATTAGTTTCTCTATAGAAGAAAAAATATAATAAATAATGAAATTTGATCTAAGTGTTGCATGTCTGGATAATCAGAGGGATCTTATTTTTGATTCTCTATCCCAATGATGGTACAAAAATAGAGGATATAATATCGATCAACAATAAAAATACTTATCATGTTCAAATCTATGGTTTTCAATAATACACTATGTTTTGGGTTCTTTTACAAATATATATTGATCATTAAGAAATGGACGTTAGTAAAATATCTAATTCTAAATTTGGTTTAGGATAGGTGTAGTAGGTTATTATATTGTATTCTTTAATCCACAATAATAATTTTATTGTGCTTATCCTTTTAATTTCATTATTTTCAAAAAAAAATTATGATTTAAAATAATAGATAAAGAGATTAATTAAAGATGGATTATAATGTTTTTAATAGGTGAAACATGTTAATACAATTCAAACCCCTATTGAGTCATTATATTATATATTAACTTAGTGTCATAAATGATATCTAGATGCATCACCTGTTGATTGACATGAAACACCTAAATTTATGTGATATCAATGATCCAACTCATTTTATATTTTTATCACAACAATTTTTATTATTCATAAACTGATTCATTTTGTATTACAGAAAATATTATATCCTAAAAATATTTGAATATCATGTAAAATTATTCCATTTATATATTCAAAAATATTTTTTGATCAAAAATAATGAAATATAAATCCATTCCATTAGGAATAAATCTAATCAATCATAAAAATCTCTTGTGGCTTCTGTTAATAAATAAATTTATATCCCTGAATGTCAAAATGTTACTACACAAACACTAGGTTGTATCCTAGTAGTTTTTCAATGTATATTTTGTCCACGAAAAATCATATTAATAATGTCATATACAAGTTTATGATTTTTATATTAAAACCAATTGAGTTGGAAATTAAAAAAAAGGTGTGAAGGATTAAACTGACACCATATGGACAAATGTATCTATAATAAAAATATGTTCTATTTGAGCTATGATTTAATGAATAATCCTTTCCTTCACCAGTTTAACATTACTTTTATTTTAATATGTATTCATTAATACAAATTTTTAATGATTTATCATTCAATTATCCACCCTAGTAAAATCTAAATATTTATTATAATAGGTTCTATTAAGAAATATATTCATGAACATTAGTCAGGATTCCTCATTTATCCCTCATTTAATGATCATGGTTACACAAATTTGTGAAAAGAGTATGTTTGAAACATTATATATGTTGGGTTTTTATTGGGGTTGTCTAATAATCGATGATAATAGACTAATTGATTTCAACTCATGTTGTCACCATTATGTCTATCACAAAAAAAAAACAATGGGGATTAAGCCTAAAAATCCCAAGCCCACCTCCATAGGCCAATGGGTGGTGACACATTTTGAAATAAATAACTAATTTGGTAAGAAATTTCATAAATTACCTGTATGAACACATCAAACTACCACCCCGCATTAGTATAAATAAATACAAATAAAATATTAAATATATAGATTATGAACTATGCCTATAAAAATTACAGTAGAGTATAAGAGTATGACTATGAAAACTGAAAATCAAAAATATTCAAGATACACCCCCATCCAAAAAGATGTCCCAAACATAAAAAACAGACAAATAAATGATGAGATATACTAGAACTGAATATAAATTCTTTGACCACCATACACTATCAAATTCACCAAGTATCTATAATATCATAAGTTATCAACATAGACCTATCAATAATATTCATAAGACATAACACATGTGGGAAAATACCATGCATCAGTGAGTATATAGATACCCAGTAGGATTCCTAGAATGATAAAGGGGGGTTTGTAAGTGACACGATAGTAATAGATAGATATATTAACCAAGTGAAATAGAGTAACCAAATCCGACAACATATATATATATATATATATATATATATGTTCTAAAACAAAAGAAACTCAAATGGTATTGAAAGGGGATGTCTATCTGACATTCCATCAATGGATATAACATAATACATACAAAAAGTCCCTCACATATGCCCGTAATCTCACATTTCTAATCTGAGATGTAATTGTCTGGGGGGGGGGGAACCTTTCCACTACACTTCTTAGTCGAGAGGGAACAATTTCAAAGAAGAGTATTTGCACACTAGTGCATCCAGGGGTGACACATTTTATAAGAGGACCAATTTTCTATCTGATTGGGGTAAAACATGGTACATAGGGGACCTGCGTTGTGCTATTTCGAGGGAGTTTCACTCAATGTATGGATGATCCATTCCATATATGATAAGGGTTACCAATCAATATATAGGGGACCTTCACCCAAATTTGCTAGGGGGAACCACTTAATGTAAGGATTACCCAAACTCTATCCAATAGGGTTCATTACTCAATCGATAGAGGACAGATGCACTATATCATAATGGGTTACCACTCTGAATATAAAGGACCCACACCCTAATTCCATAGGGGGTACCACTTTAATGTTCCTTACTAATCATTATCCTTTTCAAGCACATCCTAAATAAGTGTCATGCTTGGAATATGTCACATCATGTCTCAAAATACAAGATGTTGTACACCATCACGTTCAATGAAAAAAACACCCAAGATAGGATAATTGTGAGATAAAATCTATGTCCAAACAAAGGAGATATGATATATAGAAGTCTCCATGAAAAGGATGAAGGGAAACACTATGTGTAAGGGGACCCACACGTCCTATGGTCCCACTACACTGCTTGGTCGTGTCCCTATCGATATACTAATCACAACATGTGTTCCATATATGATGTATAAGTGGAGTACACAACATAATTTTGACACCTGAGGTCCTACCCATTCTCTTGACCATGTCCATGTACTATTAATAGTTTACCTCAACTTTAGTACACTGTGTGTCCTCCCGTATGAGGTTCTGCATGTGCTATAAGTCACGTCCATGTACTCGTATTTGTGCTTGTATACTTCAGTACAAGGCGTGTTCTCCCATATAGGGGTTGAACTATGTGTGCCTTTCAAATGGATTGTCTACATAGAGAGAGTCACTTTGGGTATATCCCATCCACATTTCATATCATTCTTATCATTATCAAAACCCATGCACTACGACCAAATGGACACTACATTGAGTGTCTTCATTACATTACACGTCTTTTTGTCATGATTTCTCAAAAAGTCAAATATACTTATGGTTTTCTATATCCACCCACATCTGCCCATATCTGGCCTCCATGCTACACAAAATTAGTGGAGAAGGCCTCCAATCATTGGTTCTGACTATCCGAGGGCTGGAAAACATTTTGCAATTCATCCCTAGGGTTCACTGTATAATCTACATGCATCTTTCATCATATCGATCATCAATTCGGGTCCCACATCAATATATTTTTCACCCTCAATCTGAAAATAATCCCATTTAATCTTTGATTTTCCAAATCATCCATCACACATAAAACCAAACTAATTTTAGTGGGTTGACCATGCACAATCCCATTTAAAATCATCATGACATGGCCCAATTGCCTAATAGTGAATAATTTAAAGAAAATGTTGGAGAAACTAACCAAAAAATGATTAACAATCATTGGAAAAGAGTTATTGGACAATGAATACAAATTTGATAGATTTGGATGAGAAAACACGGCGCAATAGATATAGATTTAATAAAAAATATTAATTTTCTCTCATAGGAAAATGAAAAGGCTTAAAATTGATGAAAATAAATATAAAATGTCGATATTTCTCAATATATTTAGTAAATTGGAACAAAAACAAAAAATTGATGAGTTTTAACTTGAATTAGAACATTTTTCGATGAAGAATGTACTCACCAATGAAGAATAAGATTTGTGGTGTTCGATGCACGCTAACTATCTTATATTTGGAGGTTCATCTTCATATGATTATGTACACAAATGACATGTTAGATGAGGTCTCCAGTCAACAGTCTTAGGGTTATGATGTTTAGTGTGACCCGTCTTTTGATAAGAAGATGAAGTGTATAAAGAAGAGCATCAAGACTTACAAGATCTACATATTCATGATTTTTATGAAGGTTCACCTAGATATCATGATCTCTAGAAAGACCATGGGGATCATGAATACCTTTATCAATCACATCATTGATAATATTTCTTAGGAATCCACCCATTTTTCTCGTTACAATAAGAATCCAACCATCACATCCCAGTATATCCAAACGGCAGTTCAGCTCATTCACCCAAATGAATTTGTAAAGAAAGTCATATACAGGGGCAACAAGGATTTCACTAAGATCACCAGTTCCAAAATTTTGGATCATAAATTTGAAATTATTTAGTTCAAGGATTATTTATTTCAGAAATCTATTTCCATGTTTGTTTCTATGGTGTTTTTTTAAAAAAGTTCGTATCTGTTTTGTAGGTTTTATTGTGAAATTGGTTATGTAATGTAGTATGAATGTTTTTCCTGTCATCCCTGGTTGTGAATTAAGTAATAGTTTTTGAAAAAAAAATTAAAAAAATAAAAAATAAAAAATAAAAAAATATAAATTAAATTATATATTTTAATAAATTCACCCAAAAATGGTCTCTATATCCAAATTATTAGAACTAAGGAATATTAGGTCAGAAAATTGGTAAACCTTTCATTATAGACTCAAATTTTCTATTTGATTTTAGATTTGAGTGTACCTTTAGAAGTAATCCCATGTACTTTAATAATTCATCAACCTGTGATATAAAATATTTTCAATATTTTTAAAAAATTAATTCTGGGAGCATAATGTATCAAAATCACATGGAGACTCCGTGCCAAGATCCAAAAATATTTCAAAATATATTCTAATGTATTATAATCGGAAAATTACCTCTATATTATTCTCCCATCAATCTTTTATTCCCAAAAAATTAACAAAAATGTACTTGAGATAATGAGACTTCATCAGGCTCTTTCTTCCCCAGGATCTCTCCATTATTCTTCCATGATACCACATAACTTGAACCAAGTGGATGTAATTTCCTTTTAGGTTCCTTTTCTACCTATTCTTGATCACCAATAGGTGATCCCCAAATTTGGATCAATCCTCGATGTCCAACTCCCCTCATTCACTAATTTTTATAGGGCCAGGCACATATCTCTTAAACTATAAACAATGGAAAACTTCATGAACCCATTTCAACTGAATGTGAATGTAAATGAAGATAGAAACCACACCATCCCATGAAATGATCTCATATAACCCGATGAACCCAAGGTATAACCTGCATCTTTGATGAATCTATGTAATACTCATTGTGGGAGTCACTATAGGAAATATGGTATCCCGTATTAAACTACAAGGACCTATGACATTGATATTTATAATATTTATCCATTCTATGGGATATCCTCATTTTATATGGGATTATGTGGACCTTCAAAATCATAAACTGCACAATCTCGGGACCCACAGGGGAATTTTCACTCATCTCGGTCTAGCATAAGGGTGACATATATGGTCTCCAATTCAGGGTTTCGAAAGGATCCATGTCATAATTGAGTGTAAGTTATTATTATAAGAATGATCTTCCAATGGAACTTGACTCCCAAATCCATCTAATTCCATCTTAGGGACCTCAACATACACAGCAACACCTAGATAATGTGATTGGATTAACCATTTTTATTGTGGTGGAAGTGTGAATTCATCCTCATATAGGTCTCTAATTCCTCTTTCTAGACTCTCTAAAACCATTATGCATACCACAAATCATGTTCATAAACAATATTTCTATGAACCCAGGGATTTGGAAGAATATACCATACATACAACTACCTCAGATGATCCACCAAACCTTGAAATCATATAGAAATTATGTTTGATGACATAATGAATCAATCAACTATCACCCATATGGTGTCCTGGAATATCATTGTTCATTGAATACCTATAAAAATTTCCATATATATTCCAACCCATTTCATCTTCAGGATATCAATGGGATGAAACATACCTTTCATAACCATGTTCTCAACCTTTACCTAAAGATAGGTGTGAAACAAAGGGAAGAAATACTCTAATCTTCATCTCATGTCGACCCACCAAAAATACAATGGATGGTCTCTTTGAATTTTCACAACCGTGGGATGTATAAGCAAAGTATGTGTTTGAAAAAAATTCTCAGCAACACCTCTAGAATCATGTTTGGGATTGCCATCCATCCATAGAAAAGTATGACATGATTCCCTATTTCAAAAAATATAGCGATTGAATCTCTTGAGGGTATATAGAAGCATAGGATCTCACAATCTATTTCATCCAATTGGGACTGTCTCACATGATGGAGAAGTATAGGAGTCAACATGATCGTATAGAGAAATGATCATTCCTCCTTCTAAACTAGAGTAAGCTACAATGAATCCAAATTCCCAGATGCCTCTTTCACCAAACGAGATAGGGACATCCATGTTAAATTGAAAATGATGATCTTGATCAATATATTTAGTAAATTATAATAAAATCACAAAATTGATGAGTTATAACTCAATTTGGATCATTTTTCAATGAAAAATGAAACCACCAATGAATATGTGGATTTTTGTGTTTGATGCATGTTGATCATCTTGGATCCAGAGGTTCATCTTCATATGATTATGTTCACCAATGGGATGTTAAAAGAGGTATCCTCTCCAAAGTCTTATGGTTATGCAATTTAGTGTGTCGTGTCTTTTGAAAATAAGAAGAAGTGTATACAGAAGAGCTTCAAGACCTATAAGATCTAAGTATTCAAGGTTCTTTATCAGGTTCACCTTGACAACATGATCCCCATCAAGGACATGGGGTTAATGAATAGCATTATGAATTACATCACCAAGAAGCTTTCTAAGGATTCCTCTCATCTTTGCCATTTGAAAATTAGGCCAACCATCAAATCCCGGTATATCGAAATGGCAGTTCGTCTCATTATCTATAATGAATTGGTGAATTATGTCATATCCAAGGGAACCAAGGATATCACCGAGATCACCAGTTCCCATGTTTTGGATCTTCAATTTGACATCATTTAGGTCAAGGTTTCTTTATTTCAGAAATCTATTTCCACCGTTGTTTCTTTGGTGTTTTGTTGGGAAAAACTATTTTAAGCTGTTTCGTGGATTTTATTTTGAAATTTATTATAGTATTCAGTAAGATTTTTTCTTTTAACCTCAGTTTTTTATTAATCATCATTTTTTTCAAAAAAAAATTAAAAATTAAATAATTTAAATTTAATTATATATTATAATTAAATTCAACCACCAATTGTCGCGATATACAAATATATAGAACTGAGAAATATTAAGTCACAGATTTGCTTAACATTTTATCCTACACTCAAATTTGGATTCTAATTTTTGATTAAAGTGTACTTTTAGATGTTATACCATTTTCTTTAATAATTCATCCATCTGCCCTAAAAAATATATTTTATATTTTTAAAAAATAAATTCTGGGTGCATCAGGCATTAGAATCAGAGGGAGTCTTTCTGAATAGCTCAAAAAATATTACAAAAAAATATTTCAATGTCTTATAAGGGAAGAATGACCTCTATATTATTTTATCCATCATTATTTTCATCCCAAAAATGACCAAAAAATCCTTAGGATAATGAGATATCATATGCCACTACCGTTCCAAGGTTATCTCCATTATTCTCCCATGATACCACATTACATCGACTAAGGGGAGGTTTTATCCATGTAGATTCCATTTCAATCAAATATATATCACCACCAGGTGCCCCACAAATGTGGATCCATCCACGATGTCTAACTCCCCCATTTAATAATTTTTTAGGGTCATGCACATATCGTTTAATCTATGAAACATGGAAGATGTCATGATCCCATTCCAAATGAATGTGTATGTAAAGGATGTCTGAAACCACACCAACCCTTGGAATGTTCACATATTACCTAATAAACCCATGGTATATCTTACATCTTTAATGAATATCTGTAATACTCATCGTGGGAGTCACTCTGGGAAATGGGGTATACCATCTGGAACTCCAAGGACCTGCAACATTGATATTCATAATATTTATCCATCCTATGTGATTTCCTCATTTTCTCTAGGATTATGTGGAGCTTCTACGTCATCAACTACTCCATTTCTGGACCCACAAGGGATGCCTCACTGATCTTGGTCCACCATAAAGGAGACCTATATGGTCTCCAATATAGAGTTTTAAAATTATCCATGTCATAATGGAGTGTATGATATTATTGTACGAAAGATCTTCCAATGGAAAGTGACACTCCCAAATCCATATAATTACAACACACAAGGCCTCAACATATACTCCAACCCCTGGATAATGCGCTTGGTCTACACATTTTTATTGTGGTGGAAGGGTGAATTCATCCCCATATGGGTCCCTAATTCCTCCATCCATACTCTCTAAAACCATTATCTATACCACAAATCTTGGTCATAAACAATATTTGAGGGATCACAATGATTATTAATAATATACCATACATAAAAGTACTTAAAATGATCCACAAAGCCTTACATCCATATAGAAAGTAAGTTTTCAGACTTAGTGATTCAATCAACTATCACCCATAAGGGGTCCTGGAATAGAACTTTTAATGGAATCCCTATCTCCAACTCCATAGATATTCCATCCCATTTCATCTTTGGGATGTCAATGGGATGAAACATATCTTTCTTAACCATGTTACTCAACCTTCACCTACTGACAGGTGCAACACAAAGGGGCGAAATCAGGTATTCTCCATCGCATGTTGACAGACAAAAAATAACGTGGAAGGTCTCTATGAATTTTCACAAAAATGGGATGTATACAAAAGGATAATTTCGAAAACTTCTCATAAAATCCTCTAGAATCAGTATTAGGACCACCATCAATCCTCAGAGAAGGATGACAGGATTCCCTCCTTCAGAAAATCCAACGGGTGAGTCTCTTCAGGGTATATTGGAAGATAAGATTTCATAGTCCATGTCATCCGATAGGGAGTCTTTCAAATGATAGAGAAGTATAGGATTAAACATGATCTAGTAATGGAATGAACCATCCTCCCACTTAACCATAGTAAAATACGATGAATACCACTTCCTATATGCCTCTTACACCAAATGAGCATGGGACTTCCATGTTAATGGAATATTCTACCACGTTTCCCTACCCTAGAGTATAGAAAATCTAAACGTCAATGTCTTGTAGATATGGAAATGAGTTC
This sequence comes from Viscum album, assembly GCA_963277665.1. Taxonomy (NCBI): domain Eukaryota; kingdom Viridiplantae; phylum Streptophyta; class Magnoliopsida; order Santalales; family Viscaceae; genus Viscum; species Viscum album. The sequence continues at coordinate 76,086,695 of OY728155.1, read as the reverse complement.
ATCAATCTCAGGTTTAGGTATCTCCTTATGAGGACATATCTAATACTATAATGGAATGATTAAACAACAATTCTCTCTCTTAGATGATAGTTCATCCACATCCTGAAAGCAATGAAAATGGTTTCAAGATCAATGTTGTGATTCATTTAGTTCTTATCTTGGGGATTCAATTACCTCAACCCATATTCAATAATTGAATGTCTCTATATAAACACATAGCTAAAAATAACTCCTGAGGAATCACAATACACAATTTATTCCATGCCCTCTTACCGGTTATCTCAAAATTGGATAAATTTTCAGCCAAATCCTCAACTCTTTAAAGGATATTTGGCACTACTTATTCTTAGTAAATGAAATCCCTTTTCCGTGTCAGGGTGGTCAAAGTGCTGAAATCCTATATAATTATTCCATTGACCTCATATTTTAAAATTATAATCCAAGTAAAACTATGGACCTCTGACACAATTTTGGGTTTATCCAAATAAATCACTACATTGATCTTCTCCTAGTCTATAAATAATCCATTATCGAAGAATATATGCCATAGAAACCGAACATTAGGGATCCAGAACTGAAACAACAATAAATTTATATAAATATAGTGCCCCCAAAAAATATCCAGGACCATCCTCAATTTATCATCATCCACCTCATCTATGTAAGGTATATGAGTATTTTTTCAATGAATACAACCAAAAACTAGTCCATGAATAGATATAAGACTAGGTTCATGAAACCCCTAAATATAGTGGAGGAATTAGTCACAAAAGAGGGTATAAAAAAGGGACTCATAGTTTATATAGAGAAATTTGAATGCCATCTTTGGAATATCATCCTTTTGAACCCTCAACTAGTGGTATCTGGATCAGATATCAATTTTCAAGAACCACATCACACATGAAAAATGATCAAATATTATATCAATCCTCGATACGGGGTATATGTTCTTTATTATTGACAAGGGAAGATGACCTAATCCATACAAATTCACAAGATACGATTAACCATTTTCACAAACAACACTAGAGCTGCCAAGGGGCACACACTAGGTCTGATAAAGACATTCTCTCAAATGTTCTCCAACTACAACTGCTACTCCTGGAGATCAGAAAGTGCCACCAGATATTCTAAAAAATATATCAATGTGGTCCTAGAATGAATGAATAAAATGCATCCCCCTATATTGATTTAGTCTAATAGTTTTCTCAGGGAATATGTTTAAAATATCCTCGATGATGGGTGGTATAAAAATGACTAAAGGGATTGATACACTTAGAGAAACACATTCGAAAATATGAGTGATGGGATGCATCATCCTTATTTCAAAATCATAGTCATCCCTCCAAGAAATTTCTATCACCCAAAAAATAGTTTCATCCCATCAGTGTGAACACATATGAATCATATATGGTGGTAGTCAATCTGGGATCGAACCATGGACAACCAATCCATATCCAAGATAACGTCATAAGGTTCCATCATAACTACCAATTGGTATCACATGAAACTCTCTCCACAAAGAGATAGCTCACATTATATAAAGGTAAAATATATAAAATAATTGTTACTTCTAGGAACCTATAATAAATCTATTTGGTTATATCATCAACTAGGAGCTCTATCTCCCATACTATGAGTAAATAGATGAAATATTGAATCGTATTGATATCTACATATACAAAAGAAATTGTAGAATAATATTTGATCATTCCCATTTTAATGTTTTGTTCCCTGGGATCATATATATCCATAGATTATTGTTTTCTACAACCTTGATCACTTACATCATGTGGAAGAAGTGGGTCACCATGTGGTAGTTGTGGCAGTGGAAGGTTCTCATTGCATCTTCGACCATCCACAATTCATCCTCCTAGAGATCCACCTGGTCCTATACCAGCCCAACCGCACTGGGGACCCCCTCACCATCACCTAGGAGATCCCATATCATGAAACTGCCTATGTAATGTTGTTTCATCTACTATCATCCTATAATACTCAAAATTTATGGTCAAGAAATTACGCACAATGTGATATCGCCATTCACATGTATAACACATACAAACATCGTTCTTCCGTGGTCATCAGTATGCTCCATGTGTCGTATTACCACATGATTGACTGAAGAAATGGGGAGGTATCTTTTTTAGATATCCTAATAGCTTATGACTGTTAGCTAAAGTAGACGGGTCAACCATAAAATGCATACCACCAACTCTAGCTTGCTGACGTCCCTCTAAAAGCGATATCTACATCACCAGCTCTCGCTCCAACACCTGAACATTAGTGGTAATGAAATAGGATGCCAAAGTAGCACAAAAAACATTATAGAGAACCTATTCCATAATAAATTCCTATTAGTATCCATCCTGAACCATATTTATGGTGTAACGCATAAGAACATTGAACCTCGTAGTATACATAACCACTATTATCTCTCCCTATTGAAGCTCTAGAATAAACATATTATGAATTAGGTATAGGAATGATGGGTAGTAATACTTAAAGAAAATTGATGGAATTTGACCTATTATAGTTTCATCTCAACATGAGTTTAGGTAACTATACTCCACTAGTGACCAACTACTCTATGGAAAAGAAAGATTGATAGTGTAACCACGTGATCAGTCGATGCCTATATAAACATGTAGACATGGATAACTAAATCTATTTAGTCCTAGAAATCATGGGGATCTAGATTTTTTGGGATACATAGTGTCCTCATAACTAAACATGAAATGTTCCCTACACCTACTTGCATCATCATCCTTATTTTATAGTATGATATGTTAGGAAACGTGTGGGGGTTCGGCGGCCAGTCACCTTGGAGGAAGGATCCCATGATACAGACCCTGAACTAAGGCCACATCAATTATAAAATCATTTTCATGTTCCATAACTAGTATCCTAGATTTATTGCAACATGGATGCATCCTAGAAGTTTATTTAGGACTCAGCACTTTTCGATGAGCATAAATACATTTATAATGTGGTGATGAATCAAGAAAGAAATATGAAGAATAAATATGGTATTATGCATATAACATTGATCACTAAAACTAATTTCCTTTTGTAATGAATCAAAAAGAAGTTTTTCAAGGCCTTGAGGAATGTATATGTTGGCCACCTCACCAACACTAGGTTCCATGTCTTCATACTCTCCCTTAAAACACTTTGAATACATTTCAGTATAACCTAAACAACCCATCATAGGAGGATTACTACCAACACCATCCCATGTTATAAACTAATATGTTACCAATATTTCATGACCCAAACCAATGGGGATCGAGCTGCAACATTCCCACGCCCACATCTATTGTCCAGGGGTGGAGTTAAGATCTGAAAATCATAACTAATATGGTAGGCCTTTTCCTAATGTACATGTATGCACACTCCAAACCATCTCTACAAAAAATTCATAGGAATAATAATAAAGGATGAAATACCAATAATATGAACCATGAATGTAAAACCTCTAGAGAGTAGAAGAGGTTAACAATGTAAAATAAAAAGTAAAGAGGCGATGATGTACAACCCACCAAAAAATGTCCCACCCTAATAAAATTCAAAAGTAAATGATGGGAGAGCTCTAATCTGAATCTCCTAGATTCATCCACCATATGCGGTCAAATGAACTAGGACTCCCAAAGATACTCGGTAATATCCACCGACCTGTGTGTCCTCTTAATTATAAATGACACATGCATGAAAACCCCATGTAGGGTTGTGTTTAAAAATACACAGTAGGACACCCAGAAATATAAATGAAAGAAGTAAGAGTAACCCTATGAATAGACAGATACATCAACCCAAAGAAATTGATAACCTAAATATAAAAATATGGATACATATATATATATATATATATATATATATATATATTATAAAAAATAATTTTAAAAAGAGATAGAAATTGGATCTCCCTTTTACCACCCATTACAAAAGGTGTGCCAACTATTCAAGAATTCAATCGTTGATATGAAAAATCTTGAATTTCTTTCCGAAGAAGTATCCATGTGTTATGATCATACTTTACCAAAAATCCACATAGTAAACGGGCTGAATAATCAAGTAGAGGGCCCAAGCCCAAGTGAATCATGTGGGTTCTCCTTTGTGCATCGATGACATCTTTTCAATCTAATAGGGGCAACAAATCGGTAGATACAGGACCCATACCCTTGTACGTTAGGGGGGTTCCATTCAGTGTATGGAGGACCCTCACTCAATATGGTAGGGGTACACTAAATTATATAGACGACCCATGCCCAGATTCCATAGGCGGTACCACCAAGTATAAGGAGGACTCTCACCCAATCCGATAAGGGATACCACTTAGTAAAAAGAGGACCCATGCCATATCTGATAAGGGGTACCACTTAGTAGATAGAGGACTAACACCCTAATTCTATAATGGATACCACTCACTATAACGATGAAATGTCCCCTATAAGATAGGGGTACCACAAATTAGAAAAAGGTGTCTAACCCTAACACCATAGTGGGGTACAACTCTAATGATACTACCTGATCACTACCAACATCGAGAACCACCTAACTAAGAATAACACCTAGACCATCTCTCATCCAATCAAGATATCCAATATGGTTGTCAACATAAGGTTATCTGTGGGAAAACACTTAGGATAGGCTACTCACCAGACCAAATACATGTCCAAATGAAGGAGATATGAGAGGTATATGTTTCCCCCAAAAATAAGGGGAACACGATGTGTAAGGGGAACCACATATGTATGGTCCCACATCACTACACTTTTGGGTCCCTTACAGTTTAAGGCTCACTAACGATGTCTCCCTAAAAGAACGTAAGGGTAATACATGATGTGCCTATACCAGTCGGGGTTCTGTCCAAGATTTTGGATGTGTTCATGTACTCTTTCCCAAATCTATATACTTCGATACATGACATTTTCTCCCACACTGGTCTAGCTCGTGCTTCTTTCTATGTTTGTTTACTCTTTCCCATGTCTGTGAACTTTGGTACACAGCTTGTTCTACCACCAAAGGTCATTCACATGTGATCCTTTAACATGTCATATCTACCCAGGTATAGTAAAATGACATGTAGCACAACCACAAATAATTTCATCCATAACATTCACAAAACCCATGCCTCACAATAAAATTTGAACTGCACAAAATGTGTTTAACAAAGAACATTTCGTGTAGTTAGGTTTTTCAGAGCAATGTAAGTCTACTTTTAATGTTCTAGATCAGGCACCACCACCTAAATTTCACCTCCATGCAACCTGATATTAGTGGGAAGGCCTCTATACATCTTTTTCGGCCATCCATTGTCTAGATAACAGATTTGAAATCATCCATGGTTTTCTTCGTATGCACCACATGTATTTTCTATCACCCAATATCCAATTGGAATCCAATATCATCAGAAAATTCACCCTAATGATTTTAATCATCCATGTTCATCCTTTATTGTACATATTTTTCATTAAAAAAGATACCTTCATGATTTCAGTAGTTCAATTGGGCATGATCCCATTGGGAAACATAGATTAATGTCCCTATAGCCTAATGGAAATGAACATGAAGGAAAAGTGGGATAAAATCTCCAAAACGAATGTGTAACAATAATTATCAATGATGTTTTCGTCAAAGAATTCATATTTGGGATATTTGGGTGAATAATGGTAAAAAAGATGTAAATATAATAAAATGTTAAAATTATGCAGGTAGGTGTATGAAAAGGCTTACAATTGACACAGATCAAAGGAAATGGATGATCATGATCAATTTATTTAATAAATTTTTTCATAATCCAAAAATTTAGGATTACAACATAGATTTTAATAATAAATCAATTAATAATGTACTATACAACAAATAAGATGAGTCATTGCATATGCTGATAGTCTACCTTTCTATATCCAGAGGATCATCATCATCTGATTCTGATCAGCAATGAGAGGGTGGAAGAAATATCCTCTCAATGGTCTCAGGGATTAACAAATAAATGTAGAGATACTCTATAATTGAAATTTAAATATTCAATTATGAAACATAATTTATAATATATAATTATTTAATTAATCACACCAACTAATGGTTACGATATCTGAACTCCCCACGCTTTCATATTTTAGGTCGCACATAGGGTCGAACTCACTTTGAAAACTCAATTGTGTTCTAAAAATTTAGATCTAAGGTTCCTTTTAGGATTCATCCCATTTTCATTGAGATATTTTTCATGCGTGGTATGAAATATGATGAACAATTCATCAAAATTAGGTCTCATGTTTTTACCATAGTTTATGATTTTGGAATAATTATGACCCATTCAAAATTATATGGAATAATTAGTATATTAAAAGTAAATTTACAGTATTTATTAATTTATTCATAAATGTTCATTAAAATATATATATTTGGAATAAAGTATTGGATGGAGATAATAATTCATTATTTTTGTCTATAATATGCTTTTTCTCTTAGTTGAGGCATAAACTCATGTATAATGGCAGGGATGGCCCTAGACCCATTTTTCTTTTTCATTTCTTTTTTTCATTTCTTTTACTATTTTCCATTATTATCCTCTCATAACATTTTGAATATTCCATTGGGGGATTCATCATTCATGTGAATAAAATATAATGATAATGTGATATAGGGAGGTGATATATGAAGGGATGTACCACTAAAAATTTTAAGGCGAGATATATCATAATGTGGCTAACGTGTATCACAGAAATCGGTGAAGATTCTATGAATACCTCAAAAGGTAGGTTTTATAATTGATTCTATAAATCACCATATATTTGTAGTTTCATATATTTAAACCACATTTATCACCACATGGGACCCATTTAGGTTTTATATATAGCTTTTGTGTATACAAATAGGTTTTATAGTTGACATGAAGGTTTTGTAGTTTTGACATCCAAAATGCAATGTGTGTAGTTTAGGAACACATGTCATGTAGTTACGGAACACATGTTGTGTGTTTTTCCAAAATTTGGAAGATTATATTTTTGGAAATACATTCTGGGTATGGGTTATACATTTTTTATACTAGTAATCATCCTTTTAGCTAAGTGATAGGCCAGTCATGCAATGTAAGAAAAAATGGTTGTGTTGATGTACACGACCTGGCCCCATGTTGGTCACACAATATATAGAAGTACAAGGCTAGGTAATATGGATGTATAGGAATTGTGATGTACATTATAAGGTACCCCATGCTGGGTACACTCTGTGTACATGACCCACAATAATGTACATGGGTTTTACATTCCATTTCCATTGGGAGTGAACTCCCAGGTAGAGCTTTAGGGGTACACATCATATACCAGAGTATACTTGTCGTGTACCCCTACCATTCATAAAAATAACGTTAGGATTCATAATTGGAAACATGGTTTGTCATTTTTAAGTTTTTCTCTTCATAGAGAATATTTTTACTACCTTTGAAGTTTATTTAGGACTCCTACTATGGGTTTTATGATTTTTACTAAGAGGATATGATCTTCCTCTAGTAATAAAATCTAGATATAATATAAGAGTGGAACACATTATTTGAGATTATCCATGAGCTATCTCTCTTGACTGATACTTTTATGTCTTCCTGGTATTACTTCTCCCTTTCACGATGTACCCTTCTAGCCTAGGACTATATGAGATTATTTATATCCATGGATCCCTTGTAGGATGCCTCGATGTTATTTTTTTATATAGGGTCTCCTATGATATTCCCTCACTTCATTACAGACATAGAGAATCCTTTAAAATATTTCCCTATCTGTTTACTTCTTCTGAGGATCCTATGCCATATTTTACTACCTTCTTACACTGTTATTTTGTGTCCCATGAAAGATCCCATTCCTATGTACGATTTTGAGGATTCCATGTATTATGACTATGTTTACATACCATCTAGAATAACATGTAAGGTTAATCCTTTCTCTTTAACAAATAGGTACCTTATTTAGGATTCCCTTAATTACGTATAGAATTTATGTATCCAAAGAAGGATGAAATTTATTTCTATTTAATGAGGGGCCTAATGGGTTCTCGATGTTGGCATTACCTAAACAAATAAATTTGGTGGGGTAGATATGGTAGTGGTTTTCATATTATTACCTATTCCAAACTTGAAATATCATGAGGTTGTGGTAGTAGTCTGGGTTCAGGAGTTCATCCACCATAAACAGTTATTTATTTTATCAAATGGTTACTACAAATGTAACTATAGTAGACAGAGGTTATTCCTAGTTTATGGCCAATGTTCTTGATTCGATGCAAGATAATATTATATGGGTACCAATTCAAACTTCCTAGAATATGACTAATGGGTCCTTCTTATTTTACTAACATTTGATCTTGGTACCCACACATTATTTTTGGGATCTAGCTGGTGAGCTTTTATATTTTACAATTTTCATATGTACTACAAGGAATCTATCCTCTAATCTATATTTGATTGGGTTTTTTAGATTTACTTCCTGAGATGTATACTTTGAACATTATTTTTTTAGGATGTGGAGACATATTACCTGGAATCCAGCTTCTAATTCCTAATCTCTTTTAATATCAAGATATACATCATCGGATATGGAAATTTAGCCTCATTGTTTTTGGATTTCCTGAAATACTATCTAGAATTTGGATTATGATACATAATCTATTGTCATTTCAAAACATACTTCTGGGGATTTGGCTAATCGGACCTTTTGATTAAATGATATTTCTACTCTTACTAGAATCAAATATTTTCACTAGGATTCCATCATATTAAGTGATTCATAGTTAGTTTAATAAGAGTGTCTTGGAACACCTCTTATACAGGGTCTCCCGATGAAGGGGTAGTCCACTACTAGTACAAAACTTGTCGATTGTTGTTAGGTAGGTGAATTTTCCCCAGGATGTGAGATACTAATGAGATCCCCGAGGATGGAATTGATCTCCTCATTTTATGCCTAGGATACTCCCTTGGATTGATGGATCCACATATATAGTATCACACATAATGGAATGGAGTTCATGTTATTGAGCCATTAATTGAATTATTTCATTTTTTTATAGTAGACCAGGAGTGTATTGCATATGTGTCTCTTAAAGGTCATCCCTTATAGGGATTTTCTGAGTTAGTATGTCGTGATTAGCTATGGATCAGGACTTGGGAGTCTTATATCGTAAGTAATTACATATGGATAGAGAGGTGTGGCATAAAACGTAATGAATTTTTTGTAGGATTCCCAATTTACCTGAAATCCTAAATTTTATTAATTGGAGGAATTTATAGGTGAACACGGTTCTAGTACATGTATCTTTCTATGGTGACTATGCTGACACCAAGTAATTTTGGCACTAGAATAAGTAGGTATTTTAGATTACAATTATCGACCCCTAGGGAAACATAAACATACCCAGATTGTGTGGTATAAAATCCACACTTGATCCATAGTCATACGATATCCCGGCTACTAGCTATTGAAACATATGATTGATTAGGGTTTTAGTTTTTCTTTATAATGTTGTTCATGGAATCCTCTATATTATTTCCTGGGTCTAGGTTGGTGCCACATATACATATATATATATATATATATATGTATTGGAATATATTTTTTTATCATTGTGTGTGTGTGATGTCATAGGCTAAGGGGCATTATTTCATAGGTAGAATAAGATATATTTGATAAGGTTTAGGGACCCAAGGATCGACTATTATTTTTATGTTGTTTTTGTCTTATTTATTCCAGTAGTTTCTTGGATAGGCTAATAATATTATGCCAACATAGACTTATGACATCATATTTATATTTCCATCATTGGGGTGGCCTACTAATATTATTTCTCATCAATGTAAGTGAAACTCAGTTCATGTGCATAAACTTTGTATTAAATTCATGTTGGTCTCATATATCATCATGGATAGGTATGAGTTCCGATGATTCATGACTTAGTGGAGCTACTCATGGGGAATATTTTCATCAGACTAGATCAAATCAATAGTGTCATGGTGACCGAGTCTATTGACTAGCTCACAATTAGTAGTAGATCCCTATAATTTTAATTATGTTACATTTATTTACACATATATATGTGACCAACCCATTGGGTTATCAATATTTTATTTATTAAATGAATGTTCAAGAATTTACATCATTTCCATTATTATTATAGAATGATTCAATTTCATTTATTTGGTACTTCCTCACTCTGTTTACTAATACTATGGATTATATATGGTTGTTTCCTCTTTTATTACTTGTATATGAAGATATAGTCCCTCATATATACCATTTTATAGTTTTAATCACCTTTTATCATTTTTCAGAAAGAATTTAGTGTCTATCTATATATTTTGGGATGAAAAATGGTTTTTGGTGGATTTTAAGGGTTTCCCATTCAAAAATTTAGATCACATGGCATGTAGTTCTGGAATACATGTTTTGTGTTCTTCCAATTCTGTAATGATGTTAATTTTATAGTTATATGAAATGTATGGGTTATAAATGTTGGGTACTTGGAATTGACCATGTAATGAAATACTCATCCCGAATGCCCTTGAAAGGCTATACGACAATGATAAAGTACATGGCCTAACCCCATGTGGGTCAAATGCCATACAAAAATATATATAAGGAAATATATATGGACAAACCATGTGATGTACCTGGGTAGGTACCCCAAGTATGGAACACTCCATATTATTAATCTCACATCCTATACATGGGTATTACATGCCATGAATTTTTAGATTACATTCCCAGGTGGAGCATAGAGCATACACACACTGTACTAGGGTATATATGTCATATACTCCACCCTTTCTTCCTTTTCTAGTTATTTCTTATCTTTAAACCCTTGTGTAATATTTGAAGCATGAGTAGTCCATTTTTATCATGTTTCTATGTATACTTTGATAGTACTACAATTGATTTTTTTGGGGGAATCATGGGAGGCATTTTTGGATTTTTTAACTATATAGAGAGGTACTTCGTCTAGTAATTGAATCCATCTATCTCATAAGAGTGAGTCCCTTGATATGAGATGATGCATGATATATCTCTATTTAATATAATATTATATCTAATCTATTGGGGATTTCTCCCTTGAAATATGTGCCCCTCTTCCATAAGAATCCATGAGATTAGTTTTTTATGATGATGCCCATTAGGTTTCATCTATCATATTACTATTACCAAGGTTCCCCTATAGGATTCCTTCACTTATTTCCTCACCCAAGGAATCCAATGTAGGATTACCCTAAATTTTAATTTTTTTAGGATCACATATAGGATAAATATACCATCATATGATATTATTGAGGGTCCCTAGTTAGACACCCCTTCTGTACTATTCTGGGGATTCCATATATGATTTATCTCTTGACATACCGTTAGGGATCCCATGTACAATTTCACCATTTAATTTAACTACTATGGATACCAATTATGATTCCTTTATATATTTATAGACTTTTACATTCCTTAATCGGATTAATTCACCATTTCATTACATTAGGGAACTATTCGGTACCAATACTGATAAAAAATAATCTATTTCATCGATATTGTTTTGATATTATAGTTGGTGTTTCCTTGGAACACATACCGAAATTGTACACTGGCGAGGTTCTGGAAGTATTGTAGGATTTATGCATCCGGATTCCCTCAATAATTATTTATGAATTCACATGCATGTTGAGGATTAATTTATGATCTACAATGATACTTCCTAGTTTTTAGATGATGTGACTAATGCATTGTAATATGTTTTTTTGTGGAATACATACATAGTTCCGGGAACTCGACCGATGAGACATTCCCATTTTACTTTTGTTTGATCTTGAAACCCTAAAGTATATCCTGGGATATGGCTATTGAGTATTACTGTGTTATTATTTATATAATTTTTACATGAAATTAATCTTATAAACCTTATTCAGTTGGAATTTCTAAACATACTACCTTGGATTTGAATGTTGAGACATACTATTTTAGGATTACCGAATGTACAACATGGAATATGGAATCTAATCCTTATTCTACTGTGATTTCTATATTTACTTCATGGAATCAAAATTTTGAGCCTTTCTTTTTTAGGATTTAAAATTTAAATACTAGTAATTAAGATTCTAAGACTTATTCTATTGGAATATCCTAATATATTTTCATGGATATTGCTTATTGGACCTATTGATTTAATGGTACATCTACTATTACTAGAAGTCTCATTTTTTCACTAGGATTCATCATTGTTCAGGGATATAAAATATGTTTTTGAGAGTTTCATACAACCCTTATTTTATTGGATCAATCAAGAAATAGATTTCCTATAAGTGTTCCAAATGATGCCAACAGTTGTCGAGTTTGAGAATTTCACCTGAGCAGTAGGATACTGATGTGGCACATCAATAATGGACATGATCTCTTCATTTCATTTTTAAAATAACACTTAGGATTGATAAATTCCACATTATATTGTCACCTAGAATTTTTTATATATGTGGATGTATAGCTAGTTATTGAGTGATTTTTTTATACCAGACCAAAAGAATATTCCAGACATATATCCTAAGGGTCATCCTTCTTTTTGATTATCAATGTTAAGATTTAGTGATTTCATATGGACCAGGACCTAGGAATCAGACATTGGAATGGATTACATCTGGACAGATTGGTATGAAATACATTTCAATTTCATATTTGAATTATGACCATTTGATACATGGAATCCTTCAACTTAGTTATTGGAGGTGAGTACAGGTAAATCTAAGTCTTGGAAATGTACCACCCTATGATGACGTATCTTTCTCAAATACATTCTAGTGGTGGAAAAAATAGGTATTTTTAATTAGATTTAGTTGAACAAGGATTGATTTAATGATACATTGTGTGAGTTTTATAATATATAACTTAGATACCATGATAGAGGATATCTAGATGAGTGAATCATGGATCAGATAATCGATTATAGATTGGGATTTTCTTTATAATGGTGTTCTTGTACACCTTATTCTGATGTATCGGGTTAATGTTATGGTCATCTATACACATATATATATGTATGTGTGTATGTATGGGAGTATATATATAAATCTGTGTTAGTGTATGTGGTATGGTATAGGCCCATGGAAATTCTGATTTAGGTTGAAGACGATATAGTTTAGAGGTATTACATTGTAAGATCTCTTCTTTTCCTATGAGGTAATGATGTTTCTTATTTTTTTTTATATCCTTGGTTTTGGACTTCTGATACTGACTAATGATAAAATCGGAGTTTTGGGTGGTGTATGTGTCTTGTTCAGATATCAGATCCTTGATTTTTTAAAAGGGAATTGGGTTTCATTGTAACAAGATATCGTGAAACCCGGGCTGCATAGTTTGAGTAAACAGTGATGGGATTTAAAATGGAAGTAAGAGGTTACATGGATTAAGGAAACAATAAAACCATGGGTACATTCCCAAGAAAGATCTTTTTATTTTTAATAGAGGATTAATCCATGGTTAGTGCATGGATTGTCTAATCATACACCTTGACCATGTTAGGAACCCCTTGAGGTAGAGAAGGGAACACAATTGGTGAATGGTTTGGCCATCCATGAAGAAAAAATATGTGACCAAGGTAAAAATGGGGAAGGACCATTTTTTGATAATTTTTTTAAAACATAATTTATATTTCCTCTTTCCACAAAATAGATCATTGGGGATTGGGTGATACATTTATAACTAAAGTAATTGTATTGTCTCTCAAATCTTCATCTGAAGATAGATTCTATCATAGATTGTCTCATTGGATCCATTCCTCTAAGGTCTTAAATAATTTTGTTATTTTATTGATTTTTATTCATATTGATGGAGTTATTTTGGTGCAACATAATATTCCCTATATTCATGTTTTTTATATTATTTATTTTTCTCATGATGTTTACCTAATGAGAGATTTATATTATAAAAATTTGCAACTACAGATCTATAGTAAGGGGTCTATATATTTTACCGAATGGTTTTATTTTTTATAAACATTGTTTTTATTTTATCACAAACTTGATGTTTTAGTGTTGGCACAAAAATGAATTTAATGATTGAATTGAACGAATTAGAACCTATTCAGGTTTCCTTCTAGTAACTTTTAATAGTTGGATGGTGTTTAACCAAACATACACCAATCATTGTTAGTTTAAATTTGTTTTTCCTATGTAATACCCCCTTTGGGTTTGTATGATCTCAAAAATTTTAGTGGGATCCTGAATGAGAAATAAATGAATTGTCTAAGGTAGTGGGGTCCTTATTTTAGTTGTTTTTTGGTACTGAAAAGGAATGATTAGAATTGAATTGTTAGGAATCTTTTTTACTCCATTAATTTTGATTTTATATTATTAAAATTTATTATTTATTTCTATGGAAAATATTACAGTTATTGGAAGATCTTATCTGTGATGAATGAAATTATTAAAAAAATTCCATTTCCAGTGGATTCCTTGGAATAGATCTTTGGATCAAGATTCTATTAGATTTTTGGTACATTCAAACTCTATGGATGTTGATTGTAGTATTGTAATATTTGTTCCTAGTTTATACATGGATCCTTATTTTTTTGGATTCCAAGGCCCTTGCTACTCCTTTGATATGGCTTGTTTGGACATGCATCAGATATGATCTAGTGAAAACCTACTTGTACTACACAACTGTTTTTATAGAGTTTACATTAAGTTGATCCAAGGAATTGACAAGGATTCCTTGGTATTCAATACCAACGATTTTTTCCCGTGTTGTATGATACTGGAATAAATCGGGTGACCATTGAGGATTTTTACACTTTATTACATGGCATGGCCATTGTTGATATTTTTCTATGGTTACAGATATCCTGTATATGAGTATCAGTATACAATTGTTAAATAGATAGTATCAGACATGTTTATTTATGAATATAGCTACACATGTTTAACAGATTTTGGGATCCATGTTTGGATGGACATTATCATGTATTCCTTCCACACATTATTTATATAACTATCATGCATGTGGAATAAAATGAACACTACATCTATTTATATTAAAAATAAAGAACTTTTTATAGATACTATTGGGGGTGGTATAATGAGTGTTATCA
Organism: Viscum album; assembly: GCA_963277665.1. Lineage (NCBI taxonomy): Eukaryota > Viridiplantae > Streptophyta > Magnoliopsida > Santalales > Viscaceae > Viscum > Viscum album. The sequence goes on along the minus strand of OY728155.1, from coordinate 76,071,593 downwards.
CATTCCATCTTCTTGATGCCATTGGTTACCAAGAAATACATCATTGATGATGGTTGGTACTTGAGAAATTTACAATTGTATAATGCTTGATATGATGGTTTCTAAGGATTAGGGGAAGAAAAGGATAGAGCTATGCTCATGAAGCTAGCTGGTTTAGTTCCTTTTTCAACCTTTTTGTAATCTTATACATTTATTCTTTGGGATGTCTATTTCCATGTTCTTCATAGCACAGTTTATAGAGAAATTAAATGATCATTATATTATATATGATACTACATTTGGATTATTTCTTACAACAGTCTTATGGATGTTTATCTTATGTTAGTGATTTATAATATATTTCTACTATTGAAAGTTATTATTATTCCATTGTGTTGCACTATGACATTAGAGAATAGTCTACTTAGTGACAAAACTAATGCCCTATATACTATTCATCATCCTCTTTTATATAGGTAAGCATTCTTGAGGCCTTGTCACCCACTTGATTGGTACACCATTTAGTGGCATTTTGTCATGAATTTAAAAATTTGTACCTGAGCAATTTTTTTCTATAATTTATATTTTAAGACAATAAACTAAGGAATATGAAGTATTAGAAAATGGTAATTAGCTATGTGTATTAGAATTTAACCCATATATAGGAAATTATAAATTTCATAATGTAAAATATGTTTTTTCCTATATTTTTCTTATTAAAAATTTATTTGACTCCTCTACTGGGTGACACAGTAGTTTTTTTATGTTCCTTATGATTATGGATTTTACATTTTCCTTATGAGAAGAGGGTATTCCATCTCATTAATCATTTTATGCACCTTATATTATTCACATTCCATGCATTATTTTATTCCATATAGAATGCATTACTTGACTTCATGACTTTGTGATGTGTTCCATGCATGATATATATGTAATTTACTTATAAAATTATGTATCGAATTGAGAATCATTGTTGGTTTGTAGATATTATTCTATAAACTAAACATATATTTCCTTATTTGGTGGTCATAAGGAGTGGATGCGCCCATAAAGGGCTCCCGAGCTAGGGTTTTCCTCTCGCTGCCGTCAGCCCTTCGCTGCGGATGGCGCGGCGTTCCCTCTCGAGCTTGGGGAGTCGGCCAGGATCTCTGCAGCGTCGCGCGACTTCATGGTCTTCCCTTGCTGTGGAGTTTTTCTTTGGGCTTCGGTAGTTGATGCTTCCGACCTATGGGTGTAAGACCGGTCCCCGCCGACGACATACTCTTCGGAGCGCTCCTGGGTTCGTTCTCGGCAACAAGCTGGTGTCCCGCGATGTGCTTCTCAACATCGGATGGTCGCGCCCTTGCGTCGGCGGTGCTTGAGGTCCTGGTCTTTCTCAGGTGAGTGCGGTGGGGTTTCTCCATGTCTGAAGTGGTCGTTTTGGTTGGCGGCGGTGGGATCTTCTGTTTTAAGGCGTTGCGTGTGCGCTTGGGTGGTGTTTCTGTGATTTTTGAACCTTTGAAAATGGTTTTTGATTATTCCTTTCACCTCGTTTCTTGGAGAGTTGAAGTATGGATGTATTGGTGGTTTCGATTAGTTTTTCAATCGTATATGTGTCCTTTGGTGCCTCCGGTGAGGTGATGAATTTGGAGATGGCGATGGCGACGACGCGATTGGTTCTCGCCTGTGATGTTATTGAAGGTTTTTGATTCCCACTGTGATTCCGCTGGTGGTGTTTATGTGGAGATGCTGGAGGGACGATGGCTTTGCGGTGTCGACGATGGCTGGAGAAGCTCGCCGGCGAGGCAGTGCAGTCTCGCGGTTCGAGGAGGTGTGCAGACCGAGGTGATTATGTGATTCGACGAAGCCCGAGGCGGTGCGTGGCCCGAGGCGTTGGAGGCGGTGGTTTCTAAATTTTTGAAGTATTTCGTTTGAATTTTGAATTTCCTGATGTGGTGATGTGTATTTGTAGTGTTTCGGGTACCGGAAAACCCTTAACCGGTTTCAGGGGAACCGGCTACCCTCAAACCGGCCATTAGAAAATCAAAAAAATGGTTTGAAGCCTTATTTGGCTATTAAAGAAAACATATGAAGTTAACTTTGGAATGGTAAGTTGTATACCATTGGTCACATGGACTAGAATTATATATGTGTTAGATTAAATAGATTCCACACTTTAGTTTAGGAGGTGTGTGGAAAATTATGTACCGGATGTAGTGACTAATTTGGTTCAACCATTTAATGGAAATTTTACATAAATATGAATTAATATAAAATGGAAATTCTAAAAATGGAAGTCTTGACATTTAACCAGCATTGAGTGGGAAGTAGACAATGTATCTGGTTCTTTTTATGGTTGTTTCTAGTACATAGTCTGGGATTTATGAGTATCCATAGGGGTATGAATTATTTATATTAATTGTTAAAATTTATTATGAATTTATATATATGGATTTGTCACTACACATTTATTTTTTGTGGAATGTGTTTGTCATTATTGAGACATGTCATCACAATGACCTTCTTTTTGTGCTAGGAGGGTGGTGATAACCAAGATTCAGAGGGGTGGACATTTGGGTACTAGTAGATCCCCATATAGTGTAAATAGGGGACGTTTTTTAGCACACATTAATAAAAAATTATTTTAGATGAATATTCATAACATTAAAAATTGTGTACTCCTAAGGACAATAATAATTTCGTGTATTTGGAAATATGAAACTAAATATCATAACTTGGTGAATGATATTCAATTTTACACACATATATCTTTCCATATTTTAATTATACATAAAACCATTCTTGATAAATGGGGGAAAGGAAAAAATAAAAAATGGGCGAGGTTAGATGCTTAGTAATTGTAAACTATTGAGATAAACTGGATCAAAAGGATATGAAATCATGATCATAATAGTTGAAGATCATACCATGAATATCAAAGATCCTAAACATGAATCATGATATAATTATTGGTAGTTCATAACAAATGAATCATAATGGATTCACGAGAATAATCCCTTAAATCAAAACATAGAAATAATACATGGAATTTGTGGCACACTTATAAGAATATGAAATCATATTTCAAGGATACCAACCATGACCTTCATAACATCTTAAGATTATGCTATGAAGTGATGTACCTACATGTCATGGGATTCCATCCAATGTACCATATTATTTCAAGATTGGGATTAACTCTTGAGTACCCTATTGTCTTAGTGGTAGGATGCCCTCCCATGTATGATGTTGTTTCGGGCATGGAATGTCTTATTATGTACGCTCTTATTTCTGACTTGGGATTTCTTACAATGTTCCCTCTTGTTTTGAGCTTGGTATGGTCTCTTTTTTTATCTTGGGATTGCATCCCTTACACCCTCTTGTTTTGCGAAAAGGGTACCCTACCGTGTACAATCTTGTTTTGGTCTTGAGATACCCTCTTGTTTCGGTCTTGGGATGACAGATCGTGTAACCTTATGATTCGGGACTGGGATGTCCTCCCATATACCATCCAATTTCAAGATTGGTATTGTTATTCTAAATATGGAATCCATTTTTCTAAATTACAATCAAAAAATTGGTGAATATTAAATTCATTTTTACCAACATGTGAGATTACATAGTATGGTTTTAATGAAAAAATCTTCAAAAGATTGAAATGCTCTTATATGCAATTTTGATGTGAAATTGATACCGAAGACTTAAATTTGATTAATTAATATACAATTCATCCAACGAAACAATAAAATCACATCAAAATGTAATTTATTTTTATAAATTACTTATATGAAAAAGTATTTTTTATTTAAATTCAGTTATTTTATTCATCAAAATACTAAACTTATATTAAAAATACAATAAATATACCAAAATTAAATAATGATATTTCAATTTAAAAAAAAAATTAATGTTTTTTAAATACGGATTATAAGTGTGGAAATTTATATTTAAAATTAGTTTTCCATTAAAAGGTGATAAAATTTCTTTTTGGAAATATACATATTTTTACTTATAAAATTATATTTATTATCATTACATGCCTATAAAATATATTGGATGAGGGTAAAAAAATTAATGAATATAAAATATATTAATTTTATTAAAATAATTCATTAATTTTGGGTTATTAATTAATGAAGATAAAAATGTGTTTGTACATAGAAATTATATTTCTTTGAAATGTAAATTTTTTATTATCAGTAAGTTTATCTTGAATATTTACTAATTGATAACCAAATCATTTATTTCATATACATTAATAGATCGTATTTTTTAAATTTAGTTACTCTTATTTATAACATCAATTACATTAGTTAGGAGGTAGATATTATAATATTTTAATTATAATAATAGTAGTATATTATAGTTGTGTAAAACATGGCCCTATGTGCTACACAAGTTATCGAAGGAACACGTAATTATGTGTAACACCAGACAAACATAGTGTTTTGAGTAATATAAGTTAATATAAGTGTTTGCTATTCGGTAATAATAACTTTGATTTCCATACAAGGAATGAAATAATTATTTATATTAAATAAAAAATCTATTTCCACTGTTGTGTGAAATAGAAAATATCAAAAATATTAAATTAAGTCAAAAAAATTAAAAAATATCATTATTCATTTTTACACCCCTTAAATTTAATTTCACCCTCAAAATTCATTCTGGTTATCGATGGTTGAATACTAAAAATTTTCTTTCATAGAAACCCACATCCAAAAAATGAAAACTAAACATATATTTAAAAATAAAAGTTAGAAACACTATGGTTCCCCAATGTAACACATGAAAATATCTCCACCGAAGAGAACATATTTTGGGAGTGAAGATTTAGAATTGAAAGAATATCATAAATATATAAAATTATTGATAAAGTTCATTTATCATAAATAAGGGAATGATCAGGGGAGTATTAAGGACCAAGAAACCAAAGATATTTTATGATTTATAATATTATAGATTCAATAAAATATCAATGTAATATGATAAATATTTTCCAATATCCTTTTCATTGAGGAATTATTTTTCTCCATAAATACATAAGTAAATATACTTACTTAAATTAATTCCTTTTTATACACATAGTCTCAGCCTTAGATTATTCCTTTCTATATTTACACTAAATATCTTACTCAATGAAATCATGGTGAATTTTTCATTCATAATGAATTAGTGAATCATGGGATCCAAAAATATATTCCTAGGTCATTCCATATTTATTTATCAAAAAAAATGTTTAGCACATGTTTTCAAATTACATAAATCCTCATATGTCAAGATGATACATAAATATTTAATTATCTACCAGAATTCTAACATAAACAATTTCATAAATGGATATCCTTGTAACCCTTACAAAAAATAATTCACCCCTTAAAACATGAATAAGATCATATTTTATACCAAAATTTTTTATTGGAAATGTGGTTCCATCGTTGATCTGATTGTATATCAAATGTTATTTAATTAATTTAGAAGCCATGTAGAGGGATATAATTACATGAAACATCACGAAAGGATGAACACTAATGTATTCATATGGCGTAATCATACAAAATAAAACACGTAATTCCAAACCATGGTGGGGAGGATAAGTGTGTACTAATTATCTTAATCACCAAATCCATTGTTATTGCATAGGAATTACCTTTAACCTTTTTCCTGAGATGTTATTGCAGATTATCATCCACATTAGTAACATGATTATGGTTCTTTTAATAATAATGAAAAAACTCCATGCAATTGAAACCCAGATGTTGGAGTGGTTAATTATGTGGTCCATTCCCATTATTTTTATAATAAAATAAATTATTCCCATTACATGGGAACTCTGCCACACCATGACCATCCCCAACACAAATAAAATATTTATTAGTCCCATTAAAAATATTACATCAATGGTTCTTTCCACACGTTGTGCATAATGGAATATTCAGTTTCTTTTCTCCATGGTTGTTAGATTTTACTTTGGAATCAACCTTCCTTTCTGGGATAAATCCTAAGATTGATATAAAATTACTACCTGTACATTTACATTGATAACATATATAAAAAATTGTACATAAATGATAGTTTCTTATATCAATTTAATTTTGAAGACTATGATTCAGGGCACAAAATAATTTGTCAATGATTTTCAGGTCAGATGATAATATATGAAGAGTTCCTAAATAGCCATATTAAATCTTATTTATAGCCACCAAAAAATTTATCATCCTTTTTATTAAGCTAAAGGAATTTTGTTTCCATATTTATATAAATAATAAAAGGAATGTAATTATTGAAATGTATGTTGATTAATTCATCCCAATCAATGGAGTCATTTTCATCTGACACCTCTTATTATTATTAAGATTCCACGATCAGTCCTCATCAGCTAATAGAAGGTAGACTATAAGAGTGTCTTTTTCTTACTATGAACACTAGGGAATGTAAATTAAATTTTGGGTTCTAATTATCCATTTCACAGAAACTAATGAGTCATTGTAACCATTGATAGAAGGTCAGTGATCCATCTTAAAGGACTCAATATATACTTATTCACTATTTTTCATATTTTCTTGTCCACTATGATTCATAGCATCAGAAAATTGTTTGATAATAGAAAATAGGTTTTCTATTTCAAATCTGAAAACATTTGGATACTCATAAGGAAAATCATTGCATTATCTATTTCCTTCCCCGTTAAGACAATTCCTTCGGGGTTACATCCATTGATTAAAACCAAAACAATTAGGGTGATAAAAACATCTCATAGAAGAAATACACATAATCGAGAATATTTTGGTATAGGACCTCTAAATAATGACATGAGAATTTAAATATAAGAAACATTAGTCTTATCCTAAGAGATATAAAAATAAAAAAATTTATAAATATTACTAGAGATCTCACAAATGTCTTACTATCCTAGGTTCCAAAGGTTTACTAAATATTTCTATTGATACCAACTATATATATCGAAGCCTAAAATTCATGGATATTATATTGTTTTTGATGAATATTCAACAAATTAAAAAAATCACATGCTCAAGAACTGTAATACTATTGTGCCTTTTAAAACATTTAATGAACTCATTTGACTTGGTAAACGATCTTCATTATTAGACATAATGATATTCCCCTTTAGTAATTATACCTAAAAACATTATTTATAACATCATGAATGGAAACATACGAACAAGGTGTGATTATATGCATAGTAAGGGTAAACAAAGGAGATTAACATGAGAATAAGGGAATGATAATATGATCATATGATTAGAAGATCATAACTAGCATATCGAATATCATAAACTTGAATCATGACATAAATATTGGCAGTTCATAAGACATGAATCTTAATTGAATCAATAGAAAAATCTATGAAATAATAAAATAGGAATAAGACATTGAATTTGTGGCAGACACACAGGCTTAAAAATTCTATATCAAGGTTACCTACAAAGGCATTCATTACATGTAATTCTTGGTATGTTCAATTGTGTACTAGCTTTGGGCTTAGTTTTCCCTCCCTTGTACACTCTTTTTTGGTTATAGGATTCCTTTAAATGTACCCTCTTCCTCCTCCCTAGGGATTCCCTCCATTGTACCCTCTTGTTCCCATCCTAGGAATCCGGCTTGTTTTGTGAATGGGATTTCCTATGGTGTACGTTCATGTTTGAGAATTTGAATACACATCCATGCACTGTATTGTTAGGGGATTGATATTCCCTCTTGTTTTAGGCTTGGGATTCTAACCTATGCAGCCTCTTGTTTCTGGCATTGGATTCCCCCCATTTATCTTTTTTTAGATTGAGATGGCCTCTTATTTTGGGATTGGGATTCACTATTTTTTCAAGCTTGGGATACCCTCCCATGTACACTATTGTCTCAGGAATTGGATACCCTCTCATGTACCCTCTTGTTTGAGGCTTGGGATTCCCTTTTATTTTAAGCTTTAGATACCCTCACTTGTATACTCTAATTTTCATATTTGGATTCAATCCCATTTACCTTCTTTTTTCTATCATGGTCTGACCTCTCATGTACACTTTGGGATCATAAAAAATTTATCATTACCCAATTCATTTGAGGGAGATATAGATTCAAACCATCAACAAATTAAATCATACATGGATATTCCACAAGATAACAAGAAATTCATCATATCATGACCCCATAAAAGAGTTGGATTTTATATACATCATATCATTACCCATGAAATGAAATATGAGTGACAAAAAATGCAACTTATCATTCCCTATGGAAAATAGATAGGTCTCACAATAATTTCATCAAATCATAACCAATGATGTGAATTGATTGTCAAAATCATACAACTCGTGGAAGAAAAACATGTTTCATAAACATCACCCATATACACATAAACAATTGAATAAAAAATAAGAATGGTATTCTTAGATCATAACCATGGTGAAGAATAAACTATACTAAAGTATTTGATATTAGATGGAGAAATATTTTGAAATATCACATGATACATTTCATAAGGAAAATATCCTTTTTAATCCTTTTCGAAAAACCATTACAAAAATCATTTTCTTATAATGAATGATTAATAATTTAATTTAAAAATGTTCTTGTGGAAAATATCATTTTCTCTTTGAGAATCAGTTTTCCAAAATAAAGAACATTGAAAGATTTTTCATTTAAAATATTTTTACAATATACATATGATTCATGAAGGTATTTTGAAAACAATTTTTTTGAAAATACATTGAATCCTAGAAATAAGGATTTAAATCACTTTGAAAACCTTTTTGAAGAAAACATATTAAAGAAACATGAAATTTTTTTGAAATTTTTTTCATGAAATAATATAAAATTGGATTGCGAATATTTTAAAAAAATTTAAATAGAAACCATTTTTTGAAACCCATTTTTAGAAAACAATGTATTGTAATAACAGATATTTTTGGCCGAAGAGATAGACATGTCAGATTTTCTTAAAAAAAGTTACTAATTATATTAAGTACCAATGAGCAGAATTTTTTTACTAATACTTGATTTTATCATTAATAATCAAAGGATAAAAATTTTCATAACTGGTATTGTGATATGGATCATAATATTTCATTAATGGGAGAATAATCTTTAATAATACATGATAAACGATAAGATTTTGGTGACAAACTATTACCATTTTGGTAACATTGAGTCATACTTTACATGAGAGAATAAAATTACATAAAGATTAAATAATCATGAATGATGTATATTATAGATATAAGATGTCCAAGGGTATTATATTGACACCATGAAAAAATGTAGGATCATAACATGGCATGTATCATAATGAATAAAATATGAGATAAATATTACTTTATTGATTTGGTAACTTTTGAACCACAAAACCTATAAAAGAAAGATAAAAAAATAGATATATAAATACACATAAATTTAATTATAAGAATAACTGAATACATTAATTGGTATTATATAACTTATATAATGAAAATGAGTGGTGAATATGGAATGTATCACATGTGTGTAAAATGTTAAATAGGAAACCCCATAACTTATGTCTGAACTATCATTATATACTTTCAAACCTCATCTATATAAAATACAAGTAATAATTAATCTACCATTTTAATACCCTAACCATAGAGACCCAAATCTAGTATATTGTTGTAATACATTGGCATGATTAAAAGGAATCAAATCCCAAAGGACCGATCAGTTTTGCAGTCTTGGATAATATATTGCATACATAGACCTTTCATTACAATTCAAAACATGAGATACACAATATATAATTCTTTGAGAATTCCATTATTATCATAGTTTAATCATTAATATCATTCACAAAACAACTTCTTGACATCATGGGAAAATAAATCATATAAAATTTTGGTCTCATATGCTCAGTATGGGTAATCAATATTGTAAAAGATTTCATAAATAACCCTAAACTTTTATGAAATGGAATAAAAATTTAAACAGAATTTTAAAAAAAATATTCAGAATAATATCAGAATAATAAATCAAACAATTTAATTTAAACAATAACCAGGATATTCTACTATTTTAATTATAACATGCAATACCCATAACTAATCTCATAAAGAGGGAATGCATCATGCTAGACATCTAAAACATACAATCGAGGATTCGTGAAAAGAATACTGAATTTTCATGGCTTAATGCGAAGAATATAATAATTTGAATGTCTCACTAACATATCTATGTTATAAATAAAATTAGTTTATGTCATTAATTAAGTAAAAATATATTAATTTTATTACTATTAATTACATTTATTGTATTTATCTTAAGACAAATCAATTTCGACATCCTAATTATGCCGCAATTTAATTTAATAATATATTTCATAAAAAATTAAATAATATAAATTATTTATAAAATAATTATATCTTTCTAAATACTATTAATAGTCGACCATAAAACTAATATAACATTATATCAAAAATGACATTGTTGTTAATATTTGAATATGACATTTTTAACTCTTCCTTAAATAAAATATTATAAATGTCTTAATCTGACACAAGTGGCTTTAAAAGGATCATATTTTTGACCTAAGGTTTACTTTGGTCGAAATATACATATCCAATAAGATTAGGACAATTTTTAAGGAAATTTCATATTATTATAATATTATTTTTACATATCATTACACTATTTACCTTCAACCATGGTAAATAAAATTCAAAAGGTACTATTTGTCAAAAATTATTTTGATCATATTAGAAAAAAAATTTATGTTGGTTAAATCAAGGTATGTCTTTTCTTAGAAATTAAATATAAATAAGTGGTAAAATAATATTTAATGTTAATCTGAAGATACAGTTAGAAGGCATATAAAAGAGACATCCAAAAGTTCAATAACAATTATTATATATTATTCTATATTAAAAATGATTCCACAGACCTACATTGAACTAATATATTTATTATGTATCTATTGTTACATTAATGTAAATTTGAAATAAAATAATTATTCAAATGAAAATTCAATTTTGAAACAAAAATTGAGTTATTTCACTATTCATAAAATTGACACTTTTTAGAAAACAAAAGAATAATAAACAAAAGCCAATTTTGGTATTCTGAATTGAAAAATGATACCCATTTAAAATAATTAAATTTATATGATTGTCTATAATTAAATTTCTTATTGTTCACAAAAGAAATAAAAATGTATCTCCTTTAAGAAATAGTATTTCAAAACATATGACTATTTTAAAGAAACATATATATTTCATTATAAATATTTTTTACTAATATGAAAACAATATAAATAAGGACTAAAATTTATTTATCACTATTAATATTACTATATTTAATGGATAAGTTATATATGTATCACATAAAAAATTATAATATTACATTGTTGTCTCACAAGAACATAATTTTGTGTGTAACAGAAACCTATTTGGTGTGGTTTGCAATATAAGATATAGAATTTATTTAAAAATATAAAGTAAAATGAAATCTTATTGAGTTACATTATCACATCATTTATGAAATTGTATCCTCTCAATTTTTATTTGGACATTGAAAATAAAAGTTTGATACTAGAAACCGTCATTATAGAAAACTCACATAAAAAATAAGGTTAATAAAAGGTCTAAGTTAATGTAAAGAAAGGGAAGTACAAAAGATAGAAGATATAACACAAAGAAAGAGTTACTTGTAAGAAAACATGAGCATTATTGAAAAATATAACCATAATGTTATGATATAGAGTGATTAAAACATGATTACCAGAATGTTAATAATCAAAAACCTAAAAATCTATGATGATCTAAGGGACCATTTAATTCATTATAAAATATAGTTCTAGTAAAACATATTTTTTGTTTTAAAATATGTTCCGTAGTGGTAAATAATTTGTTTACATAGTAAACTGATATCACAGGGAGGAATACTTACATGATAAGTAGAGTTCCATCCTTTTACTAATTTCTACCGAAAACAAATTTTTCTCCAAAAATATAACAATGTACCAAATTATTCTGTTTATATTAATCATATAAGATTCCAAAAATTTAATTATAACTCATTTTTCATACCATTTAAATATTTAAAACAATGTTAAAAAAATATGACATCACATAGGCTAGGCGTAAGTGATTGACCCTTATTTCCATTCAGTAGAAGGTTCATGTCTCACAGCCTTGCCTAACGCGATGGGTTGTCGCCCAACATGCGGGTTGTCCTTTTTCAATAACTATATTATTATAACATTCCAAAAATAATCTTAAGAAATGTTTTATACTTAAATAATAATACAAAATGTTCTAATCAAATAATTCTATCCTTAAGAATTATAAAAAACATCTATCCAAACTAGTTGTCCAAATGGTCTCTAAATTTCCAAAGTTCATCTCAATATCTGATTTTCCTCAAAAAAAATTATGTTGATAATATTTTCACATAAAAAATAGAAAAATACCATTACCATATAAAAACATAATGAAATCATTCTTGTTGAAAAATACTTGAAGATAAAGTATTTCAATACAATCCTTATATATCCCATTATTCTCATAACCTAAATTTTATAACATAATTATTGAATCAAAAAATAGAAATGCATTAGTTATTACACATATACTGTAGTAATATCATAAGCTTGGAATTGATTCCTTTTATTTCTATTATATATTTCCATGACACTTGGCGAATTATTATTCATATTTTCCCATATAATTATAGTGGAATCAAGGCACATTGATAAATTATTTCTTTTCCTTGAAATCATGAGCATGGTGACATTTTCCCCACAAATGAATCAATGTAATTTTAATTTTTACTAGGCACTAGGGTGTTCCCTTAAATAGTTTCTACATGTGGAAAAATCATTCTTTCCCTTATTCCAATAATATGTCTCTTGATCTATTGTTATTTTCTTCTATTTCTTTCCCTTAAATTCGTATGACATATCACATTATTTCTCTCTCTTGATAAAACATGACACTATATCTTCATATGATGAGAAAGTTTGGTAAACCAATTCCATTCATATAAATGTAATTAACCCATTGAATAAATGATAAATCATACTTATTGGGTTACATATGTATTCCACATATTGCCTTGCTAATCATTTGAAGTATTATTTATATTTAGAAACATTATTATGCCCTTTCTTTCAAAGAATTAGTAATTTTCACTCCACATCCAATTTCTATTCAATATGGAAATAATTATCCATGAAAATTTATGTAAAATTCTTCAATTCCATACAATCAATTTCATTCTCCTCATTTGCGTCTTGAATCACTGACCACAATTGATCAATATCTCTTGAGAGACATTTAACTGACATGAAATTTTTTTCCATTTTGTTACTCCCCAGAGTGAAAAATAATTTCATCTAGTTACTTATCGATTTCTCAGCTGTAAAAGGATTTTTCAGACCAATTGAAAGTTTTCTGTTGTTTTCTCATGATGTGATCTAACATTGATCGTCCACATTGTCGATCATGGTGCTCTATAAGGGTACAGTTGTTATTCATTAATTGAGTCAACTATCCCAGTATGGTTATAAGTTGTTCACCATTAGTTGTATCACCAGATCCACTATAATTATCATGGCTAGGAGGACAATACCTACATGCATTAAATTCATTTTTACATCTTCCAGTCCTTTCACTAGGTTCTAATTCTAAACAATGGAATACATTACATTAGGAGAAGAATCATAATTCATAATTCCAAAATAGATCATACTTGACATAAATGGAACAATTTATGCACATATAATATCATAATCATTAAAATTTTATATTTCGCGAAATATTTATTCATAAAGTATTCATAATATTTTTTATTAAAATTTGATTTATCCTAACCATATCCCATGGGAGTGTTAAACCAAGTGTGGAGTAAGGATTGTTTTCGTGTACCAGGATACACCCGGTAAAGCACGAAACACTTTTTCAGAGTTTTTATTAATAAGTAAATCTATTCTATAACTGTGTCTACTAGTAGTATCTTGACTGGGATGTATTTTCATTGAATACACACATAATCTCTTCCATACCAAAAATCTTGGACATTCTTCTATGCTTATCCTCAAAGTCTACCTTAGTGTTTTTTTCCCTAATCTGTGTTTTCTAAATCTTGTTTCCAAGGTTTATGATAAACTTCCTATGATACCTACTATAATACCCTCTAACTAGAATCCCAGAACCTATGCATTATTTTAATACATTAGTAGGATATTACAGAATCAAATCTTGAATCATCAATCTATTTAGCCGTCTATGAAAATATATTTCATACATGAACCCGAAATTATAATTCAAAACATAAAAAACATCATATATAATTCATTGATAACACCACTGTTGTCAAAGATTAATCCTACATATCATTAATAAAAAAATGTTGGAATCCTGGGAAAATAAAACAAAAGAAATGGGTTAGCTCATCTATTCAGTAAGGTTAAAAAATAAAATCGAAACATTTATAAATAAGCGTGAACTTTTAAGGCAATGTATACAATTGAAATCAGAATACTTTTAAACATTATATTCAGCATAATATGAATATAATAAATCAAATAATTATATTTAAATATTAACAAGGATATTCTACTAGTTGTAGAGTCACATGTCATGTCTATAACTAATCTCATTATGTTGGAATGCATATTTCATGGCATCTAAAACTCACCATCTAGGTTTCTTGCCAAGAATCTTATATTATCAAGGCATCATAACAAGAATATAATAATTTCAATATTTCACTATCATATCAGTTTTATCTATATAATTAGTGGATTTTTTAATTAATTCAAATTATATTTATTATAATATTATTAATATCATTTAATTTATTATTCCTTTAATAAATCAATTACTACATCATCATTGTGTAAAAATTTAATTTAATTATTTATTTCCAAAAATTATAAATTAATTAAAATTATTTAAAAGATAATATTATATTTCTAAATACTACATATATTTTACCATACAATTATATAACCTCATATTAAAAATGATATAGTTATTAAAATTTTAATATGCCATTTTTAACTCATCCTTAAATTAAATTTAATAAAGTTCTTAATTAGACAAAAGTTGCATAAAAAGTGTCTTATTTTTCACTTAAGGGTTATTTTGGTATAAATATAATTATTTAACGATATTAGGACATGTGTCATGCTTATTTTATTTTATTATAATATTAATTTTTTCCATTAATTACTTTATTTACCTTTAAGCATGTTAAATAATATTCCAATGTTACTATCAACAAAAAAAATATTTTGATATTATTAGACCAAATGTTTCATACGTATTGCATCCATGTAATTAATTTTTATAAATTCAATTCAAATAATTGATAAAATTATGTTTCATGTAAATCTGCAGATGCAGTTATAAGGCTGGAAATAGTGAAGTTCAAAAGATTAATAAGAATTTTAATATCTAATTCTATATTAAAAATGATTTAAATGACCCAAATTTAACTAATATATTTATTATTTATTTATTTTTAATTTGAAATTAATTTAAAATTTAGTAATTATATAGATGAAAAATTCATTTTTAAACAAAATTGTTGGAATTTCAGAATTCATCAAAAAATGAATCTTTTCAGAAAAATACCAAAAAATCACCCTAATCGACATATGATATTATGAATTAAAAAATGATTTATATTTTAAATTTTTTAATTTAGATTAGTGTTTGAAATTAATTTTATTATTTTTCAAACAAGCACATAAGAATTAGTTCCTTTAAGAAAATGTTTTTCTAATTATATAACTATTTTATAGAAACATATACATTTCATTATAAATATGTTTTATTTTTGTGAAAAAATTATAAATAAAATTTAAATATTATTTATTACGATTATTATTAATATATTTAATGGATATGTTGTAAATACATCATGAAAAATAATTATAATACTAAAGTGTTCTTCCACAGAAACATAATGTTGTGTGTAACACAAGAATAATCTATTTTGCGTTCTATACATGATATTTAATTTATTTAAAAAGATAAAATACTATAAAATCATGGCGTGTTAATGCCATAGAACCATGATAATGTATATCATAACATATATAATTCATTTATAATGTTCTTTTAACCGTTTATTATCAATTCAATGATAAATCAACAATTTGGGTAATAATTACTTTGTTTATTGTTAAAATTGTGACTTATTGTTTTCGTCCTCTTACATATATAATAATTTCATTATTTAAATAATTTAAATCATGATTTTTATTTCATATATATTATTTATATAATTATTTTTAATAATATATAATATAAATATATTTGAAATGGAAAACACTGTTCTTGGAGACAGAAGGTCGCAGCTTTGCACGAATGCTGTTTTGATTTTCTTATTATATTAAATAAATATAAATGAAATTTATGTATATATATAATATCACTATATAAGATTTATTATGCCCTATATATAATAAAATATTCACTAAATCCCTACATTATACAATTCATGTAATGTGTGAACAAATCACATTGCATTTAAGAGGTGGTAGTCCTCACATCCATAAATGAAGTTATTGTATTTAGAAAAATTAATGTATGAAGGCATGGGTTATATAATAATTTAGGAAGAATATATAAATTATTAATTTCATATATATCATATTTAAATATAGTTTCAATCATAGTCTCAAACTATTAGAGGTGGTAATGATAAAACAAACAACACCATTTCGGGAGGTGTCATTTCATTGTACCCAAGAACGATAAGTTCATTATTCATTACATTTGAAGGGAATGTAAGTGTAGTTATAATCATTAGAAAAAAAAATTATATATATGAAACTTAGGTTATTATATAAACACGGAATATTAATAGTTGATGGGTGGAGAATAAAAATAAAACAAAAGAGCTTGAAGAAAGATATTATCTATTTTTTGAGTAACTCCATTTGGATTGCACCAAAGGGATTACCTGGATATAATTATTCAAAAAGGGAGGAATTTGAAATTAATTAGGAGACATGGGAAGGATATTTGTGACGTTTTTACCTAGAAAAATGGAAATATAGGTGTAAATAAGTGGGGGGGGGGGGTGAGTTCCTTTTTAGAGTGGTGGAGGAGTGGCAATATTGTAATTTTATAAAAAATGGAATTCCACACATATTTATCACATTTAAATTCAATCTAATAATTGAAACATAAGATAAAAGTGATTTTAGGTTATATATATTAACACAAAATGGATTTTAGACAATTTTCTATGTCATTTTGGATATTATGTTGAAGTTTTAGTATTTTATTATGCTAATTTGTCTCTTAATCATGATATTTAATTGTAATAACCTTCACTATGATTTAAAAAAAATATATTTTGATATTATTTGAAATTATAAAATTATAATGATTTTAAAAATTAATTCCATTTTTAAAAATTGTAATAACATAAGTTTCCTAAATTAATTTAAATTTAATCTTGTAGAAAGGATGAAAAATCAGGGGTTTAAAGTAAAAATATTCAAAAGTGTGATATTTTTTTATATAAAATTACAATTTTAAATTTATTCCAATGAATGAAATTGGATATATTTATGTATAATGAATATAATTTAGCGTTAAAAAAATTCCATTTTTAATTCGACAATATAAAATATTTAGATGAAAAATAGTCTTGGATTAAAATTAAGTTTTTTTTCCTTATTCATCTGAATCTGAAACTTCTCAAAAAAAATTACCCAAATAAATTTTTTACATTTTTATTTAATAAACAATTTTTTATTCATGAAAAATAAAAAATTGTAAAAAAACTGTATTTGAAATGGGTAATTCATTAAAAGATAGTAAAATTACGTTTTAGAAATATACTTCTTTTATTCATAAAATTAAAATTACTTTTATTTTATGACAATAAAAACTATTGTATTATTGTAAAAATTGTATTGAATACATTGCATTTTTTAAATAAAATTACCATGAAAAGCATCTTTAATATATAGAGATATAATTGAGTTTATACGTTGAAAAATTATTGTCTTTGAAAACAAATATTTATTTCATGTAGTTATTTCATTGTCTTCTAATAATTTATAAATAAAGTATTAATTTTATATACATGTGTAATGGAACATTTAAAAAATTAGTAATTTTTATTCATAACATCCATTAAAATGGCCACGAGGAATCTATAATAATATTTTAGTAATATTATTAATAATATATTGTAGTTTGGAAAAACTCATCCCTGTGTTTTATGCAAGAAATTTATGGTTCATATAATTTTATTTAGAATAAGGCAGACATAGTGTTCTGTTTATCGTAAGTAAATATTTGTGTTTTGAATAGTTCATTCGTAACATGATGTTCCGTATAAGGAAAGTCAAACATTGTGATTTCATATAAAAAATAAATACTCAATGTTGTGTGAAATTAAAATTATAAAAATGATCAAGTTAATTTGAAAAAAAAAATTACATAATATCTATCAGTTTTACATTTCTAGTTGTAGCACCAGTAGTAGTACTAGATATGTGTTTTCAGGAAGAGTACGAATTAGATTTCATGCACTTTATGTAGATTGTTCATGGACCACCACAACATGCCTCATCTATGGAAGAGATGATGTTTGTGTTCCTTCATAAGAATCCTCCCACATTTTTTGGTGATGGCGTTACACCTGCAGTTGAATTATGGATAGAGATTATATTTTACATATTTGAGAATATAGAGACAACTCCTCTTAGAGCTTCATCATTTTTTTATTTAGTTTTCTTACTGACACGCCATTGAGAGAGATAAAAATTCTAGAAGATTTCAAGCATGTCGTTCAATCTCAGTTCAACATGTTTCAATTTAATACTATTATAGTGACATTGAAACATACAGTTATTGCTGAACTAATCATGATGGAAGCTATTGGTGCATATCAGAATAGTTCAACCCCTCAACCTAGTGGTTCAGTTTCAAATTGAAGGAAGCACTGTTATGAAACAACTTATGGGGAAAGTACCAAATAGGATATTGGTTCCGGTTTTGTTTTATTATATCATCGGTGTGAGAGATGGTAACATATGAAGAATGAGTGTTATAGATACCCTACTTAGTGCAATGAATACATCAACATGGTACATGTAAAAAATTTATATTAGGCCTTCGCTCTCAATATCAGTAGATGGGGTTCAAATCCAACTCTAGGTTAAAGACCATTATTCATAGATCCATGATAGTCTATGGGAAAGGGTAGAGTCATTCATTCAGGCTAATTTTTTGGTCATGTTCAAGGCATCATTCCAAGAGTGGAAACATGGTACATTGGTAAATTATTTCTTTTCCATGCAGTTATGAGCATGCTGTCCATTTCTCCACACTTGAATGAAACTCATTTTCATTTTTACTAGGCTCCTGGGTGTTTCCTTCCGTAGTTTCTACCAGTGGGAAAATCATTATTTCCCTTATTCCAATAAAAAGTCTCTTGCTCCACCGTTATTTTCATCCACAATATTCCATTAAATTCATATTACATATAACATTCTTTCATTATTTTGAGAGAACGTGAGACTATATCATCGTATGAAGAGAATGTTAGGTCAAATAACAGCTTTCTGAGAAATGAAATTTACCCAATGAATAAATGAAATATCTTACTCCTTGGGTTATGTATATTGTCCACAACCTTCCTTGCTAATCTTTTGAAGTTGGATTCATATTTAGAAATATTAGTATGCTATTTATGGCTCAGATTTATGAATTATCTCTCTATATCTGATATTTGTTCATGATGTAAATAATTTTGCAATATATTTTCTTTAAAATCCTTCAATTAAATATTTTCAATTTATTTATCCTCATTTGTGTTTTTAATAACTTACCAAGGAAACTTCCAATGAAACTTTTTCTATTTTGTTACTCCCTAAAGAGAGAAATGTTTTCTTCAAGTTACTTATCCATTCCTAAGATAGAAAAGGATTTGTAGTCCAATTGAATGTTGGCCGTTGTTTTCTCATGAAGTTATCTAACATTGTTTATCCACATTGTCGATCATGTTGTTCCACACAGGTAAAGTTGTAATTAATAATCTGATTCAACTATCCTATTATGGTTACAAGTTATTCACCACTTGTTGTATCACCAAATCCACTATCATTATATTGGATATGAGGCCAATACCTACATGCATTAAATTTATTGTTACAGTTTCCATTCCTTCCAATAGGTTCCATTTCTAAACAATTGTATACACCACATTAGGCTTTGAATAATAATTCATTATTCCAAAATAGAAACATACGTGAAATAAATTGAACAATTTATGCATATATAATCTATTAATCATAAAATGGTTTCTTTGGGGATATATTTACTCATAAGTTATTCATAATAATTTGTAAAGAAAATTTTATTTATCCAAACTGTATACCCTGGGAGCATCAAAACATGTGTGAAGTAAGGAATGTTTTTGTGTGTGATACACCGAGTCAAGCATAAAAAACTTGTCGGAGTTGTTACTTATATGTAAATATATTCCATAACTGTGTTCACTTGTAGTATCTAGATAGGTAATTATTTTCGATGAATAAACATATAATATATACCATACCAAAATTCTAGAATGCTCTTATATGATTATCCTCAAGGTCTACCTTAGTGTTATGTTAAGAAATCTATGTTTTTTAAATCTTGTTTTCAAGGTTGTTGATAAATTTAATTTGATAACAACAATAATTTCCTTACCCGAGAAGCCAATAACTGATGCATTATTTTAATACATTAGTAAGATATCAAGGAATCATGTCATGAACGACCGATCTGTTTAGCAGTCTGGTAAAATATATTACATACTTGATCCTGAAATTTTAATTCAAAACATACAAAAAATCATATATATTTCATTGATAACAAAAATATTCTCCTAGGTTAATCTTACACATCCTTCATAAAAAGTTTCTGGGAATCTTGGGAAAATAAAACATAAGAAATTGGTGATCTCAGATGCTCAGTATGGTTAAAAAATACAATATAAATATTGTAAATAAATGTAATGTTTTAAGGTGTGGTATAAAACTAAAATATGAAGCCTTTTAAACATAATATTTAGTATAATACAAATATAATAAATAAAATAATTCCATTTAAAGATTGAAAAATATATTCTTCTAGTTGTATAGTCACATGCAATATCAAGAACTAATCTCATAATGTTGGAATGCATATTGTTAGACATCTGAAACATATTGTCTTGAATTATGGCCAAGAATCATATATTATCAAGGCATCATACCAATAATATAATACGTTCAATATTTCACTATTATTTATATGTTATCTATAAAATTAGGGTATGTCATTAATTAAGTCAAATGATATTTATTTTTAAATTATTAATATCATTTAGTTTATTTTTCTTTTAATAAATGAATTACTATATCATCATTGGGTCCCAATTTAATTTAATAATTTATCTCATAAAATTATAAATACATTACTATTATGTAAATCTGAATATTATATTTCGAAATACTATCTATATTTGACCACAACACTTATATAACCTCATATTATAAACTATATAGTTATTAAAATTTGAATTTGATATTTTTAACTCTTCCATAAATACAATTTAATAAATTACCTAATCTGAAACAAGTGGTTTAAAAAATATCACATTTTTTATGTAAGGGTTTTTGGGTAGAAATATAACTATTTAAAGAGATTAGGACAAGGGTTAGACTAATTTTATATTATTATAATATTTTTTTTTCATTAATTAATCTATTTACCTTTAACCATGGTAAATAAAATTTAAAAGTTATTATTCACAAAAAATTATTTTTATCCTATTAGAACAAATATTTCATACATATTTTATTCATGTATTTCATTTTTAGAAATTCAATTCACAGAAGTGATAAAATTACGATTAATGTAAATCTGCAGAAGCAGTTTGAAGGCAGGTTATAGTTATGGTCAAAAGTTTAATAAGAATTTTTATTTCCAATTCTATTTTAAATATTATTCCAATGAACATAATTGAAATAATATATTTATTATGAATATATTGTGAATTTAAAATTAATTTGAAAGTAAATAATTATATTAATTAAAAATTCATTTTAAAACAAAAATTGACTAATTTTATTTTTCCTCAAAAATTGAAACTTTTTAGAAAAATTCCAAAAAAATCACCCTAATATAATTATAATATTCCGAATTAAAATTTTATTTATATTTTAAAAAGCTAAATTTATACTATTGTTTAAATTTAATTCTATTATTTTTCAAATAATGACATAAGATGTAGTTCCTTTATGAAAATATAATTTCTAATCATTTTACTATTTTACAGAAACATATAAAATTCATTATAAATATATTTTATTTAGGTGGAAAAATTATAATTAAAGTATAAAGATTATTTTATTCTATTCTTACTAATATATTTAATGGATATGTTATAAATATATCATTTAAATAATTATAATACTAACGAGTTCTATCACAGAAACCTAATGTTTCGTGTAACACAAACATAGTCGATGTTGTGTTCCATACATGATATTTAATTTATTTAAAAAATTAAAATGCTATAAAATCAATGGGTGTTAATTCCACGTAACCATGATAATATATATATTACTGTATATAATTCATTTATAACTTTATGTAAAGTTTTTTATAACAATTCTATGTTAAATGTACATTATGTGTAATAACTACCTTGTTTTTTGTATGTATTTTGACTTATTTTTCTTTATCCTATTACATATACATAAAATTAGTTATTTAAATAATTTAAAACATTATTTATATTTAATATATTTTATGTATATAAATATATTTAATAATATATAAAATAATGATATAAGAAATTGAATACACCATTCATGGAGATCGTGGGTCGTACCTATGCATGAACACTATTTCAATTTTCTTATTATGTTGAAATAAATGTAAATGAAATATATGTATATACATAATACCAACATAAAATATTTATTATGACATATATATCATATTTTTTCACTAAATCCCTTCATGATACATTTCATTTAAAATATGAACGAATCATATCGCTTTGAGGAGGTGGTAGTCCTCACATCCATAAACGAAGTTATTTTATTTACAAAAAAATGAAAGATTAAAGAAATGTGTTATATAATAATTTAGGAGGAATTAATAAATTATTAATTTCATAGATATGATATTATAATAGAGTTTCAATCATAATTCAAAACCATTATAGGTGGTAAAGGAAAAACAAACAACATCATTTCTGGTGGAGGTAGTTCGTTGTACCCAAGAAGAGTAAGTTTATTAATCATTACATTGTAAGTGTATATAAGTGTAGGTATAATAGTTTGAATAAATATATATATTTATATTTATGAAACTGAGGTTATTATATGATCATGTAATAAGAATATATAAAGGGTGGAGAATAAAAATAAAACCAAAGAGCTTGAAGAAGGATATTACCTCATTTTGGGTTACTCCGTTTTGATTGAACGAAAGGGATTATATGGATGGAATTATTAAAAAAAGTGAAACTTTATGATTAATTTAGGGATTTTTGGGGGATATTTGTGAATTATTTTCCTATAAAAAGCACTATTTAGGTGTAAATTACTGACAGGGTGAGTTCCTTTTATAGTGGTGGAGGAGTGACATTCTTATAATATTTAAAAAATATTATTCCCACCACATTTATCATATTTAAATTAGATCCAATAATTATAAATATCAAATAAAAGGGATTATAGGGTATAAATGTTAACAAAAAATAGATTGTAGACATGTTTCTATGTCATGTTGGACCTTATGATGATGGTTTAGTAATTTAATACAGAAATTTTCTTCTTAACCAGTATAATTAATTGTAATAACCTTCATAAAGATTTTTTTTAAAAAATATAGTTTGATATTATTAAAAATTAGAAATTATTATGATTCCAAAAATTCAATATATTTTTTCAATTTTGAATAACACAAGTGGTATTAATTAATTTAAATTTAATCTCGTAGAGAGGATATAAAATCAGGGTTTTAATGTAAAAATGTTCAAATGTGTGAGATTTTTTTATATGAAATATCAATGTTATATTTATTATACTCACTTAAATTGGATAAATTTATGTATTATTTATATAATTAAATTTTAATATAACTTCCAATTTTTAATTTTACCCTATAAATTATTTAGTTGAAAAACAGTTATTGATTAAATTTCAGTTGTTTTTCCATAATTCATCAGAATCTGAAACTTTTCATAAATATTACGAAAATTTACCCTAAGTAAACTATTAAATTATTATTTAAAAAATGATGATTTATTAAAAAAAATTATAAAATGATAGCAAATTATATTGTAAATGGGTTCACCATTAAAATGTATTAAAATTAACATTGGGAAATATAATTTTTTTATTTATAAAATGGTATTAATAATTATTTTATGCCTATAAATACTATTATATTATTGTCAACATATTATTGAATGTATAGTATTTATTTTTAAAAAAAATTCATCATGATCACCTTATTTAATTTATTGAGTTAAAATTGAGTTTTTAAATAGAATTATTAATGTCTTACTAAAACATTTATTAATTTTCAAGTTGTTATTTCATTATCTTATACTAATTTATAACAAGGTGTTAATTTTATATTGATGTGTAAATAAAATTTTAACAATATAGTTAATTTAATATATAACATCCATTCCAAAGACCAGTAGCTATCAACAATAATATTTTAATAATATTATTAACAATATATTATAGTATGGTAAAATTATTCCATATATATAATGCAAGTAATTTATGGAACCTAGAATTGTATATAGTATAAGGTATACATGGTGTTGTGATCATCGCAAGTAATTCTATGTGTTGCGTATAGTGGAATCATAACTTTTT
The DNA here is from genome assembly GCA_963277665.1 of Viscum album. Taxonomy (NCBI): domain Eukaryota; kingdom Viridiplantae; phylum Streptophyta; class Magnoliopsida; order Santalales; family Viscaceae; genus Viscum; species Viscum album. The sequence goes on along the minus strand of OY728155.1, from coordinate 76,046,767 downwards.
GTTCCATATATGTAAAGTAAAACATAGATATTTTATATAAAAGATATATATTTAGTGTTCTGTGAAAAGAAAAATATCAAAATAAATAAGTTAATTTGAAATAAAAAATTCGCAATAACTCTCAGTTTTACGTTTCTAGTTGTAGAACCAATAGTAGTACTAGATATGGGTTCTAAGGCACAGTTTCATGTGGGTTTGATGAAGTTTATTTAGACTACTCATGGAGCATCACATCATGCCTCATCTAGGGAAGATATGATTTATGTGTTCCTTCATAAGAAGCCACCCACATTTTTAATTGATTTATCATACTGACACGCCATTAAGAGAGGGAAAATTTGAAGAAGATTTCAAGCCTGTCATTCAATCTCATCTAAATTTTTTTCAATTGAATACTTTTATTGAGACATTGAACCAAACATTTATTACTAAAAAACATGAGGGATGTTAGTGGGGGCATATCAGGATAGTTCAACCTCTCGACCTAGTGGTTTTGTTTCAGATGGATCGAAGCACTATTATGAAACATCTTATGAGGGAAGTTCCAAATAGGATGTTAGTTCTAGTTGTGATTTATTCTATCAAAATTTTGGAAAATGGGGACATATGAACAGTGAATGGGACGGATACCTTACAAAGATCAATGAATACGGCAAGATGTGAAATGTAAAAAATATCAATTGGATCTTCTATCCACTATCAGTGTATGGGGTTTGGACCCAACTCTTGGTTCAAGAGAAGTGTTCACATAACCATTTTTTCTAGGGGAAAGGGTAGTGTCATTCATTCATGCCAATTTAGTGGTAGTGTGCAAGGCATCATGTCAATAGTTCTACCTAGATATAAGAGTGGTCCCACTCCGTGTAGTGAAGTTGTTTAATAGGATCATAGTTTAGGTATAATATATCATATATGGCCCTATAACAATGAATAAAAGTATTAGATCTTCTATGATGAGATGTATAATCCTAGTAGTATGCACTATAGTATTATCTCTTTTTGATAAAGGTGCATCTTATTCTTTCATATCATTTCTAGTTGTGGAGATCCTTGGTATCATAGTTCAGTTTAATGATAGATTTATGACTATAGATAATATGTTTGTAATCAAAATAGCGGCTATATTCTAGGGAAGCGAATTAACCCTTTAGGTAGGTGGGTGTCACTTTGTATGGGGTTTTTTCCCTTGATATGACAGGGTTGGAGAACATACTTGAGATGGAATATCTTGTGTTTTATCTATCACATGTTAATTACTATCTCCATATGGATATGATCGAATCACCATATAGTCATGTATTTATTAAAAATGTTGAATGGGAATTCTAAGTGAGATGAGATAGACTAGATCATTATGGTCTAGAACTAATGATATCCCATACTTCAGGTTTATATATAGATGATCAAGGCATATGGCATGTAGACTTTTCTCCAATCATTGATTGTTTCATGGATGTTTTCCTCAGTGAATATTTCATTTACCTCTTGAGAGAGAGGTGGAGATTTATATGAATCTAGTTACATGAGCTACTCTGTTATCTATTACTCTCCACAAAATTCCTTATAATGAGTTGAATGAGCTCAAGAAAGAGATAAATGAAATGAAAGAATACAGGTTTATATGAATGAATAATTATCCATGGGTGTTTCTGGTCCTTTTTTGAAAATGGTGGACTATACCATCAGGTTATGAGTACATTATAGAAAATTTAACTATATGATAGATAATAACTAGAATACCATTTTGGACGATAGATGATCTCTTCAACCAATAATAAGGATCACCGTTTTTATTAAAGATCGATTTGAGGTGTGGTTATCACTGGGTGCATATTTCGACTTCAGATGAAACTTGTAAAAACATTCATAGAATGTTTGGTCTATAAGTGTATCTGCATATTACATTTGTTATTAAAAATGCACCCATATTTCTCATGGAACTGATGAAAAAATAATCCATCAATATCTAGATTAATTTTTAGTGGAATTCATCGGTCATATCTTTACATATATTCCAAAATGGAATGTTCACTAAGAGATCATTAGTTATATTCTATGATCCCAAAGTGCCACTTCTCTATGGATAATATTCACTATGTAGGTCAAATTATATCATATATAAGAATATTAGTTATCCCATAGAACATGAATGTTTTAGTTTTATAGATGTATCCCATGAATTTAATTGAAAAACATAGTTTCTTTCAGTACCATGGTTGTTATAAGAATTTCATACTAGACATATCCCACCTAGAAGAATGTCTTACAATCTTAAATAATAATGGTGTGATGTTTTTTTGGTTAGACACCTAGGAGACATCTATTTAAGAGATTAAAGGGAGATTGACTTCATAGCTAGTCCTGATTCTGCTAGACCAGGGCGATATACTATGTATTATGATGTAATAGCTATTGGGCTAGCATCAGTTTTGACGTATGAGTAATGAGACATACCATACAGGTCTTTTAAGGACCATGCCTTAAAACATTACATAATCTTGAATTAAATGAATAATTCCCATTGTCTATCTTTTCATGTTTAGAGTTTTCGAGAATAATGTCATAATAATTACGTCTCAAAATTTACAAACTAGACACTTCTACTCAGTTTCCAATTTTTCATAAAATTAAAACACATGGAAAAAATATTCATGTCTACTTCCATGTTTTAGATATCATGACTATTCCTTGATCCCATCCTCGAACCAATTCATCATTTAGTCATGTGAAAAAACATTTCAAAAACTTGGGATGAACATAAAAAGCTCTGTAAAGGTTTTAAAATAAAGAAATAAAATCATTTTTTAATCAGTACATACAAAAAATAATATCTTTTACTTACTTCCTGAAATCATAATATTTGTGAATAAAACATAGTAATAAAAAATCATCAAGGTATCTTTTGGCATCCATAACATACTTACGTTGTAGCTTTCACAACTACATAGGAAGTTACATTTGAAATAACCATCAAAGTATATTCCATAAATCTGTTAGGGGAAAAATTCACATTTTCCTATATCACATTACCCAATGCATTAGAGAGCTATCATGGGCCCACCTATCCTAGGTTTATCACAAAACCACCCTTATATATATATAATGCCGAATAACCAAAACATATTAATAACCCAAAAAAATATAATTGAAAGATAACATTTCTACTTTTCAATAACAATATATCATAAAAATATATTAACATAACAAATCCACTATCAAAACCATTTTCAATACCAAAATACATAAAAGATTATATGGTATTTATTTTCCTTTTAAAAACATTACTATATGTTAAGGAATCCAAAGATCAAATAATTTTTGTGACGGTGGAAAAGGTCATTGTAACCTCTTACATTAAAAAGAAACATTATTTTTTTTAGTTTAGTAAAATTCCTCATAGAAAAAGATTCCCTTTGAATGAAATTAAATTTCAATGGTTTCTATACACCGTATAAAATAATTTCGTTATAAAACAAAATATGCCTCAATGAAAGGGGATTTAGACGAAGTCCCTTACCTCTTGTATGACTTGATCCGTTCGTTCTTTAATCTCTTGAATAATAAGAAAATGTTAATTTATAATTTATTAAGAACCTTTCTCAAGTTTATTATTCTTTTTATATCACTTATTACCTTGTATAAACATTATAAAATCATTTAAGTTAATAATGGTCAATTTGTAGTTATTTGGTACTTGAATCAAAAGTGAATGACTTATAATTACAAGCTGTTCATGTGGCCAAAATTCCATTATCTCTAGAATGATATTCATTATTTATAGATCATATATATATTATATATCTAGTATATATATTTATTTATAATGTTACATAACATTTGGAGATAAGAAATGAAATTCATCATCCATAGAGACGGTAATCCATACAAACGCATGAACGCTACTTTCATTTCTATTTCATAATTTTAATGGAATGATAACTTAATGAAAAATATTTATATTATAATCCTAGTATAATATCATGTATAATTTCATTAACTCAATCCTTTATATATTCTATGTATGTCATGAACAAGTCATATCACTTTGAGGGTGCATTTGTCTGCACTTCCTCGAATGAAATTATAACGTGTACCCATTATAGATACTATAATGGTATGAAATAAATGAAAAATAAATAAGTATAGAGAAAATATAATTATAATATATATAACAAATAAACATAGGTCCATAATAATTTCCACAATAAGATGTGGTAGGAGATGCTTGAACAATCATCGTTTCTTGTGGCAGTAGTTCGCCATCCATAGAAACAATATGTTCTTTACCCAATAGACGGAGGTGTGTGTGAGTGTATTTAAAATACTTTTCATAAAAAAATATAGTATATTTATGATAATGGTGTTGTTATAAAAAAGGTAATAAAAATTATTTAGGGGGTTTGAGAAGTAAAATAAAAGGAAAGAATTTAAGAGAAGACGTTATCTTTAAATCAGGTTTCTCCCTTTAGTTTAATCCAAAAGGATTTCTTGAAGTGCCTTTTCCCTAAGTTAAGGCTTATAGGTGGAAGATAGGGATATTGAGAGATTATGTAGGTAGAGTTTGGATGACCCAATGGGCTTGAGAAGTGTGATTAATGGGTTAGAGGCGAGGACATTTTATAAGGGTGAGGATGGTCACATTAGGAAAGTTTGAAAATATTATTTTATTATATAATTATTTTTGGTTTATAAAGGTTAAAAACTTATTTATGTTTAAGATATGATGATTATATTATGAAATAATATAATCCAATAAAATTTTATTGGTTTGAGATATTTTTTTAATGTTTATAATCTTATTTATTTAAATAATTCTTTAAAGAGGTAAACACTGAATCATTATTCTGTCATAAATAATTTTATTTATTTGATGTCTAAAAATTATAAATAAAATACCATGATGCATGAAATATTTTTATCCTTCTAATGAATATTTATAGTCAAATATAATAATTATATAATTCCACATTAAAATTGTTTTATCAAAAGAATACATGTTTATGATATTTTTATTTTAACTTAAAATAAAAAGTAAATAATGTCATTATCTTACCCAAGTGGCTTCCAAAGGCCAAATGTTTCAAAAAAAGATATTTTTGGTCAACCATTACTAATAAAATAAGGTTAGTACATCTGTTAAGGTAATTTTATTTTAATATAATAAATGTTTACCTTAAATTACCCTTTTTACCTTTAACTGCAGTAAATAAAAGTAAAAAGTTACTACCCATCAAAAACTATTTTCATCTTGATGAACCACATTTTACTTACTAATAACAAGCATGTATATTGGATTTGTGAAATTCAATTCACAGAAGTGGTAAAATTTCATTTAAATGAAAACGTCCGTTTTTTAACTACTACATAGTGTTTTCACTATTCATCAAAAAATTGAAGCTTTTCAGAAAAATATTAAAAATTAATCCTTATCTATATTAGATATTCAGAATTAAAAAATGATTCCTATTTTAAGAAATTTTAAACATAAAAGTTGTGTTCATTAGATTAATATTGATTTTGATTGTCAAAACAAAAATCATGTTTTTATGAAACAATAACTTTCAAAAGATTGAGATTTGTTTATGTCTATTTTCAAAGTGAAATTACATCCTATGACAAAAATTGGATTAAATGGTTAAAATATAATCTTATTACAATTTAGAAACAATTAAAAATACAATCTATCCAAATAATTAAATTATATTTAAAGAGGTTTCACCATCAAAAAGATGTAAAGTGACATTTTAAAGTATATTAGAGTATTTACACTTAAAATTACATTATTTTTATTTTCAGCCTCTAGAATTTATTGGATAAATCTAAAAACATTAAAAAAACATTTATAATCATATTGTATTTAGTTCTGTTCATTCCCTCCCTTAAAATGGCTAGGCCTTAACAACCATCTAAAATAGTAATGTTATATTATTATTTTCCAGTATGAATCAACATTTTGTGAAACCTAAGATTTCAAAGAAACATGTTGTTTCATATGGTGTATGGTATATAATATAGCATCCCCTTTAAATTAAAATTAATATTTATTTCACAAATGTAAATTTATATAAAAATTCGTTATACATTATTTACCATGGATGTTACATCCTTCCCCCCTTCTGGGAATTGTGTCACCAAAATTCTATTCACTTTTCATATGAGTGGGGGTATTTATCACTCATATCAATTTCAGAATCCCATGTTCTTTCTTCTGCCATATTTTTTTTCACAAAACCATTACTTGATGAATTACCTTATATCACAACAACTGCTCTCTTCAGTCAAGAATTTGGACTGTTTGTTCCCCATAAGAGAGATTGTATTTCAACTGAACTACCTCCGGGCTCAAAACATGAGATGGATCTGGCATATACATTATCATCATTAAAACATGAAAAACATTGTGTACCTGGGATATAATTGGAGTCAAATCCACTATGTTGGAAACTGATCCAACTATCACCATGACTTTTTATGGTCTAATGGACCTTAGACTCAAAATTCTTTTCTTACCAAAATGCATCACTCTTCCTTGGAGAAACATTAAGAAAGACATGATCACCCACCTCGAAAGAAAGATCCTTCTCCAGTTATCCACATTACATTTTTTTACACTTAGCTGTTCTCATGTGCTTCTGAATCAACCAAACCTTTTCTACCATTTCTTCTACCAATTCTGGTCCCATTAACTTTCTTTTACCTACTTCATCCCAAAAAGCCGTTTTTCGACACCGCTTCCCATATAATGCCTCAAATGGAGCAATTTTTATAATAGAATGAGAACTTTTTTTATAAGAAAATTCAACCAATGAAAGATGTTGGTCACAAATTCCCTGGTAATCAAGTGAACAAGCATGTAGAATATCTTCCAAGGAATGAATTGTTCATTCTGACTGTCCATATGATTGGTGATGAAATGTTTTACTAACATTTAATTCAATACCCAATGACTTTTGAAGGCCTTTCCAAAAGTTAGTAGTAAACCTAGGATCATGATCAGATACAATAGAAAGGGTATATCTAGGAAACCAGGCTATCTTTTTAAATCACAATTAAGAATGTTGATCAAGAGACAATGTATCTCGAATAAGAATGAAATGAGAATATTTAGAAAATCATTCAACAATAACCTAGATTTCATTATTACATTGATATTTCTTTGTTAATCCCATAACGAAGTCCATGGATATATTTTCCCATTTCCATTCAGGCAGCGATAAAGATTGAAGCATCCCTTTTGGTAACTTCCACTCTACTTAAACCTATTCACAAGTCACACACGTCACGGTAAAATCAACAATATCTATTTTCATTCCATCCCACCAGTAATACTCATGAAGATATATATACATCTAAGTACGGATAGGATGAACTAAAAACGGAGAACTATGAGATTCACATAATAAATATTTTTCAACATTGAATCCCATGGAACACTTAATCTATTCCTAAAACTGAAAACACAATAATTGTCAATGTTAAATTCTGGTAACCTATCCTTCTAAATCAACCCTACTTTTTTTTTGAAAATCACATAATTCCTTCTATGCTTTCTTTATTCTGTATGATAGAGATGATTTCACGGACACCTAAAACGAAATAGTGGAATTTCCTGCACCAACAACTTATATGCCAAAGTTCATCAAATCAAAAACCAAAAGATATCATTACAAATGTAACAATGTTAATGTAGTATTAGTTTTTACACTAAAAGAATCATCCACTTTATTTGACTTTCCCGGATGGTAATGGATCACGTAATCATAATCCTTGATTAATTCCAACCATCTCCTATATCTGATGTTTAATTAATTATGAGTGAATATATATATTAAACTTTTTTGGTCAGTATATATTTTAAATTTTACTCCATAAAAATTATGCCACCAAATTTTAAAATAAAAAAAAATAGAAGCAAATTCCAAGTCATGTGTAGGGAAATTTAACTAACGAGGCTTCAACTGGCATGAATTAGAAGAAATTATCTGATTATTCTACATAATAACCCCACCATGTCCTTTCAACGAAACATATCTATAGATAAAAACTCACAATTTCTTGAAGGTAGTTCCAAAACTAGATCATTCACCAATCTTATTTTCAATTCTTGAAAACAATCATCACATTCTTTTGTCCTGATGAACTTAACTCCTTTTCTAGTTAACATTGTCATTGGACTAGATAAGCAAGAAAACCTCTCAACAAACCTTCAGCAATAACATGCTAAACCATGAAAACTATGGATCCAGATTATATTTGTGGGTCTTGGGCATTCTTCAACAACTTTTTTTAGAAGGATCAACAGTTATGCCCTTTTTTGAAACAATTTTACCAAGGAATAAATATTTTGTAACGAAAACTCACATTTTCTGAATTTCCCAAATAGTTTATTTTCATTTAATGTTTGAAATAAAACCATTAAATGTCTTCCAAGTTCCTATTTACTTTTGGAATAAAACAAAATATCATCAATGAACACAACCACAAACATATCAAATAAGTCATGAAAAATTCAATTCTTCAGATCCATGAATACAGCAGGTGAATTGGATAATCCAAATGACATGAACACAATTTCATAATGGCCAAATCAAGTACAATACATGGTCTTTGGAATGTCTGCTTCCTATACTTTCAACTGATGGTACCACGACCTCAAGTCAGTCTTAAAAAAAACTAAGCTACCTAGATCTGATCAAACAAATCATCAATATTAGCCATAGGGTACTTGTTCTTAATAGTGATGTTATTAAATGCCCTATAATCAAGGAAAATCTTATTTAACCATCATTATTTTTATCAAACATCATAGAGGAACCCCCTAGTGATGTGGTAGGTCGAATTAATCCTTAATCTAATCACTCTTATAATTGATTCTTTAACTTAAAATGTTCAATTTGATCCATTCTATTAGGGGGTTTTGAAATTGGATTAGAATCATGAACTAATTCAATAGTAAATTCAGCTTCCTGATCATGTATAATAGATGAAAACTATTCAAGAAAACATCAAGATACTCATTTACCACTAGCTTATCATTAATATAAATAGTTCCATTGTTTTCAACAAAATGTGCAAAGTAACATTCATTTCTATCTTTTACTATTTTCTCAGCTTTCTGATATGTTATCAAAAGAAAGGGATCATTCATGTACACATACTGAAAATCTTCTTGAAAAGAAACCAATTTAGCTATGCATTCAATATTAGCATGATAAAAAGAAAGAAAATCTGTACCCAAAATAACATCAAACTCTACTAGAGGCAAAACAATAATGTTTTCAGGTATATTTTTTCCACAAAAAAGAACAAGAAGGTTCTTATAATTTCTTTTATTCACATCCTTTCACCACCAGTGTTTTTACCCAATGTCCAAGATTCATATCTTGAGATGTAATTCCTAATTAACTAGATAACTTCTATGAAATGAACTATTGTGTAGACCCTAAATCAAACAACAGATTGGCATAATCTGAATAAACAAATAGTGTACCTGATACTACTTTATTTGATGTACCAACATCTACTGAAGTAGTCGTAAAGGATATCACCACCCCTTTCTTCTTGTAGTCTGAATGATTTCCCTCAGTTAATTTCTTCATTGGACACTTATCTGCATAATGACCAATTTCATTGAACTTAAAACATTTCAGTAACTTTAAATCAGATTTTGTCTTACCATTACCCTGATCATTTTCAATACAATTACTTCCCTTATGTCCAATTTTTTTACATTAGTAGCACTTACCATAATTCAAAAGGAATTCCCCACCATACTTTTTAACACAATTTTCACAAACTATAAACTTAATTTTCATACCATCAGACTTTTTTGGAAAACTTCTTCCCTTTCTTTTGCCACCACAACCACTTATTATGTTGTTTGACAAAGAACACAAAATCATCAAAAAACTCAATTTCAAACTTATCCACACATCGAAAAGTTTTTTATAACTTTTTAACTCATAAGAAGCTAAATCCCTTCGATACGTTGGCTTTAATCCTGAGTAAAAATTGTTGATTTTACTATCTTGATCTCATTTGAAATTTCAATCATAACTTACTAGTAGAGTGAATTTTTCTTCATAATTAGCCACTGAGTCATCCTCCTACCTTAATTACAGGAAGCTTTTTTCCATCCTAAATAGAACCACCATAAAAATGTATTTCTCAAGAATCATACATTTGAATTCATTCCAATCAAGAGCATCAATCTCGTCACTATCCCTGATATTTTTCACCATACACCAATACTGAACATCTTCACCTTCAAAAAGAATAATAGAACGACTAACCTTTTGATGTTCTAAACACCCCCTGACATCAAATATCTTCTCTAGTGATTTAATCAACCATATAGATAGTAAAGGGTCAGATGATAACTTGAATGATGGGGGATGTTGCCTCAAGAAATGGTCCACTACTGACATGTTCCTCGAGGGTTGATATGGCTGATCTCAAGCATGGATACCTCAACCACCATTTATATGATGTGTCAACCATTCCATCACTGCAAAAAATTGTTCAGCTCTGATTAAACCCATCCTATGTTGCTGATTTGGAAGGTTGTCTTCCACCTGATGACACCCCATCATAGCTTCCATGTTTCCTCAGCGGAAAACCATTCTGAACACAGAAATATCTTAAGGAAAGAAACATGATAATCTGTAAATGCTATGTCATTTCAATCATATAATAAATTAATTTATGGACATTAATATACCAATATTCTAACACATAAAGTTATCTTAACCGACCTCTGATACCAACTAATATGACCCCGCATTAAAACAACACATAATATTTAATTAAAGGAATAATTCTCCATGAAAATATTTTTAGGTTATGAGTTTTAGATAATTAGGCCTTAACTATTACATCTCAAATATTACAAAGTAGACACATCTACTCAGTTTCCATATTTTAAAAAAATATAATATATTGAAAAAAATGAGTTTTGTCTAGTTCCATGATTTAGACAACATGACTATTCCTTGATCCCATCTTTCACCCTATTCATCTTTACGTCCTGTGAAACAAATTTCAAAAAACAAGGTATGAGAATAAAAATCATTGTAAGGGTAATAAAATAATGAAACAAAATCATTTGTCAACCAATACTTAAAATACATATGCTCTTTTACTTACTACATGAAATCATAATATTTATGAATAATACATGTTAATCACAAATCATTAACATAACTTGCGGCATACATATCATACATACATTGTATATTTCACAAAAACATAGGGAGTTTCATTCGCCATACCCACCAAAGTATATTCCAAAAATCAATTAGGAGAAAAATTCATGTTTACCTCTATCATGTTATCCAATGCATTGGATATCTATCTTAGGCTCACCAGCCCTAGGTTTATCATGTAATGTCCCTTATACGTAAAAAATTCCCAAGAACCATAACATATTCATAACATATAAAACAAATTTTAAGGAAGTATAAATTTTTTACATTTCAATCACAATATATCATTTAAATATATTGACATAAAAAATCCATTATCCAAACCATTTTCATTACCAAAAAACGTAAAAGATTATTTTGAATTTATTTTCCTTTAAAATACATTTCATCATGTTAAGGAAGCCAAAGATCAAATAATAACCGCGGCATTGGAAAATGTTGTTGTCACCTCTTACGTTAAAAAGAAACATCCTTTTTTTCATTTAGTAAAATTCTTGATGGAAAAAGATTCCCATTGAATGAAATAAAAATTCAATGGTTTTTATAGACCGTATAAAAATAATTCATATATAAAAGCAAATATTCCTCAATGAAAGGAGATTGAGATGAAGTCCCATACCTCATGTCCGATGTGACCCATTAGTTCTGCAATCTCCTAAATAAAAAACTATTGTAAATTTATACTTTCCTAAGAATCTTTTTAAATTTTATTATTCTTTTTATATAACTTATTACCATGTTATAAATATTAAGAAATCATTTTAGATAAAATTATTCAATTTTTTGATATTTGGTACTTGACTCAAAAGTAAACTTTTGATAATTACATGTTGTTCATGTGGTCAAAATTCCATTATCTCCATAAAGATATTCGTGACTTATAGATCATATATATCATTTATATCTAGTATATATATGTATTTATAATATTATATAATATTTGGTTACAATAAATGAAATGCACGGTTCATGGAGACGGTAAGCCGTACGTACGAATGAACGGTACTTTCATTTCTATTTAATATTTTTAACGGGATGAAATCATAATGATAAATACAGATATTATAATTTCAGTATAATATTTTATTTAATTTCAGATCCTCCATCCCTTATATGTTCAATGTATGGCATGAACGAGTCATATCACTTTGAGGGGCGGTAGACTGCACTTTCTCAAATGAAATTATCACGTTTCACCATTATAGAAACCATAATGGTATGATATAAATAAAAAATACATATTTATAGATAAAATATAAATGTAATATATATCACATATAAATATATTTCCATCAATGTGGCCACCATAAATGGTGGTATGAGAAGATTGAACAATCATCGTTTCCTGCTGTAGCAGTTCACCATTCACATAAACAATATTTCTTTACCAATTAGACGGAGGTGTGTGTAAATGTAGTTCGAATAATTCTCATAGAAACAACATAGTATATTTAGGATACTTGTGTTCTTATAAAATAAATTAATAAAAATATTTTATGGGGTTGGAGAAGTAAAATAAAAGAAAATAATTTTATAGAATATGTTACCTTTAAATCGGGTACCTCCCTTTAGATTGATCAAAAAAGATTTTTTGAAGTACCTTATACCTAAGGTAACGCTTATAAGTGGAATAGAGGGATATTGAGATCATGTTTGGGTAGAGTTTTTATGGGCCTAGGGGCTAGATAGTTGTGAGTAATGGGTTATAGGAGAGGGCTTTTTATAAGGGGGTGGATAGGCTCTTTAGGAATGTTTGAAAATATTATATTATTATTAAATTATTTTTGTTTTAAAAAGGTCAAAAACATATTAAAGTATAATATAACATGACTCTAGTTTGAAATAAAATCATCCAATAATAATTGGATAGGTTTTGGATATTTTTTTAATCATTATAATTTTATTTATTTAAATCATTCATTAATGAGGTAAACACTACATCATTATTGTGTCATAAGTAATTTTATTTATTTGATGTTTAAAAAAATAAATAAAATACCAAGATGTGGGAAATTTTTTTAGATTTATAATTAATATTTGTTGTCAAATATATAAATTATGTAACCCCACATTAATTTATTTTAGAAAAACAATACATGTTTATGATATTTTTTTACATTAAATAAAAATAATTAATGTCATTATTTTACACAATTATCTTCCAAAGGCCAAAGGTATCACCCATGGATTTTATTGGTCAGACATTACTCATCCAATAATATTAGTTATGTGTTAAGTTAATTTTAAATTATTATAATATTGTTTTTACCTTGAATTACCCTATTTACCATTAACCATGGTAAAAAAATGTCAACAGTTTCTATTCACCATAAAAATCATATTATGGAACCACATTTTACTTACTAATAACAACCATGTGTGTTGTATTTTTGGAATTAAATTCATAAAAGCGGTTAAATTTTATTTAAATAAAAAAGTCATTTTTTACTACAACTTAGTGTTTTCACTATTCAGCAAAAATTGAAGGTTTTCAAAAATATACCAAAAATTCATACTATTCTATATTTGATATTATGAATTCAAAAATGATTTCTGTTTTACCAAATTAAAAACAAATAAGTTTCATTAGTTAATTTAAAATTCAATCTCATTGTCATAACAAAAAATGTGTTTTTAAGAAATAGTAACTATCAAAAGGTTGGCATATATTTATGTGTAATTTCAAAGTGAAATTACTTACAATGACCAAAATTAGATAATATAGATAATATATAATCTAATTACAATTTAAAACCAATTATTAAGATAATCTAAAAATATAAATAAATTATATTAAAATGCCAATTTGAATTAAAATACAGTATTTTTCACTATTCATTAAAAAATAAATTTTTTCAGAAAAATAACAAAAATATACCCAAAGTAAATTTAGATGTCACGATTAGGAATACTAATTTTATTTTGTCAAATAAAACATATAAAAGTGAAAAAAAAAATATTTTAAGAGGGTTCACCATCAAAAGGGGGTAAATCGACCTTGTAAGGAATATTAGAGTATTTATGCTTAAAATTACATTTTTTCTAATTTTAAGCCTATGGAATTTATTGGATAAATGTAAAAACATTTAACATACATGTATAATCATATTTTATTTAGATAGTTTCATTCCCTAAATTAAAAAGGCTAGGCATTAACATCCTTTATAATAATAATGTTATATTATTATTTTTCATTATGAAAAAACATTGTGTGCAACATAAGTTTTCAAAGAAACTAATTGTAGGACATTTGGTAAGCCATCGAACATGGAATCCCCATTAAAGTAAAATTAATAATTTATTCACAAATATTAATAAATATTAAAATTCAATATTATTTATTTACCTTAGATGTTACAGGTCTCATCGGCTAAGGCCACACAAGGGAAATTACCAGATGCACAATCTAGAGTTAGCCAATGTTGTACATACATTACAATGATGGAGACACTATTTTCTGGGAGAGTTTTTTTTTGTACACAAACGGAAAACGTCTAATGTATAGATTTCAATATAATTACATGAATATAATTCAATAAAAGTGGCTTGAATACATAATGTATTTTGACTTTCTTCATTCCTATATGACTAGGAAAGGAAGTGCAGTTGTCGATGCTTTCAGAATGATGAATAAGATATAGTCATTTTAGAATGTCAGTAGTGAGTGTATGTTTATGGCCTTTTCGTAGAGATTCACTTGGAGGTTCATGATGTCTAATGGAATAAATCTCTCTTACCCTTCATAAGGACATCTACCCCTCTAGATAGAGAGAGGATGCGACAATTATCTGATTTTGAGAGCCCTGTAAAAAGAGAGAGTGTGGTATGTTAAGACCAACTGCATGGTTGGATGGTTGGAATTGATGAAATTATTTACATACATAGTCACGTTTTGGTTTCATCCGACCTACATTAGGAGATGAAGATATAATTTCATACCACATCTTTGGTAGTATATCCTAGTGTAACAATATTTTATGAAACTTTCATTCCCATTATTGGTGGGTGGGAAAGGAACATGAGGTAACTAGTGTTATCATGAGGAATTCAAACTTTTAGTAGGTGAAGGTAGAACATTATTGACTAGATATAATTTTACATCATTTACACATTCCTAAGTGGAAATGGGATGATGTGGAAATAGATTTCATGATTGGGTTTAAAAGGAAACATCAATTTATTGATGGAATGTGGGTTTTGTGGAATATATTATGAAGTTCTATCATTTAATTCATACTAGGGAGACCTTATAAATAGTTGATATGCTGAGGCTTTATATCCATGAGATATTACTCCATCACAATGTTCCTTAGTCAATGGTTTTAGATAAGGAAAAAGAGTTTACATCTTGTTTCTCATGGTGATTATAGAGGTCATTGGGCATAAATGTGAATATGATCCCCACATACCACCCTAAGACAGATGTCCATTTCAATAACATGATTCAAGTTCATGAATACATGCTAAGAGCATGAATCATTTATCTTGGGTGATCTTGGGAGAGACATATATGCCAATATTATTTAATAAATAGTAATAGAAATCAGGTGAATATATATATGGAAATGTATGAGGCTTTATATAGTATTAAATTTTGATCATTGATGTGGTAGTTAGAGATAAGAGAGTCTGTGTTTAATATACCACTTATCATGCATGAAACATTAGTGTAGGTTTAGTTGACCAGACATCAGATGACCATTGTAAAACCAAGATAGAATTCCCAAACAGATCACTGTTGGTGACCTAAAAAGATTGAGGTTGGGTATCAAGTCTTTCTTGTATCTTATCTAGGTTTGGGTAGATATGGTTGTGGAGATATTTTATGACTTAACCACAATATTTATGGATGTTTGAGATTCAAGAGACAGTCTGGATAGTAGCCTTTAGATTGTAGTTAGCTAAGAGGTACAAAACCATTTTTGACACCTTCCTTGTTTTTCAGTTGTGACATTATAATTTAGACATGCATTAGAAAATGTATCAAAATGAGTTGGAGATACTAGTATATGTGTCCATCTAAGAGCATCTTGTACACATTGTGGAATGGAGCTTGAAGGATATTTAATGCCAAACAGTTCCTCCAGTATAGTTTCTATGGAAAAATTTCCATTTATAGGATGATAATTAGGAGTAGGAGACTTCCTTACATGCTCAGTAGCTGATGTTATTCTCATTTGATTCATCAATACCCTAGGAATTCCATATCATGTTTCAATTTATTTAAGGGGGATAATTGAAAAATACATGATTTTCCAATGACGTATAGATATTTTTAATTTAGTTTTAATTACTTCGTTTTAGCAAAATGTAAGAAAAAAATGATATCATGAATGTTAGGGGGGTGGTTTGGTGCCCATAAAATCAGTTTTTTAAAATGGATGTTTGGTAGAATGGTTAGTTAAAACCATGATACCTAGGTAGATTGGTTTGTGCAAAACATGTATGGCTAGAAATAGGGTTGCATTAGTCTTCATGGTTTGAGGAAATCATGCTACCAGGGGTGCTTGCCTGTGTGAAAGCTCAGTATTTTTTCGGAAAATTATCAACACACTATAGATGCATAAATTTTATAACCTTTTACCATGACTATGTGGGGTAATCCCATGAAACATATAAGGTTGAACAATTGATAAATGGATTTTTCCACGATGTGGTTAAACCATTCATCCCAGTTAAAATATTTGAAAACAATATTTCCCCCTTAAATTTTATAAAAATCTATTTTTCTTATCATCATTTCTCTAGACAGAACATTGATTCATGGGAGCTCCCTTTAAAACTCAAATCATAGTCCTGGCTCAAGATTCATCATTCACACTCAAATTCTAGAATTGTTGGTCTCATTAGATCTGTGTTTTTGAGATCTTACATCATATAGTATCATTTGTTGTATGTTTTCAAATGGGTGATGTTATTTTGTCAGAAGTTAATATTCCAAATTCGTATTATATTTATCCATTAATATTTTTAGGTTGAATTGGATTGAATTTGTGATAAATATTAAATGAGTTTTCTACAATAGACCTACGGTATGTGTTTTATACTTTATCCCTTATGGTTTGGTGTTTTATAAGACCTGTTTCTATACATTATAGTGTTTCCCCTTAAATTAATTGAAGCTTTGAATTGAATAAGTTAGAACTCGTTGGGGTTTTATTCTTGTTCATTTCAATGGCTTAAGGGTGTTAACAATAGCCTTGTCCATCAGTGGGGTTTCCCTTATATATTACCTATGATGTACAACCCTTTTTGGTGCCTGTGATCTCACCAATATTAATGGGATCATGATTGATAATTAAATGGATTGTTTATGGTTAAGTTCCCCTTGTATTATGTGTTAATATTAAATGAAATAATGATTTGAATTAAATTTTTAGATGATTTTTGTTTCCCCCTTTACATGTGATTTCATATGATTATAATTGATGCGTGACTTAAATGGAAAATATTATATGGTTTTGAATAACTCATTTGTGATAAATGAAATGAATGATGAATTGTTAATAGTACTGGATTCCATTGTAATGTAACATTATGGATACTGATTTCAAATGATTCCAAAGCCCTTTATACCCATTGGATTTGGGTTTCACAAAATTTTATTGGAAATAAAATATTGACATTCTCATTGGGATCCAAAAAAGACTTTATAGAGATTCTATTTTGATGCTCATGGGATCTGGTGAGGATTCCTTAGTCGTATATACATTATATCATCCCCTTCACGGTGTGATACTATACTGAATGGATTGGCCATTGATTTTATTAAAACATTATAAAGTGACATGTAAATTGTATATATTTTTCATTTCCTAAAAAAACTTAATATAAGTATCAGTATACCGTTGTTAGGCTGGAAAACATCACACTTCGTTATTTGTTCTTACATCTTCTCTTGTTTATGGAATCATGATTACAATTTGATAGGGATATTTGTTTTGAGTTAAATCATCATATATTGTTTTACTACTTTATTTACGTTATTATTAGGCTTGTGACATAGAATACCCATTGTTACTGTTTATATAATAAATATTGGGGATGTTATAGATACGGTTGGTCGTGTCTTACTGAGTGTTATCTCACTACCTGTTTGGGTCTCCATTGGGTACCCAAATAAACTCCATGAATGCATGTATGGATTTTGGAAGGTTCTCGTTGTATGATTCGTGATATGATCATTAAATAGGGGAATGGGAGCACATGTACGAGCTATGCTCAAGATGCTACCTAAGATAGTTCCTTTTTTGTTTCATTTTATATTATAATACATGTATGTTATATGATACCAATTTCAATTTATTTACATCAATGATTCATTTAGAAAATACATGAAATTATCATCATATTATATTTGACACTACTTTTTCATTATTAATTTAGTGTCTTATAGATTGTTTTCTTCATTCAGTAATTAATTTTGTACTTCGACTATTGACTATTATTATTATTCCATTATGTAACACTATGTCATAAGGGCATTGTCAGCCCACCAAAAAGCCTTTGTACCACAATAGTAGTCAACAGCCTCTAGTGTATGGGGAGGTGCACATTATTCCATGATACCCATTCGCTTAGGGAACCATTCAATGGAATAAAGGTGAGGATGTTAAATATGAACCTGAGCTTCGTTTATTTTTCATTTTATGTTAAATTTTACCTTAGCATTCTAACTGTGTCTCAACTATGATATGAATATTCAATGATAAACAACTAATCACAGTGGATTTATAGGTTAATTGTTGGGATGGACTACTTAGACAATTTCACTCCCCTATATGTCTAGCACAGTGTGTTTGCATAACTTATGTATGCTTTTATGGTTGAGAAAAAAATGCATGATCGATAGGGAAAAGGCCTAGGGTTTATTGGTAAGGTATAGATGCTATTTAGATTCTTTGGATCATGATGGAGGTTATCCATAGTATATTTGATACTGGGTATGTGGACTAGCTCAAATTTAGTAGTAGATTTGTACTTTAATTTTAGTTTATTTTATATAGTCATGATTATGTGATTAGCCCATTCGGTTATCAATGTTGTGTGTATGACATGGTTTTTTGGGTAATTAAATTATTTCTTTATTATTATAGAATAATTTTATTTTAGTTATTTAGTACTTTCAGATTCTATTTATTACTGTTTTTTATAATATCTGGTCATTTCTTCTATTTTTTACTCTGATATGATGGTATAATCTCTTTAAGGATTCACCCTTAGACCATCAATTCTAGTCAAAATCCTCTGGAATATAAGGATATGTTCTTGAGGCATTTTATAAAACCATCCTAGGTCACCAGTTAAGGGGAACCAAGGATGGGATGTTACAAATCTCAACTTCAATCATAGTATACCCCATATATTTATTTGTCCATAAAATATTAATCATATTATTTATTTAATTTTTACTAAACCTCTTATATCTGTTAAAGTAACAAATCATGTCATTGTTGAATAGTGAAAAAAATCAATCCCTTATTATTATGATGTCTCTCAAATAAAATGAAATAATTTTCTCATCATGTTCCAACATGAGTCATTCAAACTCACATATGTGTGTGAACCAATTTGAGTATGAGTGAATCTTGATTTTTCATTTTCTTATATAGATTTGATATTATCTTCCCTCTGATGGAAAAATTGCATAAATGTAATCTCACTTCTAAAATTAGAAATATATATCTGCTTCTTAACATTTAAAGGTCATCTATTATTTATTGGTGAATTTGGTCATATTTTTTGGGCCATCATCTATTTCCTATTCCATTATAATGAAACTGGAGCAATATTAATTATTAATTTTAATGAGATTTCAATTTATCCTATATGAATCTCATTTTTATTCCCTTGATATAGATTACAATTTTATCTCCATTCTTCCATCAATGACCTTTAAACCTATACCTTGATTAGAGATCCCCAACATGAAAAAAAAGATTTTTAAAAGGTTTTTCACTATGGGAATCCATGCTTGTTGACTTAAGGTATCAGTAGCCACAATTAGTGTTAACCCTAAAGCGACACTAATGGAATTCAGTGGTCATGTTGATAAACAATTATGACTATTGAACCCTACAATAATGGGATAAACATATAGGTTTTCGGGGTCCCAAGTATCAAAATCATGGATCCCACTTTATCTATCCCTATAAGAATATGTGATAAAAAAGAGGGGATTTTATCAACCCTCATCAAAAGTGATGATAAAGTGATATTTTATCTGCTCTAACAAATGAGTAGATAAAAGGATACAATTTTCAGACTTTTTTTAGAATTGATTATGGTACACCATTTATCATTTCTTTTATAATGCTGATAATGTTGAAAACATTATCAGTTTTTTATATAGTGTTGATATTGGTGTGTAATTTAATTTATATATATATATTAAAATAATATATATAACAATAATTGTATATACGTAAATATAATATAAAAATATGTATAATATTACTTTGTATAAATAATGATTCTTATTTCTATAATTTTATATAAAAACTATGGATGTTGTATTAGTTAAAAGTGAAAATAGTTTATTTATATAATTTAATTAGAAAATGTGTATAAAATTAAAATAAATAAATATATTATTATTGTATTTGAACAATAAAATTAAAAAATGAATATTTTTTAGGTAAGTACATACATTGATAATAAATAATTTCAAATATATGTATGTATGTATAGCTATTTCTATGTGTGTGTGTGTGTCGATGCGTATGAGTACATATGCAGGTTTTTCATGTGTAAATGATTATGTGTGCGTAAGTTTGTTTGTTAATTTAATATTATTTATTATTTTTTAATATCAATCAATTTCTATTAATTTATGTATTTATTAATTATCAATATAATTATTTTTTTAAAAATATTCAATATGAATATATTCATCCTTGTGTTTAATTTGATTTGATTTAATTTAATTTTATAAAATTTTATTTTTTATAGTTTTTAAAAGTTAATATTTTAATAAAATTAATTATTTTATTTATAAGATTAATATAATCTATTAATTAAATTTTCTCTATTTTTTATTTGTCTTTTATTCAAGTAAATCTTATGAATTCACATATTTGTATTATTTTAATATCTTTAATTTTATTTTTTTCATTTATTATTTTATATTAACTAATAATGTAAAAAATGTATTTAATCATTTATTAATTATATATTATTATATATATAATTATTTGAGTACATGTAATTATATATAAGTATGTAGTTGTATATAAATATATAAATATATATATAATTAAATAGAAATTATTTTAATTATATGTACATACAATTAGAATTATAGATGGGTTTGGTTCTACGTTAGTCTGTTACTCTAATTCACAAGGGAAATTAGGGATCTTTCTTATGGATTCATTGCTGACCCAACCACTTACTGATATCTTCCTTGATTGAGGGATATTTTAGTCTCACAAGTATATAGGTATTATAATTGATGTTGGGCAACATCATTGGTAGTTGAAATGACATGGCTTCTATGGGTGAGGTTAGTGTGAAAAATTTCTCCTTTAATCTTTGTAACGGTTGGGTTGCAAGTGGTATTCCCAAAAAGGGAAATGTCACCTATATAATGGTAAACCTAACAGTAGTCTCTACAAGGCATAAAATTAGAGATCATTCAATCATTGGGCATCGTTTCTAGAAATAGGATCAACATCATGGAAAGTCAAAGATATTATCAACTGTCTTTTGAATATTTATGACTTCTAAATTGTTCATGTGTCTCATAGGGATGTGTTTTTTTTCATATGATCGTTTCTTATGTGGAATTAAAGATGAGGGAAGTGGGTTTCAGATTGGTCCACCTCAAGTTAGGATTTATTCACATCCTGGGATGGGATAAGAAATTCAACCCTGTTTAGATTAGAAG
Source organism: Viscum album (assembly GCA_963277665.1). Classification (NCBI taxonomy): domain Eukaryota; kingdom Viridiplantae; phylum Streptophyta; class Magnoliopsida; order Santalales; family Viscaceae; genus Viscum; species Viscum album. The sequence continues at coordinate 76,024,675 of OY728155.1, read as the reverse complement.
ATACCTTTTTTGGTTATGATTCAATATATTTTTATTAAATATGATATATTGGAACCCTAGGGTCCTCTGTGAAATTGTTATAGTGGTTGGCGTTCCTATTAAATTGGATAAAGAAACTGATGTAGAGAAATTTGTTCATAATATGTGGTTTTTATTGGATGTATATTTGTGAGCTATATTAGTTGATCGACTTATTCATTAAATATATTATGAACAAATTGGTATGTGGATCCTGTATGAAAAATTTCCTAGACTTTATATGGATTACAACTTCATAAGAAATTATATTTATAATTTTAGGTGATCTTTTGTTTATGATTTCTTCTCTATGTGTGAGTATGATGAACATTCATGCTTTATAATGATTAAAAGTAATGATATGTAATGCTTTAGGTGTCCCATAAAATGTTTTCCAATCAATTCTTCAAAATGATGGGCTGAACATTCAGGTGTACATGGATGGGAATGGGATTAGACGTGAGACTAGTCAGAAACTATTTTTGCAGCCAATTTATTGGGAAGATCTCTTTGTGGTTGGTATAATTGAAACTTTTACTAGATATTAATTTATTGGCGATGGTTAGAGGGAATCCACTATTCTCGTCGCTATACCTGAGTCTCATGGTAATAAACTTGTCAATATTTCAATGGAAATTAATAGAAAACAAGTTACCATATCATGGGTAGAGATAATGGAAGAGGGGTGGAAAGATGAGGAATATTCATCTACTGAAGATATGGTGTACATGTCTACTGATAAAAAAAATATTTATGAACAACTAATTGATTCAAGATCTAAAAAGGAAATGAAACAATTAGATATAGATGTCCCTAAATCGAATTCTAGTGTTATTTCTCAAGGATAAGAAGGGTATGGAGTTTCCACGGTGAATATATTGTCCATAAATACATCGAATCTATCTCAAGGGGAATATTTGTTGGCTGGACTTAAGGATAAAAGTAACTTAGAAAAAGAATTTCCCCTAATGAAACTTAGATGGTAATATATCATAAGCCAGAACACTCTAAAGGAAGTGGTGTACCCAATGCTTCTATTGTAATGTTTTTTTATGAAAATTATGTAGTTTTATCAAATAAAATTGAAGATACATTAAGAGAAGATCCTTGGAGAGAAAATGATTCACAACCTAGGGCAGATGCAACCAAAATGTCAAAATAACAAATAGATCTCCTCACTAAAAATTCCGATAATTGTTCAGATGATATGGAATGAATAATCATTTATGATAGTTAGGAAATGGATAATGGACCCAATGAGGAATCAATGGATGATCAATCCGATGGTGATAATGTTTTTCAAGAGTTAGATGATCAGCGATTAAAGCATGAGCACTTGATTGCATCAATGGATCATAAAGGTCAAAATCATTGAATTCATTATCTCATATGAAAAATAATGCTATGAATGAAGGAAATTTGTTTCCGATAGATGCTGGATTGATTCACTGGACTACTCTAACAGTTATTGATGTTTGTGGCGCGACTTCAAGATCTTTTAGGGAGATGAAACCTCTGTCCTCAGAGAAGGAAAAAATGTCGGAGATTAATACTTTAATGACAATAATGGACGTCCCTCATCCTATATCATTTCTCATGTTATCTTCCCTAATGGATGAGGTTGTTTTGGAATCTAATTCTCATGAATCATGGTAAACCAAATGAAAACCACATGTAACTACTGACAATATTTACGGAGTGCTAGATTCTATTAGTAATAAGAAGGAAGGTGGAATCAAATTAGATAATGTTATAACCCTCACAGATAAAGATAGTGATGATACTTTGTCTCATGTCTCATCTAATAGATTGGATGCTCAATTAGTTGTTGGGAGAACTCACTCGAAAGATAGTGACATTGAAGGCCTTTGGAAACAAGTGAAATCTTGATGTAGATGTCATCATCCCAGAGGGCGAAGGCATGGGAGTGGACTGTCCAGTTGAACTTCATTACAAGATGAGGGAGTCATGATTTGGGATTCGATTAGAAAAAAATTGGAATGTGACTCTCTTTGTTGTTTAGGGTTGTTTTATTTGACTACCCCCTCATTTTTATCTATTTTTTATCTTTCAATAAAAGTGATATGTCCATACAATTTTATAAAATATATAAATACAGATATATATATATGCTTATAAATTTATAATCAATATATTAAATTAATAAATATAATTATTAAATTTTTTATTATATATATTTATATATAAATAAATACGTAAATTTTTTAATATATATAATTATATATATAAAAATATATATATATAATTTTAAATTAAATTTATTTATAATTATAATTATATATATATATTAAATAATAATAAAATTCTAATAAATAAATTAGATAATTTTTTTATTATATTTAAAATTTATATATATATATATTAAAATATATATATATAATAATATTTATAATCATATAATTATATTTATAATTATATAAAATTGTTTTTAAATATATTTAATTACAAATATAATTAAATTTAGAAATAATTATACATATATTTTAAAATGAATATAAATTTTTAAATAATATATTTAAAAAATATATTTTTTTTATATTTATAATTATATATAATTATATATTAATAAAAAAATATATCCATAGCGGTGCATACCATGAGTTTTACCCAATGATCCCCAAATATTTTTTTTAAATAAACTACAATGCCCAAATAATAGGGCACACAAATTACCTCCAAACACATGAGAGGCCAATAAGAGGCCCAAAAATAGATACTTTACGTCTCCCTTAAATGAAAGGACCATTAGGTCCACAAAAGTAGCTTGCATCCATTTTACATCACACCTATCAGCCACCCATACCATTGGTGGATGTCGTGATAATCGATCACTAATAAAACGAGTAACCGTGATGAATAAAAACTCTATTCAGGAACATCATCATGTCCCTGAGTCGTCCACAGACCCAACAAAAAAAGTCCTAGAGGGAAATAATAATACCTTAACCCATTTATTGTTGTCCATGCTCTGTCTATACCTAAGTATGTAAGGACTCTCATTTGGTCCAGTAGGATGTTGTCGTCAGGCTCACCCCGATAACCCTTCACATGGATACTTTCGTGGCCCATCTTCATCATCAATCCAGTTGGATGTGACCCCATAATATACACCACAACCATAGTATGTATCCAGATTACCATATCGAGAATAAAAAGTTTTCAACCAGATCGAGGTGAATTCAATAACTGCCATGGACCAACAACTACAATAGTCAAGTCATCCATGCACCTGAGTCCATCCATGTGTTCATCTCAAGGTCATGACCACACATATATAGGTCATGTCCTTGAATCCTATGTTTGTCTTTAAAAATGACAATGAATCCATCGTGCATTCCATTTCCCATAACACCAACTCCACTATCATGCCATTATGACTCATCAGAATCTCTTTCCGACCACTTCACCACCATATATATCATTAGGAACACAGGGCTCAACGATGAAGCAAGTCGTCCACCAAATTTTGTCTAGACATATCCTCCATCGAGAACACCTCATCCCTTCTAGTGAAAATTGTTTCATTGCCAGCGTCAGCTCCTCGAACCACTATCACCAGACTCAAGCATCACTATCGAGGTTTCAAACTCACAACACCACACTTTGTAAAAAATGGTGATTAGGAACTCTTTTTAGAAAAAAATAATTATATTTTTTATCATCACATTTTTTAACTCATAAAGATTCATCTTCATCGCTAATAAAAATTTGTAAATAAATATTCATTTTATCAAGTCTTACTGTTTTAGAGCTAATAATTCGTCCCTTTACAAATATATATTAGAAAGAGCCAATAAAATACTTTCCTGATCTCCAAATCAAACCTTAACGGAGTCCACCCTAATGCAATTTATTCTCTCATCGAATCGAATCGATGCTGCCACTCTTCATTAACATTCTCAAAAAATTAATCCTCTGAAAAGAAAATTCCGGTGCTGGTTTATTTGGACAGCAACTAAAGATCCACTGCTCGCCGCATAACACCACACTACCCTCATTTCAAAATGATCATGCTTAATATTCTCTAGAAAATACATGATGAATGCTCAAAATAAACTAATCGAATTCCAAACTATGAATCTGATCATATTTCTATCCCACTATATCTCTTCACATGAAAAAAAACAAATTGATTCCTTGTTGGCCAACCCCATTGACAATAACTAGCTTCCACCATTAATTAACTATTTATTTACCTGATCCTAACACATTAACACTTGGGCGCACCTCAATATCGTTTTGAAATACCCACTTATGTCTCAACCTATCATTTGTTTTTCTATTCTTACCCAATTCTCTTTTTTTATTAATTGGTGTCTTGATTGTCTTTTTTATGGGGATAGTTTATGTTATTTGGTATTTCATAAATATCACTATGTCCCCGCTATAGATATCTAATAACAAAAATAACTTTCTGCCATGGAATTTAACCCCATGATCATGTACCATTTTTTCTAATTAACTACATTACCCAATGTGCATATCTTATTTTATGTTTTATTAAATTATATTTCTATAAATGATCATATTTATTCGTATTCATAATAATAAACTATATTTTCATGTTTATATAAATATTTTGTTAAACATAATTGTAAATAATTATTTTATTATTTTCAACATAATTTATAATTAATATAACATTAGATTATTTATAATATCTATTATGTGTATTTAAATAATTATAAATATTTTACGACTTTTTTAGATTATAAATAGTATTTATTATAAATAATTTTGATTATATGGGAAAAAAAATTTATATACAAATATTCTAAATAATTTTTCATTAATAATTATTTTAGATATAAATTTAGGAATTAATATTTTTTTTATTAATAAATTTGAATTAATCATAATTTAGAATTAATAATTTTGAATTATTATTTTTTATTATCTAGAAATAATAATTTTGAAATAATAAATAATAGAATTAATTTATAGATAATTTTTATTAAATTAAATTTATTATTTTATATATATTTTTATAAATAATTTTGATTTTGTGCATATAACTACTTTTTATTTGTGTATATAAATATATTTTAAATTATATTTATAATAATAATAAAAAAACTATAAATATATTATTAAAAATATGTTTAATGATATATATATTTATAAAATAATAAATTTATTAATTCAATATATATATTTATGAATTCATATTTATATAAAATTGTCACAAAAAATATAGTTATAAATTAATATCATTTACTTCCAATATCTACTGTTGGTTCATCCTCTCCCTCACCTTCACATTCATTTTAACTCATTGATCATAAATTGTCACTCCAATTTTATAGAGATCATAGATGTGCAATGTGAAAACACAATCTACTTATCATGTAATGCAGTGACAAAAAATTATATTTCGATAATGTTTCTATGCTTCATAGTTGGTAACCATCTCCATGTTCCAATAGTTAATCATACACCCATGGGTAAAGATCAAACAATTCTTCCCATTTTCTTTCATGTATCCCTCATCCATTTAATATGACTATAATATAGTTTTAATACATGTCATTACCTTGTGTATATTCTTTTTTGTGACCATTAATGTACCATCCTTCAATATTATTTTCTTTTTAGGAAATTGGAATGTTTATAATTCAAAATTTTTATAACAAAATTTGTAAATATTTACCATGAATTGCTATAGATTGCTAGTTTTGAATATTTTTATTTAATGAAATATGTTTATCACATCTATGTTAGGTTCTGATAGGGGATTAGTCACTTTTGTGATATGAATTAGTGAAAATGAGGGTATATTTTGTTCAAATAGTATAGAAAATATTAATGATAACCCACCTTAGAAAAATCATTACAATTAGTAAACAAATTTATGTCTTTAAAATATTAACTATTAATAATATTACCTTACACAAATATTTAATTCATAATATGATTGTTTTATAGGAAATGGTATTTATGATTCATTTACATTTTTAAATAATAATATTAATGAATCAAATAGTATTGATTTGAATCAAATATTGACCAATGTCAATCGTATGACAAAATAGTATGAATTTGTTGTGAATGTTTTCATCAATTCATCAAAATATCATGCAGATGACCCTTCTAAAATCCTTTTTATGTGTTTACATTATTGTTATTCAAGAAACATTAGTCCATATGTGTAGAAAATAACCTGATCTATATCAGAATAGATCAAATTTATAAATGATGGACTAAAAATGGAAAATGATTGAATGTAGCTAGTGACTGGAATAAGACTATGTTTTAGGGATCATATGATATCATTACCTGTGTGTAAATTAATAAAGATTGTATCGATGATGTTATTAATGGTGTAATTTATAATTAAGATCATATTGAGAAAAAAATTGTAGGTGAACATAAAAATTGTGATTGTATAAAATTTTCTAATAAGTTAATGACTTCTACAAAGATGACATTGTATTCTTTTTGTACTTAATAAATAGAAATTTTAGCCATACTAAATTTGTATAATATAAAATCTAGAAATTGAGGGAGGGATACCAATCTTGTAGAAAAAATTTATTTATTTAATGATATTCTCTTAGAATATAATGATCTTCCATTCCAAACAACTCAGTCTTATTAAGATCTAGTCTGCAGTGTCGTCTGACCAGACACACGACCCAATCCATGGTATGACCTGAAGGGAATTCACAATCCCCAAGTGCTGTAAAATAATGTCAAGAATCAGGGAAATCGCTATGGAAATGATTTTTCCCAATAAAATATGGTTGAATAAAAATAAAATTAACCAATAAATGAACCAAGAACGACTGGATTTCAATAAATACATAATGAAATCTAGATACAAGTACAACTGAAAAAGGAAAAAATCTAACAAAAAAATAGTACTTCTACCTACATGATCTTCATGGGACCTCAATGTCACCACGGAAAAGAAGACTGAACCACTCCAAGAGCCAACGGAAACAAAAAAATCCTGAACAATAAGCTGAACCTGCAAAATTGCTCAGGTCTACCAACACCTAATGGCACTAGTAGGGTGTGATCTTAAAAAAATAGTAGGATACCACCAAAGAATCCATATGTTTCCATTACCAAAAATAGTCCATTGAAAATTATTTGATATACGTATATAAAATTGATTTCTATCATTTTAAAAAACAACACATCATTTACTTTTTGTAACATTATAAAACACAAAACTTGTTTTAGTATAGTTTCCCACTTTATAATTAAAAAACAAAACCAAACTCATAAAAATGATACCATGCTTTGCTGAAAAATAAACCAATAGAATAAATAAGAATCCAAATATAGTAAAATAGTACACAAAAACTTCATGTTGTAACAATGGGTATTTCCTAAATATCACTAGGGAGATCTCATGAACTAATTGAGTTGGATCCACATATCGGCATATGGTGAAACTACTTAGTCTATATCCATCCATGTACTCTAAACTAGGAAATCCATTAGCACATCACACCCAACTTAAAATCTATAAAAGGGGTAACAAGCTATCTAACCAGATTTGATAAGAAACCATTAATCAACCCACTAAAGATATCTAGGAAACCCGTGGTAATTAGTACATTGTGTTCGTAACTGGACCTTGCTTGTGTGACCTAGTTTACCTGCTTCCACGCCACATGCCTATCACAAACACTAACACTGTTAGATCGAATATGTAGATGTATATGAATATTAGATGGAACAATACAAGAGGGGGGTGAATTGTAGGTTTAAAAACATTGTATTTAAACACTTAAGAGATTAGTTTAAAAGGTCTTAAACTAATACAAATACAAACACCCACAATTGTATTGAATATAAAATGTATGATGTAATGTAATACTAATGAAAAGTAATACAATTGTATTCGAGATGAACACAATAATCAGAGTAACATAAAGAAGAATGATTCTACCTTAAAGCGTATAGAATCAATCAATACAATATGTAACAGAATGATTGTAATTGAATCAATTACAATTGAATATGTAATGTAGAAAGGAAATAATACAAATTCCTTTCTAATACAAGCAGCAGCGGAAAAGTAAAAGTATTAAAATTCTTTTGACCCAAAGAGAAGGGTTATCCATTCACCTAAGATAAAAGGTCTGTCTGACCAACACCTTGGTAAGCCCTCGATACGATGATCGGAACGTCTGTCTGCCTTTCCCCGGCAGCCCTTGATACGATGATCGGAACGTCTGTCTGCCTTTCCTCGGCAGCCCTTGATTTTGTAGGTAATTGGCTCCTCTGTCTTTCAATCACTTGAAAGCCCTCGATACGATGATCGGACACCCAAAGAAGATGAGAGAAGTCACATTATCTATCTCTAGAAGTAGAGTAACATAGTTGTTACAAAAGTCCTTTGTTCTATGTTATGTACTCTTAGCTTCAAATGACCTCCTATTTATAGGCCTCAGGTTCCAACGGTCACATTTCCTCCAACTGCCATATTTCTCCGAAAAACTCGGAGGGACTTAGACACGTGGCATCATAACGGTCATATTGAAACAGAATGCATGACATCATTTTGACTAGTTTGTAACTAACTCAATGACATCATATTGGTTAAAACAAAATATATGAAAAAGATAATCATGAATACGATTTAAATGAAACATGTGTTTTAGACAAGGTACCAAAACAAGTATATAAAGAAAGATATGAGTAGAAGAGTCAATAAAATCTCCATATTCAGTACGATCATCATTTTATGATTGGGATGATTAGTACGATCAGCATTGTATGATTGACATGGTCAGTACGACTAGCATGATCAGTACGATCAGCATGGTCAGTACGATCAGCATGGTCAGTACGATCAGTATGTTCAGTACGATCAGCATGGTCAGTACGATCAGTATGCTCAGTACGATCAGCATGATCAATATGATCAGCATGATTAGTATGATAAGCATGATAATTAAGATCAGCATGATCAGTATTATCAGCATGGTCAGTACGAACAACATGTTTAGTATGATTCGAGTGACAGGGTCAGTACGATACAATTGATAGGGTCAGTACGATTAGAAAGACAATTGTGATTTCCAAAACAATATATAGAAGTCAAAAGATAACTTTTGACTCAACAATCTCCCCCTTTTTGGAAAGCACAACACACAAAGTAAATATAACAAGAAATACTTATCTCCCCCTGAGTTATTGGAAACTCTTCTGAATATAAATTGAATACAACTAACTCCCCCTTAGGTGTACTTTACAAAGGATTGTATTCGTAGATTTCCCTTAAGTGTTGTAAAGCATTCTCCCCTTTGATAAAACATTCTCAACCATTATAAACTTTCTCCCCCTTTGTGATTTACAAAAAAAGGGGTAAACTTGAATTGTCTGAAAGAGTTAGAAACTGAATACAAGACAATGTATAAAAGAAATTTTATTACGATAACAATCAAGACCAAACTTGAAAACAAAATACAAGTCACTTGTTTTATCTTTCTTTCTCCTTTTTGATAAACTCATGAAGAAATGCCTTCATCTTTTTTATCTCCTTCTTGTCTTCATAAATAGCATCACCATGAGACCTGAGAAGGTCTTGTTGATCGGCAAAGAGTTGATACTAATTTCTGATTGTCACTTCCTGAACTCTGATTACTTCTTCAAGAGTATCAATTCTGTTTTGAAAATTATTGTTATCTTTGGATAACACAAAGTTCTGTTTCTTCAAGAGGACTATTTCATCTTTGAAAGATGAAACCTTCGAAAACTCAGCCTAAAAATCATTCATTCTCTCCTGAAAGTCTTTTACTGAAGGATCATTGGCTCATTGAGAAAACAAAATATTCAACCTTTCAATTGTTTCTTTGTCCAGCTTATTGAAATCAATTGCAAGCTCATTTGACAACCTTCTTATATCTTCAATTTCTAACTCATGATCATTAACTGAACTCTGTATTTTTTATGACCAATTGGTAATCTTGTTACATGCCTTATTATGGGAAGCCAAAGTTTCTTAATGGAAATACAAATCATCTTCAACTGTCAAACCTTTCGTTCTCAATTCTTTTACAGAGCCAAACTTCTTCTTCTTATTGTCAGTAACAAAATCAATCTTCCCTTCCAGCCTAGGGAAATATGGAATGGTCTTCTCAACCCTTCTTAAAACATGGACAATGTAATCACTCTTCATGAGAGAGATTGTATGTTTTGAATCAGTATACTCATCGTACGAAGGCAATTAATTTGATCGGCTTGAGTCTAAAACTGGCTGTTTTCCTTTTTCTCTTTCTTTCTGATTTATTTCTTCTTCCAATTTATCACAAATGACAACAAATTTATCAGTGTGAGATGATTGAGCACCTTTCTTTACATGAGGGGGTGTTTTATCCTGTGTTTCAGAAGTTTCAAAAGGTGCTTGATCGGCATGAGGTATTTATTGAACACCTTCACTCATCTTTTGAACCGATTCCTCCCTACTCTTCTTTGAACTCTGAATGAATTCTAAAAGAAAATCCCCTTCCTCCTCTACCACTTCTTCTATCTCTTCCATCATTTGTTTTCCTTTTTCATTGACACGAAGACGCTGTACGATAGGCTCTTGCTGTACTTCTGTGGTAAGTTGAGCACTAGCTTCCTCAACTACTTTCAAGAGATTTGAAGCATCAAATACCTATGCTTTTCTTTTCAAAAGAACCTTCTTCTTCTTTTCAACCTGAAGGGTATCTTCTACCCTTATTCTTTCTGCAAAAGCCTCAGCCGGGTCATGACCAAACTTGGGATCACCTTACTTTCTCTGCTCCTTATCCTTTCTCCATTTGGCTACAACTTCTTTACTGTACTTTGGCTTCTTCTTAGGCTTTGAGCTGGTTGGCGGATCAGACTTTTGAGGAACACCAGAAGATGGAATGTCTTCGGATGTCATAGGTGCCGATTGATTTTGAGGAGATTCAACCTCTACATCCTTAACAAAAAGTTTTGATTTCTGATCAAAACAAACATTCAGATTTTTCATCATACTTTTATTAATCCAAGATGGCTTCAGATCTATCAGATTTCCTTTCAAAGGAATGTTGCAAAACTTCATGATCTCAAGAATAAACATTGTAAGAATGGCTGGATACATAATCAAATGAGATTTGATTGCCCCTGACTTTACATTCTTAATAGTCTCTAAAACATACCCCATGAGATTCACTTTTCGCATATTGACATGATAGTCCAACATAAAGATATTAGAAACTTTCAGAGATTCTCTATCCCTTCTCCTTGGGATAAGAAAACCTTGCATCCATAAATTCACAAATCGATTGTCCGGAGAAAGATGAGCCAATTTTCTCTTCTCTTCATTTATAAGAAACAAAGATTTATCAGCACTCTCTCTATTAAACGTACTGATTTCCTCTGGTAGTTTATGAAATGGACAGAAAGAATACCCTTCTATTGGAACATTCAGAAAATGAGCCGCTTGTTTTATAGTCATAGATAAATTTCTATCGTACACAACAAAATTGATAGTCATATTCTTGTCAATGGATATAGTTTTATAGAACTGACAGACTTCATCAAAGAGAACCAGATCTTGAAAAACATGCTTTTCAACACAAAAATGATCCCATCCTTGAAACAAGATAATCCACTTGATAGTAGAATCATATGAATCATGGAAGTCGCGGGAGACTAACCTTTCCCTTAAAAGGACTTTTTCCGAGAAAGCTTTTGAAGACATATCCGCATGAGTGTTGGCAGAAGATTGAGACATAGGGATACTGCCGATGAAAGATCGTACGATGACTTGAAACAGTGGAGCAGAGCTTCACCTCAAAACCTGAAAAACCAATATGGGTTTGGGGAGGGGGGCCATTTATAGACGATACATGGGTGATCGTTAATCTTCTACGGTCAAGATTAGATGAAAACAGATCAATGGTTAGGATTACAACGAAAGAGAATTTTTTTTAAAAAAAATTAATAAATGAAAAGTACATGCCAGTGATCGTAAGGTTATTGTTGGTTTTAGTAGAGTTCAAAAGAAAACACAAATTTACAAACTAAAAGAATACTATCAATCGTCATATATATAGAAAACAAAGTCGTTACCATCAACTGACAAGCCGATGGAAAAGAAAATCATTACCATCATCGGTCGATACGATGGAAAAGAAAATCATTACCATCATCGGACGATATGATGGAAAAGAAAATCATTACCATCATCGGTTGATATGATGGAAAATAAAATCATTACCATCATTGGTCGATACGATGGAAAAGAAAATCATTACCATCATCGGTCGATATGATGGAAAAGAAAATCATTACCATCATCGGTCGATACGATGGAAAAGAAGATCATTTCCATCATTGGTCGATAAGATGGAAAAGAAAATCATTACCATCATCGGTCGATACGATGGAAAAGATATTCATTACCATTATCGGTCGATACGATGGAAAAGTAAATCATTACCATCATCGGTCGATACGATGGAAAAGAAAATCATTACCATCATCGGTCGATGAGATGGAAAAGAAAAACATTACCATCATCGGTCGATACAATGGAAAAGAAAAACCAAAACACATACCAGGAGAGTAAACAATTAAAGATCATAAGATAAAAAGAAACATAGTAAGATGAAAAAAAACATAGTAAGAAATGTCTTCCCGCTTTCAAAGGGAGATATTTATTGTAAAGAGAAAAGTAAAACAAGAAGTGGATATAAATGATTATTTTAATGTAATCATTCCTAGCTTCTGTTTTATAAACTCAAACCTATCGGAAGATAACGGTTTTGTAAAAATGTCAGCAAGTTGTTCTGGAATTCCGATATATTGTAGTATAATATCTCCTTTTTGTGTGTGATCCCTAAGAAAGTGATGCCTAACATCTATGTGTTTTTCACGAGAGTGATGTGTTGGGTTATTACTAAGAGATATGGCACTAGTATTATCACATAGAATTTCAGTTTTGGAGAAACCCAATCCATAGTCAGTGAGTGTGTGTTGCATCCAGAATACTTGAGCACAACAACTTACAGCTGCTACATATTCAGCTTCAGCGAAGCAAAGTGCAACAGAGTGTTATTTCTAGCAGCACCAAGAAACCAGAGAATCTTCTAAGAAATGACATGTTCCAGATGTACTTTTTCTATCCATTCTACAACCACCTAAGTCAGCATCTGAAAAACTTTTTAAATCAAAATCATTACCAGAATAAGAAAAAAGACCTAACTCCATAGTTCCTTTTAAATTCCGAAAGATTCTCTTTGTGGCTTTTAAATGAGACTCCTTTAGATTAGATTGATATCTTGCACATATGCATACAGAAAAAATTAAGTCTGGTCGACTAGCTGTCAAGTATAGAAAACTTCCTATCATACCTCTGAAAATTGTTTGATCTACTAGTTTCCCAGTTTCGTCAGGATCAAGGGTATTTGAGGTACCGATTGGAGTGCTAATACTTTTAGTCTTGTCGTAACCATACTTTTTGAGTAAATATTTTATATACTTATGTTGAGATATATATGTTCTTTCTGGTTTTTGAGAAATTTGAAAACCTAAAAAGAATGTTTACTCACCCATCATACTCATTTCAAACTCGGATTTCATTAAATTTGAAAAAGAATCAGTTAACGATTTCTGAGTTGATCTGAATATGATGTCATCAACATAGATTTGAACAATAAAAACATTTTTATTTTCCATTTTTATAAAAAGGGTTGGATCTTCTATACCTTTTGTATAATTGTTTTGTAAAAGAAATCTTGTAAGTCTGTCATACCATGCTCTAGGGGCTTGTTTAAGACCATATAGAGCCTTGGTAAGTTTGAAAACATGATCAGGATGTTTTGGGTCTTGAAAACCAGGAGGTTGTTCAACAAAAACTTCTTCATGAACAAAACGATTTAAGAAAGCACATTTTACATCCATTTGAAATAGTTCGAAATTGAAATATGCTGCGACGACTGATAGAATACGAATAGATTCAAGTATAGCTACAGGAGAATATGTTTCTTCATAGTCTATTCCTTCTTGTTTATTATAGCCTTTAGCAACAAGTCTGGCTTTGTTTCTTACAATGATTCCATTTTCATCACATTTGTTTCTGAAAACCCATTTTACACCAATTACAATTGTTTCTTTAGGTCTATCAACTAAAGTCCAGACTTGATTCCTCAAAAATTCATTTAGTTCATCTTACATTGCTTTGATCTAATCATCATCACCTAAGGCCTCACTTGGAATTTTAGGTTCAAATTGTGAAAGGAAAGCATGATGTTCTACTTCATTTCATAAGGAATTTCTGGTCCTTATAGGTTGATTTACATCACCAATGATGTTATCACTGGGGTGATTCCTAAGAAACAATTGATTTGGGTTTTGTAAAACATGTTCATCAACATATGGTAGAAAATCTTCCGTGGTAAATGTTTCAGAAGTATCGTCTTGAATATTTTCCTTATCCGAAGGATCTTCTATCAAAGGTTGATAACCAGTTTTTGAAAACACATCTGAGAAAATAGGTTGGGATTATTTGAATCCAAAAGGATTAGATTCATCAAATTTCACATGTACTGTTTCCTCAACAGTACAAATATTTTTATTGAAAACTCTATAAGCCTTAGAAGTTGTGGAGTAACCTAGAAATATTCCTTCATCAGATTTTGGTGCAAATTTGTGTAGATTATCTTTTTTATTCAGAATGAATACTTTGCATCGAAAAACATTGAAGTATGAAACTTTAGGTTTTCGGATAGTCTATAACTCATAAGGTGTTTTATTAAGAAATGGTCTAGTTGAAACGCTATTTATAGTATAACAGGCAGTACTAACAGCTTTAGCCCAGAAGTGCATAGCAATTGAGTATTCACTCAACATGGTTTGAGTCATTTCTTGAAGAATACAATTTCTTCTTTCAACAACACCATTTTGTTGAGGAGTTCTTAGAGCTGAGAAATTGTGAGTAATACCTTTCTTACTACAAAAAGTTTCTAAAACTGAATTTTGAAATTCACCACCATGATCACTATGAATAGTTATCAATGGTAGATTTTTCTCAGTTTTAACTTGGGCTCTAAAAGTTTTGAAATAGGAAAAGGCTTCAGATTTCTTTGTGAGAAAGTAGACCCAAGTAAATCTAGTAAAGTCATCAACTAAAACAAATACATAGTATTTGCCTCCAATGCTTCCAGTTTGTGTAGGACCAAAAAGATCCATATGCACTAGCTGTAATGCATTAGAAGTTAAAACATCATTTATTGATTTAAAGCTAGTTTTATGTTTCTTGACAAATTGACAAGGATCACAGACTTTTGAAGAATCATATCTAAGGTCTGGTAGTCCCTTCACAAGTATTTTCGTTGAAAGTTTACTAAGGTTTCTAAGATTACAGTGTCTTAGTCTTCTATGCCATAGCCATGATTGGTCTTCTATTGCACTTAAGCAGGGTATGTTTTGTCTCCTAAGGTCTTCTATGTTAATAGTGTAAACATTCTCTTGCCTATGAGCAGACAGAATGAACTCATCCTTGGAATTGTGGACTAGACACTTATCATTTCTAAAATTCACAAGGTAACCTTCGTCACATAATTGACTTATGCTGATGAGGTTGTGCCTAATACCTTTAACAAACAAAACATTTGAAATAAGAACTTTTCCAAGAAAAACAATATTACCTATACCAACAATCTTTCCTTGAGCATTATCTCCGAAGGTAACTCTTCCACCTTTAGTTTTGAGAACCTTTTAAAAGAGAGCTTTGTTTCCAGTCATGTGTCGGGAACAACCACTGTCCATGTACCAAATATTCTTATTGGTACACTGCTCATTTTCCTGAAAAAGAAACAATTAGTTTTTTGGAATCCAAAATTGTTTGGATCCAGAAGGGTTAGATAAAAGAATTTTAGGAATCCACATTTGTTTTGCAAAATGAGATTTATGAAATCCTAAAGATTGAGTTTTGTTAAGAGAATAATCTCTTCTACAGTGTCCTCCACATTCACACTTATAACAAATAGAAGTTTTTTTAGGAACAAAATAGTTATTACTAAAAATAGGTTTGAAATGAGTATAACCAAGACCCAAACGATTTCTCAAAGGTCTAATTTGAGAATACATCTTGTCAAATACTTATTTTCCAAATCATTTGAATTTGAACTAGATTTATGCTCTAAAATATTTTTCTTTGAAATTACATTTTCAAGATCATTATAAATTTTATCCTTTTCAGATTTAACTTTATCAAGGGTTTTTAAAAAACTTTCGAAATCAGATTTGTTCACATCAAGATATTTAGAAAGATCTAATACTTCTTTAGTCAAGATTGAAATTCTAGAATTTGATTTCTCAAGCTTCTTCTTGAGTTTAGAATTTTCACTTTGAAGTAATTTAGCAAATCTAGAGACTTGTTCAAAAGAAGGTAATGTATCATCCTCTGATGATGAAGATTCGTCATTTGAGGATTCATAATATCTATTATCAGTATAATTTCCATTTAGAGAGACATTTTTAATAGCTTCAGAATTGTGTACCTTAGCCCTGAGACAGTGATCTTCAATTGGTAATCTGGTTATCAGTTCAATATTCCTCTGTCCTGAGGACTCATATTCTGTAGAATCATATGAAGAATCACTACCACTTGCACTCCAGGTATCATTTGAATCCACAATGATAACGCACAATATATTTAATGATTAAAAATGGCATGTCAATATATTTAGATAGTAATTATATCCCAAATAAATTTCCATGTTTTAATGAATGCATTTGAAACCAATTTCAAATCCACATTGAGACCAAGAACCAGTTTCGAAAACATGTAGGGTTGAAGAAAATTAGGATAAGCATAATGAATAAAGGTTATGGGTTTTTGAAACCAGGTTTTAATTGTTAACAGGACTTGTCCGGTTCTATTATAATTTACGTGCCCATCAGTTTTCAAATATTGGGAACACATGGATATTCCGATATCCTAAGGAACAAATCACATGTTTGATGAAATCGCCCAAAATTTCCCTTAAAGAAACTCTACATGCTTCCATACCAACCCAAATAATCACATGAAAATATTACACTAAAGAGTAACTAATTACAACAAGAAACATGAAATTTATATTTCAAAAATAATTTCATCACAAAACCAAGGCTAAACACTTATCAAAACACCGAATTTATTTTCAAAAGAACAGTTGAAATTTCAACAAAATACTTGAATGCATATATACATGGTCATATTTAATAGACATCTTATAATCCCATTTTCATCAAATTTTTACAACACCAAATCAAAAAAATTATCTATAAGCATGAATAAAAATCATGCAACAGACAATTATCATTTTTTTAAAATAACCTAAGAATCATTAGAATGCATCATAATGGAAAATCATGGATACACATACCTCAATAGGGTGAAATTCTTACAACACTCTCAGAGAGGGAGGAATATGCTTCAAAAAACAAACCATAGTACCTAGATACAAAAGAAATTGAATCACACAATAACCCAAAGGCCTAGGGTTCATCCACGGGGGACACACCATAATGAAACCCAATGATAAATGGAGATAAGGTATAAGGGAAGGAGATTTGTACAAAAAATACAAAGAACTGTCCTAAAGTATCATTATGGGGCATCAATGGAGGTTGGGGAGCAAGGGAGGTGGGTATGGTGAGGCCCCCAGTGCACCTAGCATGGAGGAATGGAGGAAATAAAGATTTTTTGTTCAAAGGTTAGAGGGGAAAATTAAAAATTATAATGAATGTGCAGCTCCCATTGTATAGTTGCATTATTTAACAAACAATACGCCAACCGTGTGATAGCTATTGTCCAAGTAGAGATCGACCACATGACCAACATGCATGGTTTGACTTTCTGTACTCAAAATGGTTGGTAGCTACAATCCATATACAAGACCTACCATATATGTATGGATCTTTTTAGGTTTATAGTTTTAGATATTTAGTCCATAACTATTACATTACATCACAAAAATATTGAGTAGACACATTTACTCAATTTCCATTTTCTCACAAATTAAAAACACTTAGAAAAAAAAATTCATCTCTAGTTCCAACTTTTTGACAACATGCCTTTTCCTTGATCAAATCCTTGAACCTATTCAACATTATGTCCAATGAAAAATAGTTCAAAATATGATATGAGCATAAAAATCTCGGCAAGTGTTATAAAATACGGAAAGAAATCATTAGTCCATCAATACATAGTAAACATAAACTCTTTAACATACCTCATGATATAATAAGATTTATGAATAACACATTGAAAACATAAATCATAAAGGAAACTTGTGGTATCAATATCATACATAAATTTTAGCTATCACATATAAGTAGGGAGTAACATTTAGAATACTTATCACAGTATATTCCCTGAATATCTTAGGAGAAACATTCACATTTACATCTGTCATGTTACCCAATGCATTGGAGAGCTATCTCGAGCTCACCCACCCTAGGTATATCACGGATCCACCTTTATATGTAAACAATACCCAATGACCATAATATATTCATAAGACATAACATAAGCATAAATGAAATAAAACATTCCCAAACTACAATCACAATATATATTTTCATGATATTAAATAAGATATTGAAATAATAAATCTCAAAACCATTTTCAATACCAAAATATGTAAAAGAGTAAATGTTATTTATTTTCCTTTTAAAAATATTATGGCTTGTTATGGAGGCCAAATACCAAATAGTACTCGCGGTGGCGGAAAGATCGTTGTCACCGCGTACATTAAATGAAACGTTTTTTTGTCCTTTAGTAAAACGCCTAATATAAAAAGATTCTCTTTGAATGAAATGAAATGTGAATGGTGTTTATAAAGCATATAAAAAAATTTGTTTATAAAACAAAATATGTCTCAATGAAAGAAGATTGAGACGAAGTCCCATACCTCGTGTCTGATATTACACGTTCGTTATTTAATCTTATGATTAGTAATCTAAAGTTAATTTATAATTTCTTAAGAATATTTTTCAAGTTTATTATTCCATTTAAATCACTTATTACCATGTTATAAACATTATGTAATCATTTATGTTAATAATGGTCGTTTTGTCAATATTTGGTACTTGAGTCAAAAATGGACTTCTTATAATTAGAAGTTGTTCACCTACTCAAAAGCCCATTATATACAGAATTATATTCATGATTTAGTTATCCTATATATCTTTTATATCAGTTATATACATGTATTTATAATAGTACATAACATTTTGAGATAATAAATGAAATGCACCGTTCATGGAGACGGTAAGCCATACGTACGAATTACCGCCACTTTCATTTCTATTTATTATTTTAATGGAATTAATTAATAATGATACATAGGTTTATTATAATTTCAGTATAATATCATATATAATTTAAATAACTCTATATTTTATGTGTCCAACATATGGTATGAATGAGTCATATCACTTTGAGGTGCGGTAGTCCGCACATCCTCAAATGAAATTATCTTGTTTACTCATAATGGAAACCATGATGATATCATATAAATTAAAAATACAGAAGAATAAATAAAACATAAATATAATATATATAATATATGAACATAGTGACATCATAATGGCAACCATAAGAGGTGGTAGGAGATAATTGAATAATCATCGTTTCTTGATGCGTTAGTTTTCCACCCACAGAAATAGTTTGTTCTTCAACCATTAGATGGAGGTGTGTGTTAGTGTAATTAGAAAACATATCATAAAAAATACTATTATATGGAGAAAAGTGGTGTTGTTATAAAAGAAGAAGAAAAATAGTTTTGGGGTTGGTGAAATAAAAAAAATAAGTTAAGAGAAACGGTTACCATTAATTTGGGTAACTCCCTTTGGTATGAACCAAAAGGACTTCTTGAAATGACTTCTACCTAAGGTAAGGCTTCTAGGTGGATGAGACAGATCTTGAGAAATTATTTGGGTATGGTTTGGGAATTACAAGGGTATTCATATGTGTGAGGAATGAGTTACAATTGAGGGATTTTTATAAGGTGGAGGAGGGGCACTGTATAAATGTGTGAAAATATTATTTTATTATATATTGAATTCTGGTTTATAAATTTCAAAAACTTATTAAAGTCGAAGATACGATGACTCATGTTTGAAATAAAATAATCTAATAAGAATTGTACAGGTTTTGGATATTATTTTATTCTTTATAATCTTATTTGTTAAAGTCATTTATTAATGAGGTAAATTCTGCATCCTTATTGTGTAATAAATATTTTCATTTATTTGAGGTCTAAAAATTATAAAAAAATACCAACAAGTAAGAAATTTTTTTTTCTTTCAAAATAATATTTATTGTTGAAAATATAACTTATATAACATTATTTAAAAATTTATTTAATGAATGATATTTTTTTGTATCATTTTTTTCTATACTTTAAATTAATTAATATAAAGTTTCATTATCACTCTCAAGTGGCTCCATGGGGATGAAAAATCGACCCAAGGATTCCCATAGCCGGCCATGGCTCATACAATAAGGTTAGAACAATTGTTAAGGTAATTGTTTAATTTTATAATATTTTTTTACCTTGAATTACCCTATTTCCTTTAACGACGGTAAAAAAGTCAAAAGTTACTATTTAAAAAAATTATTTTCATCTTATTGAACAATATTTTACTTTATAATAACAACCATGTATGTCAGATTTTTTAAATTCAATTCACATAATTTTTACAATTTCATTTAAAAGGAAAAGTCATATTTTTATCTACTACTTAGTGGTTTCACTAATCATAAAAAATTGATGTTTTTCAGAAACATACCAAAAATTCAGCCTAAGATATATTTGATATTAAGAATTCAAAAATGATGTCTATTTTAACAAATTAAAAACATCTAAGTTGGATTAATTAATTTAATATTAATTTCTGATGTCAAAACAAAAGGCGTTTTTTTACATATATTAACTATCAAAAGATGGACACTTGTTTATGACCAATTTCAAAGTAAAATTTCTTCCAGTGACCAGAATTGGATTACATTGTAAAAATATAATCTAATTTCATTTTAAAACCATTTAAAAAGATAATATATCCATATAAATATGCTATATTAAAACTCATTTTGGAATTAAAATACAGTATTTTTCACTATTCATTAAAAATAAATTTTATCATAAAAATACCAAAAATTTACCCAAAGTAAATTTTGGTGTCCCGATTATAACAAAAAATTTTATTTGGTAAAATAAAACATATGAAAGTGTCCGAAGATAGATTTAAATAGAGTTATCTATTAAAAGGTGGTAAATCTACCTTTTAATGTAATTTATGTTGAAAATTAGATTCATTAACATTTTATGACTCTAAATTTTATTGGATAAATGTAAAAACATTTAACAAACATGTATAATCATATTGTAATTAGTTCAGTTCATTCCTTACAATACAACGGTGAGGAATTAACCACCATTAAAAATAATAATATTATATTATTATTGTGCACTATATGATTTCAACGAAACCCGGTGTTACGTATCGGGTATGCCATCGAACATATTGACCACATTAAAGTAAAATTAATATTTAATTGACAAATATGAATAATTATAAAAATGTATTATTTGTTTATTTACCTATGATGTTACAATATGAGATAATTAATAGAGTACATGATAAAATATATTTATTAAAAAATATTATTGTCATGTCTAGTTTGATGGACCAATTTATGTTAAATTATCAAAGAGAACCAGGAGTGGTTCAAAGATCTGTACATGAATAGCCAAATTACCACACTATCAATGAGGATACCCATTCCCCTCAACTTATTACCTTACCTAGTGTGATAAATCTTTTTCATTATTCATTAACTAAAATTTGAATCAAAAGCTTATAATAACATTATATCCCAAAAAGAATTAAGATGAAGTATTATGTGATTTATATATATATTAAATAACATACATCTCCTTTTTGTGAGAGTTGCATTGTGTGATATCACATGAGACATTATAAAAAATAGAGAACTCCCAAAAGATCAAATAAGTGTGGTGATTGAAGTACCTCATGAGCCAAATGTTTAGTTTCTTATTCCCCCTAACTATATAGACCATACGATAATTAATTATGTTATCAGCACTTTTATTTCGTACCCTCATAATAATATATAGATTCATTAGGTATATTTCTAATTTTATTATATTTTTCATATGAAAAACATCTAATTATTGATGAAAATATATCTAAAATGAGTTATGGGATTATATATGGATAAAACTAAGGTGAAATGTTTTTTAGATAAAGGAAACATACTCAATCGACCAAGAAAAAAAAGGTCCCTGCAAGAGTACAATCTCCTAGCCAGTTTTAATAAAGTATATATTTTTATTAAAACCTCATTTAGATACAAAATTTAAACATATATATTTTTTCTATATTCAATATGCCGAATAAATTTCTTAAATTTTCATTACATATGTGGTTGTTTTGGAGATTATAATTGATATTATCAACTTTGAATGGTTGTGAGTCTCACGGGGGAATATATACATGATTGAAATTTTCATAATCTTTCTTTCTAAAAAATTATTTACTATGCCTATAGAATTTAATTAATATTCATATTTTATATAAGATATTATATTATTAAAATATAATTGGAATGAAATATGAATCATGATTTGGATTTACAAATCCATATATAATTTCTACACAAGAAATTTCAATCGAAGTGAAAAAATTGATATGAAAAAGATGGACTAAGAGAGTTACTTGAGAAGAAAAAAATAAATAAATAATGTTTTTTATGTCTAAAATTTTGGGGTAAAACTATTTAATCTTATTATATGACAATTATTTTTCATTTATTTTCATTAAAACAATTTTTAGGAAGAAGTGGATGGTGATCTCAATCAATTGGTATATGAGAACTGTTTTTTTATCCAAATAATTTATTTATATTTAACTAACTACGCATGATCTATATTTTGATATTGTAATGCCCTAAAATAAATATTTTTTATATAAACATAAAATTATATGTTATAGTTTTTGTTTTAATGTAACTTTTGAAATGATATGGTGATCTATAAATAAATGTCAAATCCTGGTCTAATGTTAGTTAATAAAAATATGAAGAATATAGATTTATGAAAATAGAATCTGAATATGGTATGTATTGTAAACTTTTACTATACATTAAAAAAACAATTATCACATTTTGTTTGATGTTGTGATAGTTTCCAAAGAATATTAAAATAGCTCATGTGGATATTATGTTATAAAGTTTATGAAACCTAGCATACCCTATCAATACACTATCATATCTGAATATGAATTTTCTAAAGGAAATAACAATTTCATTGAAAGTATTTCCAAACCATTTATTTTTATATATATTCATAGAAATACAATGATTTCCAATGAAGTAAATATGTAAAATTTGGTGTACTATTTTTAAGATGACATAGAAAATTTAATGTTATTACAATGTTTCTCAATTTAATATTATGGTGATTGTACAATATATTTGTGATCTACTATGGGAAATGACATTTGACTGACATTTGGGACATGAATCCATAGTATAATATTGCATATATAGTTTTTAATGTGTTTCTCAAGGTTAATTAGAATATATAGTTAATATATGTTGATTCAGATAGAAATTTTAACATATTTCAAGCTACTCATTTCATTAAATATTAGACTTTGAGGATACAAATTAGATTATAGAGATAGGGAAATGGTTCGAGAATAAATACATCCATCTGAAAATTATGAATTCATAATACTTATTTAGTTCATTTCTCAATAATTTTGCTTCTATTTCATATATAATGCCCTTAACATGTTTTTCTCATGCACAATTCTTCCGATAAGACAAAAATTGTTTGTTTTCAGTTTAAAATTTTAATTTTAGTTCAAAACACACCTATCATACTCAAAACTGATAAAATTATTTGAGATTATTTTTATACATTTATAAAAAATGATCCATTATTGATTTCTAACATGTAAGAATCAATGAAACCTAAATTAAATACATGGTGTGTGGGTATAACTTCATGTGTTATTTTTAATTTAAAATTGATATTTAATTTTAAAACACAAATGACATTCTCATAAACAAGATAAAAAAATTAAATTATTTTCACACATTAGTACAATGATCCAAATTCATTTCAGATGTATATTAACTAACTACACAACAATCTGATACATAATTAATAATATGACTAAAATTGTGTGTTTTGAGTTTAAAATTGGATTTTTTTTTCAAAAAATATGCGATATACTCAAAACTGAGAAAATACATTACGAATATTTTAATACTACCAAAAAATGATCCAAATATTTTCTGTGATATGTAATAATCAACAAATCCTCTATCTGACTCATGGTGTGTCTAGTATGAATCAAAGTCTATGTTTTTAGTTTATAATTTACTTTTTTGTTAAAAATAGAAATCACATATTCAAACTAAGAAAAAACAAATAGGTTTTATTGATACGACAGAAAAAAGATCAATAATTTATTTATGTTGTGTAGGGATTAACCCCTCATCAATACGATACATGATTTGTCCGGTATGGATTAATGTGAGTGTTTTTAGCTTAAAATTGACATTTTTGGTCAAAATACTCATAAAATACTTGAAACTAAGTGAAAACATTAGTACCATTTTTTTGATACTTTTAGAAAACAATTTATAAGAAATTTGTTAAATATATATATCAACTAAACATAATTATGATAAACAATGTCTCCAGTATGACTAAAAGTGCATGTTTTAAGTTTAACATTTGCATTTTCGTTCAAAACAAGTGTTACATAGTCAAAATATAAAAAAATAACTAATATTTTATACATTATAATAACGATTAGTAAGTAAGTTTTGATGTGTATGAATCATTATTATCTTAATCCCATACATGGTGTGTTTAGCATGACACAATTTTTTTGTTTTTAGTTTCTATTGCTATGTTTGTTCAAAACACAATGACATACAAAAAAAATAATATAACACACTAATATTGTATTCATGCTTTAGTAAAATTATCCATAAGTCATTTTTGATATGTATGAATAAACCTTAGAATAATACGATACACGGTTTTTCCGATATGGCTTTGTTTTCAATATAAAATTCCCATTATTTAAAACCCATGTGACTTACTCAAAACAAATTTGAAACATTTATGTTATTTTAATATTTAAAAAATGATCCCCAAAACATTTTGGATATGTAGGAATCAACATCACCTCAATCTAAAACACAGTGTGTCTGATTTGACTCAATGTGCATGTATTTAGTTTAAAATTAAATGTTTACTTCAAAACGCGCCACATTCTCAAAACCAATAAAAACATTCATATTGTTTTTAGAGTTTATAATAATGATCCATATAATTTTTTTACATTCTGGAATCAGCCACACCTCAATCCTGTATATGTTGTGCCTATATACGTCAATGTGTTTGTTATTTCTTACAAAATGGATATTTCAGTTCAGAAAATATGTGACATACATAAAACCAAGAAAATACATGTAGATTTTTTTAATACCTTTGAAGAAGGACCCATAAGAGCTTATTTATGCATATTAATGAACCAGACCTCAATCTCACACAAGATGTGTCCGGTAAGAATTTAAAAACCTCTTTTATTTATATAAGATCTGTCTATGTTTAAAACAATTATCGTATAGACAAAATTAATAGAAATATATCATATTTTTTTCAAAAAATATATAAATAATTTCAAATACATTTTTAGATTGTTAGGAATTTATCACACATCATTTGGAGAAACGATGTCTTCATTATGACTCAAAGATTATGATTTCAATATAAAAGTGTCATTTATGTTTTCAATTAATCACCTATCCAAAAAATAGTAAAAGTGCTCAGGTTAATTTTAAACTTTAGAAAAATGATCCATACATAACATTTGATGTGTAGGAATTAACCATACATCAATATGATATATGATGTGGTAGGTATGACATGAAGTGTTTGTTTTAAAAATATTAGCGTCGTTGTAGTTTAAAATATCTATCACATAACCAAAAATATAGTGACTGAGTACGTATTATTTTCAAAACATATAAAAAATCCATAATTCATTTATTAAGAATAAGAATCATTCACTAATCGATCCAACACATGTATTGTTCATTATGACATAATTTTTTTCAATATAAATGTTTCATTTGAGTTTAAAACGTATATTACAAGGCCAAAACAAAGAAAACAAGGTCATATTGCTTTCAAACATAAGTAAATCAATTAATAATTCATTTATGTCATCTAGGAATTGAAAACATGTCAATATAACACAGTATATTGATGGTATGATATGAAGTTCATGATTTCAATATTAATGTTTCAATTTATATTAATAGTATCACATAGGAAAAACTGATAAAATTGGACTGAGTTATTTACAATTACTAGAAAACCAATCCAAGATTCATTTTTAACATTTATGAATCATTTAAAATCAATCTGTTGCACATTGCAGCCGATATGACTCAAAGAGCATTTTTTAATATAAAAATAGTTCAAAACATGTATCAAATATCAAAAAAAGAGAAGAATAGATTATTTTACTTTCAAACATTAAAACAAAGATTCATAATGCCTTTTGGATGTGTATGAATTGACCACATATCAATTTGACGAAGGATTAACTGATAATATCATTAATATATATATTAATCAATAATATAATTTATCATATGTGGAATATATAACATTAAAATTTGATTTTTTATTTTTTATTTAATTTTTGTAAATTCAAAATTGGATTAATTGTAGGGGAAGGATTTGGTATAGAGGTTGATATTTGGGTAAATGATGTTATACGGGTTATGATTTTTTATAATGTTTGTAATTTTTTTGACTAGTTGTAAATATCACAACACTATATATTTTTTTATATATTTTTAATTCAAAGTTATTTTAATGTAGCATTTGTATTTCAATTGGATTTTTAATATATGTTTTTGTATTAGTTTGAATTATGTTTTTTCTGTTATAAGTCTAATATAGCTTTACAAGAGCTCCATGGCCATTATTAGTGTTACAAAAAGTTATGATAAAGACCCCTTTATCAGGTCTAGTAGATGTATTAATAAATGGATCCTATCTCAATAATATAAATATCATTGATAAAGGGTGCCTTTATCACCCCTTTTTGTAACACTAATAAATATGAACTTTATAAGTGCTCATAAAATCATTGATAAATATCGATAGCTTTTAACATCGCTTATATTTTCTACCTTTTTTGTGATGCCAATAGTCTTATTTAACATAATTACAATTATAATATATAGAAATGACTAATTATTCATTATTATTGAATTATTTGTTATTAATTATTTATTATAAATATTAAAAAATTTAAATAAAGTACTATAATGTATTTATTATTTATTCTAGAACGGTTGGCCTTTTTATTTATATATTTTTCAACAATCATTAATTTGGAATAATGATTATTAGTAACTAGTTATTAATAATTCATAATTAAATATTATAATTTTAAAATTACTCGTATATATTTTCCACAAAAACTAATCCTTTAACAAATATTAGGTAGTTTATAAATGTTATTTATACATTTTTAATTAATTATTTTTTATTAATAATTAACAATAAGTTATTTAATATTATAGTATCTATTAACTATTTATTCATAGATTGGTATTATCAATTTTTATGCAATAAATTGAAACTATTATGATATGAGGATATTGATTAAGGATTACATATCTAATACATAGTAAATATAATGTTTAAATTTATAACATTAGTTTTGAATTATTATTATATGTTTTCTCATTATTAATTATTAATAATTTCATTTTTATAATAAATTATAAGTAATTTTATAATTAAAAATGTTAATAATAAAAAATAGAAAACTACTAATTATATTTTGTAATCAATTAAATATTAATATTTAAATTTATCAATTATTAGTTAATAAAATAATTTTTTTGGATAAATAATATTAGTAAATATTTTTATATTATTGCATAAATATTAATTTGAAATTATTAATATATTTTTAACTATTAATGACTAATTGACGATGACTAAAAAATTACGAATTAATCAATTAATATTAAAAATATATAATTTCAAATAACAGATAATTCATTATGAATTAATAATTAAATTTATTAGAAGTTTATATAGTGTAATTGGTTTGTTAAATGGGTAAAATATCATTAAGTGACATACTATAAAATGAAAATTCATTGGTTGGATTATTTATTTCTCAGTTCTTGCGTCATATATAAAATAATTATTAAATTGTCTGAATAAAAAATAAATTTTCCATAAATGTAAAATATTTTATAAATAATTCTTAATTAATTTATAATCGCTACTAATAAAATTATTATTATTAACTAAACAAATATAAAAAATTATTTAATTTTGAAAAATATTTTTTGTGATCGTATAATACATAAGTCATTTACCATTGATATAGCCCACATAAAATATTCTTGAAACAAGTTAGTTGTGTTATGAATATGGTTGTGGTGCCACCCGAGCCGTATCCATAACACCACATGAAAAAAATGTGCATCTTAGCCTACAACTATTGTTAAAGGCCTATTCCTAGGTTTATGACTCATGTCCAAGTGCAATATTTCATATACTATGTCCTTATAATCTAATATGCCTTATTTCCCTAAGTGGAAAAGATGACTTACACTCTAGAGATTTGGGTACATTCATGTATTTTAAATCAACTCCAGTTATCCCCATTCATATATTAGATTTAGTTTTAAAATCTAAATAATTGAAAGTTAAAACTGGCCTCTTACACTATTTTTTAACATTCGCACCAAAATTGAATTTCCTATCTTGTATTAATGACACTTATAATTGGGTTCTCGTGGGATGATATTTTTTTATTAGTTAACAAAACATTCTGCAAGGATTGATTATCATTCTTATTCTTTTCTCTCTTAGAGAATACTAGTTATCTTGATAAAATATTTGAACTCTCCAATTTCATTTCATAATTATAAGTGATGTAATCCCCCTCTTTATAAATAATTTAATATTTATTCTCCAATGATACACTTTTCATCTTTTTTCCTGTCCATCCTTCATGCAACAATTTAAAAACCACCATTTTCCTAAATATATATTCATTGTTACTAATGTTATATATGTTAAAAAAATATATATAAATAGTTTATTCTCTAAAGAGTAATATATTCTCTCATAATCCTCTATTTCTATTTAGTTTCATCCCCACACACATATATATATTTTACTCATTAAAATTTATCATGGTGGGACCCAATAACCATTGAATTGGAAAATAAATAGTGGGGAAACTAGTAACTTACACTATGAAAGTCTATAACATCGAAATAGATGATATTTTTTAACAACCGTTATTGATTGAGGTTGAGAGTTATCTATAACCATTAGTTTTTCTTTTCAACTAAGTTCCCATTATTCAATCAAGAGTGAAACATCTTTCCGAAGAAAAACATTTCCTAAAAAAGATATTTTATTCCTATATTGGTGTCATTGAGTATATTAAAAATCATTATAATTTGATGGTGTTATATATTGAATAAATTTATGCCCACCAGAATATTAGGAAGAAATACAAATTTTTATATTTAATGGGTTAATAAAATTAATATCTACCTTAATTTGATAAAAACCTGAAAACAATTACTTATCCATTGAGTCTGTAATGTGGTTCTTCCTTATGATAGTATTTTGTTAATTTTCAGATGATGTTAATTCATTATGTCATCAAAGTTGATAATTTATAAATATTTTATAAAAAACATGTTTTCATAAATTAAGTTTTGACGTTGAACTGTTATTACTTATATATATTTTGGAGTGTAAATGGAGGATGTAATGATTTGAGGTGGATCCTACTATAACAATAGAAGTCATCCAAGGGAGGATTCTTCACAAGAGAATGATCTATTTTGTAGAAAATGTGTGGAACTTTGATATTGGTGATTAATTTTATTCTTAATGCTTTATCCTTTATATTTTACTACATTTCCATCAAATCACATAAAAAATTTCATTGGGTAGTCCTTCTTCTCAATACACTTCTAATGGTGCCAGAATCTTGAAAATCAGACACATGGATTATAAGATACCATTGAGACTTTGTTTACGAATCAAAATAATCTTCATTTTATAGGAAGTTTTATTGAATTATACCAAAGAATGTTATAAAATTATTTCATATAAATAAATTAACACAATTTCATTATATTAAATAAAATATGATGACTGAATTTATTAAAGAATTGTGGAAATAATTACATCAATATTTTATAATATTTTTTGGAATATTCATATTGTTGTATTGGGAAAGAAACCATATAGCATTGGATTATTATTAACAAAGAAAATATAATTCCTATGAATTATATTTTATTATATTTTTTATTTATAGGTAAAATTAAATATAATATTATGTGTGATGGACCTTCTCTATTCAATTTGACATATGTAATGAATAGAGTGTTGGAAATTAAGGATAATTCTAGGTTTACTGGGTCTTGGTATATTGGATTATGATATTACATAAATATAATAGACCAATTATCCTTATCTTTTAACTGCATAACATGGTTTTATAGGTGTGGCGGAGGATACATGGAAATGGTGGATTGGAATAGATAATTAGTAATAACACAATTAGATGATCAGATAGTTATTGAGTCTTTTACTTATCCAAATGTGACATGAGATTTTGAAATCCATGATTATAATCAATTGGGTCAACTAAATGATGACTACATGGACAAATGGACATAGGATAGGTTAATGTAAGTTATGAACAGTCTGAAATAAAATTTATCAGACACTTAGTTTATAATTTTACATGAAAAGAGGGAAAGTCCTTTCGTAAACTTCTCATGGTCATTTAATAAAATGATCAAAGATTCTTGGTAACCCCATACCCAATGATACTATCATGTGAGGTTAATTAACAATGGTAATTTTATGACAAAATCCCAATGTTTATCACATACAACCACATAACATGGTAGGAGTGGACCATTCAAAAACATAGAGGTGCCTTGTTGAATCCCCCATATATTATGGTGATGGTGTTGTGATTGAGTGATATGGAAAGTCTCTATTCAAAACATATGGTTTCTTCGGAATCCTATTAACATAAAAAACTAAATGGATCCATATTTGGGTAATTTTAGTGATGTTAGTCAGATTATATTTTAGAATACTGATTAATTAAATGTAAATATTATTATTATTCAATAAAATTAATTTAGATTGGTTTGATTGGAAATGAATTGAGTAAATTACACCAATTACTGACAGTCTAAAATTTGAATATAGTGAATCAAAAACCAAATAAATTAATAAAGCTAAATAATAATAAAATATTGTGTTAAATGAGTTAAAAATTTTCTTTCATAAAAATAAGAATATTGGAAATGAGATAAATCTTGAATATACATGAGAATTATCAATTTGAATAGCTAGATAATAAACATAGTAAATGATGAATGATATTAATCTGTGATTGTAATTTAAATGATGTTACATGATATAGAGCCTTATTATTATTTATGGAAGGAAATCATTTAGTATCTATATATTATTTAACAATGCAATGTTTTAAAACACATAATGTGGTTAGAAAAATCATTATGAAATAATTAAAATATGATTTTATTTTATTTTAATGACATTAATAAATATACTAATTAAATTTATTTTATTTTGGTTTATGACATGAAATGACATAATCATATTTTTAAATAATGTATAATATTTGTAAACTGATTTTTAAAATCAATAGTTTTACTGTAGATAACTTGTGGTTATTTTATTAATTTTTCTACATTGAAATATATATTATTGACTAGGGGATATAAATTTATTAAACTATATCACACAATGCAATTTATTGAAAATTAAAAATACGTAAAAAGAGGATGAAATATAAAATAAAATTATGAAGAATAATGTTGTATTTCATTAAGTGAAATAAAATTATAGAGTTTTATTGTGTTATTTTTTAATTTTTGAGATACTATCAAGACATTATTGTATGAAAATAATTATTGTTTAGTAATATATTGAATTTTAATGACGATATATAACCTGATAATAATTTTATATGGTATTTGTTTCTGTGGAGATTTATAAAGGTAATCTTGTGACAACAAAATAAAATATATGTTCTCTAGGAAAATTATGATGAAAAAAAATTTAAATACAATTTTAAAAATCATAACATCCATGCATTGATGTTTCTAGTTGAATAAATCGATAAGACAAGTATTACATTTATTGAATTATATTTTTTATCCAATTAGATTGGGATATATGAATCCAATAAAGATGATGTTGGTGTGCTAGATTGATAGTTATTTTCTTATGTGGTTGATAAGATGATAACTGTTTGTGATTGAGGTTATTTTATTGTGAAATTTTCTATTTTGTAATTTTTTGATCCCTGTAAAAAATAGATATTTATTTATAACATGGTGATATAATGTATTCCTTTAATTTGACCCTACAACTAGGTATATTGTGGGATATATGATACCTTACCATCTCACCCCCTGATCAAGTAATTTATTAGTTATAAATCTTAAATATATTTATTCATACTAACCCTTAGCTCAATAATGAGACAAACAATGAATTAAATAAATTATTTGTGTATATTTGTAATTTATCATTCATCTATATTCCATGGTTGGAGAATACAGTTATTCCAACTAGAATTCTATTTATCAAAACATAGTCGATGATAATTCTCATTAATTATTACACTTTTTTCACTCCAATGTACCATGGATTAATGTGGGAGATAATTTACTAAATAATAGATCTAATCAATTCAATAGTACCAAGATTATTGTAACTATATATACAGTCACGATGGTTTAGAAGTGTATTTTCTCAATCATTTGTATGCACATTTTCATTTTTTAGAAGATCTTTTACACTAGCTTATGAAAGATGGTTGAATATTAGTATTTCCCTTAACATATCATGTATTGTTGGATAAAGGGTGAATTAAAAATATGGAAATCATGGAATGATTGTGGGATTAGTTTTTTTTTGTTATTCATATTCTTGATCACTATCCACATGTTGGGTGTATGATTTATAACATCTTATATTTGGTGGGAATATATAGATATGTTTTTAATCGTGTTAATATCCATTAAATTATTGTTTCTTGATAGTGAATTGATATTTTGGTAAATATTTTCCATGTCATAGATCATGAGGGTCCCTTATGATACCATTATAAAGAATCATACATAAAACAAGGATCTAGACAATGATTTCTAGTGAGTGGGTTGGATGTTATCTATGGGTAACATAATAATATTTGTTTTTGTATATGATTATTTAAAATGATTACAACATGTGATGTTTGTTTGTCTAACATATTATAATTGTCTGGTATATAGACACATGATGTTCTTTTAGATATTAAACTACCCAGGGTGGCCTTAACGTGTATTATTATACTAACCTCAGTATCTGCAAATGCATTTAATTTTTCATGTTTCCATGTAGACCAATACTTTCATTTGGAATAGGATCTATAAAATTAGTTATGGGTAGTAAATGTGGTAGATATTATTTTGGAGTTCTCAGTACGATGGTTTTACGCATTCCATCCTTGATAAACATACATATAATTTGGATGTGATAGTTATATTTTAATATTATAGTTATATAGTCTTAAATTTTATATCCATGTATTATTAATTTATTAATTTTATATATTTTATTGTTTCACATTAATTTATGTCATGGTGTATGATATTATATTATAGTAGGTGACATGCTATATTTAGAAGTACATGCTCCCATCATTTTTATAGATACCACATT
The DNA here is from genome assembly GCA_963277665.1 of Viscum album. Classification (NCBI taxonomy): domain Eukaryota; kingdom Viridiplantae; phylum Streptophyta; class Magnoliopsida; order Santalales; family Viscaceae; genus Viscum; species Viscum album. The sequence goes on along the minus strand of OY728155.1, from coordinate 75,990,788 downwards.
GTAGATTAGTAGTTAAAAATCCCAACAAACATGTTAGTGGACACCCTAATCCCACCATCAATATTCCAAGGGATATATAATAACACATTGGTTTCCACATAGTAATGGAATTAATTATTTCAAATGAATGACTATAAAATATGGTCTATAGGAAAATTTATTTCAAATACATAAAAATTTTAAACAAATAATTTAAAATATAATGGGGTGAAAACCATGTAGTTCATATATAATCAACAAAAACTGAAAGAGATATACCATAATCCATATATATTTATATAATATATAAATTTAATGGATGATTGTATTTTCAAGATGGGGAATATTGTTTTATGCCACATGTGATTTTATAAAAATTTATTATTTATTATAATTTATTTTTTCAATATATGATATCTTTTATGAAACTGTTTGATAATATGAAACATTTTCCCAAAGCATTTATATGTATTCTAGATGTTTCATTAACACATACATTGAAACACAAGTGTTACTTAATTTATATTTTTGTAAAATCATGTGGTATTTATATTGTATAATTCCATGCAATGACATGTGGTTGTATGATTATTATTTTTCGTGTCTGAAACTACATATACAAATAGAGTTCTTCTTATCCTATCATAGTATGTTGAGTGTCATGCACATGACTAAAAAATAAAATATCCCTCTCATGAAAAGAAGGATTCATATTATCCCATGGATAACAATAGAGATGAATTGATTTTCTTTTTAAATGAATCGATCTTTCTAAAATTCATATGAATATTTTGATTGAGGGTTTCTACAATTTTATTAATGTATGGTGCCCTTGGTTTTTATTTATTTATTCAGTTCAGTTTTTATGTTGTTTCAAATTACCTTGCATAGAGGTCCTTAGACAATGGGTTTAACTCATTTGAATACATCTGATAATTGGTGTTGGAATACTTTAAAACCATTTAGTGGTGTCAGAGGGATCTATAATTACATTTATGAAACATGTTACTAAATGAGAAAACAAAAATAATGAATTGTTTTTTTAATTATTTGGAAATTTTATTTTTTGATGATGGTTTAACTAATTTTATGCAGCTATTTAAATATAACCCAGTACCTTACCCTTTTATAGAAGAGATAGATAAGGTTAATCAATACCTTACACTTACGTAGATCCTTTAATATAAGATATAACTATGTTTATGCTTATGGAAAATATTTGTACATAAGGGAATTATTGTTTTTAAATGAGATAAGTATGGGTAATCTCCACTATCAATTTTATGGTAAATGATTTTTTCTAGAATATCAATAAGTGTATTTAAATTCATACCCTTACATGAAACATGGCTATGTAAAGGTCAAACCATTATATAAAAGGTCTACATTAGGGTATCCTCATTTTCTAATTTACAGAAATAGTTTGTGTGATTGTAATACCATAGAACATCGGTACCAAGAGGCTGTATAAATGTATATTGAACAATATCATTACATGAAATGTTCATATAAGGGTTACAATATTTATACACATATATAGAATACAAACGATGAGAATTTATCCTTATGTTGAACATCTATGTAATGGTAGACATAAGATTAAATTCATGATGTTGTTGTGTGTACGGGCTGGGGGCTCTACCCTCATAGAAGGACACCGAAATGAGTTTTCCCTTACATGGAGAACCTGCACAAGGGTAAATAGATGATACCCTTATGTAGGAATGGGTTATAATGTAAGGTTAACTATGAAAATTTGTAGAATTTGTTTTTTATATTAAATTATTATAATGGGTTATAAAATGATTATAAATCACTATAAAAGGTTAAATTTGAATAATTAATTTATAAATTAATTACTAAATTATAAATATATTATAATAATATTTAATAAATGTTTATGAATCATTTTATTCAAAAATATAATATTTTAATATTTGAAATTCATTTTATAAATTATTTGGAATATCTTTTGATATAGAAATAATTTTTTTTATTAAAAATTAATAGAAATATTGATAAAGGGTTTAAATTTATGAAATAAGACAAACTTAAAAAACTATTATTATTAACATATTAATTTTACATAAATATTTATTTTTAAATTGTCTATAATAATATATTGATATAATTTGATAACATTATTCCAAATCGAAATGTTTTTTGATCATTGACATGATCATGTTTTAGATATTTATTATTTATATGGTATCCTGATTCTTTAAATTGTTTATATAATAAAAATGAGCCATAAATGTTTAGTAATTCATAAAATATATTATAATAAAAATAAAATTCCATATAATGATTAATATGAAAGAGTACATATTAAAATGAATATAAAATATAATAATTAATATTATGGAATGTACAGAATGTCAATACTGAAAATTTTAAAGGGTTTATAAATATATTTTTTTTTATCAATTTTTCATAAATATTTATCTCATGTTTAAATATTTAAGTTATCTATTTATTTCATTCTCATTCACTGTTATTATCATTTCCAGTAAATTTTTTATAAAATATAAATCTTGTGTACGATTTAGTTTAATTTACTAAACTTATTAAGTGATAGAACCTTGCATTGCATATGGGGAATGTATCTATATAGTTTTTTTCATCTAACTTTACATTTGTTTGTTACTAAATTTAGAAACCTAAATTTAGTTTTTGAATATAATTTTTAAATGTTATGTTTTAATTAAAGTACCCCCCTGAAGGGGGTAAGACACTAGGTTTCATATTTTGTATGAAACCTTTTAATTTCGGTTTACATCATTATATTTATTTTTATTGTAATGATTAATGAGGCTATGGAGGTTTTTAGGGTGTTTGTGGCTATTTTTGGAGATCATATCTCTGACCGATGGAGAAAATATATGGGCAGCAAGATTTGTTTATAACATGTGGTGTAGTACATTGCTCTATTTTTGGCCTCATAGTTTCTCTATGAATTGTATCCTAGGCCGCATGACATTGCGAATTCTAAATGTTCAATTATACAGGTGTTATTAATGTCCTAGGAAAATCTATTCTAACTGTTCACCCATACCTTGTAAGGGGTATCTTGGGGTAATTATGAGAGAATGGTTAGCATATGTTTTGGCCAACCGTGTAGCTAAAAGTCAAATCATTATATTTTTGCTGAAGAAACAGTTTTCCCCTTATTAAATTTAATTGTACCCTATTTTTTTCTCACCATTTTATTGAACACTCCCCTATCATCTCATTTTATTTTATACTATGTATTACCTTAGGATTTGGGATATCTCTTCCATCCAAAATCTGATCGAGCCACCATTCATCTAGTTGTATTAATTTCCACAACAACGACATTCCTTTAGATCCATTTATCATTTATCATCCCCTAGATAATTTTATTTTTCTGTAATATCTTATTAACTATTTTGGGGGAATTTTTACATTTATCCATTTTATTACAATTTGGGAGGAACTAAGGACCGTTACTAGATGAGGAATCTACTATTAACATATGGTAGGTGGTCCATGATGTTTCCCTCAAAGAATCGTCATCTCTAAATTATAGTCATTCTGTTAATGTTGGTTTCATTTGGAGTTGCCCCGAAAAATTAATTTACTTTTATTTACGTTATCTATATAGTATTTTATATACCTAATAACATCACTTGATATCATTGGAGGTTGAGACCTCAATTTTAACATCCTTGAGAAGGGTGCATTCCTCATAATTCAATTAGTCACCTATATTGTGATTACATGAGACCGTATTTGGTTGTACATGAATTGACCTTTGAAATGGAAATTGTTCGAAATTAATAAATGACTAATTAATGAATTTAGTTGGAAAAATATATATTTATAGATATCCCTTGGTTTTAATCATATGTGATTGAACTAGAAAATTTTTCTTTTCCGTCTCTTATGTTATCACATATGAAGAAATCAAATGGAATGAACCTAAGGAAATTGTAAATTGAAATTAGTATTGAATGGTAAAAAATGAATTATGATTTGATAAACGTATAATGTTCCTATTGAATATAGAGAAATTTAATATTTATTGAATGGTTAGACTGGATCTCGCCTTATATTCATGAGGGAATTCCATGGGAACTCAGAGGGTGAAATTATGATTCCTTTAGATAGTTTCAAAGGGATATAACTACCTTAGAAAATTTTCCTTTTCAATTAAATTATTCCCAACATGGAATCATTGGATCTAGTATCCTTCCCAGTATTTATACAATACCTTGGATGCACTCCATTGATTCAATGTGTTGTCTCGAGACCGGTGGTTCCTTGGTTAATTCTCTATGGGATTCATTAGTTCTTAGTCCATTATTTACCTTGTATATGATCCTTTTACTTGGTCATATATTTTATAAAAGTAATTACCTGGTCATACCCTTTGGATTACACTTGTCCCATATTTCCAGGATGCATGGTTATGTACCACGAGTTGTACTGACTTCCTATGGTAAAGGGTTCCATGGATTCTTTATAGAAAATTTATTATTATTAATGTCATTAATATTCCATGGTCACCAATATTATATTCCTTAACCCATTTCTAAATGATTAAATGAACACATTCACAGAGACATCCAACTTTGGGTGATGTAGGTACGGTCATCCAGGTGTCCCATAGGGAACATGTGATCGACACCTGAATTTTTTATTTAAAATTTTCATATAATATACATAGACACTATTAAAGTTTAAATTAATTAAATATATTTTTTTATACATAGTTTTTGGTGTCTTATCTTGTTTACATCACACCCAAATATGGATGCATTAATTCTTGTATTAGGATGGATTCGTGGTTGTATAAGACAAAAAACTGGCTTGATATGCTGGGAAAGTTTTTATACCATTCACTCATTTTTATAGAATATTATATCGGCATATTGCATTGTATATTTGATTAAATTTATTGAGACATTAAATCATTTTATATATGGTCTTGATCTCATCTCTTGATTTGATTATTTATGGATTAGTTTTTTATACTAGTTCATATGCATTACTAATTATTTATTCTTCCATAATTTACTTTTACATTAATTAACATTGTGCTCCACTCTGAATATTAGTTTATTGTGTCCAAATCATTCCAACTTAGAACCTCGTTGCTAGTAAGTATCCTCTAGCATATGGGGATGTCCACCTGAGGCCATGTGTCCAAACAATCTAGTTACTGTTACTAGGTAATATGCGATGATATGTCACAAAGTGGTAATAGAGTGTTTATTTTCTTTCCCTTATTAATTTGGGATAGTAAAAATGACATTTTAAAGTATAATAATTTGGTAATGAACATATGCCTATGTGTATCTAACCCATGTGTAACACCCTAGAATTTCAAAAATATGAATTTCATATTCGATAGTGTGTATGAAATGCAACACAGAACATATAATGGAATATAATTTATTAACACACTATGATATAATAATTTTTATAAATAATTTAGATCTATGATATTTATTGCAATGCATGCAACACTGAGTAACCTTGTGTCATAGGCAACGATGAATTTCTCTTATAGCTTGTGTTATACACAAGTCCCAATTTTATCGATTAATATTAATAATTTTATTTCCTAGATATTCAATTGGAGGTTATGAATATGATCAACTAATTTATGAAAAAATATGGTTCAATTAATTTGTTACTAATTGATTAGAAATTAACATTACAAACAATTGAATATAAAAGAAATGTTTTCATAAAAAACATCATTCTACACAACAAAGTCATATAATATTAATAAATATAAATAAGTAATTTAAATGGTTAATAATAATAAAAATTATATATATCAAAAAACATTTTTTAAATCAATTAATGAATTTTAAAGGCATATTATATAAACAAATCCAAATTTTTTCATAATTAAACTATATTTTTTTAAAGGTAGTTTTTCTTCATTTAATTGTGAAATTATTTAAAAACTAAATTTCTAAAATCTTGTTTAGTAAAATAAACTTATGTTTTAAATATAAATTTCATAATTATATAAGGGTGAATCTTATATATTTTTCTATGAGGTTTCATTTTTGATGAATATGGAAATACTGAATTTTAATAAAAATAAAATTTCCTCTAAATAATTTATAAGTGTAAATTATATTTTTAATTATAATTAAAAGAAAATTAGATATATTATTATTCTATGAATCCAATATAGGTCATTAGAATAATTTTCATATTTAATTTTTTGGTAAAATATAGTAAAGTTTTGAACATTTTTGTTTTAAAACCTTGCTTTCTCATCCTGTCTATGGGATTATTTTTTAATTAAATTATATAACATCTATGGTTTGAATTTAGAAAAAATGGATTAAAAAAATGAGAATCCTAGAAATTTATATTGCCTAATAATTTCAACAGAATATTTTCCTATCTTTTAAGTGAGAAAATTTAAAAATAATTATAGTGGTTAAGTGAAAAATGAGTTTACTAAGGGAAAAGCATTAAACATCAAAATCATAATAAAATAGGAAATTCTATAATCCTATTGGATGGAAATATTTAGAACTGATTCCTTATATTATCTATTTTGGATCATTATTAGTTCCACTTGACATAGAAAAAACATAGGTGGAATTAAATATTTCAAAACATTACAAGTGTGACGCTCACCCCACTTATAAAAGGACACCGTCTCTAATTCCCTATTCACAACTATTAATCCCTCTAGATTGAACCATAACAAAAAAATGACTTATAAATTTTTTTAAAACCTTCCTATATGGATTTTTGGGGTGTAAATCCATATTTGGGAGACTTTAGTCCCAACATAATGAGGATACCCGAAGAAGAGTTAATTTTTTCCTAAAAGTGTTTTTATATTATTTACTTCTAAACCCCCTTAAATTCTGCTTATATAATAATAATGTAATAACATAATTATATTAAATATACTCAAATATTTTTTTAATTCCCAAAAATAGAAACATAAATTAAATGGGTTATGAAATAATAGTTTTTGTGTAAAACAGACTACTTGATCACGAAAAGATATCACTTATTGTTCTATAACCACATTACATGGATGTAAATAATGATAGAAATAATATTTATATGATGTATTTATTATATTTATGATTCATTTATTCTTTTGGAATTATTTCATAAAAATGTCCTTCATGATTTCCATTTTTTGGGAATACAATAATGTCACTTGTGTGTACGGTGGACTACCGACCCACGAAGCAATGTGATTTTTTCACACAATACATAGAATGTATTATAGATGAGTTTAATAAAAATATGTGATATATATATATATATCTATATGATATAAAAATTATAATGTTGTTCTATAGAAAGATAATAACATATTTAAAATCACTATAATAGTTTTAAAGCGTGTATTACGAAATGGAAGGTTTGTGGTAAGTGATTTCATCTCATTTTCATTTAATTGATCTATATTGTAATTTTCTTAAAAATATTACTTATATTTGGTGTATAAAAATCCCCATGACATGTAATATCTTGAAAAATTTATTGTTATTTGTATATTAATTCTCTATTTCAATTACGTTATCTAAGAGAATATGAGTTAAATGTTACCAAGAGGTAAAGTATTTCATAACACAATTCATTTTCATTTGGTTATGTTTCATCCTAATTATCATTATGTTTCTATGATTATCTTTGTAATTAATTTTGAATATCTATTTTTTATTTCCACTTAATTATGTACATTTAAAATTGATTCACATAATTGATTCATTGGTTGATTTGTACCTCAATGTTAATTCAGTAAAGTTAACACATGAATTTCAATTGGGGGAATTATTTTATCATTGTTAAATTAAATATGTATTTTTATTCTCATATATTTATTAATGACTATCATAAATTAATTGTACCATTTTACCACACATTGGTACTAGAAATGTTTTTTAATAATGTTTTTATGAAAACCCCCACTTTATTTATCCCTCTGGGAAGAAATGTGCTTTCATCTTAGAAAATATTTCAAAAAAAATTAAATTTGTTTGTAATTTTAATATTATTTTTTATAGTAATCAGTATTAATTTATTATTTTTCAAATATGTATTGTATAGAATCTTGTTTTATTTTCTGAACAACGAAATTTTATGACATATTTACAATACAAATGAATGATTTTATCACCATGTATGGCATGTAAGGGATAACCCACAATTGTTTATTTGAAGAATACTATTCATTTGTAAAAGGTAATTTTAAAAGATCATTTTTAAAAATATGTTTTTAAACTAAAAATATTTTCAATAATTTTTATTATTTATAAAGATATTTTCAAAATGGAAAATAAAATTTTCCTCAATATTGTTTTAAATTTTCCTTTTGTTTCATCAAGGAAAAATAATATTATTCTTACTCCAATATGTATACATTTGTATTAATAAAATCCATATTCTTCTTTTAGATGGAATATTATTATTTTATCCAAGAATATAATTGAAATTCAATTCCTTGAATAAGTTTCATAGACATTTTCTTCACTATGGGTTATTCACATTCCTAGGATCATTGAGCATTAAATTACCCTTAAATATCCATTCATTTATCATGGATATGATTATTGTATAAAACATAAACAATGTTTATATAAAAGTGTTAATTGGAATGTTTTTTAACTGGGGAACCATTGAAAAATCTATATTCCTTACTCATTATGGATATTTGATAATGAAAATTATTTATAAATTATATTTGAATATGGATATATTAGGAATTATTTGGACATAAAGAAATGGGTGGGGTCAGGATAATAATGGTCCCTCAATACATAAGTAGTCTAATGGGAATAATTAGTTTTTATCCATATCTAAATTGGTTTCTTCAAATTAATTTTAAACTATATTATGAAAGGTCTTGAAGATAAAGGATCCACATTCCCATAAAATATGGCATCCAATATTTTATAATTTCATCCATTTAGATTCCATTATTTTTATCCCTATCATTTTCACTATTATAAAATATATGTATTCAGTTCATTCTTATTTAACCGATTAAGAAAAAATGATTTTAGTTATTTTCCTTTCCATATTGATTATTCCTTATCCTGATATGATGGTCATGTTATAGATTAAATAGAATTTCCTTTTATTAATTTACATTTCCATATTATTTATGTACTTCCTTCTTATTTTATTGACTATAAGGCATGTGTGTTCAATTATTACCATTTCATACAAGTTGTTCCCATAAATTCATTATTAGTTTTTCTGTATTTAATCCTTACAAAGAATTTGAGCTCAGAATTATTTCACATCTTTACCCATGACCCTATGAAGTATACTACGATAGATATATAGGTATGTTAGATGAGAAAAATCTTTTCTCATGAAAATGTATGTTTTATTTGGTGTATTCAAATGGGATGTAAGAATGATGTTTACAAAGACAAATAAACTAACAAATATTTTAGAATGTGATTTATTGTATCATATTCCAATGTAATTGTGGAAGGTATTTGCTTAATGTTTATGGGTTTAAGGACACTAAATTTGTTAATAGATGAATTTTAGAAGAAAACGAGGTACCTAGATATCGGATAACAATTACTATAGATTATAAAACAATGATATAATTTTACGATATGTACATAAGAACATTCAAAAGATTTTCTATGATAAAAATTATGTGCTTTTTCATAGATATAAATCCATTTTTGGATACTACAAGAGGGAATGACCCTTGCACAGATGTACCTAGGATAATTACCCTAAAAAGGGAACATTTTTCTTGAAATTATAATCATGTAGTGCAAGATAATTGTCCATTTTGTGAACATGTTTTGATAATCCAGATTTATATTAATAAGATAGTTCTGATTTTCATTACAAACCATTTTTAGGTATTTGAAAATATAATGAAAATAAATTTCTTATGTTATCATATTCTACCATAGGAGAACATATTTTGATATATAATGGTTGATTATTTTTGTATTACATTGATGAATTTATTTACAGAAATATTATACGAATAGTATTTTGGTTACAAGAATCATGATCCATCTATTGATTCTATTAAATATTAGAATAAAATGGGTATTCATTAATATAAGATATATGGATACCATCATGAATTATTCAGTTAATATTGAACATATTAACAACATCATAAATAATACTTCTTATTTTTATGTTATGAGTATATACCAATATCAAGGAAATTTTAGATATATTTATAGAAAGATTATGTATCAGTGGAAATTTTATTGTGGGAATAATTAAATTAATTTTTATAGACATATGTATAAATTTATTTTTAGCCATTAGGGTTAATATGATCATTAATGAAATTATAAGAATACTCAAATTATATTATTAGAATTTGTGGAGAAGGGATGTATTCAAAACCATAACAATAATGCAACTTAATGAGTAAATTTAACTGTTGTCCATTTTATTTATATTCAAAATGTTATAATATTTATATTAAAACTGTTTTAGAAAATGGAAAACCTATATTCTTGGTGAAATCCATTTATAAGCAGCAAGTCCATATCGATTGATCCCACAACCTAAATATGATAACGGTTTTACTCTAACCACCAACCTACAAATTTTCCACATTAACATGTCATTATTTTTTAGTTAAACAATTTGATGGATAAATATAATTGATGAACCAATATTATAATTTTAATATATAATGATAAATTTATTAACCATATTCTTTTCTTAAAATTTCATAGGTAAAAAAAATATGTTTCACTCATTTATGGATCTTACAATATGATAAAAGTAATAGTTTAGTTCTTCAAGAATAAAGAAAATTAATATTTGGTTATTTATTTATTTGAATAAGCGATGTGATTGATCAAAAAATATCTTGGTTTGAAAATATTCTTATAAAATTGAAAATTATGAAGTAAGTTTATTTACATATATTCATAGATACTAAAATATTTCCAAACCATTAGAAAATGATATCGATATAAATTAATTATATTTCCATCATTTATAATGATATTAATAACCCTTTCCCAGCAATCATATTGATGGATGTGAGGACCTCCTCATTAAATTTATCAGTCACTTATTTTTAATCAATGACCTCATTAAATATCTATGATTATTTACTCTTTCCTTACAAGTCTTCATTTTCAAATTCGACCAATTTTCTCCTACAATAAAACCTAGTTATTTTTATTCCATATGACAATTTTACTTCCATCTATCTATTATTATGTAGATATTTTATTAACCATTTTATGATTTGGGTTTTTTTAATAAATTTAATTTAAAATATAATACCATGGATTACCAATATAAATATTAAATAGTGACGAAATAATTAATTTAAGGTTGGGAGAAGGTAACAACCTGAAATTTTAAAATATGTTTTTCATATTAGATATAGTATATAAAAAACAAGTGTATACTAGTATAAAATATCATGAGTATTTACGATTTATTTAATATCTTAAATAAATTCAATACTTGATATTACTTTTAAAGAATTCAACACAGAGTAAGCTTGCATTACATGCAATACTTACTTTTTCTGATAGCCTGTGATGTATGGAAGACCAAGTGTTAACAAATTCTATTAATATTATTATTTCCTAGACATTATTTTTTAATTTAATAATATTATTAAATAACTTATGAAAATAAAATCCTCAATTTATTGGTAACCAATTAATTAGACTTTAACATAAAAACAAAGTGAATATAAAAGAAAAGTTTTTTTAAAAAAACACTATTTACACAGTGAGGGAACATGATCATAGTAAATTAAATTAATAACTATTATTGGATGGTATTAATGAATTATATATAGATATATTTATATATATTAAATCTAATCTTTTTAAATTCATCCATTTTATATTTTAGGTATACGTCAAGAATAAATCAAATATTTCGTATAAAAAGCTATATTTTTTAATGGTAGTTCTACAAACCTTTTAACGACACACATGTTTGAAAAATAAATTTTTAAGATTTTATATTTTTTATATTTATAAATAAAACTAAAATTTTAAATTAGAAATTTAAAATAATCTTAGTGATATTTTTTATAATTTTTTGAGAAGTTTCATTTTTTGATGAATAGTATTTTAATGAATTTTAATTGAAAGATGAATTTTCATATATATAATTTATAATGTAAAATTATATTTAATTTTAAAATAGAAAAATTATACATATATTAATACAACGGTGGTAATTTGAATAATTTTTATATTGAATTTAGTTATAAAAACATATTACACATTTAATCATTTTACCATTAAAAACATGCTTTCTCATCCCATATTTTAGATTAATTTTAAATTAATATTTACCACAAATATGATTCGAATTTGAATAGATGTATTCCATTTCATTATTTAAAATAATTTATAAATTATTATTTGGTCAACTTAATTGTTAGCCAAAATTATTAGTGAGATGAAATTAAATATAGTGATAATGAGAAAATGAGTTTACCAAGGGACTAAACATTGAACTAGGGAACAAAATACCTATAAAAAAGTACAAAAAACATTTTATTTACATATTTTAACCTTATAAATTCTATTATATAATTTATTTTCATTATTACAACTAGTATACATTAATAAAACATTGGTGGAATTCCATCCTTATAAAATTTAAATGTTTTCCACACACCCCACTTATGAAAGGCTTCCCCATATCCTCTTCCCATAATATGAAGCCATTTTTCTTAGATAAGAACTACCAAAAAAACATCTACAATTAACTCCCTTAATTATATAATACATATATATGGTATAAATACATCTTTTTTAGTAATGAGTGTAAACCTAATTAGGATACCTAACGAGTGGGTAGTGTTTTTCTAAAACCGTTTTTATTTTTCTTCCCTATCCACATCCTTCAATTATCGATATATAATTATTATATAATAACATAGATATATTAAACATATTGTGATGAATATTTTTTATGTTTTGGAAATAAAACCCCACACACTTCCATCAAATGTGTTTTGAAATAGTTAGTCATGTGGACGGTAGACTACCACCTCACAAATCGATGTAATTCAGTTTTCCATTTCCATATTTGAAGGATGGGAATAATGATGGAAATACAGTTTATATATTAATTTTATGAATTTTATTATTTATTTATTATTTTTTAATTAATATTAAACACATACTACCGTCTTTTAAATTTGTTTGAATAGGATAATGTCGGTCATGCGTACGTTGGACATGCGCCCAACGAAGCAATGTGGTTTGATCATGTTTTACACGTAATGTATTAAGGATGGATGAAATAAAAATATGTGATACATATAAAATAATAAGTATAAAATAATTATAATATATATATATATAATTTACATTTTGTTTCAATGCGACAATAAAATGGAAACAACATTCATCCGTATGTACAACCTACCATCTCCATAAATAGTGTGTTTTATTTCCTATCACCAAATATTTGGGATTAGTATAAATAAATATATAATAAATATATATTATATTTATACAATGGTTTAAATTTTTTAGAATATTAATTATTGATTGAACTAATAAGTATAAAAAATAACAAGTCAAAACATATTTTAATAATAAAACATGTTATTAACTACAATGATGAAAATAAAAAAATGAATATTTAATGAGAAGTAATATTTTATAAAAAGGATCATATATGATATCCTAAATATTAAAAAAATTATTTCGTAAGATAATAAATTTTTTTAAATCCACTATACATTAGTTTAAAAAGCATACAACCCAAATGAATGTGTGTGGTTAGGGATTTTTCCATAACATCATTCCATTGAGGAATATTATAATACTATGCACAAAATTAATTTTATATTGTGTACATTATGTTGATTTAAATATAATATCATTAATAATATAGTATTCATGGAGTTCTAGGTTTCGATTTGAATTATTTTACACAAGGTAACTTGAATTAATAGTAACCAAATGGTAATGTATTTCATAACCCAATTCCCTTTCATTAGGTTATTTTACATACTCATTACCGATAATATTATATATTTATGGTTGTAATGAAATTTACTATATATATTTTTATTTCCACTAGTATTATGTTGATTTATTATTGATACATAAAAAATACTAATTTTTTGATTTTCGCTACAACGTAGTGGTCATTACAAGGATTTACATCACAATTTCTTTTTATTCAAGGTTTTTCATACTTGAATTTACATTGAAGGAAATCGTTTTATCATTATTTATCAATAATTTTATATTCTAATATTATATTTATTAATGACTAATTTCATGAAATAGTAACATTTTTTCACTTTATGGTATGTAAATGTTTTTAATAAATGGTAAAATGAAAAATGACTTCTTTTCTCTCTTTTTTCAGAACCTTATTTTCTCTTAAAATCATATCTTCTAAAACATTCATCAAAAATACTTTTAATGTTTTTGAAAGTATTTTCTAAAATAATGATTTATTACCCTTGGAACGTGTGTACTAGTTAGAAATCACTACTTCTGAGAGGTTTCCATTGGATTTATTTATGGAAAAAGAAATATCCAACAGTTCTTTATCCAAAGGGACCGACCTTCAATAGGCAGGTGATCTATAGGTTTGGGACTAAGATACTTGAGAAGATACATTGGTTTAGAGTATGGGAGGTCCAACTCATCAAAACCATTTGGGGGAAATGATTTCTTACTCTGGGACTCTCTTATATATTTAAGCTATTTTGTATAAATCCATTATAATTTATAGTGAATAAAATAGCTTTAATTTGAAAATTTAAATCAATTATTAGCATGTGTGAAATTTATAATCATCCGTATGTATTTTAGGTTCTTCATTAATGGATATATCTATACGTATTTGAGGTTCTCTAGCAATGGTATCATCTCTTATACTATTTAGAGATTATTTTATATGTAGTTATGATAATACTATTTTTTAAGAAACTCAGTGGGGGTGCACTTGAATTTATGTTCCTACCAGGAGACGACGGGTTGTTTTGATTTTGGTATCTTACCCATGAATGTGATGCAAATTTATCGTCATGAAAGGAATCATAAACCTTGTTGTTGTATGAATATTAGTGGGACACATCATACCATTTATGATCATGTGAGAAGACCATAGCCATAAAGTTTAATGTCTTATGGTAAGAACATATAAGAAGAATATGCTTAGTCAATGCTTTGTGTGGGACTAGTTCCTAAGATTCGCAAGGAACTATGAAATAATATGGGTTTCAATGAACAATTAGACCCTATTGGGAATATGGGCCAGGAAGAACATGGTTGTTTTGGAGTGTTGGGTTTGAACCTCATAGAGGCTTCCTACATATCCCATTTGGATGGTAATGAAAGCCCAGGTAGTTCGATGAGTGTCATAGGAAATTGTATTTCTTTGAGAGAAATGATGTTGGGCATACTTCATGAAAATGATGACTTTTTAGGGATGAAATGAGATGGAGATCTAGCATTACAATGGATTCCAACATATAAAAATTATTGTAGGAAGAAAAATTATCACATTTCATTAAAATGAGAATTATGTGGTTGTTTTTATCATCATAGTCCTATAATCCCACGTGAGTCATAATCGATTAGATAAACAAAAGTTTGTGAAAGATTCACCAAACTACACACTCTCTCTTCCACTAAATGGAGAGGGAGGGGAAATGATGAATGAATCAGAGGTAACAGTGGAAGAGGGTCCAGAGTGATGAACAATTTAATGTGGGATGACATTGGGGGTAATGTGGCCCGACTTTCAAAATATTAGGGACATTCCTCAGTAGGAGCACATTTTGTTTTGGATTGGTTAGCCCATAAAACTATGTAGTATTCCCATTTGAAGATTTTTTTAGGTATTTTTCCAAATGATATGCCCTTTTGGGGATTGGTTGGGTCTTACATTTATGAATAATGCACATTTGAAGATTGGTTGGGGACTACGCCAAAGATGATTCCCATTTGAGGATTTGTTGGGACTTAGTCCTAATGAGGATGCCCATTTGATGATTGGTTGGTGATTACACCTAATGAGGATAACAATATTAGGATTGGTTGGGGCATACTAGTATGGAGGATGCCTATTGAGGTTTGTCTTAACCTGGAATAAGAGTCGGGTGATGAGGATTATGAAGTGTATATACTCAATGTACTCAAGGAATCCATAAGAAGATTCTAAACTCATAACATATAAATGGAACCAAGATGAGTAAGCCGACTCATGGTAGTTCATTAAGTGTTATGGAGTGTCTCAAATCATGGTTTTCCATGGATGGATGTTGGGGGCACATAAGGGGAGTAATGTAAAAGGTCATCAACCAGAATAAAAATGTTTATGGTGTAACTCTCCATTTTTCCTGGTGCGTCACATAGGTTCTCTACCAAGGTATGTCACGCAGGTTCTCTACGCTGGTGCTCCACGTAGGTGCTCTGCACTGGCCCTCGGTTCAAGTACATGGCACAATTCCATATGTTCTAGACCATGATGTGTCTTTGAACAAAATTCCACCATTAATTATCACTTCACTCATGTTTCGTAAAATTACATTAGAGTTCTTGAGAACCTGGGAAATGGAGCTACACAAAGGGAGCTTCAGGAGTTCTTCCAACTTTTTTGTTGTCAAATGAGCTTCCCAATAGTCTTATTTATATGAGGGGTGAGGGGTTGGATGAAATCAGTTTGTTGTCATAGGTCTGCCACATAGGTTCTCTACAATGCTTCTTTGCATAGGGGTACAGAAACAATCTCTCCGTGTATCTTGGTCACATAGGTCCTCCACGCAGGTCGGTCACACAGCTCCGTTGCTTCAGTTCCTTTCAATTTTACATGCCTTTAACATATTTTATGTTTGCCTTCAGGATTCTAATTAACCATGGGAAGTCTTCATAATCTTCTTTGCCTTTACAAAGGAGTGTTTATAACTAACATACCAATTTTTAATTTCCACCAAGTTTCTTTAAAGGAATCTATTTTTTCTGTTTTTCAAACAAGGTAATTTTTAAAAAAAAATTACAATTCCAAAGGAAGGTAATTTTATCTTTTTACAAAATGTATGTTATCACACATCATTGAATCCTTGAACATTCATTTTTTTTATGGGGACATTTTTAAATAAAATGTATTAAAATATTATTTTCAATGAAAATGTTATTTATTATTTATTAAGTTTTAAAAAGTTATTTTGGTAATAATAATGATATTTTCCTCAAGAGTGTTTTAAAATATATTTTAATTTCATCCATGAAAAAAAACCTTATTCTTAATACAATGGGTATAAATATTATTTTTATCATCTTTATTATTATTCTAGATTAATTATTAATATTTTGACAAAGGATAATGTTTACATCATCTTTCTTGAATCATTTTCATAGTTACCAACCACCCATTGAGTTATTCACTTTACTGTGATCATTGAACATTAAAAATACCATAAATATCCATACCAATTATAATAGATATTACTATTTCCTAAAATCTATACCATTTTGAAAAAATGTGTATACATTGATGATATTTTATAAATTGGGTAAATATCGATAAATATGTATTATTTACTCCACATGTATATCTGATAAGACACATTTTATATAAATTAAATAGATAGTATGACATATTAGGAATGATTTGGACATGAAGTAATGGATGGGTAATCATTATTTCCATCCCCGTGATGAATTAATAGTATAATGGGGAGAATAATTTGTCTAGCCTTAGCTAAATGGGTTTCAACCCATCATTTTTTAACTTCTTTATGAAAGGCCCTATCGAAAAAGGTTCCATGTTCCTTAGAGACATGATACCCAATATTGAAGCAATCCATTCATTTATATTCCATTATTATTATCCATGGGACTATTAATAGGGAAAAATATATGGATTAATTTTATTCTCAATTTATTGAATAAATGACATAGTTTTTAGTTATTTACGTTTCTATATTGATTATTCCTTTTCCACTAATAATAGTATTATTAGTGATTAAATGTAATGTGTTTTCAGTTTATTAACATTCAATATTGATTACATGCTTCTTCCATAGTTTTTGGATTAAATTTCATGTTTTTTAGTTATTACCTTTACATATTTATTATGATAATTAATGCATTATTTCATCCAATACATTTAACCCTTAAATAGAATTATATTTTAAATCAATTTAGTTTCTTTTACTCTCGATTTACTGAGTTTTATTTGGATTAAGATGAAAGGATATGCTAGATGGAAGAAATATATTATTGAAAAATAAAATATTTCTTTAATTCGTGTGTTCAAAGATTATGTAAGAAACATATATATATATCTAGTTTACAAATAAAACTAAAAATAATAATTGTTTGGGATTTGATTCATGGTTTGTTATTCCAATGTAATGGTAGAAGGAAACAACTCCATGATATAGGTGTTAGGGATGGTATACCACTTCTGGGAGAAAACACACATTTCTAAGGAATGAGAAATTATCATTGTGTATTACTCTTATTATCATTTATATAATTTCATCATTAGGTGACACACAAGATTTATACGTTTCTTCATTATTTATGTATATTCTACATCAGCTCTGTATGCAGAGTATGATTTCCACATAAATAAAAATAATAACCTATAAATTTAAATTCTAGGTGTATACCATTACATATAGGTTTATTTTAATGCTTTTATTGCATGCTTTTTCTATGACTGATGAGTGTTACATGATTTTTATATATGCCTGATCCAATAAAATTTTATACTTGTAATAGATAACATAAATGGATATTAAAGTTTCTTCCCCAATCTAAGTGGTTTATTGTAGTATAGATTGAGGATGACACCTTAACTATCCAATTATTACATGTTTCACTTACGTAACTATGGTTGTATGGGCCGAAATAGTAGTAATATTATATTACATGGATTCCAATTACAATTTATAAAGATGATATATTTCGATAAATTATGATGGGTTATACATCTAATCGAGCTGCCATCTTTGAAATATTATGTTATGAGACTTAATGTAAAAGTCATGTTATAGTGAAATGGAAAACAAATTGTAAATTATAGACCATGTGAACTTGTAAGTGTAGAATGAAAGTACATATAACTAGACCATTTTTATATAAACATATAAGGAATTATAATTTTGGAAATTTTAATTATGAATAAAAAATGGAATACAATAAATGGTGAGGCCAGGTGAAAATTAAAAAGAGTTTCCTTCTAAATTTTTAATTAAACCACCATATATTGAAACCTGTATAAATGAAAACCTGAAAACATACCAATGTATAATCCTTGTATGTGGGTAGTTGGGGTAGTATTTTGGGTACTTATCCCATGTGCCCGTTCCAGGTCCATTTTTTGTTATACCTACCTTTGTGTCTTTTATGTGGCCTGTGGTTGACATTTTATAGATATGCTTTCATGATGGTCTCGAGATATACACCAAGAGGGTGGTGACTACCACACTCTAGATATAATGGGATCCAAAACACATATGGTACCTTATTATGTTATAGTTGTGTAACCAACCACAATACAAGGATTGGAATTGATTCTCAACATTTAGAGGATTTTCTAAAATTAGTATAACAAATATAGAATGCTCTGAGACCTTTTTCTTCTTTGTGAGATATTTCATATGAGTTCTAGTAAATATATCCACCCATTTTTTCAATAGATGGTGGTATATATATTAAAAATTATGGATGGAGTCCATGATATCAATTTTCCTGAATCTTGAGACACCTCATGATAATATTGTGAACCTCGCAACTAACATGAATTGATATTCCTCCATTCATTGGTTGGATGTTCTGAATCATGAAAATAAAAACTAGGGGTTGAATTATATTATTTTAATCAATTTTATATGAGGTTTTATAATTGGAGTTTCTAAGGGTTGTTCGAGCTGGAGTGTTCTTACACCTGGATCCGGGTTCCATGTGTGTCATGGATTATTTTGACCGCTTTGTTGAGCTTCAACAATTTTCATTGACACTTTTAGAAGATATTCTCTCTAGGTTGATACGTTTCATGGATTTTAAATGGTGCCACATAATCCTTGGTAAATATCATTAGGAAATATACTATTTTAGATACTTTGAATCCAAATCATATCATCTAATACAATCATATGGAATACAACATCTTAGGGCATAATGTATTTATAGCAAGGATGAGTATTGGTGACTCAAGTAAATTTAAATTACATTATGTGAGTTCTCATTAGGGTATCAGAAGACACGAAATCCATAGTGTTAGATCAATAGTGTTCCACCTATGTGGGAAATATGGCCACATGATGCCTTAATATAATAGAAGCCTAGTCGAGTGTAGAATATATGGACTAATTTTCTATCTCTAAACATTCTGCTAGACATTTCGATAAATTTTCCATGGGAGATGATCCATGCCATCTCCAATTTCAAGATATGTATTGGTCACTCAACATTTGGTAGGTAGTTATAATAGTACCATCTAGTCAGGTCACATAGGAGTTCATCGCTGCACCTTCAAGAAATATAATTTTTAGAATCAGTATAGTAGAAAAATGTATGGTAGTCCAGTTTTAACTTCAGGTCATGGATAAACAAGATTGTAAGTACAAAAAAGGATAGTTGTGGTGAAGAGTGTAAGGAAATCTGAATTATTAGGTACCATTTTAGTATCATCTACTATAAAAACATCTCTCATTGATATATTCTCTTTATACTATTTAATTCTATATCAATCATTGATACTCATGGGAATAAAATTCTGTAATTCGATGTTGTGATGTCACTTTACACTCTATTGGTAATTCAATAGAAGACTGTACACTAGTGTAAGGAATTCCCCCTTGAGGTATTAAGTTATCATTTCTTATCGTACTTCTTATTCCCCATGATAATTGTGTTTTATTTCAGTATTGTAATGGAATGTGATGTTCTCTATCAAACTTATAAGTATTTTTATCGCCACATGTTTTTTATTAATTCATCATAGGGTGGTATTTAAATTAATAAGGTTGAATGGGATATCCTTGAATGAACATTTGGTTCAAATAATATTGGGATAGGTGGAGTAAAATCTCATATTAAAAGCCTTTATATGATGTATCAATTGATCCATTAGGTGGAGTTTACACCATTTTTAGATCATTTTAGATATATTTTCCAAAAATCATTTAATGGGTTAACTCATGAGGGGGAGTTGATGTTATCTATTGAGATTGTTCCATGGGATTGATATGATTACATTCCTTTTTATAGGATGACTACAACTAAGATGTAGGAGCTCATGAGGAAGCCAGAGGACTTGGAAACTAAGAATTTTATCTTACCCATTATATATCCTTACGGTTCTCCAATGGTTTTGTTGGGACCAAGTTGAATGAAGATGAAAGTTTGAAGAGTTAGCTTTTGCAGAGTGTTGTATTTTGTTGTCAAAGGAGATAAATCAATTCACTTTGTAGAAGGATCATAAATCAGACGATGCTTTGCTGGTATGTATTTCATACAAATCATGAGTTAGGAGAACTTGTGATGCAAGAATTATGAAGGAAAGGGAGAGAAATGATGATGACAGTCATATAATGTTTTGATTGGAAGGAATGATGCTGCTGGAAGATAGGAAAGATGCAGTTCCCATTGCAACTCTGACGATGCTTAAGCTGATCTATCAAAGGATAAATATCACGATAGTGGGATTCGTGATAAGAGTAGAAGAATGGTTATGGGAAGCAGTAAAGAGATAAAATGGCAAAGCAATAGACAATCTGGGGATGGCAGAAAATCATAGTTTAAGGTGGCGCCATTTTCCAGTGTTTGCCAAATTTTAGGGCCTGAAAATCGGGAGATGAAGAAATGTTCTTGGCAATGGATGTTGCGCTTAAGATTGAAGATGGTTTATACGTGAAAAAGAGTTATTCAAGGTCAGAACGTTGAAAAATGACAAAGGAATTGAGTGCTCTGAAATTTAGGCATGCTTCACGCAAAAATAAAGTGGTGCGCGCAATATCTGCGGGATGCATGAAATAGTAGCGGGTTGCGCGAAAAATCTGCGGGATGCGCAAAATATTGGCATGGTGCGTGAAATTGAGGAATGCAGTTTTCGCGCAAATGATGGTTCGAGATCAGAAGATCGAAAATTGTCAAAGGCATAAAATGCGCGAAATATTGGAGCGGTGCGCGAAATCTGAAGTTGCATAAAAGAGTTTTTACGCGCATGTAGGAGGTTTTACGCGCGGATTAGTGTTTTTCGCGCGGGTTCAAAAATGACTATAAATATGAGGCTAGCCCTTGTTAGTTGTTAATGCTCGACACTTAGAAGAAATCTCGAGCTCTGGTGCGCGTAAAGTATACACTAAGTGAGTTGCGCGAAAAGAAAGAAGTTTTCATGAAAAGAGGATAGCTGCGCGAAAACATGAGAAGTTGCATGAAAAGAGAAAAAAATTTGCACGCAAAAGGAAAGTTGCGCGAAAACATTTTTCGCGCCAAAAGGGGTTTTTACGCGCAAGTCATTTGAATTGCGCGCAATTCACCCTAAAGGCTGCGCGAAATATTTGGGGTCTTTGCACGTATTCAGTTTTGCATAAGAGGGTTCTTACTGGCTTCTGGGTAAGAAAGTGAAGATTTGTACTCCAGAGAATACATCTGTTCAATTGTAAAGAAGCACTGAAACATTGTGTTACCCTATTTGTTCTAAGAGGGAGCACATGCACTATTAGATTGTTTTTAAAGTGCTGCACGAGTGTAAGGGTATATCCTACTCGTTGTATTCCACATCAAAGGATTGTTTTCTAGTGGATTGTGTGGTACTGGATTGTTTCTGTACCATACCAAGGACGTAGCTACTCTTGTTGAGTAGTGAACCTTGTAAATCTTGTGTTCCTGTGGTTGTGTGTGTTCAGCAGGGAAGAAACTCTTTAACAGGAGGTGAAGCTTGTTTCAAAAAAGGGGGAAACTTAAAAAGAAAAGGATATCACTGATTCACCCCTCCCCCTCTCAGTGATACTTAGATCCTGATTGGGAACTTCAATTGGTATTAGAGCGAAGGTTCCCTTCGTTTACTCTTTGCTGAAGTTTTTGAAGAGATGTTGTGATGGAAAATCTAAATTGCGTGAACAGTAAGGGGATTCCAATCTTCGATGGAAAGAACTATCACATCTGGAAGGACAGAATGATGCCGTATCTTATGTCTCTTGGATATGAAGTTCTTGAAACTACAACAGATGGATTTCCTGATATTGATGACAAGGTCCCTCTTACTCCTGTCGATAAGAAGAATCTTGAGAATGATGGAAGAGCTAAAAATGCATTACTCTCATCACTTTCTGAGAGTGAGTTTTTAAGAGTGAAAGGTGTCACTACTGCTAAAGGCATCTGGGATAAGATAATGAATATCTATGAAGGAAATACAAAAGTGAAGAAGGCAAAACTACAAATCTGGAGGCTGAAGTATGAAGACTTGAAAATGGGTGAATCTGAATCTGTTGGGGAATTCTTTACAAGAGTTAATGACATTGTCAGTACAATCAGATGTCTTGGTGAAAAGTTAGAAGATGATACAGTTGTTGAAAAGATCCTGAGAATTCTGCCTGACAAATTTGATGCTAAAGTTTCTTCACTAGAAGACAGAGATCCGGAAACATTATCTCTTGATGATTTGCACAGTACTCTCATCACTTATGAGATGAGAAGAGAGAAGACCATGAAGAGCAAAGCAAAAACTGATAGAGAAATGTATTTCAGGGCAGAAAAGAATGATAAATCAAAGAAAATTCTTATTAATGAAGAATCTGGTGAATCAAACTCTGAAAATGAGGTATGTCAAAATTTTGATGAAATTCTATCATGTTTTCTAAAAATGTTAAAAGAGGCACAGGGAAATACAAAGGGAAACTCCCTTTGAAATGTTTTGAATGTGGAGCAGTTGGCCACTTTCCGGCTAATTGCCCTCAAAAGGGGAAAGATGCCGTCAGTGATGAAGAAGAGAGAGGACCAAGAAGGTCATGGAAGAAACAGGATCGAAAAGATAAATATTCTGGTAGAAGCCAGAATAAAAAGTTCTTTAAATCAAAAAGAAGAAGCTTTCTGTCAAAAGATAAAGAAGACGATGATAGCGAGACTGAATCAGAAAAATCTTCTACTGAAAAAACTAGAGAGAGTACCTTCTTTGCAATAGTGAATAATGATGATTATGAGAGTAGTAGTACTGAAGAAGAAGAGACTCAACTTGAACAGTATCTGAAAGAAGAGATGAAGGAATGTTTGAGGAAGATCAGAAAACTTGAGAAAGAAAACAAGAAGTTAATAAATGAAAATTCCACAATAAACAATCAAGAAGGTTTTACAGATGATAAAATCATGATGGAAAAAAAGATTGATGATCTGAAAAATTCTCTTGAGAATACAAAGAATCGTAATGATCATCTTGAAGTGAAGTTGAAGGCAAAAGAAGAAGAGTTGGAACTTGTCCAACAAAAACTGCATAAAGCTAAAGAAATGAATATCAGTTCCAAAAACTCTATCTCAGAAGTAGGGGAATGATCCAGTAAGAATGAACCAAAAAGGGATCTACAAAACTTACCTTCAAAGGTTGAAATGAAAGAAAAAACTGGTTCTGATAAGAACAAGGATGGAAAGGCAAAGTATGTGGTCAAAATCAGCAATGCAGAAAAATCAGAAGTTCATAAAAATCATGAGTCAAGAAAAGCTTCTAATACTCCTGGTACTGTTGAATCTAAGGTGAATAAGATAGTTACAGATGAAAATATGATGGTTTTTGAGAAGGGTGTTCACAACTCCATTCAGCATAAAAGTTTCAGAGGTAAATATTCTTTCTACGGTTACTGCTGGTATTGTGGTGGATTCGGACACATGGAAAGTATGTGTTGGTTTAACCAACAACATTACAACTATTCCAAAAGTTTTGAAGGACAAGGATTGAGGGGGAGTCAACGCTTTCAAAATAGAAGATCTCCAAATAAGTTTCAGAAGACATCTGAGAAGACTGGTGTAAAAGTTGGGAATAGATTCCAACCACTGGAAACTTATTGTGAAAGATGTGATCAACCTGGACATCTTGCTAAGGCTGCCTTAGTGTGTTACCAGAGCAACAAAAGTTTGTTAATAATTCTCAGAAGACAGAGTTTTTAAAATACAAAACGGACAAGTATGATAAGTCTGAAAAGAAAGAATGCGTGGTTCTCTGGCCAGAACACATTAATTTGGCTAGGAAATTGGAAGAAGCAAAACAGAAAGTGAAGGAAAAGGAAGAACAAAAAGCACTTGTTGTTGAAACAGCTTTGAAGGCTACCAAAAGAGAACGTCCATGGATTCTTGATAGTGGATGTTCATCTCATATGACAGGAGACTTAAAGCTGCTGAAGAATGTGAAAGACTTTAAAAAGGAACTGTGACATTTGGAAATGATGAATCTCTAAGGATCAAAGGTGTTGGATCGGCCATCATTGGAACAGAAAAGATGAAATCCATAAAAACACTATATGTTGATGGACTGAAACACAACCTGCTCAGTGTGTCACAACTTTGTGATGAGGGCAACAAAGTGATCTTCAGAAAAGATGGATTTGTTGTAAAAAGTGAAAATGATGGAAACATAGTTACAAGGGGCCAGCGTACAAGAGAGAATTTGTTCCAAGTTGGGAATGGACAGAACTCTTGTTACATGAGTGTGGTGGATGAAAATAAATTATGGCATAAAAGGCTGGGGCATATGTGTCAGAGAAATATGTGCAAGTTATCAAAGCGAGAAAGTGTTCGGGATATGCCTGATTTATCAAGAGAAAGAGATTGGTGCGGCGCTATTTGTGAGAAAGGGAAGATTGCTAATTCTATGCACAGGAGAGTTGAAATTCGCTCAAAAAGACCATTAGAACTCATACACTCAGATATATGTGGGCCAATGAGCAAGCAATCTTCAAATGGAGATAAGTACTTCATTACTTTCATTGATGACTTTACTCGCATTACTTGTGTTATGTACATGAGACATAAGTCAGATGCTCTAACAATGTTTAAGAGTTTCAAAAGGAAAGCAGAGAAAGAACGTGAGTATTCAGTGAAGAAGTTGAGAACTGATAATGGTGGTGAGTATAAGATTGAAGAGTTTGAAAGTTATCTTGAGAAACATGGAATTCGGCATGATTTTAGTTCACCATTCACACCTCACCAAAATGGGGTGGCTGAAAGAAAGAATCGATGTCTGGTGGAAATGGGGAGAACTATGTTACTTGAACATAGTCTCTCTCATTATTATTGGAGGCAAGCCATGAGCACTGCTGTGTATATTCAGAACCGGTGTTTCTATAGGGCAAACTCAGATATGACTCCATATGAAATGTTCTATGGAAAAACTCCAAGTCTGAAACACTTGAGAGTCTTTGGGAGTCCATGTATTATAAAGAAGAAAGGTGGAAATCTGGGAAAGTTCGAGCAAAGAGGAGATGACGGAATTTTTCTTGGCTATACTCCAGAAGGAAAAGGATATAGATGCCTCAACAAAGAAACAGGAAGAATTATTGATTCTTTAGATGTAAAAGTTGTTGAAAATGCTGAGAAAGAAAAGCAGTCATATGTTGATGTGGAAGTCGAGCGGGATAGAGAAGATTTTGTTAACAATTCTGATAATGTTGCAGAATTTGTTCATCCTACTCAAGAAGAGGAATCTGACTCAGAAATATCAAGTGATGAGGATGAAGTTCAAACAACTCATCCTAGGTTGAGGAAACAAGTGGAGGCTCAGAACATTATTGGAGATAAAAATCAGAGGGTTCAAACAAGAAGAACATCGAATGCTATATCACATACTTCTCTTTATTCGAAAGTTGAAACGAATGACGTAAATGAAGCATTTGAGCATCCAGAATGGTTTTGTGCTATGAATGAAGAGCTTGATCAGATAGAGAAGAACAATACTTGGGAACTTGTACCCAAGCCGGACAACAAGAACATTATTGGTACAAAGTGGGTTTTTCGAAAAAAGCTGAATGAAGAATGTAATGTAATAAGAAACAAGGCAAGATTGGTCTGCAAAGGGTATTCACAAATTGAAGGCATTGACTTTGATGAAACCATTGCTCTAGTAGCTCGATTAGAAACAATCAGAATATTTATTGCCATTGCTGCACAACGAGGTTACAAAATCTTTCAAATGGATGTAAAATCTGCATTCTTGAATGGTGATCTTGACGAGGAAGTTTACATTGAACAACCTTGTGGATTTGTTATTGGGAAAGATGAAAGCTATGTGTGCAGGTTGAAGAAGGCTCTGTATGGGCCAAAACAGGCTCCGAGAGCATGGTATTCTAAATTAGATACTTGCTTGAAGAAGATGAACTTTAAGAAAGGGAGAGTTGACATCAATCTCTACCTCAAGAAATGTCAGGAGTTTTCACTGATCGTTATTGTTTATGTCGATGATATTATATTTGCTGGAAATAATGAAAGATCATGTGAAAAATTTGCTGAGGAGATGAAGAAGTTATTTGAGATGTCCATGCTAGGTGAAATGAAGTACTTTCTTGGGTTACAAATTTCACAGAAGAAGAATCATGTTTTTCTGTCTCAAGAAAAGTATGCTAAGGAACTTCTGAAGAAGTTTGGCATGGAAAATTCGAAACCAGTTTCCACACCGATTTCAGTGGGAACCAAGTTGTCTAAAGATGGAGAAGGCAAGGAAGTTGATTAGAAAGAGTTTCGAAAACTGATTGGAAGTCTGCTATATTTGACTGCCTCAAGACCCAACATCGTCTATGCTGTTACTTTATGTGCAAGATTTCAGAGTGCTCCTAAAGAATCACATTTGATTGCTGGAAAAAGAATTCTCAGATATATCAATGGCACAACAAACATTGGAATCCGGTATAACGGCTCTGAAAATATTGATCTATTTGGGTATTCTGATGCTGATTGGGCAGGAAATGTTGATGATCGAAGATCCACATCTGGTGGAGTATTCTTTCTAGGAAGAAGCTGGGTTAGTTGGCATACCAAGAAACAGAATTCAGTAACTCGTAGCATAGATGAGGCTGAGTATGTTGCTTCTACTCAAGCTGCAAATCAACTAATGTGGATGAAGACTCAGTTGGAAGATCTACTTGTTGAAGTAAAGCTACCATTGCTCTTGGGTTGTGATAATCAGAGTGCAATCAATCTTACAAGAAATCCAGTACAACATTCACGTTCAAAACACATCGATATAAAGTACCACTTCATCAAAGAGCAGGTTGAAAAGAATAAACTGAGGCTGGAGTATGTTCCTACATCTGAACAAATTGCTGATATATTTACAAAACCGTTACCAAAGGAACCATTTGCAAAGTTGAGGTTGAACATGGGTGTACAACCTCCTTCTCATCAAGGTTAAGGTACATGTTTCTGTCCCCTCTCTCGTCTTAGCTTTGGATAGTGTTGTCAAGGGGGAGAATTGTTTCATAAATCTATCCATAAGGAAGAATATATTAAGGGAGAGTTGTGGGTAAGCTGTGAATTCAGTATGTATGTGAGTGAACTATTCTAACTAATTGTTGGAGTGGTTGTAGGAAACAAAGTTGTTTTACAGGAAAGTTGAAGAAGTGAAGAATGCTATTGCAAGAGTAAAGAATGCTGAAGTAAAAGATTGCAAGATGTTCTGAAGAAGCATGAGGAGGTATGTTCATGAGATTTCACAGTCACTGCTTTTGGACAGCATGGTTTTGGCTGTCAATAAATCTTGTTTCCTACAATGAGTTAGCTCACGCAGGCTTAGAATTGTTGATAAGTAATCCATTGCAAAAGGTTTCAAAATTCAGTGATTTATGAATCTTTGTTGACAAAAAAATCCAAAGGGGGAGATTGTTGGGACCAAGTTGAATGAAGATGGAAGTTTGCAGAGTGTTGTATTTTGTTGTCAAAGGTGATAAATCAATTCACTTTGTAGAAGGATCATAAATTAGACGATGCTTTGCTGGTATGTATTTCACACAAATCATGAGTTAGGAGAACTTGTGATGCAAGCCTTATGAAGGAAAGGGAGAGAAATGATGATGCCAGTCATATAATGTTTTGATTGGAAGGAATGATGCTGCTGGAAGATAGGAAAGATTCAGTTCCCATTGCAACTCTGACGATGCTTAAGCTGATCTATCAAAGGATAAATATCACGCTAGTGGGATTCGTGATAAGAGCAGAAGAATGGTTATGGGAAGCAGTAAAGATATAAAATGTCAAAGCAATAGACAATCTGAGGATGGCAGAAAAGCACAGTTTAAGGTGGTGCCATTTTCCAGTGTTTTCCAAATTTTAGGGCCTGAAAATCGGGAGATGAAGAAATGTTCTTGGCAATGGATGTTGCGCATAAGATTGAAGATGGTTTATACGTGCAAAAGAGTTATTCAAGGTCAGAACGTTGAAAAATGACAAAGGAATGGAGTGCGCGGAAATTTAGGCATGCTTCGCGCAAAAATAAAGTCGTGCACGCAATATCTGCGGGATGCATGAAATAGTAGCGGGTTGCGCGAAAAATCTTCGGGATGCGCGAAATATTGGCATGGTGCGCGAAATTGAGGAATGAAGTTTTCGCGCAAATGATGGTTCGAGATCAGAAGATCGAAAACTGTCAAAGGAATAAAATGCGCGAAATATTGGAGCGGTGCGCGAAATCTGAAGTTGCATAAAAGAGTTTTTACGCGCATGGAGGAGGTTTTACGCGCGAATTAGTGTTTTTCGCGCGGGTTCAAAAATGCCTATAAATATGAGGCTAGCCCTTGTTAGTTGTTAATGCTCGACACTAAGAAGAAATCTCGAGCTCTGGTGCGCGTAAAGTATACACTAAGTGAGTTGCGTGAAAAGAAAGAAGTTTGCATGAAAAGAGGATAGCTGCGCGAAAACTTGAGAAGTTGCTCGAAAAGAGAAAAAAAATTTGCGCGCAAAAGGAAAGTTGCGTGAAAACGTTTTTTCGCGCCAAAAGGGGTTTTTACGCGCAAGTCATTTGAATTGTGCGCAAGTCACCCTAAAGGCTGCGCGAAATATTTGGGGTCTTCGCACGTATTCAGTTTTGCGTAAGAGGGTTCTTACTGGCTTCTGGGTAAGAATGCGAAGATTTGTACTCCAGAGAATACATCTGTTCAATTGTAAAGAAGCACTGAAACATTGTGCTACCCTATTTGTGCTAAGATGGAGCACATGCACTATTAGATTATTTTTAAAGTGCTGCACGAGTGTAAGGGTATATCCTACTCGTTGTATTCCACATCAAAGGATTGTTTTCTAGTGGATTGTGTGGTACTGGATTGTTTCCGTACCATACCCAGGATGTAGCTACTCTTGTTGAGTAGTGAACCTTGTAAATCTTGTGTTCCTGTGGTTGTGTGTGTTCAGCAGGGAAGAAACTCTTTAACAGGAGGTGAAGGTTGTTTCAAAAAATGGGGAAACTTAAAAAGAAAAGGATATCACTGATTCACCCCCTCCCCCTCTCAGTGATACTTAGATCCTGATTGAAAACTTCAGGTTTTGGTCAGGAAGGATGGAAATACCCTTAGTTTATTCATAGATTACGATTGTTCAACCCACTTACATCTAAGATAATATATCCATTTATTTGTATAAATGATTGTTGAACCCTCTCGGAATTGAGTTTCTTTACTATATTTGGATGATCCCAACTATATATTATTTATATCTTAATTATGGTTGATGCATCTCCAATATGTTGTATTATATGTTGTTACTTTCAATTATGCTTTATATAAGTCTTTTGGATATATGTACTCTGACCAAACACATTCTGCCAATAGAATGCTTAAACAGTTTATAGCTACTGATACTGAATAGTAGCTACCGTTATGACTTAGAGCTACCGATATCGAATAGAGCTACCGATAAGGAGTTCACCGATACATCCAGTTCACCGTTACTCAAAGTGCACCTCTACATCAAATTCTACCAAGACGTTACAACAAGTCTACCGATAGAGTTACAGTTATAAGCTCACCGGTACTCAAGCATACCGCTACATCGAGGTCGACAGCTACCGATACAGAGCTACCGATATGTTGAAGTCCACCGATATGAAAAGTCTACCGATACATCAAGGAAGCTACCGATAGGGACTTACTGCTACCGATACAAGGCAGATCCACAACTACAGTTACAAGTCCACCGCTACTGATGCGATCAATTCTACTATTGCATCTACCGATACAAAGTCTACCATTACAAATGAAGTCTACCGATACAGACACCTACCGTAAAACTAGTCTACCGATATCAAGAGCTACCGTTCCAGAAATAGAACCCGATGCTGCTTTAATTTCTTTATCATTATTTAATCTAACCAACGGTCATATCAGGTCTATTTTAAATACACTGACATTTATTTAATGTGTGTTGTTAGATGTCAGGGAACCTTACCTCGTACCTACAAAAAGTATATCATCTTTTTCCGGAGCTCGTGCTTTATATAAAGGAAGGATGTGCTAATGCAAAATGGGGATGAATAGACGAATACACAGAGAGATATATATACCACAAGGTGAGCTGGAAGAACAACTAAGCGTGAATGAAAAGAGACGATAGAACTTACATGAAGAACTCATTACTGAATACCAGTGAAGTGCTGAGAACGAGAACATAACACAAGAACTTCATCGACTACTATCTCCTCTGTCTATACACCAGGAAGTCAAGGAAGCAGACGACAATCTGTTTTCCAAAAAAAAACCAGAAGAGGACTCAGAACTAATTCTGATCAATCCAATGAAGTCCAGAGCTGCACTGTAATCACTAGAGCCATTTCTAAACTCTAAATCTTTGCCTCTGTGATTTATCTTTTTACATATTGAGCAGTGTGTGTTATCTGCTGTATTTGACACACACTGTCTCCTCTAATTTAACTAGAGTATTTGTAAATCCTCACTCAACACTCTTACATCTCTTATTTCCCACTGGGATAGTGGTAGAGGTCGTGCATGACCTGGACAGCTGGTTTGCTGTTGTTTCTACTCCCACGGATAATAGTGGTAGAAGTCTTGGACCTGGACAGTTTTATACTGTTGTAATCCCCTATACAGGGTGTGGATCACTTTTATATAATGTTTTGAGATGACTAAGTGTCAGCTTGAGACTGAACCTCTTGGTTAAACCTGCTCTGCTTATTTATTTGCTATGTTATTTTTATTCCGATGCAAACTACTTTAAAACCAAAATTGTTTTAAAGTCACTTTGATAATTAAACATGCAAGTGTTTATATTAGTTGTAAATAAGTAAGTTAGTTTCAAAAGCTAATCAACTCTTCTGATTTTATTAACTAGGAACTAATAAATCCTTTGAGAACCTAACAGAACCTTTATTTTGATATAAATTCACTACAATTTAATTCTGTGTTTTATTTTGGGGATTTTTAGAAAATGTTTTTAAAACAGAAATTTTTAATTGGAACTCAATTAACCCCCCTCTTGAGTGTCCACTCCGACCAACATTTGGTATCAGAGGTTGTTTAAATATTTTCTAAAGTACTCTATTTTTCAAATGTGATTTTATTTGCATCTCTAAAGATCTTAAATTTCTATTAGTTATAAATTGTTTCTCTTTAAATTGCCTTTCTAAAATCTATTTATGGATAATATAATAGAGGGTGCTGCTACTAACATGCCACCTTTCTTCAATGGTGCCAACTATTCCCAATGGAAGATTAAAATGAAAATTCATTTAGAAAGAATAGGTTTTGATATACAGACTGCCATAGAATCAGAATATAAACTTCCCACTACTGCTAGATCCACTTGGGATGAATCTACAAAGATTGCTTACAATAATAATTGTAATGCTATGAATACCCTATACCGTGCTTTAGGAGATGAAGTGTTTAACTGAATTTCTACTTGTAAAACTGCTTTTGAAATTTGGGATACCTTAGATGTTTCTCATGAAGGAACAACCAATGTTAAGGAAATAAGATTAAATAATTATACTATTAAATATGATAGTTTTAAAATGAAAATTGATGAACCTATTTCTGACATGCTTCTCAGGTTTAATGAGATAGTCAATACAATGAATTAACTTGGAAAGCTATTCCAGCAAAGGAACAAATTATGAGAATCTTGAGATGTTTACCAGACTGATGGATAGGCACATCTGTTTCATTTAGAGAGTCATGTGACATTGCTGATGTACCTGTTAAAGAACTCATTGGTAAGCTTATGATGTATGAGGAAGAACTCAAGGTAAACAAAGAAGAAGAAGATGAACCAAGAAGGAAGTCTGTTGCATTCAAGACTTCAACTTCAAAGAATAATGATAAGGAGAAGCTTCAAGATATAAATGAGAGTTCAAGTTGTGAAGACAATGAAAGTGTTTGTGATAGTGATGCAAAGATGGATCACAATTCCAGAAGATTTAAGAAGTTCAATAGGAAGAAGAAGTTTTTCATAAAATCAAATTACAAAAATAAGTATGACAGCAAGGGTCATTGGAAAAAGGATTGGAATAAATCTAGCAAAACAGATGATGTTGACTGTTATGAGTGCAAAAGAAAAGGACATATAAAAGTAGACTGTCTAAAGTTGAAGTAAAAGAAGAAATATTAAAACAAGGACAATAAGTACAAGAATGCCATGAAGGCTACTTGGAGTGCTTCAGAGGATAGCTCCAGTGAACCTGAAATTTCTGAAACTGAATTAGAAATAAGGCAAACATGTGTTTTATGAAAAACAAATCTGAGGCAACATCTGAAACTCCTGCTTTAAATTCATATTATTCTGGAGATGATTCTGACTCAGAAAACATGTCAAAATATGAACTGTTTGAATATTGTGATATGTTAGAAGAAACATGTAATGAACTGAAAGATAAATACAAAGGTTTAAAGAAACAATATGCTTTAACTGTTAAACATAAATCTGATCTTGATATTGAAATAGAAAAGAATGCTCAGTTCCTTAAAGAGAATACTGAACTGAAATTATCTAATGATCAACTTAATAAAGACTTAGAAAAGTTTACAAATGGTAAAGATACTCTTACTCAGATGCTAGGTAAGAAAATAGCACCTAGATACACTTCTGGTATAGGATACCAACCTGGACAGAAAAAATTTACCAAAACTAAATTCATTCCTAAATCTGGACAGAATACTACTAGTTCTAGTTCTGGACATTTATATTCTTCAACTAGTAATATTCATAGTTACGAATCTAATAAGCTTTACCTTGAAAATTCTGTTGATTCTACAAAGTCTATGAGACCCATTAGACATATATGGGTACCTAAAGTTTTATTGGCTAACCTATCTAGACCCAAGAAGATCTGGGTACCAAAATCATTTCCTCTCTAAATCTGTTTTGTTGGGAACCTGCTTAAAGAGCTCCTGTAGAAGGAATTGGTATTTGGACAGTGGATGTTCAAGACATATGTGAGGAGACTTCTCATGCTTTAAAAGCTTAGTCAGAGTTGATGGAGGTTTTGTCACTTTTGGTGATAAATCAAAAGATAAAATCATCGGCTTAGGCCAGATTGGTAACACTGACTTAGTATTAATATCCAAAGTTTTTTTTTGTTGATGGACTTAAATATAATTTGTTATGTATTTCTCAGTTATGTGATGATGGTTTTAATGTAAAATTTGAAAATGATTCTTGCAATGTTTTTAATTCTAAAAATGTTTTTGTATTTTCCGCTTTAAGAAATGAAAATGTTTATGCTGTTGATTTAAATTCATTATCTAAGCAAAATATTACTTATTTAAATGATTTTCATAAAGAGTCTTGTCTTTGGCACATAATATTAGGACACTGCAATGTGCATTCACTTAGAAAACCTGCTAGGAAGAACTTAGTTAGAGACCTACCCAAACTTGAATTTCCAGCAGACAAAGTTTGCAATTCCTGTCAAAAGGGAAAGAAACATAATGTTTCTTTTAAATCAAAGAAATAAGTGTCAACTTCTCAACCTCCTGAGTTGGTTCACATGGATTTATTTGGACCTTCTAGAGTTTCTAGTTTATATGGGAAGCACTATGTCTATGTTCTTGTATATGACTTTTCTAGATATACTTGGGTATATTATCTAACTCACAAAAGTGAAGCTTATTCTTGATTTGTAAAATATTCCATGTCTTTAGAAAATCTTAGTGGACTTTAGATTAAAACATTGAGAAGTGATCATGGTCATGAGTTTGAAAATCATGAGTTTGAATCCTACTACTCACACAGTGGCTATAGTCACAATTTCTCTGCCCCTAGGACACCTCAGCAGAATGGTGTAGTAGAAAGAAGGAATAGAACCTTGCAAGAAATTTATAGGACTATGCTTAATGAATATGACCTACCTGTTTACTTTTGGGTTGAAGCTGTCAATACAGCTTGTTATGTTATCAATAGAGTCTTGATCAGATCTGTTCTTAAGAGGAACCCTTATGAGTTGTGGAAACATAGGAAACCTAAGGTTAACTACTTCAGTGTTTTTGGCTGAAAAGTCTTTATTCTGAACACCAAAGACAATCTTGACAAATTTGCATCCAAGAGGGATAAAGGAATTTTCCTAGGATACTCTATTTCTAGTAAATCCTATAGAGTTTTAAATAAAAGAACCAAATGTGTGGAAGAATCTGTTCACATCAAATTTGATGAAACTGATCCACATGAACCTAAGACCTCTCTTGAAAATCTAGAAGATTATTTATCTATTTTGAACCTTAATGATAAAGACAGTGGACCAATAGTTAAAACATCCAGTTCTGGAAGTCTTCCAGAACCTGCTTCTGTTGAACCCCAACCTGTTGATGAACCTGAAATCTCTAGTCCTACCTTTTCTAGATCAACTAGAATTATAAAGAATCATCCTTTAGATGATGTTGTAGGAAATCTTGATAGAGGGACACAGACTAGAGCTTCTCTAAGAAATCAGGTTGAACATCAAGCTTTTCTTTCGCAGTTAGAACCTAAAAATATCAAAGATGCTATCAATGATGAATTTTGGGTAATGGCTATGCAAGAAAAACTAAATCAATTTGAAAGAAACAAAGTCTGGAAATTATTAGAAAGACCTAAGGACACTATAACCATAGGCACAAAATGAGTTTTTAGAAACAAAGTTGAAGAATCTGGAAACATCATTAGAAACAAGGCTAGGCTAGTTGCACAAGGTTACAATCAAGAAGAAGGAATTGACTATGAGGAAACCTTTTCTCTTGTATCTAGATAAGAGGCTATTAGGATCTTACTTGCTTTTGCATCACATCTTAATTTTAAGGTATATCAAATGGATGTGAAAAGTGCTTTTCTGAATGGTTTTATTGTTGAAGATGTTTTTGTAGAACATCCACCTGGTTTTTCAAATCCTCATTTGAAAATAATGTTTTTAAACTTTCTAAAGCCTTATATGGTTTAAAACAAGCTCCAAGAGCTTGGTATGAAATACTTTCAAGCTTCCTTATTTCAAAAGGATTTACAAAAGGAATAGCTGATCCAACTTTTTTTATAAAAATTATTTCAAAAGATGTTTTGATAGTACAAATCTATGTTGATGATATTATTTTTGGATCTTCAAAAATTTTTTTATGTACTGATTTTTCAAAGGTTATGCAAAATGAGTTTGAGATGAGCTTAATGGGAGAGCTTAAGTACTTTCATGGATTTCAAATCTTTCAAACTAAAGATTGTATTATTTTAAATCAGAGTAAATATACTAAGGATTTATTAAAACGTTTTGGTTGGGATAGTATTAAGGGAAGTGATACACCTATGAGTACCACCTGTAAATTTGATATTGATGAAACTGGTAAACAAGTTGATCAAACTAATTACAGAGGTATGATTGGGAGTTTACTTTATCTTACTGCTAGTCGACCTGATATTATGTTTAGTGTATGTATGTGTCATAGATTTCAAGCTAACCCTAAAGAGTCACACTTACTTGCTGTTAAAAATATTTTCAGATATCTTAAAAGTACTGCTAATTTGGGTCTGTTTTATCCAAAAGAATAATAATTTGATTTAATAATTTATTCGGATGCTGACTTTTCTGGATGCAAGTTAGATAGAAAAAGTACTTTTGGAACATGTCATTTACTTGGAAAGTCCCTAGTATCATGGTGTAGTATGAAACAGAACTCAGTTGCATTTTCTACTGCTGAAGCAGAATATATAGCTGCTGGTAGTTGCTGTGCACAGATTCTATGGATGAAACACACTTTATTGGACTATGGATTTGTTTTTAAACATGTATCAATCAATTGTGACAACACTTGTGCGATCAACATCTCTAAGAACCCTGTGTCTCACTCTAGAAGAAAACACATTGATATTAGACACCACTTTTTAAGAGATCATTATCAAAGAGGCGATATAACACTTGAATTTATAGGCACTGAACTTCAATTAGCTGATATATTCACTAAGACTTTAAGTTCAGAAAGATTAAGTTTCATTAGACACGAATTAGGAATGATAACTTATCCTCACCGTTAGTAGACCTCATTGTTATAAATCCTCACCGTTATGGAAACCTCACCATTAGAAACCTCACTGTTAGATGACCTCACCGTTAGGAGACTTTACCAGTACATCTCACACTGTTTTAAACTTCTTTAAAGCCGAGACATCGAGTTTTTTATATATATGATTTATTTTATTTATGTATCCTAAATGATATTAAATCAAGTCTAAACATCACTCAATCTCACCGCAAACTCGTCTGTTCGAATCCCTCCAACCTAACCCTCTCTAGCCGCAAAACCCTAAACCTCGAATCTGTAATGGCCCGCGTCAAGAGACCCCAGGTTACAGTTGGGAGTGATGAGCCGCAAGCAAAAAGGCAGAAAGTAACGAATGCTAGTACCAGTGGATGTGGAAGTGGAAGTATAGATCAAAGATATCCAATAAACCTGCATCTCTCAAAGCGAGAGATTGTCATAGAGAAAGAGGTGTGTACAGAATGGCACATGGAGAGAAAGTCCTTAGTTTTTAATGATTTGGAAGAACAAGGTTAGACTGAGTGCTTCGCGAACAACAACGGACCTTACAATCCTGAGTTGGTGAAGCTGTTCTATGATTTTGTCCGCTTTGAAAAGACTGAGCAGGAAAGCAGAATGAGATCTTTGGTAAATGGTCAGGAAGTATCTTTTACTTTAGTGGAATGGGCTAGGAACTTAAGAGTTCCACATGAAGGAGATTATGTGTTCTACTCAAAGTCTGTACCTTCGACTAGTGATGTGTTTCAATATAAAGATGCTTTGCTGGAGCTTACAGGAAATGGGACCCCTAGAAAGCTGATTGCTGCAGAGATGGCAGGAGAAGATAAGCTGTTTTTTAAATTTATTCATCATTTTGTTAGTCCGAGAAGA
Organism: Viscum album; assembly: GCA_963277665.1. Lineage (NCBI taxonomy): Eukaryota > Viridiplantae > Streptophyta > Magnoliopsida > Santalales > Viscaceae > Viscum > Viscum album. The sequence goes on along the minus strand of OY728155.1, from coordinate 75,952,528 downwards.
TGAGATTTTGCTACTTTGAGATTCCAAGACATATATCTGTTATATTTGCTGAAGCACAGTGTAAGAATCAATCTATGTAGATTGATTATGGTTCAAGTGGAAGAGATGACTAGACCAAAGTCCAAATCAAATGCATTGTTTTTCTCAAAGCTAATTTCTATGATGCTATAAGTGAAAGAGGTTGATGGACCTCAGGATGAGCTGGTAGTGGTTAAGGACAACATCTGTATTACATGAACTGTCTGTAAATACATGAAAGTCAGTTGGAATCCTTGGAAGAAATCATGGGTGAATGATGATGGAAAAATCTATGACAAGTATACTCATATGGATCATCCTTCTAGACCAAAGGATGTGAGGGATCATGGTCTTGAACCAGATGAGCTAGAACTGGTCTACAGTGATGATGAAGCTGAGGTGGAAGAGACTTCAGTTGAGGAAGGAGGAGACCCAGACTTACCCCCTAGTCTTGTGCATCAAGTTATTCCTTATGGAGCAGCTAGCCCTCCAAAAGAACTACCAAAAAGTGAAACTGTCTTGAAGGACAATGATACAGAGACTATAGAAGAAGAAGAAGAAGCATACTAGTATTTTTTCAAGGATACCTCTGAGGAGGATGGGGCAACCGAATCTGATCATAATGTTAATGGAGAAAAGGAGGCTGATGGTGAAGCAGATGATGAGGAAAATGTTGAAAAAGAGCTTAGTTTGTGTCCTCTAATAGTCAGTACAGTCATGACAGTGGCTGATCAGGAAGACATAGCAGCAGCACCTATTGATGAGAGAGTCATTAATGGCTCAGAACAAGTGGATATTGAATCTGTTGTGGTTGTAGAGGAAATTGCAGAATTACCTCAGGAAGAACAGTTGGAAGAGATACCTCAGGAGAATGTTCCAAGTGAGGGGGAGAATCTTGGCTCAGTATCAGTGTTATATGACATTGAAGGTTGGACATCAGATCCTGGATATATGATTCTTGGAAATTCTTATGGAGATTCGGATTAGGAATACCAACCCCAAAAGGAATCAGTTACCTTACCCATTGTGGCTGAAAATGTGGAAACAAAGGAGGACCTTGAGTCCTTAAAAGCTGAATTGAAAGAAGCAATAAAGGAATCAGTGGCAGATATGAAGAAAAGTATGCTTGAAGAGATGAAAAGCATGGAGAAATCCCTTGAGATATCCATTGGATGTGGAGTGTCCAGTCCTGTGAAAGAAATGATGAATGAACTTAAAGTGTGCCACACTCAGATTGAGAGTTGGAGAGGAGCTGTAGTTGCTTTGAGACAATCGATTGCTTCTCTGACTAAAATGCAAAGCTCTCAAACCCAAGTAACCTCTGACATTTGATATATCAAAGAAGTGGTCAAGAAATTTTTTGATGTTTTTGAGGCCTTTAAAATGTCAGTTAAAGAACATCTGAATAGTCAGGATACCCTTGTTCAGAAGGTAGTTAGTAGTGTGACTCAATCCTTCAAGGAGACAGTGGCCTTCTCAATGAAACCTCTTCCCTCATCTAGCACAAGTATGAACCTTGACTAGATCCGCACTGTTATTTAGGAAGAGTTGGCTGAGCCCACTCCCAGTGGTGTATCAAATACTCAGATTCTATCCACCACTAGGGAAGTTAGTAGTTTTGTTCGTGATCACCTACGGGCAGCTACTGCATCTCAAGAGGAAATCATGAATAAGGTGGATGCTTATTTTGAAAAGGTTTATACCAAACATCAGATGACCAACCATTTCAAGCTCTTTCTGGAAAATATGAAGTTGCCTCCAGATACCCAAGCCTTCAGGGAAAATGTTAGTATGCTCAGGGAGCTTACTCTTTCTTTGGATAAGTTTATAGAGAATAGATAAGATTTTTTTCTGCAATGGGGAGAGGAGGAAGCATTATAATGGATTTCAGGAACCTGTTGCTTCCCTTCTTACATGTGGATGCCAGACCAGTGATTGTACCTCCTGCACTTCTGGCTTCTGCCTCTGGGAGTACTCCTCAATAGACTCCAGTTCAAGCCATCAGGAGCTTGACACCAGTGATCACTCAGAAGAGCTCAGATTTCAGAACTGGTACAGTTTCTGTAGCTGAACCACCAGTTGTCCCTTCAGCTATTCTGAAACCCTATACTGACCCTACACCTGCAACCTCTACTGATCCTAGGGGAAAGAAACCTTTTCCAGAGGAGGATTGAGTGTTTCTAGATCTTTTTTATAGGATTAAATTTTTGTTTGTTTTGTTGTTCAGATTTTATCAGTGTATCTTTTGTATATTAATGAAATTACTTTTCATTCTATACTTTACTGATTTTCTATTACTTTGTCATTTATTCTCTGATAATCTTTATATTTTCTCTTCTACCCTTATTTTTGTTAATCACAAAGGGGGAGAAAATGATCACATGAGAAACTGAGAAAATGAGGAGAAAATGAGAGCAAATAAGAAATGAGACCTACGAGTTAACAAAGGGGGAGAAACACACAAAGGGGGAATGAGAAACTGAGACTTGAAAAATATGGTTTTTTTTTAAACAAAAGAAACCTTGTGTTATTTTACATCTTTTTTGTTTCCTCTGATACTATTTTTTGGATATCATTTTTGATATAATTTTTTCTCTGATACTATTTCAATTTTTTTGGCATTAGTTGTGATTATCACAAAGGGGGGATTGTGGAACCCTCTAGGAATTGAGTTGGTTTACTATATTTTGATAATCCAAACTATATTTTATTTATATCTTAATTATGGTTGATGCATCTCCAATATGCTGTATTATATGTTGATACTTTCAATTATGCTTAATATGAGACTTTTGGATATATGTACTCTGACCTAACACATTCTGCCAATAGAATGCTTAAACAGTTTATAGCTACCGACACAGAACAGTAGCTACCGTTATGACTTAGAGCTACCGATATCGAATAGAGCTACCGATACAGAGTTCACCGATACATCAAGTTCACCGTTACTCAAAGTGAACCACTACATCAAAGTCTACCAAGATGGTACACCAAGTCTACTGATAGAGTTACAGTTACAAGCTCACCGGTACTCAAGATTACTGCTACATCGAAGTCGACAGCTACTGATACAGAGCTACCGATATGCTGAAGTCCACCGATATGCAAAGTCTACTGATACATCAAGGAAGCCACCAATAGGGACTTACCGCTACCGATACAAGGTAGAGCCACATCTACCATTACAAGTCCACCGCTACTGATGCGATCAAGTCTACTGTTGCAGCTACCGATACAAAGTCTACCATTACAAATGAAGTCTACTGATATAGACACCTACCATAACACAAGTCTACCGATATCAAGAGCTACCATTCCAGAAACAGAACCCGATGCTGCTTTAATTTCTTTATCATTATTTAATCTAACCAATGGTTATATCAGGTATATTTTAAATACACTGACATTCATTTAATATGTGTTGTTGGATGTCAGGGAACCGTACCTCGTACCTACAAAAATTAAATCATCTTTTGTCGGAGCTCAGGCTTTATATAAAGGAAGGATGTGCTACTACAAAAATGGGGATGAATAGAAGAATACACAGAGAGATATATATACCACGAGGTGTGATGGAAGAACAAATAAGCATGAATTCAAAGAGACGATAGAACTTACACGAAGAACTCATTACTACGTACCAGTGAAGAGCTGAGAACGAGAACATAACACCGGAACTTCATCGACTACTATATCCTCTGTCTCTACACCTGGAATTCAAGGAAGCAGACGACACTCTGTTTTCCAGAAAAAAACCAGAAGAGGACTCAGAACTATTTTTGATCAATCCAAAGATGTCCAGAGCTGCACTGCAATCACTAGAGCCATTTCTAAACTCTAAATATTTGCCTCTGTGATTTATCTTTTTACATATTGAGCAGTGTGTGTTATCTGCTATATTTGACACACACACTATCTCCTATAATTTAACAAGAGGATTTGTAAATCCTCACTCAACACTCTTACATCATTTATTTCCCACTGGGGTAGTGGTAGAGGTTGTGCGTGACTTGGACAGCTAGTTTGCTATTGTTTATGTTCCCATGGATAACATTGGTAGAGGTCTTGGACCAAGACAGTTTTATACTGTTGTAATCCCCGATCCAGGGTGTGGATCACTTTTATATAATGTTTTGAGAGGACTAAGTCTCAGCTTGAGACTGATCCTCTTGGTTAAACCTGCTGTGATTTTTTATTTTCTATGTTATTTTTATTCTGCTGCAAACTACTTTAAAACCAAAACTATTTTAAAGTCACTTTGATAATTAAACTCGCATGTTTTTATATTAGTTGTAAATCAGTATGTTAGTTTCAATAGCTAATCAACTCTTCTGATTTGATTAACTAGGAACTAATCAATCCTTTGAGAACCTAACAGAACCTTTATTTTGATATAAATTCACTACAGTTTAATTCTATGTTTTATTTGGGTGATTTTTAGACAAACTTTTTCAAACAGAAATTTTTTATTGGAACTCAATTCACCCCCCTCTTGAGTGTCCACTCTGAAGAACAAAGATATTTTTGACCAATTATTTGGAGAAAAAATATTCATGAATATATATTTGAGGTTAGGCTATCATTATCCATGGCGTACATGATTAGGAATAACTCATAGAATGTTTCCCAAAAGGAATGGTATTTTTTGTATATAGTTATGCCACTTGATTTTAAAACATTTCTTCTATTTTCATGGGCATAATAGATATGGTTTTCACCCATACCTTGACTTGTGTTTTCTAATTTTAATGGATGACATATTGGTTTACTCAAACACTCTATATGATCATGGAAAACCATTATATCATTTTTATCACACAGATAGAGTAATGGTTTTACTCCAAACTCACCAAATACTTCATCTAGATTGAAAGGGTCACCTCTAGGTCATATTATATCAGTATCATGTGTATAAGTTGACCTGTTGAAATTGAGTGTCATAGTTTCCTAGTAGTATCTTAATAGAATGTTTGATATATAAAAATTATTGTGGTTTCTCAGATTTTATAGGCATTCATATTGTATTTCTCCCATCCTAATGAACCACTTAATGGGTTTTCAATGAATGATTTCATGTTTATCCGTTCTGTTGTTTGTGATATATATTTTTAGGATTTGAACAGAAGAATTATTTCATCTTCGATCTTGATACATCCTAATCCTGGAAAACGTATAATGTGTTTTGTGAGGCATTAAGAATTTGTATATGAGTATTTTTCAAATAAGTGGATTGATTCACTGTGTATAGGTCTCAGGAGTTACAACTCTTGAGCATAATTACCAAATGTACACCCCAGATCTTGTAGAATTTACCCATGAATTGCATTATTAGAGGTAATATATTCTATTAGAGAATTTTTGGTCTATAAAGTCCAAAACATACTCAAATATATCATCACACCCTTTTACTTTTACCTCATATAGTGAATATGTGTCGAATACCTTCAGTCGTTAAACATTGAGCTTGCCTATATCAGTAGAAATGGAAATGTAGCTACTTATGCTTTGATGTAGAATACTTGGACGAAAGATGTTCATAAATCCAATGATGAATGTAGGATGATGGATCATTTTAATAATATGCACCTATAGGTTCAATAGAGTTATTAGTGGAATTTTTATGCAGTCTTATCTATATCCTCATCACTTATTGATAGAGTAAAAAGTGGTAGGTCTCAGATTATGAATTCTTGGACATGGGGAAAAGTATATCATGTATTGAACCCCTATCATATTGTTCATTAAAGGGATATGGCATCCTAATTATACATGTATTAATCTAGTTTCCTAAATTTATGTGATAGGAACTGATGCAAGAATACCATGATTCAAAATTGGAAGTGCACCCATGGATTACCAAGATGTGTCATGACATTCGCTGCCAGTATTGGTGGCCTAGTATGAAATATAATAATTTAGGTTTGGTCAGTTGGTGTTCCACACATTTGAAGGTGAACACGGAGCACTGATGACCTGTCGAACTATTCTAGTCTTTATGTGTCTCATGATGGAAAAGAATGTGAATGTGATGGATTTTGTGATTGTATTACCATGGTCACCTTGAGTTATCAACATACTTTGGGTAATCATTGATATAATATCAATGTAAGCCTAAAAACTTCATTTCCAGGATACCATCTCAGTAGATGAGTTTGGGAGATTGTAGGTCCGTGATATTATATTCTAACATGGGTTCCCTCATTCTATTATTTTAGATAGGGATTCTTATTTCAAGTTGGGGTTCTAGAGAGGGTTACATAAACCATTGGATACATAGGTACGTTTGAGTAGAACTAACCACCCTCAGACCTAAGAGATAGAATATCATACAATAGTAGTTTTGGAAGAAATGAATTTAGAATGTGTCCTTGATTTCAATGGTTATTAGGAGAAATGTATAAATCCTATCATGTTTTCATACATTAAAAACTCTCAGGTGATAATTTAAACTAATCTGTATCAGGCCTTATATGCCATGATTTAATGATCCCCACTGTATTGGCTAGGTGAAGGGGATGAAATGATACTATGACATTACCTCATTCAAGAAACATATGTGTAGGTACAACTTATCAAGATGAATATTGTTGTTTATAAATCTAGTAGAAACAATTATTCTGATAACCATTAATGATCTATGGGAAAAGGGTGGATACATGGGAATGGGAAGATTACTCTTATGTTCATTTGACCCTTCGTTGTATTCTACAGAGTTTGGATGGTATTGTATTAGATATATGTATCTAAAATGTACTGAGCTATGATGGACTTCTACCATTTTTCACAACATCATTGATATCATTCAATTCCATTTAAAACTATTCATTCGAACGATGTTGAGTTGGAGTTTTATATATCTTATGATGTGTACCTTGTTTGTATCATTGATCAGAGTATGAATGTTATCCATGAAAGGCGTATTCCCATCATGCGGGTTCTATGTAAGCTAATTCTTTTATATGATGAGAAATGGTTGATAGAGATGGTTATATACTTTCAAAATGTCTGTAGTTATTCTCAAATGAAGATTTACTATCCATGGACAGGAAATTTATATATGAATTACTTAGAGTGGGGAGACTATAAGATCTTATATTTTCTATGTGGTTATTAAAACTTTAATGTCATTTCAATTCCTTAGTTTTAGAGTTATTGTAATTCCAAATGAGGTAACATAGGTTTCTAGGGTGTCCTGGGCTAGTTCAGAGAACAGATCCCCGAACCTTTGGAGAAAACATATGGGCCACAAAGTTAGTACAAATTCTGCCACCGAGGATGCACGAATTGTTAAACCTTAGGGGTGGTCTAGTGATCTAGTTTAGGCTGTAGGGTTTGTCTTAACCATGTCATGACACTTGGTCGTCTGATCTCTAAGGCTCCAACTGTATATGTTTCCAACATTTTCTATTCATATTTAGTTTAATCGCGTTCCTAAACATTATGAGGGGTGTCGTGGGGTTGATCATGGAACATGGTTGGAAAATTGTTTGTATAACCTTGCTGAAAAACCACGTGACCTAAAACTATTGGTTGAGAAGTCCATTTTCCCACTTCTTCTATTTAACTATCCCCTACATTTCATTCTCTCTCCCACACAGAGTAGGATCTCCTCTACTATCATTCGAGATTCTTTTATGACCTAACCTATGACTTTGGATATATATTCTATCTAGAATATGATAAAGAATCCATTTATATCGTTGGATGCACGTCGATAAGATTGTAATTCCTTTAGCTCTATTAATGTATATCATCCCCTCAATGAGGTTATTTTGGTGCAAGATCATATACCCCATTTTCATATAATTAATATTTTATTCAATTTTATTCTTATAGAGGATGAACTAAGGAATGATTCTTGAGGAAGAATATACTACAGTCATATGTTTGGTGATCTATGACTTTTCAGTCAATGCTTCACTATTTATAAATTTTGGTCATTGTGCGCTTTCCGGTTTCAGTTAGCATTGCTCCTAAATATTAATAATATTTTTTTATATTCTAATTTTTTTAATATTTGAATGAGAACTGTTATCATAATTATATGTGGATTCATCATTTATATTCACCCCAAGGTGGGTACATTATTTTTTATTCCATTAGTGACCTATATTGTGATTACATGAAACAATTTTTGATGTTCTTGACTTATAATTTGAAAAGGTATGTGTTAAAACGTAATAAATGAACCATTAAATTATTAAATGGAATGTACATATAGATATATATAACATGGCCTTGATAAAATTTAATTGAGATAGAAATTGGTTGTTTTACCTATTTGACCATTCCAATTATTATGAATGGTAATGGAAAAAACATAATGAATGATAAATTTGAACAAGTATTACATTTCAAAAAATACCTTATGATGTAATAAATATATAAGGTGTCTATTTAATAAATAAATTTTCCATTTTTATAGGAATGTAAATACCAGATCTCACCTTAGATTCCTTAAGAAATGCCTTGAGAACATAGAGGACTCCATTCTGATTCAATGACCCATAATTCAATGGAGATACCTAGAGTGGAATTTAGTCCTTGTCTATTAGAGGATGCTCAGAATGCCTTCGTAAGACCTCTTATGGTTCACTTGAATTGTAAAATGACATAGATTCAATCATATGATTAGGAATGTTATCTCAATACATGTGATTCCTTGGATTATTCCCATTTAGATACAGTCATGAATAACCCTGTATTTACATTAGAACAAATCTTTGGATTCAGAAAGATATTTATTAATTGAATGTCTTTATAATACCCTTTTTATTGCACTTATCCCATATTTCTAGGACCCATTGGTTGTGTATTTTAACATTTCCTAACCTTCTAGGATCAAGGGTTCCATGGATTCTCTATGGACCTTTTATATTATTTTCATCATTACATCTCCCTGGACACCAGTACTATATTTCATAACGCATACGTAAATTATTAAATGAACAATTTCCCAAAGACATCCATCTTAGGATGATGAAGATATGGTCATCCAGTTGTAACACAAGGAACTTATTGTCAACAAAGCTTTTATTTATTATCTTCTTTTACAATTATATACTGGAAATGTGTTGCAGTATATATTCAAAAACATTATTTTTATAGGAACCTTTTGTTGCAGCCTACTAATTTTATACCACACCCTATCTAGGACTGACATAGTACCCTATGAGATTTTATGATTTCATGTGTGGATAATTGGATAGGTCTAGTTATGTATTCATGTCTTCTTGTATTAGGATGTGATCATGGTAGTAGATGATTGATCCAGGGCTCAGGGTTCTTGGATAGTTTTTTTGATATTTTCACTCTTATGTATAGTATATTTTATCTACCTGATACCCAGTATATTTGATTCTTTTTATAGATACATTACAACATTTTTATGAGTTACAAATATCATCTTTAGAGTTTATTATTTTTGTAATGTATTTTTATACGTTTTCCACATCTTTATTCTTTATTTTTTTCTTCTATCATATACTTATACATAATTTAAAATTGTTTTACACTATGATTATGTTGGTATTGTCTCCCCACCTTACCACATCAGACCCTTGATGTCAGTTAGAAACCTCTAAAATATGGGTAAGGGAATGTCATGCCTTGTGGAAAACTAGTCTCACTATTTTTACACAGTGTGTTGGTAAGGGATGTCACCATAAGAGAATTGGATTCGGACTACCTACCAATATAATGGATTATGCATTATATAGGCTAGTTAATAGAGTTTTATATCTATCACTCATAGATAACTAAGGTGGATGACTCTCTTACTTATAATAAAATGCTCATATACCACTATGAAATAATTCATTTGGATATTTTTTATATTTTTGATTTATATTTTATATGTTAGTGATAGAATGTTTTGTTTTATGTAAAGAGTATCACATAAATATGGTTTGAACATATTGATTTTTTTGTAGAGAATATGATTCAAATATGAATTACATGAATATTTCATAACTTAATGGACTAACATGATATTAGATGGTGATATTAAAAAATCCAATTCAAATACATAGTTTGAGATTCCCTTAAATGTATCTTTTTCCAAGATAATGATCACTCAACCAGGTGGGTTATACTAAATCATGGTGCTCTAAAATTATCTTATGTAATTAAATCATGTAGTGGGTGAAACTGGTTCATCCTTACTATGTTCTATAAAGGAAATCTCCTTCGGGGTTATCATTTTTTTATTATTTTTTTAATATTTTCTGTGGGTTACACTAAAAAGGTAATACCTCTAGAAAGATACCATCAGAATAGAGTATTGTTTTTCTATATGATGGATTCGAGAAAGGTTTATCCCCTCAATTATTGATGAATCATATATGATGTTGCTACTATAATTCCATACATAATTAATTACCTAATGAATGTAACACAAAAATAGTATAATTTATTTGTGAAATATATATATTAGCCCATAAATAGTTGTGATTAATTTTCAAAAAGGGGATATAATTTTTGTACTATTCCATCTAATAAAATTCTTTTTTACATTGATAATTATACATTATATTCATCTGAAAAAAGGTTTTATTATAGATAATTTCACCATCATCAATCTGAATTTGTGATTAATCCTTGATAAATAAATTATTAACTGATAACAAAAAAATACAATGAATATTTTATTTAATATTAATTGATATAATTTCCCCAAATTAATGATATATGGATGATTTATGAGAATCTTTTGTTTAGGAATAGAATATGGGAATTTCATAGAAAATCAATTTTTTAAATTTAATATAAACATTGTATTTTTTCATAAAATTTTTTCTGTGATGAAAATTGACTTTTAATTAAATAATTATTTTCTCCTATAATGTTTTTAAATATATGCTTCTAATAATGATAGATGAATCTCATATTTTGTAGGAATAAAATGGTCATTAATTAAGGGATAGATAGAATTCCGCATATGGGACACCACCTCACTAAAGAGTCTATAACATCTTTATTTTTTGAATTTAGGTGGATTAATTTATTATATGAGTTAATAGAATCAATATGTACCTTTTCATTCAACTTTAGTCACACTTGGTTCACATGGTATGGTGGTTGAAAACACAAGTTAATAGGAATTAATTTTTCGATACCATTTGAGTCATGTACCATTTTGGGAATTTGAAACCCTTTCCCTCCTAACAGTTTTTAAATTATATTTTCACTTTTTGGGAGTGTTGGTCGAGGATGTTTGGATGATTAATGAAGAGGGTGTCCCCCAGAATCATCTCTTTGCTCTCGGATGAAGTAATGCTTCATGTAAAGATCTCTTCCAAGAAGTATCTACTCTCCAACATCTATTTGTATTTCATTATTTTCATTCATGGAACTTTATTTTTTTCCCTAATTATTATTCTATGTTATTATATTTCAAATTTTAAATTTTTTGGGATGTAATATAAGAGAGGAGATTATATTGGGTGTTTTATTTGAATTAATTTCTTATGAAAACATATCCATGATGATTAGTCCACCAATGGAAGAGTGATTTCAATCATAGATGATCTAAAAGTTACTCCCTTAAATTATTTATTTTCAATCTATAGAAATACTATAACTCATTAATTGTGATTAATTAAATATTTTATTATTTTCTAAAGAACATGATCGACTTTCACATGACCACAAGTAAATACTTTTGTAAATCATTTTTTTGAAACATCAGTCAAAATATCTAATCATCTAAGGATTGAATTATAGATTTCGTGTCTCATCCCAAGACTTAATTAATTGTCTACTCTATGGAGGAGATGCATACTTAATTTTCCATTGACCACATGTTTTCATTTGGATCACAATTAAAGCAGGGTATCCCAATTGGATGTCACAAAGTTAACATTGGGCTCATTTTTTCAATTTTTTTGGTTGTGTAAATTTTCATATCGTTTGGGGATTGAAAATATTAAGGTATCACAATTAAATTAATTATAATCATATGGTATAATTATAAATGAATGGTGAGTGGTGTGGATTATATTGACTATGACTTCTCATATTAATGTTTTAGTGAAGTTGTGTCCTTGAATGTTCTATCTTGTTTTTCTGTTTTATTTATTGTCTGAAACTAACAACCATCACCTGCCAAAATGTTTTATTTTGTTTTCAATTTTATTCTCTGTTTAATATAGCTTAATAAGGGTTTTTTATTCACATCATCCCCTATATAGCAATGTTTTTCAGCCACTATGCTTCACTTTGAATGTCACAATTATTTTTAGAAACTATATGTCAATGCTCATCAAATTGGAAAAGTTTCCAAGGAGGAAATTCTTTTTATGAATCCTCTATTAGGTAAGTATTTGGAATTTTTTCCTTTTTTTTCATCAACTGCATTTTATTTTCTATTCATTCTTCCCCACATCTTATCGTATGATCCATATATTGAAACCTTATTTAATGATAATGGTGTCTTCTGCAATTATTTACGCCCTTTTCTATTTTTTATGAAATAATCCCACTATGAGGATGTCTTTGATATAAACCCGGATATAAAACACAACCATTGTGCTCGAATCCGACAATCTCGGTCTATATGAAGTTTCAAATTTTACCCGATTGGGGAAATCCTCTATTCTAGAAATTTTGAAATAGGAATCCCATCTTAAACAAAAATTAAAACTAATAAAATGGATGAAAATAAATATAATGAGCATTATCAACCCATTTGGGAGTTGGCTGCATTATAAGATAATTATCATCCAAAATGAAATCCCTACCCAAAGACTTTGAATTAATATCAGGATTGCAAAACCTGCTTCTAAAATTTCATGGCCTCTCTATCTTGGATCCAAAAAAATATTTAATAGAATTCAATTCGTATTCCAAAACACCAAAACAATTAAATATCTCTGAAGAACAAATCAAATTAAGGGCATTACTATTGTCAAATAATGGAACAAAAAAATATTGCATGTATTACCTACAACCTAAAGATGTTATATCTTAGAATGAATTGAAATGACTTTTTCTATATATATTGATTCAAGCATCAGGGAAAATAGAAATTAGAAAGGATATCTCTAGAATCAACAAAGAATAGAGAGATTCCATGTATGTTTACTGAAATACATTCAAGAAGTTACCAAAAAGTTTTCAAAATCACCAAATCAGTGGGAAACTACACATTTAGTACTTCAACGAAGGCCTCAATACCATGGAGAGTATCATGGTGGATTTAGACACCATAAGATAATTTGTGGGAAAAACCCCGATGGATTCTTGAGAAATGATAGAAAAATTGGAGCAAAACTATTATAAATTCAGTTATTGAGGTATAGTAGCTATAAGGGGAGTATATAATGTAATTCATTCTTCCCTTGAGGATCATTTAACTAATAAAAATTTTGATGAGTTAACCACTATGGAGAGATGGACATAAATTTACAAATATGGTTTCTCCCCAACTCCGATGAAGAATTTTAGAATTTGTACTACATCGGTCCATCAAAAATATTGTTTCCAAAACTACAAAAGACAGAGGATTATGGAGTAGTTTTCCTAGGGAGGATATTTTAACAACATGCACCCCAAAAAAGAAAGTTTGATTCCTTCACAACAACATACAATTATGAATGAAATGATCACTCATAAATGAGGTATATATGTGAACAAATGGTTCCATTAAAAAAACTTCATGCAACCTTTACCTTACCGGATAGGATATTTGAAGCCCAAGCATAAATAAGTCAAAAAACTGGAATCCCTATCTAATTATAGATTCTAACACTAATAATCATTTTAAATAAATTTTTCAAAATCAATAGAATGAGATGAATAATCAAAGAACATAGTAGGTGGATATAATATGAAAAGTAGTCATATTTCCACTACCCTACATGAAATATTGATCATGAACTATGGAAACCTACCCTTCCAATACTCTTCTAATCTGAATGAAAATGTTAGTGCCACCACATTGAGAAGTGGTAATAAAACATGTGAGAAATGTTTATCTTATAGCCCACTGGGATTCACAAAATTAGAGGACATTACCCAATCATCAAAAATTGTTGAGCAATAAAAGGAGAAAAGAAAAGTTAAGATAAAAATCGAATATATTCCTCCTAATCCCATTCACATTCAAAATAGATTTTCTATAAAATGAATCTTGATGATGTAATGAAACAAAATATGTATTGGGAACATTCATGCATGTTGAGATAAACATCCCCTTCTCTAGGCCATTAATCAAATACCATGTTTTAAAAAATCCTGAAAATAATATTGTACAAATCTAAGAGGGATGGAAGTAAATGATATGATCAATCATGGAATGAATGTGTCTACACTCACTACACCAACTTATGCAATGAAAAACAAAGTGCAAGGATCCTGGGACAATCACCATCCCTTGCATCATAGGTAATTAACACTGTTCTAATTATTTATGTGACTTTGGACCTTTTATTATGTAATTCCTTACTCTATATAACATTTTTTACATGTTGGTGAGTTGACGCTGATGAGAGTAGTTGTGTAGTGGGTGAATAGATCTATAACCTATCCAATGAGATTCCATAAAGACGTACTTATTTCGGAATGAGGCATGACCTCTCTAGAAGATTTCTTTTGTCATAACATGGAGGATGATCATGTCACTTATCATGGTCACATTATATTAGGTATTCCCTTCCACATAACTGAAAAATATATCATAATTGTCTATGAGGGTGCAATTTCTATGATGTATGGATATGAAGTTATGAAATTAAATTTTTTCAACTCCATGAAGTACACCATAGTGAACTAATCTACGATTGTTATATAACGTTTTGAAACACCATGTACAAAACCCGGGAAGTTTGATTTTCATATGCATAGGATGATTGTGATTATGGTTCTAGTTTGATTTCAATGGGATCTTCATGGCATATTTATAATGAACAAAAATATCTTCAATGTGATTTTGATGTCGAATCATATTCTATTTTCTATCAGGTTTACTCTGATTATGGATTGGTTGCTGAGTATACAGATGAATATGACACATTATTATCTAATTTTGATAATTTCTATTCCAATATTTATATTCATTGGGAAAATATCTCACTTTCCTCAATGTATCCATCAATACATCAACCCCTACATTGAACACAATCAATTGACACCAGATCTCAAATATGAATACTTGTTGAGTGGTTATATATTACTTATAATAATTAAAAAAAATCACTCTTTTGAACATGATGAAAAACATATGAATTTATTGAGGGTTAAAATTAGGGAAATAGGATGGACCGTGAATGATATATATAGAATTATTCCCTCTATTTTTATTCATAGGATTCATTTGGAGTATGGGGCTAAACCAATAAGGCTACCACTAAAGAGACTTAATCCCACTCTTCTGTATGTTGTGAAAAAAGTTAAATTTTATTTCTAGGCATGTATCATTTATCCCATTTCAGATTCCCAGTCGGTGAGACCTGTCTAGGATGTACCTATGAAAAGAGGTTTTTATGTTGTTTGAAATGAGAGGGCAGTGTTAGTTCTAATGAGGTTACAAAACAAATGTCATGTGGGTATCAGTTATAGGAATATAAATTAATACACTCACAAGGAGAATTTCCCCATCTAATTTAATGATCTATATCGTGAGTGAATTTTTTGGGGTACATACTATTGGTTTTAGGATGGATTTTCTTGTTATTTTCTGTTCCCCATTGCTCCGTAAGATCATGATAAGACTACATTCACTTGTTCATTCAGTAAATTTTTTTATAGAAGGATGCCATTTGGACTTTACAATGACCTAGGTACATTTTAGAGATGCTTCGTGAGTTTTTTTGGATTTTATGGAGACATTTTTTGAGGTATTTATGGATGTTATTATAGTATATGTATCCTCAATTGATGAATTTTTTATTAGATTGGGAAATGTGTTGAATATTTGAATTGAGAAGAATCTGGTCGAGATCTATGATAATGGTCAATTTATGGTAGAGTGTGGCATTGTATTAGGATATTTGGTGTCAAAAAATTGGATATAGGTTGATATATCCAAGGTATATATGATTTCATCCATACCCTATCCATCGTGTGTGTGTGATGTTAGATCATTTATACGTCAGGTAATCATTTATCATAGCTTCATCAACTATTTTTGTAATATTTTTCAAAAATTAAGTTAACTACATCAAATGGATCATAATTTGGTGTTTGGTGATTTTGGTAGCGATTCCATTGATGTTATAAAGAATCTTTTGACAACTCCATCGATAATACACCCCATACAGTGGGACTTTCCATTTGAACTTATATGTAATGGTTCTAACATCATAATTAAATCTATATTATCACAAAAAATGTATAGACGTTCACTTGTGATTGCATATGCTTCAAGGTCATTGGATTAATCCTAATCAAACTACATAACCATGAAAAAGATGTTTTTTAATCATATTTTTGTTGGATAAACTCTGTTCATATTTATTACACTCTAAATTAGTGGGAATTTCTTGACCATGCGGCTCTGTGGTGCCTATTGAAGAATCTAGATGCAATGCCTTGACTTATCTTATGGATGGTCCTTATTCAAGAATTTGGAATAAAAATAATAGAAAATAAGGGTTATGATAACATGGTTTTGGATAAAAATAAAAGGATTAGTAAAACAATAGAGGCTTACATGTTGGACCATGTACCACATCGATACACATTTCCTAATGAGCATCTTTATGAACCCTAAATTATGCATCCTTGATATACAGATTTTCTAAATTACATTGTTACCTCTGAAATTCCTTCAACTTTAACGAGACAACAAGTACAAAAAAAATATGTGAGTATTTCATTATGTGTTAGAGGATCTATACCTTTGAGGCATCTGTAGTGATCCCGTTAATAGGATGTGTGTTCCTGATCCTGAGTTTTAGTATGTTCTACATTTACGCTATACACATTCTTGTGGATGACACTTTGGACCCCAATGAACATCTAAGAGAGTCTTAGACTCAGTATTACATTGGCCTATTTTCTACCATGATTCTCTAGTGTTTTGTATGTCTTTCTCACTTTTCAAATAAACTGGGAATACTTCAAAGAGACATGAGATGCCTCAATAGCCCATATTATTCTGTGAGATTTTTGATATTTGGGGAACTGATTTTATGTGTCCTTTTCTAAGTAAATTTAGTTTTCTGTATAAATTGGTTTCCGTTGATTATTTTAGCATGTGGGTGGAGGCCATGGAATTAGGACTAATGATTCTCCTACTGTAGTTTATTTTTTCATGACATAGATGTTTATTTGGTTTGATGAACTGGAGGCCATCATCAATGAAAAGGGGACCACATTCACAATTTTAATTTGGATTCCCTCCTTGGGATGTATGGTGTTACCCCCCAAAACATGAACACCATAACACCAAAAGACTAATGGTTATGAAGTAGTTTTTAATTAGGAGTTCTAACAAATTTCAAAGAACACTATCTTCTCAAATAGGATGTAGTGCAGTAGTAACATGGATGGTGCACTCTAGGATTATAAGATAACATGAAAGACTCCCACGGGTAGTCCCCTTTATGGATTTTTTTGGGATGGAATTTCATCTCCCCACTAAGGTCGAGCATCCAACATATTTGTTTTTAATGATATGCAATATAGATTTATACCAATATGGATATAAAAGAAGCTACATCTTCTAATGCTTGAAGAGATTAAATTTTGATAATATGTGAAGTCAATGCACTATAAAGAATGATTAAAATCATGTCATGATAAAATTATCCAAAAAGTGTGTTTCTTTTAGGAGAAAAGGTGATTCTCTACATTTTTTTATTTCAGCTGGTGCCTAGTATGTTTCGTTCTAGATGGTTCGGCCCCTATGTTTTTTCAATTGTCATTTCTTACAGCGTTTTGGATATCACACAATAGGAAACATGAAAATTATTTATATACAATGGGTAGTGGTAGAAGAAATACCTTGAGGGATTCCCAACACATGAAGTTGATATCATCACCTTACATGGTCTTTTCATCACTAGAAAACATCTAGATGTCCCATTCCCTCTAACGTTTATATTACATGTTGACTATACATTTCATGGGAATTTTATCAATTAATAACGTCACACTGAGAATAATGTATCATTTTAAGTGTGTGTGATGGGATGGGATTATGGGTAGATTCTATAAGATTTTTATTTTTTGAGTGTTTCTTATTTTTTTAAAAAAAAACAAAAACAAAACATTCCACATTCCCATTACATCTATGGAGCTAGTTGAGATTTCAAGTTTTATTTTTCAACCCTCATGGGATACATATTAAGCATGTGAATATTTATATCATGGATTGTCATTTTTTTAAATGGAAGTTGGTCGATTATATGATTCATTGTGTATTTATAAAGAAACTAATATTTTTTAAATCATTCATTTAGAGAAATTTGTGGTAAAACAAAATCATTTAATCTCTCTAATCACATTACATGAAATTATTACTTGTTAGTTTATCGAAGCTAATTAAATTTATAGTTAGGGTAAGTAATCCATTATTGATTATAATATTTTCATTCTATATGTTTTTTATCTTATAATGATATCCATTGAAGTAAAATATTGTCCTATTTGTGTGTACTAAATATCTGTTAGTTGCAATCCCTAGAAAAACTAAAAATCAAACAAAACAATCAATAAAGAGGGGAGTGGAAAATTGCAAAATATATGGGGATATTTAGGCTGAGAGAACAAGTCTGGAATTCTAGGAATTATTAAATGAGAGGGTTTTGGAATTTTATTAGAAGGGATATTGAATATGTTTGAGGGACTTTAATCTCATAAGAAGAAACGTTTTTATTGACTAGAATATACATGACAAATGGTTGAGAGACAATCTTGAAGTGAATGGAACACACAAATAAGGTATTTTAGTCATGATAAAATCATATGCTGTTTCCACCTGATTAGTGTCACTGAATTCATTGGATTTTGTTTTGAAAAAATATTTTAGACAATTACTTCTAGATTTGTTGATATTGAATTATTTTTTGTGAGTTTTTCGATGCTCATATTGACATCAGGGATTGAGAAATTTCAAACATGCATCATTTTTTGGATTACATGACATGAAGTTTTTCCTAGGAGTGAAAAAGGGTATGTGTGGGGGAGTATATTTTTTTAGGAATATTTTGTTTATATAAATTTATATAATTTTCCCAAATTAATGATATGTGGATTATTTACTTGAATATTTTGTTTTTTTATAGAATTTGGATGTTTCTTAGAAATTCAATTATTATAATTTTAAAATCTACTTTTTATTTTTTTAATAAAATCTTAGGTGTGGTTAATTTGGATGTGGTATTTTATAGTGATATTCACATCAAATGTTAAAAAAGGATTTATTTAGATCATGACGGGTGAATTTCATATTTGGTGGTTTGAAAATGGTCATTAATTAAGGGATGGATATAATTTAGCAGAATTTACCCCACCACAATCAAGTGGCCAAAACAACATTATTAATTCCTGGATGTGGCTGAAATTTTTGGAGGTGTTAAAGGACCCAATTTGGAGATTTTCGATCAACAATTATGACACATTGTTTGCATGGGATTGTGCAATAAAATGTAGTTCAATGTGAAGTAATATTTGGAGACCAAATTACACACGTACACTTTCGGAATTTAAATCTATAGGCTTAACAGAATATATTTAAATAATATTTCAACACTTTAGTATGATTTTTTCGAGGTATTGGGATAGTGTGGAAGAGAGGGTGTCTCTTAAAAACATGTTAATGTTCTTTGAATAAATAATTATTTGTGAAAATATTTCTTCCATGAAGTCTCTCCTCTCCCACCTCCACTTTGTGGTTATTTGTTTTCATGATTGTAACATGGTTTTTGGTCCAATAAATTTCTTGTGAACTTCTATTTTAATTTTAATATTTGTCTTCCCTGTTCTCAAATCTTTGAATAGAGATGATATTGGGTGTTTCCCATTCAATCTTTCATTTACAAAAAACATCCCCACAGTGACAACTTCGCCCATAAAAGTGTGATTTCGTTCATTGGTGATATAATCCCTAATCCCTTTATTTATTTATTTTCACTACATAAACATACTGGAACTCATTATTTTTTATCAATTAATTGTTCTTTATTTTCAATGGAACTCGATTTCATTTCTCTTAACCATGAGTTTTGAGTTGTGTAAATAATTTGAGTGAAACATTAATAGCAAGATCAAATATACATGGGATATAATTATATCGTTCATGTATCATCCCCAACCTTAGTTAATTCTATACTCTAGGGTGGATATTAATTCATAATCTTTTATTTTCAAATACATGGATTCTTAAAAAAAATAAAAGAAGTGTCGTGTGATTGGATGTCCAACCTTAACATACATATCACTTTTCCAATTTTTTTGGTCATGTTAATTTTTTAAAATTCGGGGCTTGACAAGATTAAGGGGTCATAATTGAATTAATTATAATCCTATGGGATAATGATAAATAAACAATGAATTAGATAAATTAGATTGATTATTTTTCTCATATTAGTGTTTTTAAAGAAGTTGGGTCCATGACTATTCCTTCATATTTGTTTGTTTTGCTTATTGTCTGAATGTAACAACCATCACCTCCAACGATTTTGTCTTATGTTTTCACTTAATTTTTTGGTTCAATAAAGCCTATTAAGGGGTTTTTAATTAACTAAATTATAAAGATACCACTCTAGGACAACCGCCATGATACACATGGTTTAATCACAACTATTTTTGATAGCATGTACGACAACACTACAGATTAATGTATGAAAATATGAAGACAGGTAATGTATAAAATGTTCATAATAAATATTTATGATCTTATATAAAAATTGTATTATTAAATAAAATTCCATCCATCGATGGATCTACTTATGCAGTTCAAAAAGAAAATATAGATTCTTATGGAACCATATAGTGATTCATTAATAGTCTAAATAGAAGTAAATGAAAAATCACCAAAACAATATTCGTCTCTACTCATATTGTCAATAAGAATTGATAAAAATATTATATTTAGAATCATATACTCAATATGATTGGGTATGTAAAATTATATCCAATATAACAAAATATGCCAAAAGACTTGGTGTGATAAAGGGTTAATTAATATTTTAATAGTTATATAAATGTATTCTATTATTCCGATAGATACATGATATTATTCGTATGATTTCAAAAGTTCTAAAAATATGCATAAGGTTAGAAAATGTAAGGAATTGAAAATTATAACATTCTTTTTTTCTCTCTAGTAATGGAGCAAAGGGGTGTCTTCCACAATAACTTGGGTATTTAAATATTTGATAAAGTGTTCTTAAGATGTGTTTTTTCTAAAATTTATTTTGGGAATTTCATGAAATATATTTTTGTTTAATAAAATGAGATTATATATTGATAATGCAGTTGGTTAATTATTACATTAAATCAATAACACTCTTTTAGGGTAGAACTAAAATGGGGTTTTAGGTTTGGGAATTTATTTTATTATTGAAATGTTCTTTGAATCTGATTAAATCTATGGAATCTTTACCTGATTTTCTAAAAACTATTTGGAATATATGTGAAATAGGAATATTATTTCTAGCATTTAAAGTATTATATGTATAATGAATGTAGTTAAAATTTCATAATGTAAGTGGAAGAGTTAGTAGAATAATATCCAAATTGATTATTTAATATAAAAATCAACATCATTGAATAATATGGTTTTTATAAATTAAGGGTGATAATTTAATATTATGGGATTAGCCATAGTATACCAGAAGAAGTTTTGAAAACTCTATGCAATATATATTTTAGGCATGGATTATATATAATTTAATTTATTTATTTTCAATGGTATAATACATAAAATATATATTTTAAAAGTGTCGTAAACATATATGAGTAAAAATAAATGGAATAATTGTTTGTTCTCTTATTTAACATTCACAAAAAAAGAGTTTCTACATATGAATAAAAGGATTTTATCATTCTCGAATGAATCTATTTAAAATATGTGCATGTTTATCTCATTTTACTATTCTAATAATAGTTGTTTTTCAGTTACAAATCCGATTTTTAAAATTTATTAGATGATTTATTGTATGAAAATGGTTTAGAATTTCATCAATATCAGTAATAGGTTTTGATAATATTATATGGACAAAAGAGTTTATACAGGATAAAAGTTTTAATCCAAATATATGTGAAAAAATATTCGAATGTGTTCCTACCACCCATAAATAGAATTTTTTTAATAGTTAAATTTATATATTAAATGAAACAAATCATATATAATACCCCATGTGTTTAAGAAAAACTCTATTATTTGTCAAATATTTCTACTAAAAGGAACAAAATTTCTTTCACTAACACAATATTTTTTTATTATTTTAGTATGATTTTTTGAAAATAATATTGCTTTAAATATGTTTTTGGGATTATGATGGGACTTTTAGAAGTTTAAAAATAAAAATAAAAGATAAAATAAATCCTAATTAAATATGTTTCCACTGAATGTGAAAAAATGGATTAGCATATGTGATGGTAAAGAATAATGAATATTTTTAATTTTTCTAATTTATAATGTGGATATCACTATTTCATAAAGAAATATGGTAGACTAATAATAAAATAGGGTTTCACTCAATATCCCAAAAGAGTTTAGGATATGTAATATAATGAAAAAATTAAAAATTTAAATTTTGTTATCATAGGAAATTAAATTTAATAATTCCTAATGTATTATACAAATCAAAATGAAAACTGTACTACCTTAGATATCCTAAAAGGTATTAGGGTTTTTTGATAAATAAATATTTCAAGTGTTTCCTTAATTAACACTAAACACTAAGATTAAATTTAATTGAAATGTGTTTAAGATGATTGATTATCAATAATATAAATAGTTAAATTATATAAAATGAAACACTTGATGTAATATAGTTCTATGTATAATGATGATCAATATTGAAAAAACTAAAAGTAGATAGATTTTTTTGTAGAACCATTTCAAGTTGAGAAGTTAAGATGTATTAATATGTTCAAGAAGTTAAATAGTTAGGAATATTATTCCCAAGTCTCATAATTTTTCAAAATGGATTAAATAATAGTTGATTCCTACTAAATAATTAGTTGTATAGTTTTAAAAAATGGTTACATGGATATTTGATGTGAAATAAATAAGGTGTAATGTGTTAAAAAACATATAAAGTGCATCAAAAAATTTGGATCTGGTAGTTTTACAAATATGATATGTCAAACATGTTCTTATATTGGGTTTATTAAATATTCTTAAAATATTGAGAATATTAAAATGTATCATATTAAAGGAATTTATTTTTATCATTATGTATTAATAGAAAAATAGATTTATATATAAATATACATTTCATAAATTGACCCCTCAACATATGATTTTGAGTTTATCCATAACTTATATTCGTCATGGATTTTTATAGGTTATGATGAAATTTTAATGTTACCATAAGTGTAATTATTTTATATAGGTATAAAATATTCTCACGAGGCACATGATAAATAATATCACATTCTTTTGGGTGTGTTGGAAGACCTACTATGTATAAAATATGTAGTGCCTTGCATATGTCATTGGTATAGTAGGGGTTGATGGATCATATTTTGGTCCTTAATACTTGAGGTCGATGGGATACCTAGCATTAGAACCTCTAATTATTAACCCCTACATACACTAGTCAATATATGAAATTATTTAATCAAGGGGTTTTGTGCAAGTTGTTGACCACGCCATCACTTTGAGATTTTCCTACATGGGATTTATCCTCTTATATTATTACTATCTCATAAGCCTCCATGATTTAAAAAAACATGGAGAGTGCGGAGACACACTGATATTATATATCTATCCTGATAAGGGACATATCATGCATATATCTGGAAAGCTGAATGATATCTGATGATTAAATGATCAAGTTAGTATATACTATTTTAATAGAGAATATATGAGTTGGCTATATGGTATTGATATATTCCATGTCCCTTATCACATGATGTCATTGAAAAGGGATGATATGATAATGCATATTTTTAAATTTATTAGAATGGTGGAAAATATTTTACAGATACATG
Organism: Viscum album; assembly: GCA_963277665.1. NCBI lineage: Eukaryota > Viridiplantae > Streptophyta > Magnoliopsida > Santalales > Viscaceae > Viscum > Viscum album. Next base: position 75,928,396 of record OY728155.1, on the reverse strand, counting down.
TGATGGATGCCGATTACACCGTATCACTTTAAATATTCATAATATTTGATTATTTCCTAGAGGCTTCCCTTTAATTACATATATGGATTTTGAAATTCATATTTTTGTTAACAGTATAATGTTAAATAGTGTAGCAATTTTTTATTGACTGAATGGGGATTAAGATTATCTGAGAGAGTGACTCAAAAGGTATTTTGTGTTAATCCAAAATGTTATCATATAGGGTATTATCTATGTATTTCATTTTATATGATACAAGGTGAGAATGATGACAGATTTATAACAAAGTCTTGGATGATATCCAAAATGAGTTTTAGATATGGTTTCACTAATTATTTCATATGATACAATATAAGGTGAAAATAATAAATAATCTTATTATGATTTAGAGAAATTGGGGAATTGAAGGATATATTACTATTGAATTATGAGTTTATGAAATAAATATATATTTCCTAAAAAACCCAATCTTCATTTTATGGTATATTATTGAATGTCAAATCTGACTTCTAAAAAAATGAAAATTTGTTATAATTTATTTTTCCCACATAAGATGGCATTTAATAAAATGTTTCATTAGATGAATCGATTAGGATGCGAATTAATCTGTAAAATAGGTAAACCATTAAATCATTAATTAAAAAACTATAATCAATGCATTCACTATAAAGGGGATTCCATGACAGCTTCATTATTCTAATTACAATGCTACAAAAGGGGATATTTGATTATTCTTGTTCTTGGTCAAACCACCTTTTACCCACAAAATTCATCATTTAATTTCTTATAATACTAATATTTATACACATCATTGATGAAAAATGAGTCCCTATATATTTACAATAGAATAAAATTTTCAAATGGATATTGAGTGTTAAAAATTATTCATTAGTGTATGGTATGGAATGTTTTAATAGATTTACTCATTTAAATGTTTAAAAAGATTCAATTATCATGCACGGATATACCCATAGTTGAGTTTTAAATAATTTTTTCTTCATTTAATAAGTGTAATTAGAATCTCTTAAAGACCTTAAAACCCCACTCATGTGGAAATCCTTGGAGTGAGTTTGGTGTCCTAGACTAAATAGTTGAGTTAATGTTGAATTATTTCATCACCTATATGGAGAGTTATAATAGATTTTTTCATAATATAATATTTTTATTACATCTGTATACACTATGACTAGGTAATGTCCATAGATTACATTCCATATCAAATGGTTATAACATTTTCAACCTCAAATACAAACCTTTTGATACAATGATTGTAACAATAAACAGATATCTTATGGTATTGAGACATTATATGGTCGAGACAAAGATGGTGTCATAATATATTTTTTGGGGTATCATTTCCATTGAAACATTTCCAATGATGTTTTCACTTATTAATCACATGTTTGTGATGCAATGATGACTAATCCAACAAAATAACCTCTACATGTTTTATGTTTTAGTACATGTTATTATATATGATTTTTTCCATTGTTTTCTAAAATTGAAATTTTTATCAAAGTATATAATTTTATAATGTAATATCTTGAATGATGAAAACGTTTTTAGTTTATATTTATTAAAAGGTAGCTTATATGAGTAGTGACATTTGTGGATACATGTTTTTTTATTGATGAAGATAAGATTTTTTTACTTCAAACATTATATGTAGATATCTATTTACCAAATACATGGATATTAGTGGAATAAATAAATACAACAACATTGTAGTTGAATTCAATTCCATTAATTAAATTCAATAGAAAATAAATAATTAATCAGTTAATAATGAACCATGTTATAAATATTGGTTTATAAGATATCAATATATAATGAAGTTATATTACATAACTTTTATTAATATGAGGTTGTCATAAATGCAAATTATACAAAAAATTTTAGGTTCTGTTGGTCGGAGTGGACACTCAAGAGGGGGGGTGAATTGAGTTCCAATTAAAATTTATGTTTTAAAACCTTGTCTTAAAAACCCCCAAATAAAATACTGAATTAAACTGTAGTGAATTTATATCAAAGTAAAGGTTCTGTTGGGTTCTCAGGGGATTGATTATTTCCCAGTTAATCAAAACAGAAAAGGTTGATTAGCTTTTGAAACCAACATACTAATTTACAACTAATATAATCACTTGCGAATTTAATTATCAAAGTGAGTTTAAAACAGTTTTGGTTTTAAAGTAATTAGCAGCGGAATAAAAGAATAACTTTGAAAATAAATAAACACAGCAGATTTAACCAAGAGGTTTAGTCTCAAGATGAGACTTAGTCCTCTCAAAACATTATATAAAAGTGATCCACACCCTGGATCGGGGATAAACAACAGTATACAACTGTCCAGGTCCAAGACCTCTACCACTGTTGTTCGTGAGAAACAGAACAACAGCAACCAATTATCCAGGTCACACACGACCTCTACCACTATCTCAGTGGGAAATAAAAAATGTAAGAGAGTTGAGTGAGGATTTACAAATCCTCCAGTTAAACCACAGGAGATAGTGTGCGCGTAAAATACATCATATAACACACACTGCTCAATATGTAAAAAGATAAATCACAGAGAAAATATTTAGAGTTTAGAAATGGCTCTAGTGATTGTTGTGCAGTTATGGACTCCTTTGATTGATCAAAATTCACTCTGAGTCCTCTTCTGGTTTTTTTTCTAGAAAACAGAGTATCGTCTGTTTCCTGGACTTCTAGGTGTAGATACAGTCAATGAAGCTCTTGTGTTATGTTCTCGTTCTTAGCTCTTCACTAGTATAGAGTAATGAGTTCTTCGTGTAAGTTCTGTCATCTCTTTGAATTCACACTTGGTTGTTCTTCCAGCACACCTTGTGGTATCTGTATCTCTCTGTGTATTCGTCTATATGTCTCGCACACCCTTGAAGTAGCACATCCTTCCTTTATTAAAAGCACGAGCTCCGGCAAAAGATGATTTACCTTTTGCAAGTACGAGGTATGGTTCCCTAACATCCAATAGCACACATTAAATAAATGTTAGTGTATTAAAATATACCTGATATGACCATTGGTTATATTAAATAATGATAAATAAATTAAAGTAGTGTCGGGTTCTGTATCTAGAACGGTAGCTCTTGATATCGGTAGACTTGTGTTACAGTAGGTGTCTGTATCGGTAGACTTCATCTATAACGGTAGACTTTGTTTCTGTATCTGCAACTGTAGACTTGATCACATCAGTAGCGGTGGACTTGTAATAGTAACTGTGGCTATGCCTTGTATCGGTAGCGGTATGTCTCTATCGGTAGTTGTGGCTCTGCCTTGTAACGGTAACGGTACGTCTCTATCGGTAGACTTTGCATAACGGTGGACTTTAGCATATCAGTAGCTGTCAACATTGCTTTAGCGGTAACTATCGACTTCATTGTATCGATAGCTCTATCAGTAGACTTTGATGCAGCGATGGACTTTGTGTATCGATTGGGTATCAGTAGCTGTACTGGTAGCTGTATCAGTAGCTCTCTATCGGTAACTCCAACATATCAGTAGACTTAACTGTATCGGTCGCTGTGAGCTATAACAGTTGCTCTACTCTGTATCGGTAGCTAGTTCGTAATGGTACCTGAAATCTATTAGAGCATTCACTTAGCAGAAAGAGTTAAGTCAAAGTAAACATATATCTGATAATTCAAAAGACTTAATTTAAGCATAATAAAGCAACAACATATATTAAAGTATATTTGGATTGTATTAAGCATAATCAAGATATAAAGAAAGAATGGTTGGGATTATCAAAACACAATACAGCCACATAATTCTAGAGGGTTCAACAATCTCCACCTTTTTGATAATCACAACTTATTCCAAAATAAAGTAATATCAGAGAAACCAAAAAATATATCAAAGTATGATATCAACAGTATAGTATCAGATAAAAAATCTCAGCAATTGATATCAAAAATAAAATAGCATCAGAGGAAAAATATGAAAACAGGAATATATCAGGATATAATGTTGTATCAGAGGAAAAAACAAACAAGATTCTTTAGTTTTAAAATATTCGCATATTCCTCCCCCTATCAATTTAACTAAATGATTCTCCTCCAAAGTAGTGATTTTCTCCCCCTTTTTCCCCTTAGGTGAACAACATTCTTTCTCTCTCTCTAGGTACAGTTTTCCAATAATTTCTCCCCCTTCGTGATTAACAAAAAGGAGGGTATCAGAGAAAAGAGAAGGACTAGGAAAGAAAATATACAAAGTAAAATATATAGTGAAGAAAGGAATGAAGTATTTCATTGATAAGCGAAAGATACACTGGGAAAATCAGAAAAGTACAAAAATACAATGAATCCCATAAAAAAATGGAGCTAGAAGCACTCAATCATCCTCTTGAACATGTGTCTTTCCCTTGGGATCAGCAGAGGGTTCAGAGGTAGAGTCAGCAGGCTTGGGAATTCCTGAAAGAACCACTGGTGGATCAGCAACTGATACAATACCAGATCTGAAATCTGTGATCCTCTAAGTGATCATAGGTGTCAAGCTCCTGATGGCTTGAATTGGAGTCAGTTGAGGATTACTCCCAGAGGCAGATGGTGGAAGGGCATGAGGTACAATAACTGGCCGAGCATCCACATGTAGGAAAGGCAGCAAGAGATTCCTGAAATCCATGATGATGCTTCCACCTCTCTCCATTGGAGACACAAAATCATCTCTATTCTCTATAAACTTATCCAAAGCAGGAGTAAGCTCCCTGAGCTTGCTAACTTGTTCCCTGAAGGCTTGGTTAACTGGAGGAAACTTCATATTTTCAAGGAAAAGATTGAAATGGTTTTTCATTTGTTGCTTGGTATAAACCTTTTCAAAATAAGCATCCACCTTATTTTTGATTGCCTCTAGAGAAGCAGTAGCTGCCCGCAGGTGATCACGAACAAAACTACTAACTTCCCTAGTGGTAGCAAGAATCTGAGTATTTGATGCACCACTGGGACTGGCCTTAGCCAATTCTTCTTGAATAATAGTGCGGATCTGGTCAAGGTTCACACTGGAGCTAGTTGAGGGAAGATGTTTCATTGAGAAGGCCACTGTCTCCATGAAAGATTGAGTCAGACTACTAACTACCTACTGAACAAGTTCATCATGACTGTTCAGATATTCTTTTACTGACTTCTTAAAGGCCTCAAAATCTTCCACAAACTGTTTGACCACTTCGTTGATATACCGAATGTCAGTGTGCACTTGGGTTTGAGAACTTTTCAAAGCAGTCAATGAAGCGATTGACAATCTAAGAGTGACTACAGCTCTTTTCCAAATCTCAATCTGAGTGTGGCACACCTGAAGTTCGTCCACCATTTCTTTCATGGAACTGTATGCACTACATCCAATGGATAACTCAAGGGATTGCTCCATGATTTTAATCTATTCAACCATTCTATTCTTTATATCTGCCACTGATTCCTTTATTTCTTCTTTCAATTCGGCTTTTAAGGACTTAAGGTCATCCTTGGTTGCCACATTTTCAGCGATAGTGGGTAAGGTAACTGATTCCTTTTGGGGTTGGTCTTCCACATCCAAATCACCATAAGAAAGTCCAAGAATCATATATCTAGGATTTGATGTCCAACTATCAATGTCATATAACACTAATACTGAGCCAAGATTCTCACCCTCACTTGGAACATTCTCCTGAGATATCTCTTTCAACTGTTCTTCCTGAGGAAATTCTGAAATTTCCTCTACAATTGCAGCAGATTCAATAGCCATTTATTCAGAGTCATTAATGACTCTCTCATTAACAGGTGCTACTGCTATGTCTTCCTGATCAGGCGCTATCCTGGAAGTACTGACTATTAGAGGACTCAAACTAATCTCTTTTTCTACATTTTCCTCATCTTTTGCTTCACCATCAGCTTTCTTTTCTCTATGATCAGATTCAGTTGTGTCATCCTCCTCATATTTTTCCTTGAAAACATACAGGCATGCTTATTCTCCTTTTTCTGTAGTCTCTGTATCATTGTCCTTCAAGACAGTTTCTCTTTTTGGTAGTTCTTTTGGAGGGCAAGCTTCTCCATAAGAAATAACATGATTCACATGACTAGGGGGTAAGTCTGGGTCTCCTCCTTCCTCTACTGATGTCCCTTCCTCCTCAGCTTCATCATCACTGTAGACCGGTTCTGGCTCATCTGGTCCAAGACCAGGATCTCTCACATCCTTTGGTCTAGAAGGATGATCCACATGAGTGAACTTGTCATAAAAGTTTCCATCATCATTCACCCATGATTTCTGCCAAGGATTCCAGCTAACTTTCATGTATTTACAGATAGTTCTTGTAATACAGAAGTTATCCTTAACCACTACCAGCTAATCCTAAGGTCCAGCTATCTCCTTCAATTTTAGCATCATAGAAATTAGCTTTGAGAAAAACAAGGCATTTGATTTTGACTTCGGTCTAGTCATCTCTTCCATTTGAACCATAATCAATCTACATAGATTGATTCTCACACTGTGCTTTAGCAAATGTAATAGATATATGTCTTGGAATCTCAAAGTGGAAAATTCTACTCTTCTTGGACTAACAACAAGCTGAATAAACTTAAACAACAGCTTATCTTCTCCTACCATCTCTACAGCAATCACCTTTTTAGGGGTCCCATCCCCTGTGAGTTCCAGAAAAGCATATTCAATTTGAAACACATCACTGGTCGAATGTACAGACTTGGAATAATAAGTAAAATCGCCCTCATGAGGAACTCTCAGGTTCTCAGCCCATTCTCCTGAAGTAAAAGATACATCCTGACCATTTACCATAGAAAACATTCTGCATTATTCTTCAAACTTTTCAAAACGAACGAATTCATATAACGGTTTCACCAGTCCTAGATAATAAGGTCCGTTGTTGTTCGCAAATCATTTTATCCAACCTTGTTCTTGTAAAACCTTAAGAACTAACGATTTGATTTTCATCAGCCATTCTACACACACCTCTTTTTCAACAACAGTCTCTCTCCTTGAGAGATGCGGGTTTATTAGATTCCTTCGAGCTACACTTACACTTCCACTTCCACTGGCATTCAATACTTTCTGTCGTTTCGCTTGTGGCTCATCACTCCCATCAACGACTTGGGGTCTCTTGATGTGGGCCATTACGGATTGGAGGCTAGGGTTCTGAAGGTCGAGAGGTTTAGGTTTAGGTGAATTTGAGCAGACAGGTTCGCGTTGAGATTGATTGAGTCTAGTTTGAGTTTTAATATCATTTAGGATTCATAAATCACATAAATAATAAATAAAATAAACAACGGTTTGATGACTCGGCTTTACAGCATTTTAAAACAGCGCGAGATGTAACGGTAAAGTCTCTTAACAGTGAGGTCTTCTAATGGTGAGGTTTTCTAATGGTGAGGATTCTCTAACGGTGATGATTTTCAAATGGTGATGATTTTCTCTTAATGGTTTAAGGATAAGTTATCATTCCTAATTCGTGTCTAATGAAACTTAATCTTTCTGAACTTAAAGTCTTAGTGAAAATATCAGCTAATTGAAGTTCAGTGCCTATAAACTCAAATGTTATATCACCTCTTTGATAATGATCTCTTAAAAAGTTGTGTCTAACATCAATATGTTTAGTTCTAGAGTGAGACACAGGGTTCTTAGAGATATTAATCACACTAGTGTTGTCACAGTTGATTGAAACATGTTTAAAGTCAAATCCATAATCCAATAGTGTGTGTTTCATCCACAGAATCTGTGGACAGCAACTACCAGCAGCGATGTATTCTGCTTCAGCAGTAGACAATGCAACTGAGTTCTATTTCTTACTACACCATGATACTAGAGATTTTCCAAGTAAGTGACATGTTCCAGATGTGCTCTTCCTATCTAACATACAGCTAGCAAAATCAGCATCTGAATAACTTGTTAAGTCAAATGATTGTCCTTTTGGATAAAACAAACCTAAATTCATAGTAAACTTAAGATATTTAAAAATTCTTTTAACAGCCAGCAAGTGTGATTATTTAGGATTAGCTTCAAATCTAGCACACATACATACACTAAACATAATATCTGGTCGACTAGCAGTTATATAAAGTAAACTCCCAATCATACCTCTGTAATTAGTTTGGTCAACTGGTTTCCCATATTCATCAACATCCAATTTACAGGTGGTACTCATAGGTATATCACATTCTTTAAAACTATCCAAACCAAAACGTTTTAACCAATCATTAGTATATTTACATTGATTTATAATAATACCATAATTAGTTTGAAAAATTTGAAAACCAAGAAAATACTTAAGCTCTCCCATTAAGCTCATTTCAAATTTATTTTGAATAACCTTTAAAAAATCAGTACATAAAGAATTTTTCGAAGATACAAAAATAATATCATCAACATAGATTTGTACTATTAATACATCTTTTGAAATTCTTTTTATAAAAAGAGTGGGATCAGCAATTCCTTTTGAAAATCCTTTTGAAATAAGAAAGTTTGAAATCCTTTCATACCAAGCTCATGCAGCTTGTTTTAAACCATATAAAGCTTTTGAAAGTTTGAATACATGATTTAGAAAATGAGGTTTTGAAAAACCAGGTGGTTGTTCTACAAAAACATCTTCAACAATAAAACCATTTAAAAAAGCACTTTTCACATCCATTTGATATAACTTGAAATTCAGTTGTGATACATAAGAGAGTAAGATCCTAATAGCCTTTAATATAGCTAAAGGTGCAAAGGTTTCTTCATAGTCAATCCTTTCTACTTGATTGTAACCTTGTGCAACTAGCCTAGCTTTGTTTCTAATGATGTTTCCAGATTCATCAACTTTTTTCTAAACACCCATTTTGTGCCTATGCTAATAGTGTCCTTAGTTCTTTCTACTAATTTCCAGACTTTGTTTATTTCAAATTGATTTAGTTCTTCTTGCATAGATATTACCCAAAATTCATCAATGATAGCATCATTGGTATTTTTAGGTTCTAGCTGTGACAAGAAGGCTTGATGTTCAACCGGATTTCTAAGAGAAGCTCTAGTCTGTGTCCCTCTATCAAGATTTCCCACAACAACATCTAAAGGATGGTTCTTTAGAATCCTAGTTTGTCTTGAAAAGGTAGGACTCAAGATTTCAGGTTCATCTATAGGTTGAGGTTCAACAGAAGCAGGTTTTGGGAAATTTCTAGAACTGGATGTTTTTACTACAGGTCCACTATCTTTTATCATTAAGGTTCAAACCAGAGAGATCTTCTTCAAGATTTTCAAGAGAGGTCTTAGGTTCATGTGGATCAATTTCATCAAATTTTATGTGAACAGATTCTTCCACACATTTGGTTCTTTTATTGAAAACTCTATAGGCTTTACTGGAAGTTGAGTAACCTAGAAAAATTCCTTCATCACTCTTGGATGCAATATTGTCAATATTATCTTTAGTAATAAGAATAAAGACTTTGTAGCCAAAAACATTGAAGTAGTTATCCTTAGGTTTCCTATGGTTCCACAACTCATATGGGATCCTCTTAAGAACAGGTCTAATCAAGACTCTATTAATTACATAACAAGCTATACTTACAGCTTCAGCCCAAAAGTAAACGGGTAGGTCATACTCACTAAGCATAGTTCTAGCAATTTCTTGTAGGATTTTATTCCTCCATTCTACTACACCATTCTGTTGAGGTGTCCTAGGGGCAGATAAATTGCGACTATAGCCATTGTGTGAGCAGTAGGATTCAAACTCATGATTTTCAAACACAAGGCCATGATCACTTCTTAGAGTTTTAATCTTAAGTCCACTAAAGATTTCTACAGACTTGGAGTATTTTACAAAGCAAGAACATGCTTCACTTTTGGGAGATAATAAATATACCCAAGTATATCTTGAAAAGTCATCTACAAGAACATAGACATAGTGCCTCCCATTTAAACTAGAAACTCTAGAAGGTCCAAACAAATCCATGTGATCCATCTCGAGAGGTTGAGAAGTTGAAACTTCTTTATTTGATTTAAAAGAAACTTTATGTTGATTTCCCTTTTGACAGAGATTACAAACTTTATCTGCTGTAAATTCATGTTTGGGTAGGTCTCTAACTATGTTCTTCCTAGAATGTTTTTTAAGTGAATGCACATTACAGTGTCTTAATCTTCTGTGCCAAATCCAAGTCTATTTATGAAAATCATTTAAACAAGTAATATTTTTCTTAGCTAAATAATTTAAATCAACAGCATAAACATTTTCATTTCTCAAAGCAAAAAATACTAACACATTTTATAATTGAAAACATTGCAAGAATAATTTTCAAATTTAACCTAAAAACCATCATCACATTATTGAGAAATACTTAACAAATTCTATTTAAGTCCATCAACAAATAAAACATTAGAAATCAATACTGAGTCAGTGTTACCAATCTGGCCGAAGTCGATGATTTTTCCTTTTGAGTTATCACCAAAAGTGACAAAACATCCATCAACCCTGACTAAGCTTTTAAAGCATGAGAAGTCTCCTGACATATGTCTTGAACATCCACTGTCCAAGTACTAGGTCTTTTTACAGGATCTCTTTAAGCAGGTTTCCTTCAAAATAGATTTAAACAGGAAATGATTTTGGATCCCAGATTTTCTTGGGTCCAGACAGGTTAGCCAATAACACTTTAGGTACCCATATTTGTCTAATGGGTCTCATAAAATTTCTAGAATCAAAATATTTTTAAAGATAAACCTTATAAGATCCATAACTACGAATATAACTAGATGAAGCATATGAAGTTCCAGAGCTAGCTACATTCTATCCAGATTTAGGATTGAATCTAGTTTTTGCAATTTTCCTTTGTCCAGGTTGATATCCTATACTAGTAGTGTATCTAGGTGCTATTTTCTTACCTAGCAGTTGAGTAAGAGTATCTTTACCATTGGTAAACTTCTATAAATTCTTCTTGAGTTGCTTATTTGAAAATTTTAGTTCAGTATTCTCTTTATGCAACTAAGCATTCTTTTCTACTTCACTATCAAGACCAGATTTATGATTAATAGTTAAAGCATATTGTTTCTTTAAACCTTTGTATTTGTCTTTCATCTCATTAAAAGTTTCTTCTAACATATCACAATATTCAAATAGTTCAGATTTTGACATGTTTTCTAAGTCAGAATCACCTTCAGAATAATATGAATTTAAAGCAGGAGTTTCTAATGTTACCTCAGATGTGTTTGTCATAAAACACATGTTTTCCTTATTTCTGTGTTCAGTTTCAGAAACTTCAGATTCACTAGAACTATCCTCAGAAGCACTCCACGTAGCCTTCATGAAATTCTTATACTTGTTATCCTTGTATTCATACTTTTTCTTGTATTTCAGCTTTGGACAGTCTGCTTTAATGTGTCCTTTCCTTTTGCACTCCTAACAGACAACTTCATCTGATTTATCAGGATTCTTCCAATCCTTTATCCAATGTCCTTTGTTGTCATACTTACCTTTGTAGTTTGACTTTCTAAAAAACTTCTTCTTATTATAAAATTTCTTAAATCTTCTAGCAATATGATCCATCTCAGCATCACTGGCAGAATCACTCTCACTGTCTTCACAGCTTGAACTTTCATTGATATCCTAAAGCTTTTCCTTATCCTTATTCTTTGAAGTTGTAGTTTTGAAGGAAACAGATTTCCTTCTAGGTTCCTCATCTTCTTCTTTGTTTACTTTGAGTTCCTCTTCATACATCATCAGTTTTCCAGTTAGTTCTTTGACTGGAAGTTCTCCAATGTCACACGATTCTCTAATGGAGACAGAGGTTCCTCTCTATCATTCAGGTAGACATCTCAAAATTCTCATGATTTGTTCCTTTGCTGGAACATCCTTTCCCATAGAAGTAATTGTGTGGAAAATTTCCTTGAACCTAAGATACATGTCATAAATGTGTTCATCAGGCTTCATCTTAAAATTATCATACTTAATAGTATAGGTATTCAATCTCGTCTCCTTAACATTAGTTGTTCCTTCAAGAGAAACAGCTAAGGTATCCCAAATTTCATATGCAGTTTTAAAAGCTTAAATTCTATTAAATTCCTCATCTCCTAGAGCACAGTATAAAGCATTCATAGCTTTACAATTATTATTGTAGGTTGTATTATTAGCTTCATTCCATATAGATCTAACAGTAGTAGGTATTTTGTATTCAGATTCTATAGCAGTCCAAATATCAAAACCCACGCTCTCTAAATGAGTTTTCATCTTATGTTTCCATTGAGTATAATTGGTGCCATTAAATTTTTTTGGTATATTGGTAGAAACACCTTCAACTCTATTATCCATGATTGCTTTCTTAAAGCAAAGATTTTAAAGAGAAAAAAATTTAGAAATAACATAAATTTTAAGAACTTTAAAATACAACTAAAATCACAGTTGAAAAGAAGAGTACAAAATATTTTAAATATCCTCTGATACCAAATGTTTGTCGGAGTGGACACTCAAGAGGGGGTGGGGGGTGAATTGAGTTCCAATTAAAATTTCTGTTTTAAAACTTTGTCTTAAAACCCCACAAATAAAATACTAAATTAAATTGTAGTGAATTTATATCAAAGTAAAGGTTCTGTTGGGTTCTCAGGGGATTGATTATTTCCCAGTTAATCAAAACAGAAAAGGTTGATTAACATTTGAAACCAACATACTAATTTACAACTAATATAAACACTTGCGAATTTAATTATCAAAGTGACTTTAAAACAGTTTTGATTTTAAAGTAATTAGCAGCGGAATAAAAGAATAACTTTGAAAATAAATAAACACAGTAGATTTAACCAAGAGGTTCAGTCTCAAGATGAGACTTAGTCCTCTCAAAACTATATATAAAAGTGATCCACACAATGGATCGGGGATAAACAACAGTATACAACTATCCAGGTCCAAGACCTCTACCACTATTATTCGTGGGAAACAGAACAACAACAACCAGCTGTCCAGGTCACACACAACCTCTACCACTATTTCAGTGGGAAATAGAAAATGTAAGAGAGTTGAGTGAGGATTTAAAAATCCTCCAGTTAAAGAACAGGAGACAGTGTGTGTGTAAAATACAGCATATAACACACACTTCTCAATATGTAAAAGGATAAATCACAGAGCAAATATTTAGAGTTTAGAAATGGCTCTAGTGATTGTCATGCAGTTCTGGACTCCATTGATTGATCAGAATTTGATCTGAGTCCTCTTCTGGTTTTTTGTCTAGAAAATAGAGTATCGTCTGTTTCCTTGACTTCCAGGTGTAGAGACAGTGGATGAAGCTCTTGTGTTATGTTCTCGTTCTCAGCTCTTCCCTGGTATGCAGTAATGAGTTCTTCATGTATGTTCTGTCGTCTCTTTGCATTCACACTTGGTTGTTCTTCCAGCGCACCTCATGGTATCTGTATCTCTCTGTGTATTTGTCTATATGTCTCGCACACCCTTGCAGTAGCACATCCTTCTTTTATTTAAAGCACGAGCTCCGACAAAAGATGATTTACTTTTTGCAGGTACGAGGTACAGTTTCCTGACATCTAATAACACACATTAAATAAATGTCAGTGTATTAAAATATACCTTATATGACCATTAGTTATATTAAATAATGATAAAGAAATTAAAGCAGTGCCGGGTTCTATCTCTGGAACGGTAGCTCTTGATATCGGTAGACTTGTGTTACAGTAGGTGTCTGTGTCGGTAGACTTCATCTATAACAGTAGACTTTGTTTCGGTAGCTGCAACTATAGACTTGATCACATCAGTAGCGGTGGACTTGTAATGATAATTGTGGCTCTACCTTGTATCGGTAGCGGTATGTACCTATCGATAGATGTGGCTCTGCCTTGTAACGGTAGTGGTACGTCTCTATCAGTAGACTTTGCATAACGGTGGACTTCAGCATATCAGTAGCTGTCAACTTTGCTTTAGCGATAACTGTCGACTTCATTGTATCGATAGCTCTATCAGTAGACTTTGATACAGCGATAGACTTTGGGTATCGATTGGGTATCAGTAGCTATACCGGTAGCTATATCGGTAGCTCTCTATCAGTAGCTCCAACATATCAGTAGGCTTAACTGTATCAGTCGCTGTGAGCTGTAATGGTTGCTCTGCTCTGTATCGGTAGCTAGTTCGTAACGGTAGCTGAAAACTGTTTGAGCATTCACTTGGCGGAAAGAGTTAAGTCATATTAAACATATATCTGATAATTCAGAAGACTTAATTTAAGCATCATGAAAGCAACAACATATATTAAAGTATATTTGGAATGTATTAAGCATAATCAAGATATAATGAAAGAATGGTTGGGATTATCAAAACACAATACATCAACTTAATTCTAGAGGGTTCAACAGGTTCTATGTTGTTTGGAAGTATAGAACTCACTGTTCAATCAAAATAATGGAATAGAAGTTTAAAATAATGTGATTCCATATATTCATCCAATTTAGATGAATTACTATTCATAAGTAAGTATAATAACCCTGAGTCACGTAACTCCTGGATATTCACTACTCAATTAAAATGGAATACTATGCAAGAAATGACATACCAAAGGAACAAATTTTTTAATAGTATTGACGAACCAGAATCATACATGAGCCCCTTTTTTAATTGGTAATAAATAATAAAATACATAAAAAAGAATAAGGTATTCATTCCAAAAACTCATTCAAATATTTTTTCGTCAAATCTAGGGTAAGGGAAAAAATAAGGGTGCGATGAAATGATCAGTTAGGTTTACATGATATGGAATATATCAAGAATCCATAAAGAATAATAAATAAAGAAAGTTAAATAACTGAACATAAATTACATTTAATCATTAACATAACTATTATATTTTGATAAGACATAATCAATATGGTAACGTAAATAACTGAAAATACATTCTTCCTAATCAATAAACTATGAAATAAATGTTCTAATATAAAATATCTAAGTGAAAACATCTTGGATAAAAATATAACTAAATTTTCTTTGAATTAAATGTTTATTTTTGGATACCATGACTTTAGGATTCATGATACCTCTACTATGAGGTCCGTTCACATGGCTATTTTAAACTATGGGTAGAAACCCATAGGATTTAGCCAAAATAATTTTCTCCTAAGACCATTCAATGAATCTTCGGAAGATCAATAAATATTCCCCACTTATAACGACATTTAAAAACCATTTCCCATATAATTAAAACTCTATTTATTTCATGAATCAAAATGAATTATAATTAAATATCTCTATAGAGTAAACGATATAGATTTATAAATATTTTCCTGTTTAATTAAATAACAAAAAATGTGAAAAAATATTTTAAATTCTAATAATATTTGGTCAATAATAATATCCATCATACAAAAATATGTATATTTTATATAAATTTACTATCTAATAAAAAATGATCAGAGAAAACCATGATTTTCTTGAGAAACTAAACTCTCACAAAAGAAGTTTAGATTATAAAAAAAATTTGTACCTAATTATTATTACATAAAATATAAACCATTGCATAATAAATTTCAAAAAAATATTAATCATAATTAATATTTTTTTCATGTAAATTATAATTAATGTTTATGAAATACATGCTAAAAATTTGAATATGTTCATATTAACATATATAAATAAATGTAATGGAAATTGAGATGAAATCACCTACCTCACACTTTCCTTTGGTTGAAGGTGATTTAAATTCATTTATGATTTTTTAATCATTTTATTAATATATTACAGAACCATTTTAAGGTTTTTAATATCATCTGTTACCCTCTTCTAAGAGTTCACTGTCCATTTTTTTTATAATAGTTCATTATTTTCATTTTTTCTCTGTCAATTGACTTATTTTATCATTTTTGTTTTTTTGAAAAAGTTTGGGATCCTATAAAGAGGTTATAAATAAATAATTTAAATAGATATAATAATGTCATAAATATCATATTTACTATGTAGAAACATTATTATGACAATTCAAACTTTTTGTCAGGGAATCTTATCGCACCTCTTTGTGGAGATGGTAGGTTGTACATAAACATGAGCGACGATATCATTCCCTCAATTGGAGATTGTTAATGGAAGTTTATACTATATTAAATTTAATGAATTGATATCATGTAATATATATGACATATATGTATTTAATTTATCCTTTTTGAATTCCATTTAAATCATATGTATAAATGAATCACATCGCTTTACGAGGTGGTAGTTCGATGAACCCCTAAGCAACATTATCATATTATAAACAAAAAAATAAGTAGATATATGTGATATTATAATTTTAGAGGTATAACTATATCATTAATATATATATATATATAATAAACCCATAACTATATCCGACGATGAGATTGTTATATGACCAAACAAGTTAAATCTGTTCGCGGGGTGGTAGTCCGTTGTACACAAGATTGGGAAATTCATTTCCTATTTGATGGAACAGGATACTAGTATAGCTTATTATATTGAAATAATAAAATATTATTGTATTGGAGTTACATTTTTTTTATAATTTCACAATCGAATAATTTTTTATGGTGTTGAAAAATGGTCTAAAATAGAAAATTATCGTTTAAGAATGGTACCTCATCCTAGGGTGACCTGTTGAGTTTTGCACCAAAAGCATTCTCAGGATATATTTATAAAAAAAGGTCTTTAGGGTTCTATGATGGTACTAATTATGTTATTTTGGTAGGGAATATCTATACCAAATGGTCTAGTATGTGTGAATAGGTATGGTAGGGGTGGCCATTTATAACTGGGGGCACAAACACACATGGTAATTTTGAAAAGAATCAATTAAAAAAATAATTTTTATCACTCATAATGCCTTTAAAATGGGAAATTATTTACCCTTAGAGGATTCAACGTAGTAATATGTCTTTAAATTGGTTTTTTATTTGTTGGCAGGTATTTTTAACCCTAATAATTTATGTTTAACCCCCTATTAATTAGTTTTTACCTTATCCAAAATATACAACTTTTAACGCTTTTACTATTCAAAATGGTATGAAATTTATTTTATCATATTAGATTATATAAATTATTAATATTGAAAAAAATTCCACTATTTTTCAGAACTCAATGAATATATTTAGAATAATCTAATTTTATATTATACCTATAAATGTGAGCAGAAAAGGTCTCCAAAGAGAAATTTTACTGATGTATTGGAGGTCTTAATATCAAAATACAACATAAAACCGATTACAATATCAACCATTACTTTTATTTTAATATTTTTAAATAATTATTCTTTAAAAAAATTAAATTTTATTTAACTTTTTAAATAATTTAAATGAAATGGACATTTTCAATAAAAATCAATATTTTTCGATGTCCATAAAAATGAAACATATTTTAAAAATTTTAGTCATTTACTCCAAGATAATTTTGAAATGATAATTATTTAAAAATATTTTGTTTTATAAATATAAATTTTATAAAGTTGGTAGAAATTAATTTTATATTTTGAGACAAAAACACCACTGAACCTCCTTTTAGAAGAAAATATAGTTTCTCAAAAATGTTTTCATTATTTAGTTTAATTGATTAATAATTTATTTATAATTAATAGATAACCACAATTTTCATGTTTTAGATTGTCTTATTAATACTATCATTCTTAACATATATGTTATAATAGATATTTTTAAATAATATTTCAATATAGCATCATATTTCATTTAAACTAAACATATTTTTCATCACATCCCATTAAAGGATTTAATTAATTTAACATTAAATAAATCATAATGTATTAGGGTGTTAAATTATTCCCTCAAATAAAAAATTAATCTTATTAATGTAATGGATACCACCTTCAAAACAGATGATGATAGATTTTCTTAATGATATCCTCTAGTTCCCATATTGTTTCAACAATTTTTTCATTTATCCAAAGTAACATTACTAGTCGAGTCATCCAATTCAACAATTACTACTCTATAGTATCAAGAATATTGATGGATTGTTAAACTAAAGATATATGAAGTTCCAGTCATATTTTTTCATTGGTGAACACTTGTATTGGTTGTAGAATGTAATTCCATAACAATGATATATGGAACACACTATATAATTTTGAGAGACTTAGTAGAATTGAAAAATGGTAAACAATAGATAAAATTATTTCAAGGATTTGAATGGGTCTGATGTACCTGGAGAATATATTAACATTCCAAATGAACCTTATGAAACAATTCTATTGATATACTCTAAAAAAACATGATATCCCACATTGAATTTAAAATCATTCATTCAATTATAATCAAAACTATTTATCCAACATTAATATTGATTAATATGATCATGAATAGTATTTACAGTTATTTTTGTCTCATAAACATGTTTTGGGGCTACATGTTTCCTTTCACTAACATCAACCAATAAATATGGAGTACAAAATCATATTCCATAAAATACATCCCATAGTTCCAATTGAATTCTTGAATGGAAACTATTATTATAGGAAAACTATATGAAAGGTAAATAATGATCCCACATACCATGACTGTCATGTGAGAATGAAATATGAATTTATTACATTATTTTAAAATTATTTTTATGATCTGCAACAATTTGAGGATGGTAGGAAGTGCTCAAATGAAGCGCATTATCAAGAGATTTCTAGAGACTCTTCCAATACTTTTCATGTAAAATGGGGATCACAACCAATCATGATCAAAATATGATAAAAAAAAGTATTAAAAAAACATTAATATGTGGAATGTCATGTATATAATGATCTTAATAACCTCTTACATAGAGGAAATATTTATAGTTTTTTGGATATTAGTAATAACTTATATTCCATCACTCATTCTTATAGTCTTTGGTGGTCCTATGGCATAGTTTATTATTATTTCATCCCATTTACACTTAGGAATATGAATGTGTTGCATATACCCTAAAGTATATTGTCTCAGACCTTTTACATTTTATCAATCCAAAAATATAAACACATATTTCCTAATTTACCACTTCAGGTTATCCCATCCAAAATGGTGGCTCATATCCACATAAATCCTAGGGCAACCTTGGTGTATATAGAAATACGAGCTATGAGAAACATCAAAACATTCATTATTTAGATCATGTATATGTGAAACTGATAATCTCTTTCCAAATTTCATAGCACCATACTCCCAAACATAGTATGCTCGTTTACTATCATTTCCCTGTTTTATTTTCTTCCCAATTTTCTTATCACTATATTGATTACTTGTTCTCATTTTGAAGAAATATGTTATTGAAATCATTTTAAAAAGGTGTGATGTATCTCCTACGTAAATAATTCTCATATTTATCTTTACTATATCCATGATCATAGGATACTTATCAATCATCATTTGGTTCGTTGCTTCATTATCATTCCTACTCTATGAATTGCCTACATTATTTTCATTACTTCGGTAGTATTGAATCACACAATAATAATATTAGAGTAGCTCGATCCATTAACATTGTATCACATTATTATGTTTTTCTAAATATATATATTTCAAGCTTCTATGATCCACGTATATATTGTATTGTTCACTATAGATTGCATATACCAACATCTTCAATAAAAATATCACATCTACCAACTAAATATCATGGATTGGATAGGTTGGTTCAAAAGTCATTAATTTCTGTGATGAAAATTCCATAAATTCATCATTTCTCATTAGGAAAAAACAATGTAACTTATGAAATGTATCACTAAATATCACAAACCCATAAATTTCATATAGAAGCATAAAAATCAGGTTAATAAGAAATCTCTTCTTAAGTCCATCAAAACATTCATCATATTCCCCTTTCCCAATGACCAGAACAACTTTAAACTGCTAAAAATATGACATTTAAAAACCTAGTAATATGATTTTAATTTCACTAAAAATCACTAACTTCAAAAGTGAGGTTAAAATAAAATATTGATCAGCGCTAGAAATAAGTGTTGATAAAGGGCCCCTTTATCAGTGCTTTTTAATAGAAATAATAAAGGGTTCTTTTAACTATGGTTTTCTATAGTTTTGGTAAAATTGAAGAATTTTTTTATATTAATTTTTAGTAATTTTGACCACCTTTCTCAGTACTCCAACCATCTAGCAAACACCCATCCCCTACCTCAGTTCTCTTTACAACATCATTAGTGGTAGACTGATGCTCACCCTCCCACACATAGTTCCCCTTTATCACTAAAATGTAAATTTGTTAATTGAATTATATTTGATATTTGGTTGTGTCCAAAAGGACCCTTAGAAAAAATGTTACGGATTTTCGATTTTCAAGTCATGTTTTCATCTTATCATAGATATTTCATTAATTCATTTAATTCAAATTTGTTCCATATTTTTATTAAATGATTTTAGTCAATATAAATTGGGAAATTTTTAAATAATATGATTTTTAAATATTTTACAATCTATTTGTTTATAAAATATCAAATATATTAAGAGAAAATTTTTATTTATCTTTTAATAAATCATATTTTATAAAATAATTTATATGTATATCAATATAAATAAAAAACAAATATCTTTTTACTGAAATATAATTTTCTAATGAAATATACCCTTTATCATCACCAATAAATTTTTTAACATAATGCCCCTCCCCCCATATCAATGTTTTTTTCTAACACTGATAAAGGCCACATTTATCTATGATATTTTTGTAAAGATGATAATGTTCCTCAGGATCATTGTTTTTTATTAGAGATGATAATGGTACCCCCTTTACCAACTCATTTTTACTATTACTGATTAATGCTCCCATGTATCATCTCTTTTTATGTGCTAATAAGGGGTGTCCTTTATCATCATTCATTTTTTGTTTAAAGACCCCCTCTATCAATTATTTTAATTGTAATTGATAATGTGGGACTTTATCAGGATTTTTATCTTAAAATGAAAATTCTTAATGCTCTAAAAAATGATTTCTCGTAGTATTACATGTAATCTTGGCTAATGGGTATCTAATCAGGATAATATCTAAAAATAATTATCAATAGTAACCTTCCAAAATGAAGACACTATGTACCTAAGTTATGATATTTGGTGTAGTCCATTGTCTGTATAACTTTTTATTCACCGTAATGACCATTAAATTTCAAGGAAATTTTTTTCATAAATTATTTGGAATTTTATGAGTTCGTAGTTTTTGATAGCCCCTGATTCCGAGGCCCGGTGTGCCCTGATTCAATTTCTGAAGTTTTGTTCAGGTACGTTAAGTAAACGTACATGCAGGTTTTTCTATCATTTGAACCGGTGCTCAGAATTGAAATCTGAGGACACTAATGAACTCCCAGCACTGGTATTCTCTTAAGGATACCTTTACCATAGTTTCATTTGGTCGAGAGTGGATGTTAATTTTGGGGATTCTTAATAATTTAAATAAAATAACGTGTGGAATAATTTTATTTAGTTGGTGGTTTATATCCCCAAAGGGAAGTTATAGGTGGGGACCACTACCACATAACCTCCTATGGGAGGATAATATGTGATGGGACCCACACGTGCATATAACCCTTCAACTCCCCTTTAACTCCTTGAAACACCCATTTAACTTTTGAAATTCCACATTATGGTGAAGCCTCTCCACCTCCCTTCCCTTAATTATGCCAACACAATTAAGTAATTACATAATTAATTAATTTGTGGTGTGATGTATTCTTTTGAATTCATTTTTATTGCATGGAATCATAAATAGATGAGGGAACCTATTATTTTATTGTCTTGGAAAATATTCTATTTGGAGGCTTTGGGAGAATTAAAAAGAAGTTTTCTTCTGATGAAGAAAGGGAAGAACATCCTCCTCTCGACGAAGAATGCTCCACATCTCTGAAGTATGTGAGGCCACATCTCCTCTACTTCTTCAACTGGTGCAATGAAAGGAGGCGCCCTCGCCCATGAAGTACACCGAAGGCGTCGTCTCGACAAGACATTTGGAGCTCTACTTCCTCCAACGTTGACGGAATGATGCCCGTCTTCTGTGACACCTTTCTTTCGTGACTCGTCAATGTAAAACTCCATTTACATGGTATGGGGTTGTTTTGAGTTGTTTATATTTCCAAAATTCGTTGTTCTAATTGCAGAATGTGAAGTTCCAATTGTTATCGTCACAATGAGGAGGGTTCAGGCCGCACAAACAAGGCCCGAACCTCCCCCATATTTGTTGATCATGATAACGATGGAGGCGGAGCCAATAGGGAGCGGTGCCATCCCACCATACCGGAGAAGAACCATGGATGATGAAAAAATGTGGTGTTATCGTGCCACATTATGGAACTGAAAGCCGCGGCCAGGTCGGGCCGTAGTGGTGGTGGACCGGCGGCGTCGCGCTGGCTGTGTGGAGGAAAACTAAGGTCCGCATCTACGGGCCACACGGCCGGAGAATAATGGGTCGGGCTCATGTTGGCCGGGCTGGAAGAACCGGACGGCTACGGGAGGATGGTCTAGAAGAGAGCGACGCTCGGAGGCGCTGTGCGGCAGAGGAGCCGCGACCCGCAACCTCGGGACACTCGCCTGGCGAACCGGCCTGCCGCTTGCCGAGTGCACAGGTGGGCCGTGCCCCACCAGGCCGGGCCGATCCCCAATCAAGGTCGGACATAAAAAACCATGTCGGGCTGACCCCCAGCCGAGTCGGACCCGTAGATTCAGGTCGGGCCGACTCGCAAGCCCACTAGGCTTGATGGGCCGGACCCGACATCGCCTAAATGTGAATATCTCCAAGACTGTGCATCAGAATGACGTGACATCTGCCACGCTAGGACCCTCGCGATGAGGCAGTCCTTTTGAAATACTCTAAGTGATTTTAGGATAGCTTTTGAAAATGGACGGGTTTGGAACGAGCGTAAATCCAACCGGGCCCCTGGAATAGAAAAGCTAATTACACTTAGACCGGGAGTCTGATTGACGTGTTGTCTATTGCATTGGGTTACTTATGATGAGATGGAACTACGAGACACATCAACTCATGACTTTTTTGATGTATTAATACTTGACTTGAGCAGAGAACCCTCCTGGAATCGAGCGTTCTGTGTGCGAGAACACTAGAGCTGGCTGCGACGACTTCTGTACCGGAATCTTATGTGGGTTCCACAAAGAAGACTATTGTACTAGAATCCTCCGTGGGTTGGATGATGACGAATACTATAACAGAATCCTATGTGGGTTCGATAGTTCATACTTCTATTCCTATATACTGTGTGGGCCCAACAGAATAGTCATGTATCCTGTGTGGGTCTAACAGCTCAGATGAATTATAGCTAGTCATGTGCCCTTTTTGGGTCCGACTACATAGATGAGATAGCTGGTTATGTATCATGTGTGGGTCCGACAGCGAAGCTGGTCCTATATCATATGTGGGTCTGACAGCTTAGATGATCCAGTTGCTAAATCTGATCATTTACATCTATCTACTATTTTGGCATACCTGTGTGAGCTGAGTCATGTTTTTCAACCATTATTATCGTGGTGATTGACTTTACTTTCTTTGGAGAATTGGTTTGTACTTGGGATCGAGAGTTGGAGCCGGACTATGATTAGTAACATAGGTATATGTATGGGCATATACCTATGTAGGTTTGGTTGATACTTTATGATTGTAACATTCTTCTTTTATTTATCCTTAGCGGATATTGTGAGACCTTACAGCTCTATGGGTCCCTACTAAGTACCGTTATACTCACCCCTTCACGGGCTCTGCTCGTACCTCACTATGTTTGATGCATATGACGGACATCACTGACAGAGGCTAAGAGCGCTATGACTGGAAGGTACCCGGAAGTGGACCTTGCGACGAGTCGGCACACAGAGGATACTGACGGATGTGAGTGCTGAGGTGTCCATCTGTACCTACCCCTCAGGTAGGAACCCCGGAGGATGATCAAGTAGTTTCTCTTTAATTTCAGTTGTTTGTCCCTTTTTTACATGTACATTTTGTTCAGTTGGGTTTGCATACTGGCCCATTTACTTTACAGTTAACTCTTTGGTATTCAGTTTTACTTAGTGATTACTTCCTTTTGCGTACTATGTTGTGTTTGTTTACTTTTATAAAGGCATTGACTTCCCAGCTTAGGGATTTATGTCTTTGGTGCTAGTCGTCAGCCCTTGGCATATGAAAGGCGGGCGTGGGGTAGTCACGACACGGGCCCCGAGGACGGGTAGTGACAAATTGGTAATAGAGGTGGTCAGTTCTACTGCAGAACTTAGACTCTGATATTTTTAACTACAATAGTGTTAATTGTTTTTTGTGTGGTTATCAGTTTAGGTAAACCAGTGTTTGTGTGGAAGCCAACGTATCCAAACACTAGGACTCTGTCTTTTGATCTCCAACTCAGTGCATGAAAACACTGATTGCGTGTATTCTTTCATTGAAATGGTTTCATTGTGATTACATTGTGTCATCTCACCAGGTATACTATTTTGACCGTGGGGCCCCTGTTTCTTTTTTGGATGGCCCCACGAAGGCAGCCACCTAGGGTTCTGACTTACAAATAAGATGGTAGTCCAGCGAGCGATGATGCTTTTGTTTAGGGCTCCATCACAGCGGAGGTACGAGGAGTACCACTACCCACAGGACCACCGATACCACCAGCTCCAGCAGCAGAGAGTGCACGATGCTTGAGTGCACTACAAGAGTTCCAATTCCAGAGGCCGCCTAGGTTATGGGGAGAGATGGACCCACTAGAAGCTAAGGATTGGCTGGAGGATGTCGTGAGAGTTTTCATATTGGTAGGGCCACCAGCTGACCTTATAGTGATCCCTGACATGAGTCTCCGGTATGCTACAGCAGGTAGATGGTGGAGCCTGATGCTCCATGTGCATGATGATGCATCACTACTCTGGGAAGACATTGAGAGCTTGTTCCAGGTGGAGTTTGTTCCAACCACCCTTCGTGCAGTGCAGATTCAGGAGTTATTACATCGGCAGCAGGGCAGCATGACAGTAGCTCACTACTCAGTGAGGGTTACTGACCTCTCACGCTATTCCATAGATATGGTGTGAGATCCATTCTTTAGGGGCCAGACCATCAAGTAGAGACTAAATCATGAGATCAGGGCTTTGATGATTCCCCTCAGCTTTTCGATGCAGGCAGGGGTACTTGAGAGAGCCCTTATAGAGGAGAGATTTCTCACTGAGCTGTCACCAGTAGTGAGACCCACCAAAGGGCAACATGTAATAGAGTCTTTTGCAGCTGGAAGTTGATAGATGTCGTAGAGGTCCCAGCAGAGCAGGCCATCAGGTGGGCGATCTAAGGATACAGGTTCGGTTGTGCGGGGTACATGAGACAGAGTCAGCTATATGAGGAGAATGCGGCGGGCATGGACGACGTTTCAGGGCTCTACCACCACCACCACCACAAGGAGGTCCACCCTAACCACAGGGAGCAGCCGGACCGAGGTGGGCTCAACTCCAGGCAGTCAAGCCCTACGAAAACGGCACACCTGAGATGATTCGAGGTACTATCTGTGTCTACTCCACCCTTTCTGCAGTACTCAAAGACACAGGTTTGAGTCATTCTTTTATTCCTGCTGCCCTTGGTCGGAGCTCGAAGATTGCAACGGAGCTGTTGGCTCGATACTTGCAGCACTGGATGGACCTACACAGATGAGTGGGTAGCTGATCACATATTAGATGGCTAGTCTCATCCCCGGAGCAGTTGATGTGCGGAGTCCGAGTTTTCATATTGTGGTGGATCAGTATGGGAATGTTTTTCCTGATGACATTCCAGGATAACCTCCTCTCCGAGAGGTAGACTTCTCTATTGACATGTACCCCTGGACGACACTGATATCTACTCTAGCATATTGGGTGGCTCCTGCTGAGCTTTGTGAGCTACGGGTACAGCTGGAGGACTTGCAGGGGAATGGATTCATCTGACCCAATGTTTCACCCTGGGAATCCCCGATTTTTTTTCACTAAAAAGGCGGATGGTAGTTTTCAACTTTGTGTCGACTATCATCGCCTGAATCAGGTGACCTTAAAGAAGAATCACCCACTCCTAAGGATTTAAGACCACTTTGATCATCTCAAGGGAGAACGATGGTTCTCGAAGATAAATCTCAGGTCAGGATATCACCAGCTCAGATTTCGAGACGAGGATGTGTAGAAGACAGATTTCAAGGGTTGGTATGACCACTACGAGTTCTTGGTTATGCCATTAGGCATAACCAACGCACCCGAAGTGTTAATGAGTCTCATGAAAAGGATCATCCAGCCTTATCTCGATCCATTTTTTATAGTCTTCATCGAGGACATATTGATTTACTCGACTACTGAGGAGGAGAACATCTACCATTTGCGGGTAGTACTGGATACCCTCCGAGAGCACCAACTATATGGTAAACTCTTAAAGTGTCAGTTCTGGATTCGAGAGGTTCAATTTCTAGGACACATCATCTCAGAGGATGGAGTTACAATGGATCCAGTGAATATCGAGGTAGTACTTTCTTGTGAGCCACCCTGGAGTGTGATGGAGGTGCGGAGTTTTCTAGGACTAGCTGGGTACTATCGGAGATTTGTGCCAGACTTCTCCAGGGTTACAGCACCACTTTCAGCATTGACATATAAGGGGAAACCCTTCGTGTGGTCAGAGAGATGCTAGCAGAGGTTTCTGGAGTTGAGGCCGAGGTTGACCTGTGCGCCCATCTTGAGGCTGCTGGAGGGGGGCATTGGGTATGTAGTTTACTGCGACACATCAGGGACTAGACTCGGGTGTGTCCTGATGCAGGAGCGAGAAGTGATCATGTATGGTTCACAAGAGCTGATAAAACACTAGAAGAACTACGCTACCTAGGACATAGAGTTAGCAGCAGTGTTCTTCTCCTTCAATATGGGGCGACACTATCTAATGGGCGAGCGTTTTACAATCTACTTTGACAACCAGAGTATTAGGTATATGTTCTCATAGATGGATTTCAACCTGAGACAGCGACGATGGCTTTAGTTCCTCTAGGACTATGATTTCAAGATAGTATATAATCCTCAGAAGTGGAACATTGTAGTAGATGATCTTAGCAGGAGACCAGGCATTCAGATACTAGGAGAGGTGATAGAGAAGCTGACCACATTGGAGATATCATTTGGGGATAGAAATGGATCAGCCTTTCTGCAGTCTCTCACAATCACTCCTCTACTTCTTCAGCAAGTCAGAGAGGAGCATCTTGGGGATGTTGACGTGAGTCACGACGTGCTCAGATATCCTCAGGCTAGGTAGCTGAGGGATTTTCTGAAGGTGGGTAAAAAGACATACTCTTCAGTAGACGGACTATGGTACCAGTTTCACTACATGAGGAGGTGTTGAGGGGGTTACACTCTTCCCCTCTAGTGGTACATCCAGAAGTGGCGAAGATGTATCAGGGACACAGACGATAACACTATTGGCTATGTATGATGAAAGCAGTAGCAGAGATTGTCTTTTGATGCCTCACTTGTTAGCAAATGAAGACGGAGCACCAGGTTCTAGTAGGCTTGGTTCAACAATTTGAGGTTCCAGAGTGGAAGTTGGATGGGATATCCATGGATTTAGTGACAGGACTTCCACGTACATCCAGAGCACACAAATCTATCTGGGTGATCGTAGACCTAATCACCATGTCGGCCCACTTCCTACCGATCAGTGAGCAGCGCTCAGTAGATAAATGGGGCACCTCTACACAAAAGAGATTATACTGCTTCATTGTGTTCCATCGACTATTGTCTCCGATCGAGATGCTCGTTTCACTTCCAGGCTGTGGAAGGGGTTACATGAGGCTTTTGGGATGCAGCCTTGCTTCAGCACCGGCTTTCATCCTCAGACGGATGGTCAGACTGAGAGGACCATTCAGACATTGGAGGACATGATCCGTGCATGTGTCCTAGACTTTGGTCGCAGCTGGGAGGATCACTTACCCTTGGTGGAGTTTTCATACAATAACAGCAACCACTCCACCATTCGGATGGCCTATTAAGAGGCACTGTACGAACAACCTTGCAGATCACCTCTATGATGGACTGACACAGGGGAGTCAGCACATGTAGGACTAGAGATGGTGCAGGCTATGATAGAGAAGGTACAGATCAACCAGGAGTGGATGAAGACTACACAGAGTAGACAGAAGTCCTATGCTGATAGAAGACTGAGACCACTAAAGTTCGAGGATGGCGACCACATATTCATATGGGTCTCACCTCAATGCGGACTAGGGATGTTTTGCCTAGGAGGCAAGTTATCACCAAATTTTATTAGGCAGTTCCAGTTCCTCAGCTGAGTAGGTGAGGTGGCATACTGCCAGGCCCTTCCACCTTAGTTGCACCGGGGGCACGATGTATTCCACGTAACTCAGCTGATATGATACATGCATGACCCGTCCCACATCATCGACCCCAGAGAGCTGGACATCGATGATGGGGAGACTTTCATGGAGGTTCCAGAAGAGATAGAGGATCGACAGGAGTAGGTCCTATGTGGATGGTCTATTCCTTTGGTGTGTGTTCACTGGAAGCACGGGAACCTCCAGGAGAGCACATGGGATTGGGAGGCTCATATGCGTGTCCAGTACCCCCATTTTTTTCCTAGTGTGTGTTGTATCTTTTCGAGGATGTAAATCCCTGAGGAGGGGGTAGTGTAAAGACACGGAAATTTCAAGGATAATATTTTCCTAAATTATTTGAAATTTTTGATTTCGTAGTTTCTGACTGCACCTGATTCTGAGGCCTGGTGTGCCCAAAATCAATTTCCGATTTTTTCTTCGAGTACATTTAGTAAAACTACTTGTGGGTTTTTCTATCTTTTGAACCAGTGCACAGATTTGAAATTCGGTATCACCGATGAGATCGCAGTGCTAATATTCTCTAATGGAGATCTTTACCGCAGTTGCATTTGGTCGAGGGTGGAAGTTAATTTTGGAGATTCTTAATAATAGAAATAAAATAATGTGTGGCATAATTTTATTTAGTTGGTGGTTTTTATATCCAAATGGATATTATAGGTGGGGACAACTCCATCATAACCTCCCATGGGAGGATAATATATGTTGGGTCCCACACGTGCATCTATCACTTCATCCCCCCTTTAACTCTTTGAAACCCCCTTTTTACTTTTGAACTCCCACATTATGGTAGAGCCTCTCCACCTCCCTCCCCTTAATTGTGCCAACACAATTAATTAATTCCATAATTAATTGATTTTTTGTGTGATGAATTATTTTTAATTGATTTGAATTTCATGGAATCATTAAAAGATTAGGGAGCCTATTATTTTATTGGCTAGGAATATATTCTATTGGTAGGATTTTGGGGAATTGAAAAAAAGTTTTCTTCCCATTGAGAACGCGAAGAATATCCTCCTCTCGATGAAGAATGCTCCACGTCTCCGGAGGACATGAAGCAACATCTCCTCCACTTCTTCAACCAGAGCAACAAAAGGAGGATCCTCGCCCACAAAGTACTCCGAAGGCATCGTCTCGACACGATGTTTTGAGCTCTACTTCCTCCGATGTTGACGGAACGACGCTCGTCTTCCGAGATTCCCATCTTCCGAGACTTTTTAACGTACAACTCCCTTTATGAGGTAGGGGTTGTTTTGAGCTGTTTATATTTCTGAACATCATCATTCTAATTGCGGAATGTGAGATTCCAGCTGTTATCATCACAACGATGAGGGTCCAGGCTGCACGAACATGGCCCGAACCTCCCTCATATTGGTTTATCTTGATAACGACAGAGGCAGAGCCTATAGGGCGTGGTGTCATCGCACCTCGCCAGAGAATAACCGCAGCTGATGAAAAGATGTGGCGCCATCACGCCACGTTATGGATACGAAGGCCACGACCAGGCTGGGCCGTGGCGGTGGTGGACCAGTGCTGTCACGCTGGCCAGGTGGAGGAAAACCATGGCCCATATCCTCGAGCTGCTCGGCCGGAGAACATCTGGCCGGGCTGGAAGAACAGGCTGGTCGTGCTGGAAGATTGTGGCACATGCAGGCGCTGCGCGGCTGAGGATCTACGGCACGCAACTATGGGCTGCAAGCCGGGCGAACCGGCCGATTGGGCTGAAGAACTGCAGCTCCGCTTTGCACCATGTGGGAGGAACTGTAGCCCACTGTTCGGGTTGCTCGCTCTGGACAGAACCGGTGGGCTTTGGCCGGCTGGGTTGGGAGAGACGGTGCCGCAGGGCACCGCCGGGCGAACCGGACCGGCCCGCTATGCGGGCTGGGTCCCCAGGTAGGTTGTTCTCCAACCGGATAGGCCGACCCCCAGCTGGGTTGGACCCACCAAACCGGGCCGGGCCAACCCCCATCCAGGTCGGACCCCTCGAGTCGGGTCGGGCCAACCCGCCTGCCCACTGGGCTTGACAGACCGGGCCCAACATCACCTAAATGCGAATATCTCCAAGACCGCGCATCTGAACGATGCACTGTCTTTGGCACTAGAACCCTCACGACGAGGCCTTCCTTTTGAGATACTCTATGTGATTTTAGGAAATGTTTGGAAAATTTTCGGGTTTGGAATGATTGTAAATCCAACCGGGCCCCTGGAACGGAAATGCTAATAACTCTTAGATTGGGCGTCCGATTGACGCAACATATATCGCGTTGTGATCCTTATGATGAGATAGAACTACGAGATACATCAAATCCGGACATCGTTGATGTATTTATACTTGAATAGAGGAGAGGACCCTCTGGGAATCGAGCATGCTGTGTGCAGGAACCCTAGAGCTCACAGCGATGGCTTCTGTACCGGAATCCTATGTGGCTTCGACAGTGACGACTAATATACTAGAATTATACATGGGTTCGATGACAATTACTACAATACTGGAATCCTATGTGGGTCCGACATCTCATATGAATTATAACTACTCCTATATCCTGTGTGGGTCCGATAGATTAGAAGAGATAGCTGGTCATGTATCCTGTGTGGGTCCAACATCATAGCTGGTCTTGTATCCTGGGTGGGTCCAACAGCTTAGATGATCTAGTGGCTACATATCATCGTCTATATCTATCTACTATTACCTGTGTCAGCTGACTCATGTCTTTGAACCATTATCATCGTGGTGACTGACTTTACTTCCTTTGTGGGATGGGTTTGTACTTGGTCTCAAGAGTCGGAGCCGGACTGAGATGGGTTACTTTGGTATATGTATGGGCATATACCTATGTAGGGTTTGTTGATACTTCGTGATTGTAACTTTCTTGTTTTGTTTATCCTTAGTGGATATTGTGAGACTTTGCGGGTCTCGGGGTCCCTACTGAGTATCGTTATACTAACCCCTGCACGGGTTATGGCCGCACCTCGTTCTGTTGGATACAGACGATGGACATCACTAACAGAGGCCGAGAGAGACACAACTAGACGGTACCCGGTGGTTGACATTGTGATGAGTTGGCACACAGAGGAGACTGACGAACGTGAGTGGTGAGGGTGCCATCTGTACTTACCCTTCAGGTAGGAACCCCAGAGGACGATCCAGGATCTACTCTTTACTTTCTGCTATTTTTCCCTTTTTACTTGTACTATTTTTCAGTTTGGTTTCCTTACGGGCCCATTTACTTTTCAGTTCACTCTTCGGTATTCAGTTTTACTTAGTGATTACTTCATGTTGCGTACTCTGTTGTGCCTTTTTACTTTTATAAAGGCAATGTCTTCCCTCCTATGATATTTATGCCTTTGGTTCTAGTCACCTGCCCCTAGAATATGGATGGCGGGCATGGGGTAGTCATGACACGGGCCTCGAGGACAGGTCATGACATTCAATTTATTTACAATTATTATACTCCTAAAGATATTATTTCTATGAAAAGAAACTTCTTGAATATAGATATGACACTTACTATATTTTATTATATAACACATTCCTTTCATGAGTCTTAATAATGATCTTCAATTGATACTCATTGTTTTAATTGATTTTATAATAAAGAATTATAAGATCAATGTATACCATAAAAAAATCATGAATATATTCCTAGACTACTCTTTTCATTATATATATAAATATTGAGGTCTTATTAGTCATTCCAAATGTAATTACTATAAACTAAACATTTCCATATATAATTTGAAAATATATCTTTATGTTGTCCTACTTATTTACTAACAGTTGATGATACCCAGAACATACATAAATATTTTAAAACTATTTGTCAATGTGAATTTGACTTAATAATTCAACAATTCAAGGGAAATTATAATTTATATTTACCTTAATAGAAATGATTTCCCAATAATCAGTGCATATCTTCATTGATCCATCATTCTTCTTAATGGAGATAATAGGGGGTCTAGATAATGAAACACTTGGGGGAATAAATTCCATATTACATAAATCTCTTAGTTTTATATTTATCTCTGTTATTTTCTTATTGTCCTTTCTATAGGAAGTATTTGATATTTCTATTGAACAATGATTTGAGTCAATGGAAAACACAACATGATGCTCTGGGGGTTTTCTACATAATTCCTCAGGACATTCATCATTGTATTCAGGTACAGTAGGTACATCCTCAAATTGAATATTAACTTCTCCATCTGAAGATTGTGTCTTCCATACTTCCCAAATAATTTAATTTATTAGAGATACTAGTGTAGGATGTAGAAATGTCTCATATGGTGATGTATCTTATCTAATGATAATGAATTATACATTTTCATAATGTGTAACAATTTAAATTTTGTTAGTAAAATTTTTTGCATCATGATTTGAAATCCTATCTATCATAAGGATTATATGAAATTAAACCTTATGTATGATAATAAGGTTGGTATATAAGGATTCTTTATGGATCATAATGGATACTTACTAACATTCATTTTTTTCATTGATATTTCCACTTGGAGTTTTGACCGAAAATTCCTTCATTAATGTTCTAAGGAAATAACAAATGTTTTACGAAAACAAAGAAATTATAAAATTTATCAAGGATCCTTAATTAAATAAGTAATTATTAAAATTTGATGATAGATTGAAAGAATATACAACCAATTCTTTGGGAAATTCTACCTCGGTAGCATTGATCTCATAATCATAGCCTTCTTCCCTTCACCAATTCTATTGTAGATTCGATCAATTCATGGGTAAATCATTTTTCTATTTACCCATATCCATATAGATGAAACTATTAATAGTAAAATAATATTTCTTCCTTTTGAGTTATTTATCCTTATGAACCTTATCTACACTCATACAACTACCTCACATTCCCTTCAAGAGTATTACATGATTTTTCTTTCCTTAGTTTCCACAAGATGTGTTCTTTTTTTAGCCATTCCCATTTTCTATCTTCTTAAACAACCTCTTCTTTTCTTGATTTCCCTTTAAAAAATAGGATCTAGAAAAATATTTCATTTTAGGAGGTATATGATATGATTTCTTCATATGATGGAAATGTTAGAGAGACCACGTACCATAGATTTCTTAGCGTAATCCTTTCAATGAAATCGGTTATCTTTTACTCTGTGTTACATATAGAATCCATAGTATATACTGATAGCCTAACGATTTTTGCCTCAATATTAGAAACAATTTCTTCTTCATTTTTCTTTAAGATGATAATCATTATTATAATTTCATCTATATTTTTATGGGGTAAAAGTTTTTTTGAAAAATTCCTCTTTTTAATAATTCAATTCCATGGGATTTATTTTTGATTCCTCCCTAGTATTCCGGATCAAAGACTATCATTGATCAACATGAAATTTGAGATGATACACTATAAGTGTAAATTTTTACACATTGTTTCATCATAATGCAACCAATGTGTTCTCAATAGTCTTAATATATTACCCACATAAGATTGGATGAGTATTATAATCAAATAATGGGGGGATTCTATGACATAAATCAATACAAAAAAGGATAATAACAGAATGGAATAGTAGGTTACACCATATGGGAATGTTTTCTTTTATAACCTAATTTTGCTAATATAATATGTTTATGATCTACTCAGTTCAAATACCAGTAATATTTACTTACTCTGTTTGGAATCTCAAAATTGTCCCTCAGTATTGATACCCTTTTTCCCTTCCATGATCCAATTCTAAATAGTGAAATAGACAGGATTAAATCCTAAAATCATAAATTTTATGTCATAATTTATAATTCTAAACAAATTTTAACATGTAACATAAATTTTAAAATATTGGTAATATTAACCTCAAAATCATAAACATGGTTTCTTTGGGGATATCATTATTTTAAAATTCTTCATAATAGTCTGTAAAGAAAATGTGAATTATAACAAAAAAATACTTTGAGGGTTTGAATGATGGTGCACAGTAACAATCATTATCATGCACCAATATATAATCTGGTCAAGTCCAATGAACCCTTTTTTGAGTTATTAACACTTGGTATATATTTCTTATAACTACATCCACATATAATATATTGATAGGGAAGCATTTATAGGTAAAAACCACAAAGTATCTTCCTTAACCTAATTTTAGAATGTTCTTATATACCGATCCTCAAATTATATCATAGGATTAAGTTACCTAATATGAGTATTCTTTAATCTAGTTATCATGGTTTCTAAAAAACATTCATTTATAATATTGTAATGGTCCCAAACCTAGAAACCTAGAGTCGGTTTTTACATGATCACATTGGCATAATATACAAACTATCACATCCCTAAGAAATGAATTGTTTATTAGTATTTATGAACTGAATAAATACATGATAACCATTTTAAAAATGGAATAAAAAAATAATTAATACATAAAAAATAGAATGCTTCTCATCATTGAAACTCAATCAGGTAATTCTCATTGGGAAAAGAAAAATAATAACGGTGACCTCAAATGATCAGTAAGGGTTATATAAAAAAATATTTTATAAATAAGTAAGGCTTAATCAATATGAAGATGTAAATAATTGCATACAAATTCAATTTAATAAATAATATGACAATCATAATTGGATAAGTCAAAATAATTATGAAAAGGTACATAAATGAAATCATAATCCACCAAATAAAAAAAACTAAGATTTTAATCTACTAAGAGATAATATTAATGTGAAAATATAATGTATATTAATAATAACTAAATTTTCAAAGAATTAAATGATGAATTGTTGGAATTATTGATCCTAGCCATCTTGATTCTTCTACCATCAAGACCTATCATAGGAAAAATATAAAACTATGTATAAAACCACATTTGATTTGGGAAAATAATATTCCCATAAGACCTGTTAATTCATCAAAATTGTATCTATAACTTTAGACCAATATTATAAATAGGTATAAATTGTTAATTATATGTAAAATAAACAATTTAAACCATGTTCCAATATTACATATCATAAAATATCTATATTGAGTAAGGATACAAATTTATTAGTATTTTCTAAGTCAATAAAATAACATTCAAATTATAGAGAAAATGTAAAAAAGGAATACAGTTTTGGAAATTATAATAATAATAATCATACATGAATATGTATTTTTAATAGAAATATTGTTTCAAATGCAAAATTATTAGAAGAAATATATTGTTTCAAGGTAATGTAAAGAATCACAAAATAATGTGAGATTGTATAATAATGTTTTACCTCGTGGGTTACATCTAAATATTAATACATGATGAATAAATAATAAATGAAAAATTAACCAAGATTTATAAAAACAATACATTTTAAATACATCATAGTGGTGGTATACACACCACATAAAATTTAATATCATCATATAATAAAATATATCTCAATAAAATTGAAATTGAGAAGAAATCTCTTACCTCAAACTTATATATGGTAGAACATGATTTGAATTCCAATACAATGGTTTTAATCATGCTATTATTGTATAAAAAACTATATATAGAATTGGAATTTCATATATTATCCTATTATTAAATGTTACCAACCATATGTTGAAAATATTTCATTATTTTCAATGTTTCAGGTATTAATTTCCTTGTTTAATCATGCCATTTTTATCATGAAAGAATAGTTTATTTCATATATTATATAAATGAATCCACCCAAGAATTATAATAATTTCATAAATTGTATATTTACTCAGAATATATATCACTATTACAATTATTTAAAGTAATTCAAGTAATATTAATTTCATCACTTTGTTAAGACGGTAGGTCGTACATATATACGAGCAACGATATCATTCCCCTAACTATTGAAATGGTAATAAAGTGTATGATAAATTATTTTTAATAATGGTTTATCATTTAATATAAATTCACTAAATTTTTTATTATTAAATTTCATTTAATGCAGATGTGAAAAATGAATCGCTTCATTTTGTGAGGCAATAGTTTGCCATAAAGACGAGTGACATTATCATATTTTAAACTAAATAAAAATTAAGAATCTATTTGAGATATTATAATTCCATAAGTATAATTATATCATATATAATATCTATGTATATTTAAGCCATCATTATATCTTTCCATGAGAGGATTTGATGGAATAAAATTTACATTGGTTCTTATAAAGGTAGTTTGGCATACATATAATTGACGATTTCATTTCCCATTTCAGGGAAGATGATATGGATATAGTTTATGATATAAACATAATAAAATACCTACATTTGGGAGATTATGGTGTCATAAAACTATCATTATTTAAAATTATTTTAAGGATCTGGAAGAATAAATAAAATAGAAATGATCAATTAAGAGCATTGCCTCTTATTTGGAAGACCTCTTTCGGTTTTCACCAAAATCATTCTTATCACAAACTTATGTTCAAAACAAGTGAAATAAGATGTTATAATGGGATTAAAAAAGTGTTTTTGGTAGTTATATTTTTATCAAAATGCATATGGAGGGGTGAATATTGGATGAGCTGTGGTCTCGTTTATTATGTGGGGAGAAGATAAATATAGTAATTATCAAAAAATCAGTTAAACCCGCATTTATTTCATTCTATAATACTCTAAAATGGAACATTAATAAACCTTATAGTTTAAAAATATATATAATTCTATAAAATGGGGGTTTAATTGGTTTTTAGCTCATTTTAACTACATTCTTTTTAGTTTAACCCTTGGTAAATCATTTTTTACCATAGGAGAAATAATTAATTTTTACTATTGTTATATTCATAATGGTTAAAAATAACATGAAAATTTTGTATAATATAAATAATTCTAATTCAAAATATTAAATCATGTTTTCAAAAATCAAAACATAGTTTTGGTGGATTTGAATATAAAATTATACCTACATAAGAAACAAAAAATCGGCTATATGAAGAGAAACATTTCATAAGTATTGGAGGGTTTAACATCAAAATTTAATATTAAATTGATTCCACTTCACTAATTTTTTTATAATATAATTATAATAAATTTTCATTGAAACTATTCTTTAATGTAATTTAATTTTTTAATTAATTTAAACATATATAGAGGTCTCAATAAAAATCATTATTTTTAACTATTTATCCAAAAATAAAACATTTCAAAAAAATACATAACATTTACCCTATAATAATCTTTATTTGATGAATTCAAAAACTATATTCATTTTATAAAATATATTTCCAATGTGTGGTAAAACATAATATTATATAATTTGTGCAAAGTGTAACCGAACCGCCTTTTATAAAAATACAATTTTTCTAAAAATATTTTTTTAGGTCGAAGAATTCTTATTTTATTTCTAATAAACATGTATCCCTAATATAGATAATTTATTTCATACTATTCATTCCTTCGAAAATAAATTATATTTTATATTGGTCATTTCAAAATAATATTTTAATGGAGTATCATGTTTTGTTCAATCGACATGTTTTGTGCATCACAAGATATCAAAGAGTTTTAATTTATTTAAAAGGAAATTGATCATAAAGCCTCAGAGTATAATGGTAAGTGGGACACATAAATGGACCACTAAAAAACTGATAGTAAATGACATATATTAAATTAATTAATCAAATAAATTATATATTTTCAATTTTTTGGATAATGTCGATTGAATTTTATTCGAAATAAATTTATATGTGGATTATGTATAAATTTGATACCATGAAGATATATTTTTAAATTTTTTTTATTGAATTTAAGGAATGCTAAAATATTTACGGTGGTAGAAATATGAATAAATGGATTAAATTTTCTCAAATTATATTTTTTTAGTTTCAAATATATGTGATAAAATATTCATAATTTATAAAATGCTTAAAAATTTAATATATGTGATGAAGTAAAATAAATTATTCTTATAAATCGAAATGGATATATGTTTTATAATAGAGGAAAAATATATATTTATGTGTAATTTTTATCAATCAATAAAGAATAAACCCATTTTGATGAATTTTCAATGTTATTATTGTAAATATAATTTTTGAGAGAGATAATATGAATAAAGTATATGATCTAACAAATCCTTCCTTCTTTGAGTGTGTCTTAGTTCCTTAATCAAAGGGATATTGTGAATACTTTTTGTTATCCATGCAAGGAAATGCAAATTAACTAAATATGATCAATGATCTATAGTGTTTTTGAAAATCATATTGAGAGGGCCTCACTTGGTTT
Organism: Viscum album; assembly: GCA_963277665.1. Taxonomy (NCBI): domain Eukaryota; kingdom Viridiplantae; phylum Streptophyta; class Magnoliopsida; order Santalales; family Viscaceae; genus Viscum; species Viscum album. The sequence goes on along the minus strand of OY728155.1, from coordinate 75,889,953 downwards.
CTTTAGTCTACAAGGACCTACATTTGAGCTGAGAATACATGGATCATGTCATTCCACTGATGAATAATTTCATTTTTTTTAAATTCAATCACATGTTATCATTTCCCTTAATTTAGTATTTCTATATTGAATGTTGTGACTTTGGTCTGATTTCACATATTTTTTTTAATTTACCTATAATTTTGTTTCCATGGTAATCTTAGATTCATCAATTTTGACCAAATGATAAATTGATAAATTAGAGCCACCCATACCATGAACACAATCATAGGATGAAGAATATAAAGTCATGATAAGGACACAAATCATTTTGTCTCTCCTAGTATAAGGACCCACCCTTCAAAAAAACATAATCTTGAATTAAATGAATAATTCATATTGAGGATCATTTCAAGTTTAGATGTTTTGAAAATTATTCCATAAATATTACATTAAATATCAAAAATTACAATGTAGAAACTTCTAATCAGTTTACATTTCTGTCTTAAAATAAAAACAGTTGAAAAAAATGTTCATGTCTAGTTCCATGTTTTAGAACACAAGACTTTTCCTTGATCCCATCTGTGGCCATATTCATCTTTAAGTCCTGTGAAAAACATTTCAAAACATGGAATGAGCATAAAATTCTTAGTAAGGGTTATAAAAAAAGAAAGAAAACATTAGTTCATCCATACATACATTACATAAGCTCTTTAACATTCCTCATGAAAATCATAAGATTTATTAATAACACATAGTAATCACACATAATAAAGGTAACTTGTGGCATCCCTAACATACATTTGTCGTAGTTTTCATAGCCACATATGGAGTTTCATTTTGAAGTCGCATCACAACATGTTCCATAAATCACTTAGGGTAAACATTCTCCATTACCTTTATCACATTACCCAATGCATTCGATAGCTATCTCGGGCTCACCTAACCTAGGTTTATCACCGAACACCCTTATGCATAAACAAAACCCAAGAACCATAACATAATCATAACACATAAAACAAACTTAAAAGAAAAAGATAAAATTTCCACACTGAAATCACAATATATCATTTAAATATATTGAAATAATTAATCCTTTATCAAAACTATTTCTAATACCAAAATTCGTATTAGATTATATGGTATTTTTTTTAAAAACATCAAGTCATGTTAAGGAATCCATAGATCAAATAATACTTGAGACGGCAGAAAAGGACATTGTCACCACTTACGATAAAAATAAACATTCAATTTTTTTCGTCTAGTAAAACGAATCGTAGAAAAATATTCCCTTTGAATGAAATGAAAATTTAAACGAGTTTATATGCCTTATAAAATTAAGTTGTGTATAAAACAAAATATTTCTTAATGAAAGGAGATGGTGATGAAGTCCCTTACCTCTTGTCTAAATTGACTCATTCATTCTTTAATCTCCTGAATAATAAACTAATTTTAATTTATACTTTCTTAAGAACCTTTTTCACGTTTATTATTCCTTTTATATCACTTATAACCATGTTATAAACATTATGTAATCATTTAAGTTAATAATGAGGGTTTGGTCAATATTTGGTACTTGAGTCAAAAACGAACTTCTTATAATTATAAGTTGTTCATGTGTTAAAAATTTCATTATCTACAGAATTATATTCATGATTTAAATATCATATATATCATATATATAGAGTATATATATTTATTTATAACAGTACATAACATTTCGAGATAAGAAATGAAATGCACCGATCATGGAGGTGGTAAGCCATACGTACGCATGACCACTACTTTACTTTTTTTTCGTATTTAATGGAATGAAAAATTTATGATACATAAGTATATAATAATTCTAGTATAATATCAAATACAATATCAGTAATGCTGTGCTTTATGCATTCAACGTATGGCTTGAACGAGTCATATCGCCATGAGGGGGCGATTGTCCACACTTCCTCAAATGAAATTATCAGGTTTACCCATTATGGAAACCATAAAGTTTTGATAGAAATCAAAAATAAAAATGTATAGAGACAATATAAATATAATATATATCATATATATAAATATAGTTCCATCTTAATGTCAACTATAAGAGGTGGTAGGAGAAACTTGAGCAATCATCGTTTCGGGAGGCAGTAGTTCGCCATCCAGAGAAACAGTTTGATATCTACCCATTAGACTGATGCGTGTGTAAGTGAAGTTATAATACATATAATAACAACAACCTAGTATATTTAGGATACTGGTTGTTTTATTAAAGAAAGTAATAAAATGAGTTTAGGGGGTTGGAGAATTAAAATAAAAGGAAATAACTTAAGAGAAGATGTTACCTTTAAATCGGGTAACTCTCTTTGGTTTGAATCAAAAGGATTTATTGAAGTTCTTTTTTTCTACATAAAGGATTCTAGAAGGAAGAGTGGGATTATGAGAGCTTATTTCATCAATGTTTTGGCGATTCCAGGGGCTTGAGTGATGTGAGTAATGGGATAGAGGTGATAGCTTTTTATAAGGGGGAGGAGGGGATCTTTAGGAATGTTTGAAAATATTATTTTATTATATAATGCTCCTTAGTTTCTAAAGATCCAAAATATACCAAAGTCAAAATTATACGACTCTTGTTAGAAATAAAAACATCCTACAAGAATTGGATAGGGTTTGAATATTGTTTCAATTTTTATAATCTTATTTTTATAAGTGATTTATTAATTAGGTAAACACTGCATCCTTATTGTGTCATAAATAATTGTATTTATATGATGTCTAAAAATTATAAAAAATAATATCATGATGTAGGAAATATATTTAGATTTCAAATGAATATTTATAGTGAAAGATATAATTTATATAATCCCATGTAAAATTTGATTTAAGAAAAGATATATGTTTTTTTCTTTTTTGTCTTTACATTATATTAATTAATATAAAGTGTCATTATCACTCTCAAGTGGATTAAAGGGGTCCCAAAATCTCCCCATAGATTCCCATGGTCGGAAATGTATCAAAAAATTGGATTATGACTCATGTTAGGCTAATTTAATATTATTATAATATTTTTTACCTTGAATTATCCTTTTTACCTTTACCCACGGTAAATAAAAGTCAAAAGTTACTATTCACCAATAATTATTTTCAACTTATTGAACCACATTTTACATAGTAATAAAAACCTTGTAGGTCGGATTTTCAAAATTCAATTCACAGAATCAGAAAATTTTCATTTAAATTACGATGTTGGGATTTTAACAACTACTTAATATTTTCAATATTCAAAAAAAATGTTGTTTTCATAAAAGAAAAATTAATCCTAAGATATATATGATAATCTGAATTCAAAAATGATGTCTATTTTAAGAAATTAAAATCTTATAAGTTTCATTATTTAATTTGAAATTAATTCCCACTGTCAAAACAAAAAATGTGTTTTCAAGAAATAATAAATATCAAAAGTTTCACACTTGTTTATGTCCAAATTAAATGTGAAATTACATCCAATGACCAAAATTGAATTAATTGTTAAAAATATAATATAATTATTCTTTAAAAAAAATTAAAGAGGAAATCGATCCATATAAATAAATTATATTAAAGGATAGTTTTGAATTCAAATACATAATTTTTCACTATTCATAAGAAATGAATTTTATCTGAAAAATACCAAAAATTTACCAATGGTAAATTTTGATGTCCTGATTCTAAAGAAGAATTTTATTTTGTCAAATATAACATATAAATGTAATATAAATTAGATTTAATGTGTGTTACCCATCAATATGCGGTAAATCAACCTTTTAAAGAATATTTGAGAATTTCTGGTTAAAATTGTATTCATTCACATTTCAAGCCTCTATCATTTATATGAAAAACGAATAAACAATTAACAAACATGTATAATAATAGTTTAGTTAGTTATTTACATTCCCTATAATACAATGGCTATGAATTAACTACTATTTAAAATAATATTATATTATTATATTTAAGAAAAACTCAATTATGCGTGCAACGTACGATTTCAATGAAACCTATTGTTGTGAATCAGGTACGCCATCAGACATCACATCCCATTCAAATTAAAAATAAATATTTAATTCACCAACATTAATAAATATGAAAATGTATTATTCTTTATTTACTTGGGATGTCACATCCTTCCCCTCTTATGAAAATTGTGTCCTCACAATTTTATTCAGTAATCAAATAAGTGGGGGTATTTACCCCTCATAGAATTTTCAGATTCCCATGTCACCTCTTCAACCATAAGGTTTCTTCCACAAAACATTTACCTAATTAATTACCTTATTCTATAACTATGGCTCTCTTCGATCAAGAATAAGGACTGGTTGTTCCTTATAAGAACCCAGACCTTATTTTCAGGTATGTTATTCCTTTTTGTAGAGTTTTTTTTATAAAAGTGGAGTTTCTGGAATTTTTTGAAGTACACGCCGTGTAATTTATAAGTACATTCCTAGTGTTGTCCATGTCATGACCATTCACACGGCCATGTAGGGGTGATATGGAGGCCACCTAAAGCGGAGTAAGGAAACAGTAAGTACACGCTATGTACTCCAAATGTACACGTCATGTACATTAATTTTTTCATTAAATGCATTGGGGTCATGTCTAAACCCTAGAACATTCTTCTTCTATATCTTCATCGAATGAGAGTGTCCCATGTGGCTTTGAATCTCCTCTAATCCCCCGATCCTCCGTCTTTTCTTCGAATCGACCATCGTTGATTGCGTTGGAACCACAGTGGTAAGCTCTTCCTTGTCTTAGAGTTTTGTTTTCCAATTCCTCATTTTCTCAATTTATCATGGGTTGATCATTTTCGAAATTTTCTTAGATCTATTACATTCCAAGGAGAATCAAGCTTCGATGTTCAAGTATATAAACCTCCTAACATCAAGGTAGGTAGTTTGTGCCTTTCTGTAGAAAGTTTTTGAGTATTTTGTGCAAATTCCACCAATACCTATGAACGGGGTATTGCGGGTTTCTTGTTTTTCCCTTTTTGTTTTCCTAATTTTCTAATATGCCTAAGTAGAGGATACTGGTTATGAATAAGGGAATCTTACTATGCTTTGGATTATTTTTCCCAGGAATTCTTCTACCTGTTTGTGATCGTTTGGTCTAGTTTTGCCTGTTAGGAAATTACCGGTTCCATGCCATGTTGGTAGGATGGTGTGACTGTTCTTCCATGCTGAGATGCTGTAGAATGATAGAAAATTATTTTTTGAGGTTACTTTTGCCGTTACACAATGCGATGTTTGTTGACATTACACAGGGCTGTGGAAACCTAGTATAATAGACCATATGGAGAATGGATGCAAGGGCTTCTCCAGAGATTCATTATAATACGATGTGAGACCAAAGGGGGAATTGAAGTTGAGTGATTCCGTAGAGTTTCTGCAGTTCCTCGACGTGGGCCATAGGGGGAATGAGATGTTGAGTGCTTCCCCAGAGAGCCTTTAGTATGATACAATACTATAGGGGGGAATTGATGGTGAGTGATTTCCTAGAGAGTCTATTTTTGTAGCTGAACCTAAGGGGTGAGACTATGTGTGTGTCCCAGTGGGTTTCTAGTACTTGTAGGTTGAAACTTAGGGGTTCGGCAATGATAACTACCCAGAGGGTTAAATATTTCTTCTACTTGTTTGAGTGACTCCTTAGTTGTTCATAAATTACATGCTAGAAACTGTTGATTGTTTGTTTTTTAGTACTTCTCTATTTACTGTAATCTGTACTTTTTCATACCATATTTTAACTAACTGTTACACGCAGTTCTTTGGGTGGCTACCTATTGGGATTTAGTCTCACACCCTATTTGGGACATGCTTTTGGGCACATGCAGACTATATTGTTGTAGGTATAGATAAGGGAAAGCACCCATTGACTTTTGGTACTTGACTTTCTATGGAGCTGCAGAGCATGGGACCAACCTATGGTTTGCGATGCTGAGGAGTTTATAGGCTTTATTTTTCACTTTGATTTATTATCGTTGAATTCCAGCATTGTGGCTTGTTTGGCTATTTTCCAAAGTATATATGTACCATGCATCATTTATATATATAATTTCTCCATTTGTTTCCTCTATCAGTCTTCCATTGTTATTGTAGTTTGGTATTTACTGCTTATGCCTTTGTTGTTATTTGTTTTCTCTACCACTTTGTAATTTGTCAATGAGGGCATAGTTTCCCCAATATCACACCCAAGGTGCTCGCTACTAGTCAGCAGCGTCTACTGTTTGGGGAAATAGGCTTGAGGCCATGTGACCAACCAAGTATGGGGCCCCTTTAGGAGGCTTCTAGATCTAGGGCATTACACAGTGGTATCATAGGATTGATTTCTATTGACTTACTGTTTGGAGCCTTTAGCTAGGGAATGGATGGAATAGGTACTTGGTAATGAGCTGTGCTCGGGAGTAGCTAACCCGTGTACATGGAAAAGCCATACGACCTCATTTATTGCAATTTTATTTGGTTTTCAAATTTTATAATTGATTTGATTTCACCGTTGGGTGACTCACATGCATTGTGTTGTTACCGTTGTTGTTTTTGCGGTTCTATTTCTGTCGCAACCCGATGAGATGAGGGTATGTCAGCTCATGCATCATATAGGAACTTGTTAGAAATCACATGTCATGCATTATTTTCATGCCATCTATGATGCATTAGCGATTATATGTTGTTGTGATAGATGTTGTGTAGATTATTCATGCTGTTGTGATAGATTCATTGATAGAATCCATGCTGTTTGATAGGAAATTTTTTTATATATTACATTGCTTATATGGATAAAAAACATTGTCTCTTGAGGTGTTATGGTCCCTCATGGACTGGAATTTGGTGAATCATCGGCTTCATTACCTTGTTTGTAACTTGTATAAGATTCCCTACTTTGATTTCCGGGGAGTACGGGCCCTCACAGATTTGAATTTGGCAACTAAGAGCTTGTTTTTATGTGTTTCTCGGCTCTGGTGCAGTTCTGAGGCTACTGTCTGGCAAACCATAGAGTACAAGGCATGTACATTAGGAATACGTGTCGTGTAGTCTGTAGCCGTGTCACTCACTGTGTGGGAAGGGACACTGGGTTGTGAAAAATCTTGTAGGATCACACTGTGTACTAGTTTAGCACACCGTGTAGTACGAAATAGGTACCCCAGCCGTGTCACGAACAACACGAGTCAAGTTATCTATTCACATACACGTCGTGTCTGAATTTTACACACTGTGTAGTATGACCTGGGTACCTGGCCGTGTCACGAAAAACACAGGTCGAGGAATTCCTTTAATGGAACGTTGTGTTCTAGTGGAACATGCCGTGTATAGTTAACTATGGAGTCGGCCATGTAACTAACAACATGGGTCGGTGTTACCTTTCTCGTACATGCTGTGTCCATCTGGTACATGCTATGTAGTGGCAGTCATGTGCCAGACCGTGTCCCTAACAACACGGGCTAGGTAAGGCATGTCTAGTATACGTCGTGTCTGCCTTGATCACGCCATGCAGTTTTGTATTAGAAGAGTTGTGTGGATATACCGTGTATAAGGACTCGTGCAGGGAAGATGATTCTAGTACATGCCGTGTGTTAAGACAACATGCCATGTTTTTTGGGTGTTACATGCCCATGTGAATTACTTAAGGGAACATGTCGTGTAGGGAAAGAACACACAGTGTAGTCCTGTTTTACATAACTTGAATGCATTTTTTCATGTTCCTTCTTTTGCCATCAGTTTTTCAGTCCTTGTTAATCCTGAATCAAAGGTGTGCTTTGACCATTTAGAGCTATGACACTGAGACGTCCTCTTATTGTATGAAAACTACTAGATGGTGACCTTACATCGAATATGGCTGACCCGGGACCATCTGCAGATCCTCATGCTATGCCAGCCTGGCCCCTGTAGTTATACCATTTGCAGGCACCAATGACTAGTTTAGGGAATATTTTCTAAGGATGATGCAGACCTTCGCTGGATGGCCACCTCATTCCTCGACTATGGCAGACCTAACGCAGGTTTTCCAGAGGCATCATCCCCCCCACCGTCTTAGGGGAAGGAGGGCCTTAGGCTCTAGAGTCATTGCTAGAGGCCATGATGTAAATGTTCGAGCATCTGGAGACGCCTGTAGAAAGGTGGGCCAAGCTCACTACCTACATGCTATGAGACTCCACAATGAGGTGGTGGGATGTGATCACGCTGGTAGGACATCAGCAAGTTATGGCGTGGCAGGAGTTTTAGCGCATCTTTTATGACTACTTCAATTCAGAGCCCCTGAGGGATGACCGAGACTGGGTGTTCATGAGCCTGGAGCAGGTTACTATTTCTGTCATGGAGTATTCCTCTCGTTTCACCGAGCTTCAGTGCTTCACAATCCTCCAGATTTGAGTTGGTTTGTTCGTGACAATGAAGTTTGAGGACTGTCTCAAATGGGAGATCCGCTCACTGGTGAATATCTTATTGCCGACTTTCATCTCTTCCGTCGTCAACCTGGCACTGATTACAGAGCACAATCTGAGAGATTCTGGAGCTGAGAGCCAAGGCGGTTCCACTTCCAGAGTTAGTTCATCACCAACTGACAACAGTAAGCACCGTAGGGAGTCTACGCACACCGAACCGATTATGCGAGACACATCATCAGGTATCCAAGAGGTGTGCTACCAGTGTGGAAGGGTAGGGAACATGAGGCCGCAATGCCCGAGGGACCCAGTGGAGTTCTGATCTTGCGGGGAGATGGGTAAACTTCAGCGCTTCTGTCTGGTTTTCTCACCAGTAGCTGCTGACAGAGGTTCTTCCATGACTCCTCGTTTAGGAGCAACACCACCAGTTTCTCACCAGTTTGGGAATAGGAGTTCTTCCGGCCATTTAGCCTAATGTGGAGGCCGAGGCCAGGGTGGTTAGTCACTGGTCTTCCAGCGACAGCAGGGTGGATCAGCTCAGAGCATCCATGAAGGGTCACAGAGCCATGTAGTAGGCCATACTTTTGCGATGGAGAAGACCCAACAAGAGCAGAATCCCAAACCTTCCACTATTCGAGGTACGATCTTACTAGCTTCAATTTCGTCTTCTGCTCTTTTCAATACATGGTCTTCCCATAGCTTTATCTCTATTGCTGTTGTGGAGATCCTTGGGCTCTGAATCTTTTCTTTTGCCGACATGTTGACTCTAGATGCACCGTTGGGGACTAGGACGGCTATTGTACGTCAGTGTAGGGAGTTCCTTCATGAGTTTGTGGGGTGTCATTTTCTATGGGATCTCTATGTCCTAGAGATGACTGACTATGATGTCATTGTATGAATGGACTATCTAGTTCCTTACCAGACAGTCGTCGACGGTTACTGTAGATACCCAAATCTTGACGTACATGGAGATTACATTACTTTTGCGGAATACTTAATACATAACAAAAATCGACACACAAGGACCGTAATATTTTAGTGTCTTTGGAAACATGGAATATAAACTTCTAATCATGTCGAAATATCTTCAACATCTCCCTTAACGACCCTCCCCTTTTTGTTTCCTTACCTAAAACCGTTATTTTAATCCTGGGGGAAAAGAAACATAAAAAGGGTGAGCTCAAACGCTCAGTAAGGGTAGGCATGTAGAAAATAAAATAAACCATTTACATTTGAACTTAAAAACATGAACATAATATTTAAACATCAAAATCTTGAGCAATGACATAAAACATGGCAGTACGTAAGGCATAGATCATAATGGATCATCAATCAGGATAAAATATAATAGGAATAAAGCATGTAATTGTGGAATCCATTAAGCACATGTAGTTATTTCCATAGTATCCAAGACATTACTGCCATTACCATCATAGTGGACAAAGTCCCTTTCTGAATCGAGTTCACTCCTCGTTTCAGTCTTGTAACACTGAACCGGATTAACTTACCGTTCCAGCCATGTCTATCTCATGAGATATAAATCATTACCCAATGCATTGGAGGGAGATATAGGTCCCACCCATCTTGTAATGAAATCATTCTTACTTGGGCCACAACATAAACTTAAAACATTAATCATAACCCAAAGAATAAAATGGGTTTCATAAACATCATATCATTATCACATAATACATATAAAATAAATGGAAATTTCATCATAAGAAAAGTGAAAGCATGTAAATCATAGAGATATTATACTTGAAACATACACATATGAAATAATTTCATCTTAGATGAAAAATAGTTTTGAAACAACCCTTGAAATGAATTCTTGAGGAAAATATCTTTTCATCTTCAAAGTCATTTTATTTTCACAAAATGCCATTCAATTATAAAAGGAAAAGATTTTGTTGAAAATAATCATAAAATATTGTAGAGGAAGCTTCATGAAAATGAGGTGTTATGAAACCCTAAAAATCCATTCAGTCTGTATAAGTAAAAAAATAACAATTTCCTCGTACATTTGTCAGAAAAGTCAAAAAGTACCTCGTGTGGTAAACAAAAGAAAGATTCATTCCATACGATGTGGTAAAAGTATGAAAATGGTAAAAATGACTTAAACATACATGGATGTAAAGTAAACATTTTATGAAAAAATTTTGAGAGCATATGGACATGGATAATAAACATAACCCCCATTAAATACTTACGAGTAAACAATCTCGGATAAGAATGAAATTAGAACAATTATCCCTTACCTTAGGTCTGATATGCTTCTTATGGATCCGAACCTCCTGTATAATGATTTAAATAATCTCATTGACTTATTACAGAATCATATTCATTGTTATGATATCATATATGGTTCACTTATGACTTTATATTACCCATTCTTTTGTAAATTAATGTTAAAGTATCGTTTTGGGTAAAATCATTTCAATAGTCGTTCGTATTTTAACATGTAATTATTCATATGATTACGTAGATCATGCTTACTTACATCCAGAATGTAAAAATGATTTATATATAACATATATTCAGAATATACATATGTATAATAGATCGATAAATGGAAAGAAATACACCGTTCATGGAGAGGGTAGGCCGTACGTACGCATGAACGCTGTTTTCGTTTCCTAATTGAATTGAATGGAATTAATTAGATGACATACATATATATATATAAATCCAGTATCATTATTAAGTCATATATTTCATGATTACTTATTATATATACTTTATAATCATTCATGAATGGTTAATCATTGAGAGTGAATCTCATCGCGTCGTGGAGACGGTAGTCCGTCCGTACGCACGAGCGATGATATCATTCCCATGATCATGGAATTATATTGAAGTGTATGTATAATATTTAAGAATCAATATCACTTTACAATAATAATATATAGTCATTATTTACACCATTATACCCATCCAAGTAAGGTGGTGGTGGAAAATAGATTACACCACGGCGTGGAGACTGTATTCTGTACGTACGCATGCGTGGTGATTTCATTTTCCATAGGATGGATAAATGGTGAAATAGGGTTGTTTCATAATTATAATAACATATATGTGTATTAGTGATACTGATGTTATTACTTCATAATGAAACAACTAAAGAAGAAGAAGTGGAAGAAGAAATATAAATGAAAGAATCGGTAACGAACATTACCTCTTCTTTGAAGCGCCTCTTTGAGACCTCCTCTTAGGGCACTAAAATTGGGCTTTGAAGAAGACCAGGACCTCTAGGATGTTTCTACGGAAGTGTAGAAGAGACTTTTTCAGGGTTTGGCCAAGCTTGAAGGCTCAAATTGGTGTGAGGAAGAGAGGGAGGAGGAGCCCTTTTATAAGAGAGGGGAGGGCCTCCTTTGGAAATCTTAAAACTATTAATTTATAATAAATCTATTCCCACTTAAAAACCTCAAAAAATGACTCATATTATAATATTATATGAGATAGGGTTTTAATCAAATCATCCCATAAAATTTAGACATGTTAGGAAATTATTTTAAACAATATCAACTTGATTTATCCTTAATCAATTTAATTTTATTTGTTGTAATAACATTCTAAATATTAAATTATAACAAATAATTTCTTATTTGTTGTTAATTTTCCATAATTGGAAAATTTATAACCTTTTAGACCATATAAATTAAAATTAATAATTGTTATATATTTTTGTGATTTTTAAACAATTTTATAATATGTTATTTTCATAAAAGAACAATAGTGTCAATTTTGACACTATTCATTTATTTGAATTTACATAAAATATATACAGAAGATATGTTCGAAATAAAAGCTTCAATAGATTCATAAAAGGTCATATGAATCTAGAAAATTTGTGGAGAACATTAAATAGTTCATATAATATTTATTTTATTATTTTTAAATCCATTTATTTGGTTTATCTCTTAATAATATAATTACTACAACATTTTTTTATAATTATTTAATATACTTATTTGTTGCATAAAAATTAAAAATAAAATCTTATGATGAAGATAAATCTATTAAAGTTCACAATAATACTTTTACTCGAATTTATCATCTTAAAATCACAATATTTAAATTGATATATTTATTAAATTATGAAGGTGACAACTTTGGCATCATTTAAAATAAAATAATATAAGTTTCATAATCACTTTTATAAGACTCCAAACCGTTATATATTATTTTATTGGATGATTAAGGTGTAGATATACACTTCCAAAATGTTTTGGTCAGGTTTTTGGGCCTTTTAATGGGTATTATTATTTCAATAAAAACTATATTACTGATTTTTCACTTAATAAATAATTTCTGAATCATTAATGTATCACCATTAATGACAATTATTTAATCCCTAAAAATTATAAATAAACTATCTTGATGTATCTAATGTTATTATCTTTCTGGATACTATTCATGTTCGATGTTTTATGATGTTTATCACTAAATTAAAATTATTATACTTATAAGATTAAAGAGAGTGACATGTTGTCACTTTCTTTGGTTTTAATAATAATTAAATTTTTTTTATGGTCAAAAGTCCATTAAATGAATCTAATACAACCCTTAGGTGATATGGGTATTCCTTTAGCCATCCAATAGAATTTTTTCATGTCTTAGGGTAATTTTATAATATTATATTTATCCTTAATTACCCGATTTACCTTTAACTATGGTAAATAAAATTTACCGTAGTTACTATTCATAATTCCCAAAAATAAAAAGTAGCCTATAAACATTATTTGGACCCACTGATTCAAAATATGGAATCCATTTTTTCAAATACAATACACAGAAGTTGAATAAATTAAATTAAAATTAATCTCGTTGTCGAATGAAAACGGGTTTTTGATTAAAACATTGCAAAAGATTGAATTGATTTAACCTACGAAATCAATGTAAAATCAATGATAATGACATACATTATATTAAATGGTAAAAATATATTATATTTACACTTTAAAACCATCCAATATTATAATTTAGCCACATATGTTATTACGATGAAAAAAGTTGTTTTTAATTTAAATATAGCGTGTTTTTACTATTCATTAAAATATGAAAGTTATCAGAAAAATATCAAAACTTTATCCAATGTAAATTTTTATATCCTGATTCAAAAAAAAAATTTATTTTGTAAAATTGAACTTCTAAACATGTCAAAAACTTTATTTAAAGTGGGTGCGCCATCAAAAGGTGATAAAACTACATTTTTTTTAAAAATACTTATTTTACCCGAAAACATTTATTTTGTTCTTATACCATGTTCTAGAAAATGTGTAAGATGAATAATAATGTTATTAAATTCAAAATTTAGTTAATACTATTTATAACGTCTAGTTCATAATAATATTATAATAATATACCTTTGTTCAGCAAAACCCGGTATTCCGTACAACACACGCTATCGAGGAAGGTCGTGATTGCGTGTAATGAGAGCCAAGTTAGGGTTGCATGTTGTGAAAGAATTATTTGTTTTTTCATATAAGAGAATCCATCCATATTTCATTTATACATTGAATATATATATATACACACTCAATGTTGCGTAGAATGACTATTATCAAACGAACTTGAAATTGTGTGTAACACAATCTAAGAATAGTGTTGTGTATACTGCAAGCTAGTACGGTGTTGCGTATTGCACAAGATAATCTTGTTGAAGCATAAAACACATGACATCAAATAAATTAAAAATAATACTTATCATAAAATATTAGGTTTTTACATTCTACCCCCCTTAAAATGAATTCCGCCCTCGAAATTCGTCATGGTTATGCATGGTTTTCTACTTGAAAGTTTCTTTAATTAAAATCCACATCGTAAAATGAAATATCAAAGCCTAACTTTCAAAACTAAAGTATGAAACATAACGGTTACCCAAATTAACTCATCACTGGGTTTCCACGTAGGAGAACATAGGTGAAAATATGGATATGGAAGAGAAATCTAACCATCATGTTCTGATGGAGAGTGGTAGAGAACATGGCTATGAAAAAGACAAAAATCACAAATCCATATATTTGTGATGATCTATGGTACCCTATGATTCATCCGATATAAGGGCACTAGGACAACATTTTTGGTTTTCAAGATCATTTCCGAAAAGTTGAAGAATTTGAATTAGAAGAAATTCTTTATTGATTTTGGTACAATATCACTGTTATTCATTCTTTGAAAAATTTCCACTTCATATCTTAATGAAATGAAGTTGAATTTGTTATTCGTGAAGTGTTAACAGTACATGTGATAGAATTATGGGTCATTCCATCTGTTTCAAACAAAAGGATAACAAAAGTTATAAGTCCATTTTATGGTAATATTAATTGTATATGGTTACAAAAATGAACTTATAATTCATATATCATACCACTTAATAAAATAAAACTAGTTTCTACTAACCAGGGACTTCTTGTAGGCTAGTGGTAGGTGATAAAGTCATGTCGCACTTCGGTTGTAGGTTTGATTTCCACAGCCTTGTCTGACGCGATGGGCTGTCGCCCGTCCAGCAGGTTGTCCTTTTTCTAAAACTACATTACTATAACATCCCCTCTATAATATCGAAAAAAAGTTCTATCCTTAAACAATACTAACTTATTTCCAACATAATACATTCCAATCATTAGGCTTATCTAAAATAATTCGGTCCAAACTCATAGTATAAAGAAAACAATTACTAGAAAGGTTATCTACCAAGAATGTGAATACAAGCATTTATCCCACATATATCATAAGATATATCTTATTGGTTGCATTCCAAACACATGAATACCTTTTTCATATATTCTCTTGAATCATATATTACCTAGACCCTTAGTGAAAACATGAATACTGTTAAAAGGTAACTCTTTCCACGTACCAAAATCCCAAAAAATCTGTATAATCAAACCATAATATCACTTAGTCCTTATATTAGTCATGAGCTCATGAATACAAGCAAACATCTCATTATCTTTTTATCCCTTCATTATGCGCATATCATCTACTTTCCAAAAATATATGAATAACCTTCCATGGTTACCTGTACCATTCAACATATACTTTCATATACTTTAGGAAAAACAATAGCGTAACAATCCATAGATGATTCTTTATTCCATAGTACCATACATTATTATTTATAAACATACAATCATTCCACTAAATTCTTAAACCACTAGCTGAGCTTCATCATTTTTTTCATCTCATATTTCATTTGTAGTCTCTTCATCATCATACACATAAATACTACCCGTATGACCATGCTGATTCTCTTCATGAGATTTTCCCTTAGGGAATTGGTTTGCATAATGCCCATACATTCCACATTTAAAACATCCAATCATTGTTGATGTCGTAGAAATACCATTATCCTTGCCCATGGTGTTAACTGAACCTTTTCCTTTTCACTTAATGGCTTTGTGTCCTTCTTTTCCACACCCACAAAATCTTCCAGTTCCTTTGAAACAATCTCCCTAATTCCTCTTCCCACATGATTTACATGAGGGAAATTGAACTTTCTATCCTCTATGATCATCCTGAAACTCCATATTTCTCTTATTATCTGAGTCGGGAAACATACCAAAGTTGAGATTATTGATCATATTATGAGATTGCTGATTAGGCACAATAACAATGTTTGGATTTCCAAATCCCATTTCATTTCGTTGCTTATGAAGAATATCATTCTATTGTCCGTCATATCCTCCATTATCGTGAATCTTCCTATTTCCATCCATTTTCTGAAACCCAAAAAGAATAGTGTGAGAGGAAAAAATCATGCTAGGGAAAACAACATAGTAAAGGAGGAGTACCCTCATTATCTAAAATCATAGGTTAAATTATATGATCGTTACTGTAGTTCTAGGACTATATCCTATACGTATAATTATCCTTAGGGATATCCCAAGAGATACCTTAGAAATATATCTAGTGATCTCACTAACTTTTTCATATCCTAGCTTCCAAAGGTTGACTAAACCATTCCTTTGATACCAACTGTAGAGACCCAAATCATGACGTACATACACATTACATTACTTTTGAGGAATACTTAATACATAACAAAAATAGACACACAAGGACCATAATAGTTTAGTGTCTTTGGACAATTGGTATATAAACTTCTAATCATGTTGAAATATCTTCAACATCTCCCATAACGATCCTCTCCTTTTTGTTTTCTTACCTAAAACCTTTCTTTTAATCCTGGGGGAAAAGAAACATAAAAAGGGTGAGCTCAAATTCTCAGTAAGGGTAAGAATGGGGAAAATAAAACAAACCATATACATTTAAACTTAAAAACATGAACATAATATTTAAACATCAAAATCTTGAGCAATGACATAAAACATGGCAGTACGTAAGGAATAGATCATAATGGATCATCAATCATGATAATATAGAATAGGAATAAAGCATGTAATATTGTCATCCATTAAGCACATGTAATGATTTCCATAGTATCCAAGGCATTACTGCCATGACCATCTTAGTGGAAAAAGTCCCTTTCTGAATTGAGTTCACTCCTCGTTTCAGTCCTGTAACACTGAACCAGATTAACTTACCATTCTAGCCATGTCTATCTCATGAAATATAAATCTTTACCCAATGCATTGGAGGGAGATATAGGTCCCACCCATCTCATAATTAAATCATTCTTACTTGTGCCATAACATAAACTTTAAACATTCATCATAACCCAAAGAATAAAATGGGTTTCATAAACATCATATCATCGTCACATAATCCATATAAAATAAATGGATATTTCATCATAAGAAAATTGAAGTCATGTAAATCATAGAGACATTATACTTGAAACATGCACATATGAAATAATTTCATCTTAGATGGAAAATGGTTTTGATAAAACATGTGAAATGAATTATTGAGGAAAATATCATTTCTTCTTCAAAATCATTTTCTTTTCACAAAATTCCATTCAATGTTAAAAGTAGAGGATTTTGTTGAAAATAATCAAAAAATCTTGTAGATGAATATTCATGAAAATGAGGCATTATGAAACCGTAAAAATCCGTTCATGTCGTATAAGTAAAAAAATAAAAATTTCCTTGAAATTTTGTCGGAAAAGATAAAAAGTACCTCGTATGGTAAAAAAAAGAAAGATTTCTTCCATACGATGTTGTAAAAGTAAAAAAAAGGGTAAAAAAGTCTTAAAAATACATGGAAGTAATGTAAACATTTTATGAAAACTTTTCGAGAGCATATGGACATGGATAATAAACATAACCCCCAGTAAATACTTACGAGTAAACAACCTCGGATAAGAATGAGATTGGAATAATAATCCCTTACCTTAGGTCTGATATGCTTCATATGGATCTGAACCTCCTGTATAATAATTTTAATAATTTCATTGACTTATTACATAATCATATTCATTGTTATGATGTCATATATTCTTCACTTATGACTTTATATTACCCATTCTTTTTTAAATTAATGTTAAAGTAGCGTTTTAGGTTAAATCATTTCATTTGTCTTTCGTGTTTTAACTTGTAATTATTCATATGATTACTTAGATCTTGGTTACTTCCATCCAGAATGTAAAAAATGATGTATATATAATATATATTCAGAATATACATATATATAACAGATCGGTAAATGGAAAGAAATACACCGTTCGTGGAGACGGTAGGCCGTACATACGCATTAACGATGTTTTTGTTTCCTTATTGAATTGAATGGAATTAAGTAGATGACATACATATACATATATATATATATATATATACATAAATCATGTATCATTATTATGTCATATATTTCATGATTACTTATCATATATACTTTATAATCATTCTTTAATGGTTAATCATTGAGAATGAACCTCATCGCGTCGTGGAGACGGTAGTCCGTACGTACACACGAGCGATGATATCATTCCCATGATCGTGGAATTATATTGAAGTGTATGTATAATATTTAAGAATCAATATCACTTTACAATAATCAAATATAGTCATTATTTGCACCATTATACCCATCCAAGTAAGGTGGTGGTGGAAAATAGATTACATCACAGCGTGGAGACGGTATTCCCTACGTACGCACGCGCGGTGATTTCATTTTCTGTAGGATGGATAAATGGTGAAATAGTGTTGTTTCATACATATAATAACATATCAGTATATTAATGATACTGATGTTATTACTTCATAATGAAACAACTAAAGAAGAAGAAGTGGAAGAAGAAATAAAGTCGAAAGAATCGGTAACAAACATTACCTCTTCATTGAAGCGCCTCTTTGATACCTCCTCCTTGGACACTAAACATGGTCATTGAAGAAGACCAGGACCTATAGAATGTTTCTAGGGAAGTGGAGAAGAGAATTTCGCAGGTTTTGGCCGAGGATGAAAGCTCAAATTGGTGTGAGGAATAGAGGAAGGAGGTGCCCTTTTATAAGGGAGGGAAGGGTCACCTTTGGAAATCTTAAAAATATTAATTTATAATAAATCTAACCCCACATAGAAACTACCAAAAAATGACTAATATCCGAATATTAGATTCTATAGGGTTGTAATATCATCACAAAATTAAATTTAGACATGTTAGGAAATTATTTTAAACATTATCAACTTGATTTATCCTTACTTAATCAATTTAATTTTATTTGTGGTAATAAAATATTGAATTTTAAATTATAAAAAATAATTACTTATTTGTTGTGAATTTTCCATAATTGGATACTTTATAACCTTTTAGACCATAAAAATTTAAATTTATAATTTTTATATATTTTTTTGATTTTTAAAAAATTTTATAATATGTTATTTTTATAAAATAACAATAGTGTCAATTTTGACACTATTTATTTATTTGAATTTAAATAAACTATATAAAGAATATATGTTCGAAATAAAAGCTTTAATAGATTCATAAAATGTCATATGTATCTATAAAATTAGTGGTGAACATTGAATAGTTCATAAAATATTTATTTTATTATTTTTAAAACCATTTATTTTGTTTATATCTTAATAAAATAATTACTACAACATTTTTGTATAATTACTTAATATACATATTTGTTGCATAAAAATTAAAAATAAAATCTTATGATTAAGATAAATCTATTACCTTTCAAAATAATACTTTTACTCGAATTTATCATCTTAAAATCACAATATTTATATTGTTATATTTATTACATTATGAAGGTGACAACTTTGGTATCATTTAAAATAAAATAATATAAGTACCATAATCACTTTTATAAGACTCCAAACGGTTATATATTAAGTCATTGGATGACTACGGTGTAGATATAGACTACCAATAAGTTTTGGTTAGTTTCTTGGGCCTTTTAATGGGTATTATTATATCAATAAAAAATATATTACTGAATTTTCACTTATTAAATAATTTCTGCATCATTAATGTATCATCATTAATAAAATTTATTTAATCCCTAAAAATTCTAAATAAATTATCATGATGTAGATAGTTTTATTATATTTCTTGAGACTATTCATTTTCTAAGTTTTATGATGTTTATCACTAAATTAAAATTATTATACTTATAAGATTTAAGAGAGTGACATGTTGTCACTTTCTTTGGTTTTAATAATAATTAAATTATTTTCATGGTCAAAAGTCCTTAAAATTAATCTAATCTGACCCTTAGGTGATATGGGTATAACTTTATCCATCCAATAGAATATTTCCATGTGTTAGGGTAATTTTATAATATTATATTTACCCTTAATTACCCGATTTACATTTAACAATGTTTAAAAAAAATTTCCGTAGTTACTATTCATAATTCCCAAAAATAAAATAGAATATTATCATAATTTGGACCCAATGATTCAAGATATGGAATCCATTTTTTCAAATTAAATACACAGAAGTTGCAGAAATTAAATTAAAATTAATCCTGTTGTCGAATGACAACAGGTTTTTGATTAAAACATTGCAAAAGATTGCATTGATTTAACCTACGAATTCAATGTAAAATCAATGCTAATGACATACATTATATTAAATGGTAAAAATATATTCTATTTATACTTTAAAACCATTCAATATTATAATTTAACCACATAAGTTATTACGATGAAAAAAGTTATTTTTAATTAAAATATAGCTGGTTATTACTATTCATTAAAATATGAAAGTTATCAGAAAAATATAAAAACTTTATCCAATGTAAATTTTTATATCTTGATTCAAAATGAGAGTTTAATTTTGTAAAATTGAACTTATAAACATGTCAACAACTAGATTTAAAGTTGGTGCGCCATCAAAAGGCGACAAAACTGCATTTTTTTAAAAATACTTATTTTACCCGAAAAAATTATTTTATTCTTATACCATGTTTAAGAAATTGTGTAAGATGATTAATAATGTTATAAAATTCAAAATTTAGTTAATAAAATTCATAAAGGCTAGTTCATAATAATATAATAATAATATACCGTTGTTTAGTAAAACCCGATATTGCGTACAACACACGCTATCGAGGAAGGTCGCGATTGCGTGTAATGAAAGACAAGTTAGGGTTGCGTGTTATGAAAGAATCCTTTGTTGTTTCATATAACAGAATCCAACCATATTTAATTTATACATTAAATATATATATATATATACACACACTCAATGTTGCGTAGAATGACTATTATCAAACGAACATGAAATTGTGTGTAACATAGTCTAAGAATAGTGTTGCGTATACTGCAAGCTAATACAATGTTGTGTATAGCACAAGAAAATATTTTTGTAGCATAAGACAGATGAATTAAAATAAATTAAAAAGAATACTTATCATAAAATATCGGGTTGTTACAGTTATCATCGCAGGGTGAGTTTCATATCACTAGAGGGTGGATCGTTTCTCCATCGGGGCTAGTGGGATGTCCAGGCGAGTAGAGCAGGACCCGATCATCATGGGCTAGGTGGAGTTACATATCCGATTTCCAGTCTCTATCTGGATGACCAGGGGACTTCGCAGTTAGAATTTCCTCCTGCGGTGGATCATTTCTGGGATGTCTTTCTAGATGACTTTTCATGTTTTAATCTGGAGTGCGAGGAAGACTTTTCTATAGAGATCAATATAGGAGCGGAACTAGTGTCCATTCCTACTTATTGGATTGATACAGCTGAGTTACAAGAGCACAAGAAGCAGTTGGAGGAGTAGCAGGCAAAGGGTGTCATCCGACCCAGTACTTCTCCTTGGAGTTTGCCTGTCCTGTTTGCGAAGAAGGCAGATGACACCCTTAGGATTTGTGTGGATTATCGGAAGCTAAACCAATTGATAGTCAAGAACTGATATCCCTTGCCTGGGATTGATGACTTCTTTGATCAGCTTCGAGGAGACCAGGTGTTCTCAAAGATCGATTTGAGGCTCTGTTACCATCAGTTGTGCATCAGACCATCTAATATACCTCTTATAGATTTTCGGGGCTGTTATGGTCTATAGGAGTATATGGTTATGCCGTTCGGTCTCACGAACATGCCTGCAGTTTTCATTGCACTGATGAACCGAGTGTTCCATCCATACATACACTCCTTCGTGGTGGTCTTCATGGATGATATCTTGGTGTACATTCACACTCGACACGACCATGCTACCCATCTGGAGATCATTATGAGTACATAGAGAGAGCATCAGTTATATGCAAAGCTCTCAAAGTGCTACTTTTGGATGGATCATATTCTCTTCTAGTGTCATGTTATCTAAGAGGTAGGAGTATCAGTAGACCTAGAGAAAGTGAGAGAAGTAGTTTCCTGGGAGCATCCGAAGAACGTCTTTGAGGTGGAGAGTTTTCTAGGGATGGCTGTATGCTACCATCATTCATAAAAGAATATCCACGCTTAGCAGTACTGCTGACGGGTCTGACCAAGAATGGTTTGAAGTTCTTATGGTTTGATTCCTGTGTGTCAGCCTTTCAGGAGATGAAGGGGAGGTTGACTTCAGCACTGATACTAGTCATTCCAGATATGGGAAAGAGCTATATCTTTTACTGTGATGCTTCAGGTATCAGGCTGGGAGATGTGCTTATGCAGGGAGATGGAGTCGTTCCGTATGGTTCTCGGCAGTTGAGGCCATATGAGAAGAACTACCAGATGCATGATCTCAAGCTAGTGGCAGTTTTTCAATACCTACGATGTTGGAGAAATTATCTTCTTGCAGAGAATTTTGTGATTTTTATCAACCAAAAAAGTCTCAAGTACATCTTCAATCATCGTGATTTGAATCTGAGACTGCACAGGTGGGTCAAGTATCTTATGTCCTTTGACATTGAGCATGTCTATACACCTGGGAAAGGCAACGCAGTGGCTGATGCGTTGAGTAGGAGAACTCAGATTAAGGCAGTGCAGGAGGCCAGTAGTGAGTGGTAGCTTATGGCTCTTTTCTCTAAGATGCATTTGGAGGTGGACGACAGATAGGGACATAATTTTTTATCTTCTGTAGATCTAACCTCAACACTTCTAGATCGAGTTTTAATGAGTTAGTTATCAGACTTATAAGAAGTATTCATGCAGGAGAGTGTGTCGGGATAGGACCCTCTTCCTAGATGGACAGTGGGCGAGGATGAGATCTTGCGTCTCCATGGATGTGTATGGGTGCCAGAAGACATACACGAGGAGCTAATATAGCATTTTCATTCCTCAGTTTGGGAAGTTCATCATGCCTTCACCAAGATGTATCGTGACCTACACCATCAGTATTGGTGGCCAGGTATGAAGAGAGATGTTGCTTGTTTTGTCACGAGGCATTCTACTTCTTAGAAGGTGAAAGAGGAGCATCAGTGGCCAGCAGGTCTTTTACAGCAGCTACCCATTACAGAGTGAAACTGGAAGGTGTCGCAATGGATTTCGTGACAGGGTTTCCGAGGTCTCGTTGAGGGAATGAAGCTAATTGGTATGTCATCAATAGTCTTACAATGGTTTCTCACTTCTAGCTGATCAAGGAGACCTTTATTGTTGACAAGCTGGGACTATTGTACATCCATGAGATTGTACATCTGCATGGAGTTCCACACTCCATCATTTCAGAAAGGGATGTGTGTTTTACTTTTCAGGTCTGGAAGGGTCCCTAGAAGGGTTTGGGTACACAGGTACATTTGAGTAAAACATACCATCCTCAGACAGACGGCCAATCCCAGCGTATGATTCAAGTGCTTGAGGATATGCTCTGAGCTTTCGTTATGGACTTTGGAGGTTCTGGGGAGAAGAATATACCTCTTGTGGAGTTTTTCTACAATAATAGTTTTCAAGAAACTATTTATAAGGTACCTTATGAGGATTTTTATGGTAAGCCATGCTGATCACCCTTATGTTGGCTGGTGGAAGGAGATGAATCTTTATTGGGACCTCGCCTTGTTCAGGAGACCACTGTGCATATAGAGTTGATTTAGAAGAGGATGGATACTCCAAAGTCTCAAAAGAAGTCTTATGTTGATCTGTGGAGAAGACCTTTGGAGTTCGAGGTCGGGGATCAGGTGTTCCTGTATGTCGCACCGAGGATGGGACACAAGAGGATTCAGAGAAAGGGTAAGCTTTCACCATGGCATGTCAAGCCGTTTGAGGTGTTGGAAAGAGTTGGGCCGGTTGTCTATTGGTTGTAGTTACCTCAGAGGTACCGGGATATGCACTATGTCTTCCACGTTTCTCAGCTCGGATGGTACTTTTCATAATCATCTCATGTATTTCAATCTGAGGAGGTTGAGATCATAGTGGATTCATAATTTGAGGAGCATCCTATATGGATTGTCGATCATAGTATGAATGTTTTATGTGGCTGGTCTGATCCTCCGGTATGGGTGCTATTGCACCATGGGCGAGTACAGGACGAGACATGGGAGAGGGAGGCCGACATACTGTCGCAGTGGCTAGAGTTGTGCTTGGTTTCTTCTTCTGCACAATGCTAGGGATTTTTGGGGGATGAATTTATTTAAGGGGGGAAGTTTTAATTAACCCATACCTTCTTTTCAGGTATGTTTTCCCATTTTCTAAAGTTTTTCATAAAAGAGTAGTTTTTGGAAATTTTTGAAGTACACGTCGTGTATATCATTGCCCCTCGACGCTGTGTGTTGGTCGTGTCATGACCATGCACATGACCATGTAGGGGTGATATGGAGGCTTCCTAAAGCGGAGTACAGAAACAGTAAGTACACTTCATGTACTCCAAAAGTACACACAGTGTGTTTTTTTCATCAAATGCACTAGGGTCGTGTCTTCACCCTATAACAGCCTTCTTCTCTAGCTTCTTCAAACGAGAGAATCTTGTACGGATTTGAATTTCTTCCAAGCCCCAAAGCCTCTGTCTTTTCTCTGAATTGACTGCTGTTGATTGTGTTAGAACCGCAATGGTAAGCTCTTCCTTCTCCTAGTGCTTCATTTTCCAATTCCACCTCTTTCTCATGTTATCATTGGTTTAGAATTTAGGATGTTTTCTTAGATATCCAATGTTCCATGGAGAATAAAGCTTCGAGGTTCAAGTATATCAATCTCCTAATGCCGAGGTATGTGGTATGTGCCTTTCTGTAGAAAGTCATTTAGTATTTTGTGTAAATTTCACCAATACCCTTGAACTGGTTATTTCGTGTTTCCTTTTTTGCCATAGTTTATTTCCTGCTTTGATTATATTCCTTAGTATAAGTTATAGGTTGGGAAAAGGGTAATTTTATTGTCCTTTGGATGTTTTTTCCCATTCTTTATTCTGCCTCTTTATGACCGTTTGGTCTAGTTTTTCCTGTTAGGCTATTTCTAGTTTCATGCCTAGTTGGTAGGTGGGTGTGACTGTTATTACATGCTGAGATTATATAGAATGCTAGCCAAGTTGGTCTTGATGTTACTTTAGCTATTACGAGATTTGATGCTTGCTGACATTACACAGGGATGTGGGAACCTAGTGTAGTAGAACATAGGGAGAATGGGTGAAAGGGATTCTCCAGAGTGTCTTTATAATACGAGGCAAGACCACAGGGGGAATTGACGTTTATTGATTCCTCAGAGTGTCTCTAGTTCCTCGATGTGGGCCACATGGGGAATGATATGTTGAGTGTTTCCGTAGAGTTTATTTAGAATGATACGAGACTATAGGGGTGATTGACGGTGATTGCTTCCCCAGAGAGTCTATTTCTGTAGCTGAACAAGAAGGGTGAGACTGTGTGTGCCTCCTAGAGGGGTGCTAGAACTTTTTGGTTGGACCATACGGGTTAGGATATGAGAACTACCTAGAGGGTTACCTGTTTGTTCTACTTGTTTGAGTTGATGAATACATGTTTGTAAATTACATGCTAGAAACTATGGATTGATTATTGTTTAGTACTACCATATTTACTGCTTTCTGTACTTTTACCTGCTATATATTCATTGACTATTAGGCACATATATTAGGGTGGTTGCGAACTAGGATTTAGTCTCACACACTTTTTGGTTCATGATTTTAGGCCCAAATAGACTATATTGTTGCAGGTATAGATAAAGGAAATAGCCCTTCGACTTATGGTACTTGACTTCCTATGGAGCTGGAGAGCATGGGACCAAGCTATGGTTAGGGATGGTGAGGAGTTTATTTTATTTCTTTTTTACTTTGGTTTAGCACTATTGTATTTCATAATTGTGACTTGTTTGGCTATTTTCCTAAACATATATGAATCATGCATCATTTATATATATAATTACTCAAGTATTTTCATTTATCAGTCTTCCTCTGTTACTGTTGTTTGGTATTTACTACTTCCACTATTGTTGTTTTTTGTTATCTCTTCTACTGTCTACTCTGCCAATGATGGCATAGTTTCCCCACTATCACACCCAACGCCCTCGCTACTAGTCAGCATCCTCTGGCATTGGGACAAATGTCCATGAGGCCTTGTGACCAACCGGTTATGGGGTGCCTTTGGGGGGGCCTCTAGAACTGGGGCGTTACATTCCTCATAAGAGAGATTGTCTTCAAACTGAACGAACTCTGGGGTCGAAACATGATATTGATCTGGAATATAGTTTCTCAACATTGAAACATGAAATATATTATGTACATGGGATAAACATGGAGGTAAATCCACTCTATAGAAGGTTGTTCCATCTTCCTCCAAGATTTCATATGATCTAATGAACCACGAACCACGAACTCAGATTTCTCTTCTTACAAAAACACATCACACTTTTCCATGGAGAAACTACGAGAAAGACATGATCAACATCATCGAAAGATAGAACCATCTTACAGTTATCTGGATAATGTTTTTTCCTACTCTAAGTTATTCTCATGTTCTTATGATTCAATCGACTTTTTATGCCATCTCTTCTTCCAATTCTGGTCCCATCAACTTCCTTTCACCTACATCATTCCAAAAATTTGAATTTTGACACCAATTTTCATATAATGCGGCAAATGGAAACATCTGTATACTAGAATAAAATATATTATTATATGAAATATCAAACATAGAGAGATATTGGTCCCAAATTCCGTGCTAATCTGGTGAACAAGCACGTAGCATATCCTCAAAGGTCTGAATTGTTCATTCAGACTGTCCATCTCATTGAGGATGAAAATCTGTACAAAAGTTAAATTAAGTACACAATGACTTCTGAAGGCCTTTCTAAAATTTAGAAGTAATCCTTAGGTAATGATCAGATACATTGTAGATGGGAACTCAATGAGACCTGACTACCTGTTTAACATACAGCCGAGAAAGTTGATCTAGAGACGAATTATCTTGAATACGAAAGAAATGGGAAGATTTAGTCAATCGATCGACAATTACCCATATAACATTATAAACCTGAGGGGTCTTTGGTAATCCCACAATGAAGTCCATGGATATATTTTCACATTTCCACTCTGGCACTGGTAATGACTGATGCATCCCTTTTGGTAATTGGTGTTGTTCTTTAACCTACTGAAAAGTAAAACACTACATAGTTTCATACGAAATAAATGAGAAGATTTAGAAATATCTATTTTCATTCGATCCCACCAGTTGATATTTTGTGGGTCTTGGACATTATTCAACAACTTATTTTAACACGATCAACAGTTATTCCATTTTTGGAAACAATGTGACCAATGAATGAATTTTTTTTAACCAAAACTCAAACTTGATGTAATTCCCAAATAGTTTCATTTTTTAAGGTATTCTTGGAAACCCTGAATTGACTTCCATTCTCCCCTTTGTATTTAGAATAAACCAAAATACCATCAATAAACACCACCACAAACTTTTCACCAGAGTCAACTGAGTCATCACTACATCCAACATTTCAATTCTGGTTGAGACCATCTCAGGATCCTGGTTTGGAAGGTAATTTCCCTCAGTATGCCTTCCCATTATAGTTTCTATGTTTCTTCTATGAGAAACCATTCTGAACACAGAAATATCTTATGTGATGCATCATGGTAATCTTTAAATTGTATATCATTTCTATATTAACATAAATTAATTTATGGGTATTCATATAACAATATCCTAACTCCTAAAGTTGTCTAAAATGACCTTTGATACCAACTATAAGGACTCATCCTTAAAACATTACATATTCTTGAATTAAATGATTAATTCTCACTAAGGATCTTGTCAGGTTTACTGTTTTAGTGAATTAGTCCATAACTATTACATTACATCTAAAAAATTACAAAGTAGACACATCTAATCAGTTTCCATTTAATTCATAAAATAAATACTCTTCAAAAAAGAGTCATGTCTAGTTCCATGTTTTATAGATACTGACGTTTCCATGATCCCATCCTTGAGCCTATTCATCTTTACATCATGTGAAAACATTTCAAAACATGGATGAGCATAAAATGCACAGTAGGGGTTATAAAACAATCAAAGGAAACATTAGTTCATCAATACATACATTGCATAATATCTTTAACATACCTCATGAAATCATAATATTTAAGAATAACACATTGTAATCACAAATCACAAAGGTAACTTGTGGCATCCATAAAAACATACGTTGTAGCTTTCACAGCCACGTAGCAAGTTACATTTGTTATACCCGTCACATTATATTCCCTAAATCACTTAGGTGAAACATTTAAATTTTCCTCCATCACGTTACCCAATGCATTAGAGAGATATCTTGAGCTCACCTGCCCTAGGTTTGTTACAGAACCACCTGTACGCGTAAATAAATCCTAAAAACCATAACATAATCCTAACTCATGAAAGAATCATAAAGAAAGATAACATTTCCATAGTGCAATCACAATATATCATATAAATATATTGAAATAATCAATCCTTTATCAAAAACTTTTTCAATACCAAAATATATAAAAGATTATATGGTATTTATTTTCCTTTTAAAAACATTGTGACTTGTTAATGAATCAAAATATCAAATAATACTCGCGACGTCGGAAAAGGTCATTGTAACCACTTACATTAAAAAGAAATATTCTTATTTTATCATTCAGTAAAACTTCTCATAGAAAAAAATTTTCAGTGAATGAAATGAAAA
Source organism: Viscum album (assembly GCA_963277665.1). Classification (NCBI taxonomy): domain Eukaryota; kingdom Viridiplantae; phylum Streptophyta; class Magnoliopsida; order Santalales; family Viscaceae; genus Viscum; species Viscum album. Next base: position 75,861,148 of record OY728155.1, on the reverse strand, counting down.
GTCAAAGGTGTTTATAAATTGTATAAAATAATGTCTTGTTTTAAACAAAATATTCCTCAATGAATGGAGATTAAGAAGAAGTCTCTTACCTCATGTCCGGCGTGACTCATTCATTCTTTAATATCTTGAATAATAAACTAAATTTAATTTATACTTTCATAAGAACCTTTTATATTTTTATTATTCCTTTTGTATCACTTATCACCATGTTATAAACATTATATATTCATTTATGTTAAGAATGGTTGTTTTGTCGATATTTGGTACTTGAGTCAAAAATGAACTTCTTATAATTACAAGTTGTTCATGTCCTCAAAATCCCATTATCTCTATAATAATATTTATTATTTATATGTCATATATATATATTATATATATGTATTTATAACAATACATAACATTTTGAGATAAGAAACGAAATGCACCCTTCATGGAGACGGTAAGCCGTACGTACGCATAAACGCTACATTCATTTTTATATTGTATTTAACGGGATAAAAATTAATGATATATAGTTATATTATAATTCCAAAATAATATCATATATAATTTATTTAGTTATATTATTTAAGTGATCCACATATGTCATGAATGAGTTATATACCTTTGTGGGGGAGGTAGTCTACACTTCCTCAGATGAAATTATCACGTTTACCAATTATGGAAATCATAAAGGTATGATATAAAGGAAAAATACATAAGTGTAGAGAGAATATAAATATAATATATATCACATTTAAATATTGTTCCCTCATAATGGCCACCAAAAGAGGTTCCAGGGGAAAACAAAACAATCATTGTTTTGTAGGCAGTAGTTCCCCGTCGAAAGAAACAATATGTTCATTACCTATTAGATGAAGGTGTGTGTATGTTTAGTTTGAATACATCTCATAAAAACAACCTTGCGTATTTTGGATACTTTTTTTGTAATAAAATAATGGAATAAAAAGAGTTTAGGGGGTTGGATAAGTAAAATAAAAGAAAAGAACATAAGAGAATACGTTACCTTTAAATGAAGGTAAATGGACCAAAGGATGAAGGTGTGTATATGTTTATGTCATTTTTGTCTTTACATTAAATTAATTAATATAAAGTGTCATTATCACTCTTAGGTGACTCCATGGGGTACCTAAATGGACCAAAGGATGACCATGGTCGGAAAGGTAGCAACCAATAGTATTAAGACACATATTAGTTTAATTTAATATTATTATAATATTATTTTAACCTTGAATTACCCTAATTATCTTTAACCGCGATTAATTAAAGTCAAATGTTACAATTCACCGAATATAATTTTCATATTTGAACCATATTATTCTTATTAATAACAACAATGTATGTTGAATTTTTGAAATTTAATTCACAGAAGCAGTAAAATTTCATTTAAATGAAGAAGTCAATTTTCTAACTACTACTCATTGTTTTCACTATTCATCTAAAATAGATGTTTTCAGAAAAATACGAAAATTTAATCCTAAGAAATATTAGATATTATGAATTAAAAAATGATGTATATTTTACTAAATTAAAAAAAATAATTTTCATTAATTAATTTATAATTAATTCCCGTTGTCAAAACAAAAAACCATGTTTTTAAGAAATAATAACTATCAAAAGGTTGACATTTGTTTATTTCCAAATTCAAAGTGAAATTACTTAAAATGATCAAAATTTAATAAATTTTTAAAATATCATATAATTTATCATTAAAACCTATTAAAAATATATTCTACCCATATAAATAAATTAGCTTAAAAGGCAGTTTTGAATTAAAATACAATATTCTTCACTATTCATTAAAAATAAATTTAATCAAAAAATACATAAATTTACACAATTTAAATAGTGATGTCCCAATTGTAAAAAAGAATTTTATTTTTTAATATATAACATATAATTGTGATAGGAACTATATTTGTAGAGGTTTCTCCATCAAAAGGCTGTAAACTAACCTTTTAATGAATATTAGAGTATTTATGTTAAAAATTAGATTCATTCAAATTTTAAGCCTCTAAAATTTATTTTATAAATAAAAAAACATTTAAAAAACATTTATACTAATATTGTAGTTAGTTCAATTCATTCCCACCAATATAACGCCCAGGCATTAACTACCATTTAAAATAATATTGTATTATTTTTTCAGTATAATTCAACGTTGTGTGCAAGTTAAGTTTTCAGAGAAATCTATTGTTATGTATCGGGTACGCCATCAAACCTAGCATCCCATTGAAAGTAAAATTAATATTTAATTCAAAAATATTAATTAATATGAAAATGTATAATTCTTTTTTTACCTGGTATGTTACTCCTAGTCTCCCTAAAATTACACAAGAAGTATTACACGGATGTGATAAATTATACCCATATTTGAATCCATGGGTGAGAAAAGGATAGTATATTTGTACATTAAAATTTGAACCAACCGATATATAATAAAAAACCATTTATTCCATAATAATTAATAAATTTAAATAATGTATATGCAAATTCATTTCTACCAAATCAATCAAAAGGTCAGCCATTTGTCTATTATAACTACTATTTACTCACTTATGAATACTCTCCTATTAATAATAGATTATATAAAAACAAATATGTTACATCACATAGTTCTGATCCCCATTCATAAAATCACTCTAACCTCATAAAGATTGATGCTCAAGAAAATAACCATATCTATTTATCTATGGGATTCTAGATGAAAACTCAATTTTATTAGATACGTTAATATATTTATACACTAAAGAAAAAAAATAATTATGGAAGTTTTTATATATATATAACTGAAGGAAAGTCATATCTGAAGGCTATCCACATCATTCATATAATTTTTAACTTATTGGTAAAGATTTACTAACCTTAATGTATGTGTGGTTCCTAAAGTTTTGTTAATATAACCAAGGATTCCTATGACTATTTTTAGAGTAGTAGGAGTGAAATTAATTATTATCACGAACATAATATACTAAATCTTCATTACTCTTAACATTATGTAATGACAAATCAAAAAATGATTTATTTCATTGATTGTTTGCAGTCAACAATGTTCAATAGACTTTATGGTATTTCTTATGATGTGTACCTCACGGTGTTCCACTATTCCACATATTAAGAGCTGCATTCTTGATTCAAAAATTTCGATTATCTTCCATTAAATGACATGTTATTTATTTTCCTGATCCATTTTTCCTTCCTCATGGAAATATACCCTCTATGGTCATTGTATAAATATGAATAATACCTTGTATCTAAAAAACTTATTTTATATATATATTATTTATCATCAAGGTACTCTATAATTTATCTTTCCATCATTAAATTCATTCCAAAAATGATTCACATTCATTTCCTTGGTTAAATGAGATCTCAATCAATATAATAACCATAGAATTCAATTACACACCTGAAAAAATATGTTAAATTAGAAAACCATAAAATTAATATTATTAGTGTATTCATAATAGAAAATACTATGTACCAATGGGTTCGTATATTTAGAGTAGTCTCGGTTCATTTTTAATAGAAAATAACACAAATCCTTATAGCCACCCACAGTGGAGGGGTTTTCGGAACAAAGAGGTTCCCTACATTGAAATATTCATATTTTAGAGGGTGTTGACCTAGTGTAATACACTACTCATTCTAATATGACACTCTATCATAAATTAGATCATAGTAAGATGCTATATAATGGATCATTTTAGTTTTAGAAATGTGTAATTACTTCTCAAAAATTTAGACACCCAAGAGTTATTAGATTATTTAGACATGATGACATTGTTCATACTGTAGGGAAGACCTTCATGGATAATGTTTTGAAATGTTATTATAAACACAATAATAATCATAAATTTCAATGATCCTTAAATGTTACAACATAGAAGAAATATTGTGGGACATAATCACGTTATATAATGTCAGATAATTTGATCAGACAGTTAGATTTAATGGTGCTATTAGATTTATTTTTAGAAGTACACAACATGTATAAATTAAATTGATCAGTATATGACCTTCATATATGATTCATTACCTTGAAAAAAACTTACCAATCCACCAAATTATTGGTGGTTTCACTAGTATCAGACACACCGTATTACATTTTTATAATGGGATTAGTATCGAAAAATTTAATAAAATCCCTTTGTAGAATCTTATAAACCCATAGATCAAAAAAGTAAAATAGTGATCTTGAAAATAATTTATTAAGGAAATTAAATTATATTAATAAGTAAAATAAATGTATGATATCCCTTTACAATAACATAAAATAAAAAAATCAGATAACCCTCAAACCTGTCTCATTTGATTCTTTCAAAAAAAGTGCTACATTTGGTCATGTTGGTTGTATGGTGATTTGTATCACATTTAAGTACAACACTCAGTAGTCTAAATATGGAAATATTTTATCTCTATAATATATATATTAAATAAATAACCACATCATGTAAACATAGTGTTATTATAATGGTTTTTAGGATGTGGAAAACATATTTATATACGAGTTTATTATTATATTGTTTGAGCCACTGAAATCTAGTGTGAAATATTAAATATTTATATATTTATATATATTTTAGTTATCTATAATAAAAATTTATACTGAAAAAATACATTATCCATATCATTATATGTAGTTGTATATAATTGAATATTAAATTTAAAATTTTTCTTTTAGTATATTAACAAGATGAAAGTGTAATCAAAAGAAAAAATAACATAAATGGATATAGTATTTGGTCCTTTGAAACCTCTATTGAATTTTATACCATTCTTTATGTCTAAATATCCTTAAAATATAATCCTCCTCCGTCAATAATATAATATAACTTGGCTTAATGGATGTTAATTTTTGATAAATTAAAGTATACATAAATTTAAGGGACAATTAGGTGATGAAATTGTAAAATTTATTATAATTGACATTACTTGGTATCCATTAATTACATTAAAAATTATCCATATATCTAAAAAATAAAAAAATGAATCAAAATTGATACCTTGATTTTCAAATCTTATTGTAGAGGTTGCTAATGATTTTTGAAATTAAAAGTAAAATTATATTTTTTATATTGAAATATTTATTTATGTTTTCCAAGAAAATATAATTAAAATACAATTGTATACAATTAAATTTATCATTTAGGGGAGAAAATATGATATTCCAACCATTCCACATTAATATACATAACCCATTGTTTTAAATATAAATAAATTCATCTTTTTTCTAAGTATACCTCAGACAATTTGGTTTATTCCAATTACCAAATATTTATCCATGGTGCTCCCCAAATCTCCAACAAAATTTTCAAAAAACCCTGAATGAGGAATAATCTTTTGTACAGAAAACCATCTATTAATATCCCTATATCTCCACTAAATATTTTGAATATTCATTCAAATCATGATCACACCAAGTAAATAAATTGGAGGTTTTCTTAAGGTACCATTAAATATTTGATCAATTGACCGCACTACTCAAATTCATGAGTTATAGTGTTAGTGACTACTTATATGAATATACCCCAATCAAATACAAATTCTATAATGGTCCCCAAAAACCATGGTAATGAATATCCCATCATAAAAATTTCTCATTAAAAACTACCTGGGGAATCTTTATAGAAGAAGTTTTCTACACCAAATAAAACCCCAAGTGCCTTCTCCTATGATCAAAATAATATTTAGGCCTTCTCTGAAAATCCGTCAAGTGTTCCTTGATAAAATGATGATACTCTATAAAATATTCACTAGTTTAATACCCAAAACTAATTCCTCTATAATCATGGTATGACATATAGGTTATATAAAGGTACTCACCAAGATATATATAGGATCCCTCACCCAAATAAGAAACAAATAGTAAAAAATAATAGCTATATACCATATAATATAAATCATATAAAAACCAATTTATATTACAATAACTCATATCATAGAATTCATGATGATTGATTTTACCACTAATAATAAAACTCTATATGGATAATGAATACCAATCGTGACTCGATAAACTTACATCGTAATCTGAGAGGCAATGAATTGAACTATAAAATCGATTATATATATATTCATGTCCGTTCAAAAAATCTATGACAATAAATAGTGTAACAACTTCCCCATAACATGTTGGAATAAAAAATTGGTACAATGGATATCTCGTAAGCCATCTTTCCATTTTTCTTAAGGAACCAACAATTTCTCATGTTACATGATCAACTACCCCCACTATTGGTATAACACATGGTTTCTTAACTATAAATTACATGATTGAAAAACAAATTATAGTCATGGTAATTATAATGGTAATATTAATCCAATCATACTAAGGTTGAGTTCATTGTAACATGAAAAATGTATAAAAAACCATCAGCCTACACAGTATTGTGGCTTTTGGAAACCCAATTCTATTTTTACTAATAATAATATTTTAGAAACTCAATCTATCTAGATATATGTGATTCATATAATTCTGAATTTAATTTTTTATTCTCCACTTTTGGTGTGTGAAAAGAATAGGCCACTATCCTTTCATGTTGAACCATTAATATTTTAACGTGAAGAAAGGCCAACTCCATGACCTATGTTGAATAGTTACTAACATAATTATGTAGCTACCTCGAGTTAAATGAAATAGACACATTTTTAAATATCAATATATAATAAAGATATAAATGATAATAATAATAATTCTCTACATTTGGGGTCCCCTTTAATTACATTATATTAACCAGTTCACTTTTTTTCATTAATAGATGACCCTAGGATATTTCAATCTCCTATATTCACATAAAATACACCACACTATTTTTCAAATTTGGAAATGTAGTGGATATCCTAAAAATGTTCATGATGGAAAAAATATTATCTCGATCCTCGAAGGAACACCAAATAATGAACATGCTCTAGGTTTTCCTAAATGTTAATGCACCCTCCACCTTCATTAGGATTAATACAAATCACTCCTATAAAAACATACTCCATTAAATGAACTAGATGGATACTAAACGGGAACATTTATAGATTCACATATAACTAATACACTCATAGTTTATCAAATTTTATTAATAAGTGATACATATTATTCTAATCATATTAGAAATACCCAAATATATAATTTTTCAACAACACATAAAATTTATCTGGTTCTAGCTTTAACACTTGGTTCATGTAACCCATTAACCCTACAAGATAATTACATACTTGAAAGGTAATCATGATAAATAAAAAGTGTTTATAGCTATATTAGAATTAAATATTCTTCAAATATTTCACTCAAACATGTATCTTAAGAAGCATTGATCTGAAATTGATATTGTAGAATACCAAGAACCTACTATACTTGTCAAATATGCTATAAAATAGAAAACATATATTCTTAATCATAACATTCTTTATAAATTTACAGTATATGAAAATATATAGAATCGAATTAGTGTTTTTTTATATAGAGAACAAGTCCATCCCATGGTGATCCTTGTTGATGATTAAATTATTTGTAGAGAAACTCATCAAGATTCTCCCTCGACTCATACATCTCAACATGTTCTATCCCATTAATTTTTGTTGATTCCACTTTATATAAATTATATTTGTTTCCAATGCTTTTTCAATATGTTTAAGTAAATATATTGATTAATATTTTTTAATTCTTGGAGGTTGTCGGATTAACCATGAATATTATATATGATTATTGTATGTATAATATTTATGAACTGAAACTAATTATTTGTTTCATGTTAATCTAATATATTTGTAATATTTTGCCTTAATTAGTTCTATCAATGAGCGTTTATTATTCTTAAATATGTACATTTATTATTAATAATTTTTAACTCGAATAAAATATGATGTATTATGTCACTTTGTTGTATTGTGAATTTGTACATGGAACCTGTCATGGATGATTGGTTTAATGTTTTATGTATATGGTGTTATTATATTTAGATATTTCTAGAATCTAATTGTTAAAGGTAAAATATCATTTCAGGATTTTGAGGACCTCCATTCATGTGCTAGATGAATCATGTAGAAAATATTTGGTTTGATGAGCTATAATAAATACGATCCAAGAAATGGTTGAATGGTCGTCCAATGTAATCATTTCATGTTCGATCATTTTCATGAATATTTATCGGTTCATGATATACTATATTCCCATGCTCATTAAGTTATAAATTAGTCAATTAAATGTGTGTTATTTTTATGTTTTTAAATATCATAATAAAATTTATCATGTTTTAAAAAAATTTATAAGTGAACTATGAAGGATGAAATAATTCATTTATGTTAGGAAGTTGTTTTTCTAGGTTATATATGTGAGTCAAATAGTTGAATGGTCATGTATTATATCTAAATAGAAGAATGGTCTTGTAGGTTATAACCATAACTGATTCATTCACAATGACATTAGTAGTGACATGGAAGATTTATATAGGCGATGTTTTCAATGATGTTGTTTATTGAGTCATGTATCTATTTTTAGAGATTTGGCATATTTAGTCACCTATCTATTTTCTGTGATTTTGATAATTAAATCATCTGTTCTTTTTTTGTGATGTAGTATATTTATTCATGAATCCTTTCTCATCAACCTAGCTTTATTAGTAACAATTATTTTTTATTGACGTAGCCGATTGATTCACATACTATAATAAATTACATTTGAGATGACTAGTTTTCCACTACTCAAATATAGGTAAATTATAAGGCCCCAAACATAATCATTACAAAATCTTGAATTAAGTTAATAACTCACATTGAAGATATTTTCATGTTTATAGATTTATAGAATTAGATCATAACTTATACATACAACATGAATATTAAATTTAGACCCTACTAATCAGTATCCATTTTTCATAAAATAAAAACTCTTAATCAAAATGTAACATGGCTAGTTCTATGTTTTAAACAAAATTAATTTTCATTGATCATATCATTAACCCAATTCCACTTTATTTCCTATGAAATACATTTAAAAAAAATGTGATGAGCATAAAATGTTCAGTAAGGGCTACATAAAGAAGGAAAACTGTTAGTTTTCAAAAAAAAACATTTAAACAATGATTATATTATCATAATGTAATACTTTCACCTTAATGAATTAAAAAAAATACTTCAATAAATAAAATCTCATTTAAAACCCTTTTTTGTAACAAAAAGATTAACATAAAACCCATTGAAAGAAACATAGAGGATAGAAAGATATCTTTATACATAAACATACTTTAATGGAATAACTATACGGTCGACTTCCACCCATATCACTAAATGGAATAGCCATAAGGCTGACTTCCATACCCAAGGAATTTGAGTTTATAACGTAACCATCCATTCTTGGTTTATCACAGAACCATGCATCATTTGTTTTATCACGTAACCACCATCATTGATTTATCATGTAACCACCCGTCAAATGTCCATATACCATTATATAATCATAAATCACATAATATTGAAAATATCAATTTTTCACTAACAAAATTTCATTTTAAATCACAAGAATTCATTTCAAGATACCAAAATAATCAATCTAGTTCAAAAACCATTTTCAATACGAAAACACCCAAAATGGAGTAAGGTATTTATTTTCGTTTTAAAAAAATTAAGGCCTATAGAGGAATCCAAATAATGATTACGGCAGTGGAGAGGTCATTATTGCAGCTAATGTTTAAAACATTCCTTTTTTTCATTTAGTAAAATACTTTGTAAATAAAATATTTCCTTTGAATGAATGTAAATGTCAATGGGGTTTATTATACGTTGTGTAAAAGATGTATGTGTATATTATCAATATATTCCTCAATGAATGGATATGGAGACGATGTTCCTTACACCATGTCTGACAAGACTTGTTTGTTCATTAATTTCTTTAATAACAAACTTAAGTTAATTTATAATTTCTTCAGAACATTTTTAAAGTTTATTATTAATTTTATATCACTTATTACCACATTATAAAAATAACATAATTATTTATGTTCATATCAGAAATTGTGTTGATATTCTATACCTATGTGAAAAAGGAACTTATTATAATTAAAAATTGTCCATGATGTCAAAATTCCACTATATTCAGAAATATATTTATGATTAAGATATCATGTATATCCTATATATATGTATTTATAATTGTACATAATGTTTGGAGATTGGAAATAAAATGCATCATTCATTGAGATGGTATGTTGTACGTACGAATGAACGCTACTTTCATTTCTATTTCATATTTAAAGGAATTAACACATAATGATACATCGATATATTATAATTCAAATATTATATAATTTTTTATACATGTTACATATGTTCCTTAATACCATCCTTTATATGTTCCATGTATAGCATGAATGAGTCCAATCACATTGAGGGGGCAATAGTCGACACTACTAGAAATGAAATTATTGTTTTTATTCACCATCGAAAGAGTAATGATATGTTATAAATTATAACTATAGAAGAAAATAGATAATATAAATTTTCTTTTATTTTATATATATTTACAGTCCCATCATAATTCCCACGATGAGAGGTGGTAGATAAAAATTGAACAATAATCTTTTCGTGAGGTAGTAGTTCGCCGTACACAAAAACAGTATGCGTGGATCCATTAAATGGAGGTGTGTGTGAGTGTAGTTAGAATACTTATCATAACACAATCCTAGTATATTTATGATAATGTTGGTGTTATAAAATAATGGAATACATAGAGGTTATGGGGTTGGAGAAGGAAAATAAATGAAAGAAACTTGGGAGAAGACATTAACTCAAATTAGGTAAATCATTTTTATTGAAGTTAAAAGGAATTATTGATTTTTCTTATGCCCTAGGTAAGGCTTCTAAAAGTAGTAGAGGGATATTGGGAGCTTATTTAGGAAAATTTTGGATGATACAAGGTGCTTGAGACGTGAGAGTAAGGGGTTAGAGGTGGTGGCATTTTATAAGAGGGAGGAAGGTTTCTTTATAAATGTTTTAAAATAATATTTTATTATAAATTTAATTAGGATTTTCAAAAGGCCAAAAACTCATTTAATTAGAATATATAATAATTATTTTTCTAAATACCCTCCAACAATAGTTTTTGGACCCGTTTAATGTTTCCAATTTATCCTTTTTTATTTAACTTTAACCCTTAGTTAACTAATTTAACTCCTACCATGTCTTCTTCTGTATTCATACTATATGGTTCATATGTTTACCATAAAATTACAATACTACATAAACTGGTTCATTAATAAAATTTCCAACATTATATAAGTCATTTTTACAAATCATAGATTTTTAGGAATATTATATAATTTAGTAAAATTGAATTTGTTTTAAAAATTAATTTATGTCAATTTTTATACTATTCATATCATGAATTTTTAAAAATACATAAAAACATGATTAATTATAAAAAAATCATTAATTAAAATATAAAACCACATAATTATCCATAAAATTAATTGATTACATAAAAATATACAATATAAATTTATTTTAAAATTTATAATCTCATTTAATTAAATCATTTATTAATAAGATAACCACTACATCACCATTGTGTCATAAATAAATTTATTTATTTAATCTACAAAATTTCATAATAAAATACCATGATTTATTAAATATTTTTATCTTTCTAATTACTATTTATAGTATAAAATATAACTTATATAACCACATATAAATAATATTTTACTAAATGATACATGTTTCAGTTATATTTTCCTTAACATTAAGTTAAAAGTAAATATATATCATTTTCACACAAGTGGCTCCATTGTGTCCTCAAATCGACCCATGAATTCCCATGGTTGAAAATATCTCATCCAATAGGGTTAGGATAATTGTTAGGGTAATTAAATATTATAATAATATTATTTTTTCCCTAATTAACCATATTTACACTTTAAGCATGGTAAATAAAATATTTACTGAAGTTACTATTCATAATGTCTAAAAATAAATGCTACATATTTTCACAATTTGGACCTACTAATTTTTATTATGGAATAAATTTATCTATATTTAAAACATAGAAGTTTCAAAATTTAATTTTAAATTAATTTCCATTGTCATAGCCAATAAAGCATGTTTTTATGAAAAAAAAACTACCCAAAGATTGACTTGTGTTTATGTCCAATTACAATGTGAAGCTTCTTACTATGACAATTATTGGATTAAATGTTAAAAATATAATACAATTAGAAATGAAAACCAATATAAAATATAATTTAACCATATAAATAAATAAAATAATAAAATAACTTTTACTTAAAAGCTGGTATTTTTAACTATTAATTAAAAATGAACATTATCAAAAAAAATATCAAAACATACAGAAAGTAAATATTTATGTTCTGATTATAAATAAGAAGTCTAATTTTTCAAATAGAGCATCTAAAACTGAAAAAACACATTATTTAAAAAAGGTTCTTCCTCAAAAGGCGGTATACCAACCTTTTAAAATTAATAGAGTATTTGTTGCTTAAAATAGGATTCATTCTCATTTTAAGCCTCTAAAAATTATTGGATAAATTAAAAAACATTTAACCAACATATTTAATAATAATATAGTTAGTTTTATTCATTTCCCCTAGTAGAATGGATAGACATTAACTACAATCTAATATAATAATAATATATTATTAATTTTTAGTATGACTCTGCATCGTGGGAAACATAAGATTTCATAGAAACTCATTATGGCATGTTAGGTACACCATCGAACATAGAATCCCCTTTAATGTAAAGTTACTATTGAATTCCCAAATATATATATAAATATGAAAATATCATATTCCTTATTAACCTGAGATGTTTCATCCTTGCCCCTTTTGGAAATTTCATCCCCATAATATTAAAATTGAGCTAATAAACTTCATTGAAAGTCCCACATCAAAAAAAGAGTCAATAAATCCATTACATTAAAATAATGAACGAAAAGTAAAAATGACACATGGGATAACATATACTAGTAATCCTTGTCAGAAAACATAGATATAGAAGATAAAATAACCATCAAATTCTGATGAAGCGTGATAGAAAATATGATCAATAGAAACTTAACTACAAGAAAAACATAACCATCTGATTAATTAAATGGTATTTCATTCCAAAGTTGTAAAAGTGAATGGAATTTTTTTTCGTATGTTACTTTTCATAGGGATGAGGAATTTATTTATGAAAATGAGTATGAACATAAGGAAATATAATTACCTTTCATGTAGATTTCAATCATTTAATAAATTTCTACAAAAAAACTCATATTTTCTCTAAACAAAAGTATGCATGATGACATGGTCACAATTGAAGTCCTAGAATCAACTTTTAGAGAATCAAATAATCCAAAGAAGATGAAATATATATTTCTCATGCCTTTAGACATTAATCAAAACCAAAATGTTTAATACAAGACTAAATAATCCCCAAAAAGATTAATTCGTCACAAAAAGAAATATTTCTCTTAATCTCCAAAATTCAACAAACAATACCCAAAGTTTAAGAAAGACCATTCAATATACAATTTTCCTTAATCTTCTTTACGATAATCCAATATAATATTGAAAAACAAATCGTAGAAGAATTTTATCACATACACTTCAATGATAAATCTTAACATTTATCTCCAAATAACCTCGACTGCTCTTAAAGTATAATACATAAAAGTAATTAACCTAATCACATATTCTCAATAATAGGTTAATAATTTACATAAATAACCCATATCACCATATGTACACAATAAAAACATATATTCTTCAAAAATAAAATTTCAACCATTACATCACAAATGAAATCCCATACAATTCAATTTTCTTAGGCATATAGTGTTCTCATAAGAGAGAACCTCTTATAAAATAACCTTTATCACATAATCACTAAATCATTTTCTTATACCTAGGATAACCATTTGATAAAACAAATCATCCTAAAATAAACTTATTCTCGGTATGTAAAATCATTTAGCTAAAAAATATTAGTCATAATAATTAGGAACATAACGTAGTCCAATGGTTGGCGATAAATCCTAGTCGCACTTTGGTTGTCTGTTCGATTTCTACAGATTTTTTCGACGTGATGGGTTCTCACATGTTTTGCATGTTTTACTTTTTAAAAAATTATATAATTCTAATAAAATTAAAAAAATGAGAAAAAATTGTTAAAAATATCCATATCATGGTTTAACCTAAAAGACTATTTCATACCTCGCATTTTGAATTCCAAAAACTAATAACCCATAATTGCCTTAAATAAAAGATCACGTGAAATCTTAAGGTTATCCATTATTCCCAAAGAAGAAAAGATATTTCTTCATTGAATTACATTTTACCATATCAATCTTCAGGGTTACACATTCTAGAAAAATTCTCCCAAAGTAATCCTATCATTAATACATTTAATCATATCATCATCCAAAGATCCAATATAACTCTTCAATTCCTTAATGTATACATCTTAATCATCGAATAGTCTTATTGATTTATTATCCTTGTTTTTTCATATTATTCTTTTATAATTCTTTCCAACAAAAAAAAACATTCTTAAAGTACTATGATTTTTGTATTGTCAAAACATGAGCTAAGAAAAAATCCAGAACATTCATATGTCATTTTCAGTTTCCTTATATTAAATTGGAATGGTATTAGGAATTAGTAAAAATATATTTGTATGATCCTACTCATACCATTATTGAACCTTATTAATTGTACATCAATTTTCATAATTACCATGCATGCAACATTTAAAAAATTCAATTGATCCCTTGAAAATAAGTCCATTTACCTTTCCTAGAGTCAATTAAACACTTCATTTTCCAAGGATGGTTATTGCTTTATGACCTTCATTACAAGATCTGAAACATCTTCATGTCCCTTTGAAGTATTTTGTAGGTGTTTTTTCAACATCCTTGACACACAGTATTTTGATTATACATACCTTTATTATTATTACATAAACATCCACAGTGATTCGTTTATTGCAAATATGATGAATAGAAAAAGCAACAAGGTTCAAGGGGTCAATCATAATACCTAATAGTTGGTTCAGAATAACCACAAGAGTTATCAATGAGAATCCCTTTTCATTCGGTATCTTTTTCAGAAAACCACCATAGTTTTCTCCACATCAAATATTACTTTAGTTCCTTCTAGATATATCAATTAACTAAAATTGAAAAGGTCATTTTGAGTATATCCGTAAAATCAACATAATAAATCTTATAAGGATGGTAAACACTAAGATATAATTATTCATGTGATCTTAAAATTGTTCAATTTATCTAAACTAATATTGAATCTTTCTAATTTCCTAACCATTATGGTTATGTCACTTATACTTAAATAACACCCTATCCTCTAAAGTTATCTAAACTGACATCTGATACAAACTATAATGCCACAACAGCAAAAATTACACAATCTTGAATTAAGATAAAAAAATTACATTGAAAATATATTTATGTTTTGAGATTTATAGAATTAGGTCATAACATATACTTACAATATGAATATTACCTGAAGACACAAATACTCGGTATCCATATTTTAAATAAAATAAAATTATTTAAGAAAAATTACTCATGTTTAATTCCATGTTTTAAACACTATGACTTTTCCTTGATCCTATCATTGACACTATTCCACTTTAAGTCTTATGAAACAAATTTAAAAAACATGGTATGAGCATTAAAATCTCAGTAGGATATAAAAAAATAATGAAAACTATTAGTTATCAAAATAACTGGTAAACCATTAATAAATTATCATAATGAAATACTTTTCTACATAAAGAAGTATTAAAAAAATCACTGAATATGAGCTCATTGCTTATCTTTTTTTAAGAAAAATTATTACTATAAAACCCATAGAATGAAATATATTGAATATACAGTTAACTTGGAAATAAACATATATAAATGAAATAACTATATGGTCGACAACCATACATATCACTAAAGTAAATAACCATATGGCTGATTTCCATACCCAATGCATTATATGTCATAATGTAACCAAACATTCACGGTTTCTCAAAGAACCACCCATCATCTAGGTTTTCACGTAACCACTCGTCATTATTTTATCATGTAACCACCCTTCAGATGTCTAAGTATCGTTATATAATCATAAAACATATAATATTTGAAATATGAATATTTCACTAATAAAAGTTCATTTGAAATCACAAAAAATCATTTCAAGAAATTTTAATAATCAATCCATTTCTAAAACCATATTCAATAAAAAAAACCCAAAAATGGAGTAAGGGATTTATTTTCATGTTAAAACATTAAGGCTTATAGAGGAATCCAAATAACGATTATGACGGTGGAGATTTCATTGTCTCTATAAATGTTAAAAATATTCCTTTTCTCATTTTGTAAAATGCATCGTATATAAAAGATTCCATTTGAATGAAATGTAAATTCAAAGGATCTTATTATACACTTTGTTAAAGGGGAGTTGTATATTACAAAAATATACCTCAATTAGATGAGATTGAGAGAAAGTCTCTTACCTCATGTCCGAATTCACTTGTTCATGCTTAAATTGCCTAAATACTAAACTAATGTCAATTTTTACTTTCTTCAAAACCTTTTTCATGTTTATTATTCCTATTAGATAATTTATTTCCTATTTATAAAAATTATATAATTATTTATGATCATATCGGATGTTTTGTTGATATTTAGTAACTGAGTCAAAAATGAACTTTTTATAATAAAAAATTGTCGACGTGGTCAAAATTCAATTATCTCAGGAATGATTTTAATGACTTAGATATCATATATCTCATATAAATAAAGTATATAATTATTTATAATAGCCATAACATTTGGAGATAAGATATTAAATACACCATTCGTGGAGATGGTAAGTCGTACGTACGCATGAAGGCATCTTTCATTTCAATTTAATATTTAATGGAATGAAAACATAATTACACATAGGTATATTATTATTATATTATAATATTGTTTTAATATTTGTTAAATAATTTAATTAATTCCATTCTTTATACGCTCTATGTATAGCATGAATGAGTCATATCACTTTGAGAGGGCTCTAGTCCGCACTTTCTCAAATGAAATTATCATATATATATATATATATATATATATATATATAACATAAAAAGAATAAGGGTAAGATCAAAATGATAATTACATAAGAATAAATATTAACGTAATATCATATATATCATAAATAATTACATTTCCATCACATTGGCCACCATGAGAGGTGGTAGGAGAAAATAAAACGATAATCGTTTCGTGAGGCAGTAGTTCGACGTTCACATAAACAGAATGTCAGTATCCATCAGATTGAAGTGTTTATGATTGTAGTTAAAATCATTACCATAAGTACATCATATTATATTTTATATATATTTTTTGTTAAATAATGTAATAATGATTGTTTAGGGGGTTGTAGAAAGAAAATGAATGAAAGAAGCTCCAGTGAAGACATTACCTCAAATCTGGTAACTCCTATTGATTTAAGTTAAAATTAATTCTTCAATTTCCTTCATACAATGGTATGTTTTCTAGGAAAAATATAGGGATATAGGGAGCTTATTTGGACATATTTTAGATGATCCAAGGGGCTTTGGAGTTTTGATTAAGGGGTTATAGGTGGTGGCCTTTCATAAGGGAGAGGTGGGGTACTTTAGGAAAGTCCCGAAAGATTATTATATTATAAATTGATTTTCATTTTTCAAAAGGTCAAATACTCATTTATTTAGAATATACAGTGCTTATTGTGTGAAATCCTCTCAAATAATAAGTTTCATACATGTTTTCATTTGAAATTTAACTTTATCATTTAGCATTAACCCTTTGTTAAATAATTAAACACTTACAATTTCTTCTTATGTATTCATACAATATTGTTAATATTGTTACAATAAAATGACAATTAAACCTAAATGGGTTAATTAATGATATTTCCAACATTATCTAAGTAATTTGGCCGAATCATTGTTTTTTGGACTATTATAGAATTTAATAAGATAATAATTATTTTTAAAACTAATTTATCTCTATTATTATAATATTCATATCATAACATTTGAAAAATACATAAAAAATGATTCAAAAAAAACATCATAAATTAAAATATTACAAGAAATAATAATCCATAAAATTCAAGTATGACATAAAGAGTTTCAATAAAAATTTATTTTAATATTTATAATCTCATTTATTTAAATCATTAATTTTTAAGTTAATCACTACATCACGATTGTGTCATAAATAAATTTATTTATTGATTCACTAAAAATTATAAATAAAATAACATTATTTTGGAAATATTTTTAGCTTTATAATGACAATTTTTAGTTGAATGTATATCTTATTTAACCACATATAATAGTTTTTTTACTAAAAGATACATGTTTAGGTTATATTTTCCATAACATTAAATTTAATGTAATTAAACAACATTTCCACAAAAAAAGTGGGTCCATGGGGTCTTAAATGAACCCAAGGATTCCCATGGTTGAAAATATTACATCTATTATGGTTAAAAAAAATTTATGGTAATTTAATATTATTATAGTATGATTTTTACCCTTATTTACAAGATTTAACCTTTAACCATGGTAAATAATATATTTACTAAAGTTACTATTCATAATGTATATAAATAAAAGATACTTATTTACACTATATGGACCTCCTGATATAAAAAATTTATACCATTTTTCCTAATTCGAAACACAGATGTCGAAGAAATTAATTTAAAATTAATTTCCATTATCAAATAGAAAAGGTGTTTTTTATGATGTAAAAACTATCAAATGATTGACATGTTTTTATGTACAATTTCAATGTGAAATTACACAAAAAGAACAAAATTGGATTAAATGATAAAAATAGAATACAATTAAACATTACAACCATTTAATAAATTAATCTATCTTTATAAATAAAAAATTAGATGAAAAGACAGCTTTGAAATGAAATATAGTATTTTTCACTATTCATTTGACAATGATCTTTATAAGAAAAATACAAATAATTTACCAAAAGTAAATTTTTATTTCTTAATTCAAAATAATAAGATTATTTTTTAAAATTGAGTATATAAATGTTTAAAAAAATTAGATATAAAAAGTGTTCTTTATCAAAAGCTGGTAAACCGACTTTTTAAAATTATTAGAGTTTTTCATGCTTGAAATTGGATTCATTCCAATTTGAAGCCTATAAAATTTATTGGATAAATGTAAACACATTGATAAAACTTTTTTAATAAAAATATATTTACTTATGTCCACACCGGCTACTACAACGGCTAGGCATTAACTACCATTTAATCTAATAATATTATTTTTTTTGGTATGACTGATTTTCTTATGAAACACATGATTCTGAAAAAACCCATTGTTGTGTGTTGGGTACACCATCTATCATAGAATCCCCTTTAATGAAAAATTAATATTCAAATCACAAATATTAATACATATGAAAATGTTATATTCTTTATTTACGTATGGTTTTTTAAAATAGCATAGAGAAATAAAAGGAAGAATACCTAAATTATTGAGGTATTTAAAATAGGAGTTATTAAAGAGTAATCACAAAGAGGAAATTTATCTATGCCTTCTAAAATTATAATCATGAAATATGGATTTTTATTTATATAGTAATTATCAAGAACTAATCATGGACATTATAGGGAGAATATGATCTAGAATTAATGAGAAGATAATTAAGGTTTAATTATAAAAGAAATAAAATAGAGAATAACATATTTTGGCTACATGCAGTTAAGAAGAATAAATAATCATATAAAATATTAAAAGGGATGATAGTGTGAATAATAAATCATTATTTTAGTTATAGTTATGTTTTTCTTATAAATATATATTGCAGGTTATAAAAATTGTTTTATGAGCTATTTTTTATTACCTGATACAAATTGTACAGAAAATATATACAGTTCGTTAAGAATAATAATGATATCCTAACATTGACTATTTAGATACATTTAAAAGGGTTGTTGAAATAAAGAGAGATATAACATATCCTTTTATACACAAAAGAAGAAATAGGGAAAGAGAAAAAAAATTTCAATATGAATCAGATTGTATAAGGAGAAGAAGAAGAAAAAGAATAAGTGAGAAACTTATATCTAAGAACTCTAGTATAGACATGACAAGTGGAGTAAAATGGAGTAGAATATCATAATTTATACGGTGGTGATATTAAGATGTTTTTTTCAGTGTTGTGTATGAAAAAAGAAGAAAACACTTTCTATTTTGAAGGGGAAGAAAAATATGGAGCAACACCTCAAAAATTACAAAAGATTTTATATTTTTATTTTAATAAATTATTATATACCCTAAATTATATTGTAATGATACAAGATGTATCTATGTGTAGGATGCACCAAAATTTTCCGTGAGATAAACAATTGAAACTATTAGGATACAATAGTATAAGTCACAAAGGTTTTTACTAGAGTATTTGGTGAAAATATGTTTTACCAAATGACACCAAGGATTATCCTTCTCTTATTGAGAAAAGGAACTTTTAAATTATTATTACTTTTGTGTGTTAATTTGTGTTTTTCATTCAATAAAAATGAAATAAATTAAGGAGAGAGTGATAGAAAAAGATATATAATTCAACATAATCCATGACTATATTAATTGAAAATGTATAAAATGATAAAATTATTAATTAATAATTGAATATGAACAATAAATATTCCCACACCACTTATCCATATCAATCATATCCTTCTTTGGATCATATATGTTGTATCAAAGTGAGGTACAACTATTTTGGATTCTTTATATAAATTCGTTCACATTGATGATTTTAGGTTAATTCCTTAAAATTATAAGGAGGTGTAGTTATAGAGGAGTACCTACTATTTTGTAACATTTTTATTTTTATTCAAATAATATTTTAAACATGAAAATAAAATAAAATAAATTATTCCTCTTATCAAAATTGGAAAAAATATTAGTTTCTCCAATCATGGAAGTTAGATATTTCTGAAAGGGGAAAACATGTGGATCGGTATACTAATAGAAGATATGGGAAAAATTACAACCTCATAGAGATAAAAGGATTTATGTGATCATATGGTATATGAAAAATATGGTTTAAACTATCCCTAAGACTAATCATAAAGTGAGTGTGATCATATGTCAATAAATTCACATATTAAAGGATTAATAGATAAGATGAATAATGCTTTTGAAGTAATAGTTTCTTTTATTATCATGATTTTTACATTAAGAATAGATCACTAAACATTACGGTGAGGTAGATAATATGGATAAGTATTTAATAGAATGAGTCATGACATTTAATAATCCCATAAAAAATTAATTGTCAAAGAAGTTGTGTGTGATAAGATTATAGTGTGATTATCTAAATATGAATAAGATTATATCCTTCCAAACCCAGAGAAGGAAGACTCTAGTTATTGTTTTTAGAAGTACATTAATGCATCGAATGAATATATTGAAATTAATATTGATTTAATAAAGGCTAAATTGGACATCAACTCCAACAGGATAAAAGTGATTTACTCCTTATTAATAATTTTTTTCATTTCCTTATGTTTATCTTGAGAATATTAGTTAGGAATATTACAATTTAATGAAAATAATTAATGGTCAAAAAAATTCCCTTGGTATGGGATGAATTATAATAAAAATAATATTGGCCAGTCTAGAAATAAATCTAGTTGGGAATTGACAATCATAGAAGTTTAGTTCTACATGGACATTGTGTTAATTGGTGGATTCAATTAACAAAATACTTCCATCATAAGGTAATAAAATCATTACATCGACTAATTTTATATCTCGGGGATCTATGAATAAATATCTAATATACATATATCAATGTAATAATTATCTTAATCTCATTCAGTACAATGATTAGATTAAAATAAATGTTTATAAAAAAATATAAATGAAGATAAATGAAGAAGAACCTTCCAATATGTCCATGGTTTATTAATGAATAATTAAGGAATATGGTTCTCTAAGAAGTGATAATCACAAGGTGTAGTAAGCTCAACATTAGTTTGTTGAATGTACTTGATATTATGAACATCATGTATAATTTAATAAAAATCATGCTATATGATTCAATTTTTATATTGTCCTAGTTTTTTCATTGTGCATTAAATTTTTGGTATATTCCAATAAATTGAAATCATAAAGAAATACTATTTATATGGGGAGAAATATTTGAAAAAAAACAATATTCATGAAATAATAAGAACATTTCTATATAAAATAGATTTATTGTACTCAAAACATCATGTGATGTTTTATGATGTTGTAGTCATTGTTCTGGTATATATATATCCTAAAATCTGGGTAGACTATATAATAAAATAAGGAAATAAAATTTGAGGAAGAAATAGTATTAATACTTGAGAAGTTATTAAATTATTTTGTAAAAAATATTCTTATAAGAAGATATCAATTATTCAATGTGAGAAGTCATTAGATTCAAAATACATTAATATTATGAAAAGTGTAACATCCTAAAAAACTAATAATAAATAAAGAACTCATAATAATCCTCGTAGAAAATAAAAACATGCTTCACATGTTATCAATATATGTTAGTAATCGTTCAAATAGATTAAAAATGAATTAGTGATGGGGATGAACCATAAGTATAGACTAGTGATAATGGTAGAAAAAGATTCCATATGATGGAAGAGAAGTTCAGTGTTATATATGTAATAAATTCAAAAACATTTCTACAGTATTTTTAACAGTATTTCTAGGACATGAAGAATCCCTTAAGAAAATGAAGGCATTATCATGAGATGCAAATGATAGGAATGATAAAGAATTAAAAACCATTTAACATAATAAAATAGATAGTGTGATGATGTCCCTGATACCAATTAAATAAATATGAATTTAAAAATAAATGTGGAAGAATGAATATTTCTGTAAATATAGACATTTTCTGACAAAATTTCAAACAAGTTTTTTTCATTGAGTAACTTGAACATCCTCCAAATTTTATTAATAATTTAGATGTTTTATATTCAAATATAATTCATTGAATTGAAGGTGAATTATAGAATTTGGAAAAAAAGAAAAAAAGAGTGTTCTATTTAAATTATTTTGTAAAAAGGGGAAGAATATATCATCATAGTATGATATTTTATTTGATATCTTGATAAACATGTACTCAATAAGATCATTCTTGGTGAAGATGGAGAATTGAGTAAAGTTTAAATCCATATAAAGGAATCCATTCACATGTATTATATATATATATGAACTTCCAAGAATAAATTCATCAATATTGTTTCTATTATAAATAAGTTCATGAGTTTCTCACTTGAGGGGGAGACAACTGAAAAATGATAAATAAGTTACTATAAAGTTGTTTTCTCAGGAAAGTTTTTTCATTCAAGAATGTTCTTAAATGGGGTATAATTTTCATTGTATCTATTATTTACTATATAAACCATAATAAAAAAATTCATATTCCAACCAGAAAGTGATATAACTTTATTTTTACCAATTATAAAAACAATTATGTATGAATAATTTCCAAGGATGATTTCAATTCATTTTTTAAAGGAATTTATTCATTCTATTTTTAATTCTGTATAGGTGTTTTAGTATTATATAATTTAATTACAAAAAATATTAATCATGTTTTACATCCCAAAATATATTTTTAAATAAATTAATATAATATTTGGAGTTATAATTTTATTTGGTATCCTTTAATTTTATATCTAATAACTTTGTTCTCTAGATCAAACTCTCTTATTTTTATACAAATCATGAATCATTTAGTCTTAGTGTGGGATTTTTGATGGAAATTTTATCAATATGCATTGATACAACCTTTCTGAAAAAAAAAATTTATTTTTCAATAAGGATGAGATAATGTAAAATAAATGTATGATAATAAATATGGTGTTTATGAAACATAATGATGTATCATTTCAACATGGGTTCTGAAAAACATGTATAAATTGAGATATGTTTAATGTACTTCATTTACATTTTATATGTTCTCAAAGAGAGGTCAATATATTAAATTATAGGTTTTGATGAAGTCGTTTATTTTATTAGAGACTTCTGGACTAAGATGTTATATTAATGAAGAATCTATCATACTGATGGTTGAAGAAATGAATTGAAGAAATTTATTGAGGCCTATAACATATTCTTAGAAAATTATTTTTGAAGGAACCCTATACATGTTGTTTTTGGATACTTAAACATATACATTGATAATGTAGAATTTTATATACAGAAACTGATAATGTGTAATAATTCACTTTATTAGATCCCTTATGTTTACAAGACACATGACTTAGAATATTTTTATAAGTTCTGAAGAGATGATTTCTATCCATTGGAATATTGGAGAAATTCATTATTGAAGTTAAAATACAATTCAATTTTTTTGAATATTTTTATATTGGTTTAGGATTAAGGAGAAAGAAATTTTTTTGTGTGGAGGAATCATATATATAAGACATGAATCTTTTCACTTGTTATCCCCTTGAATCATTTTATTTGCAATGGATATCATTCATATTTTTAGGATTTGAAAATGTTGTCTTCACATAGTAATCATGCTGTAAATTTGTCAATGCGATTTCAAGTTTTTTTTCATGTGTTTTCATTCCATGAAAAATGATTTCATAATTCCTGAAATGTTTTATTTATTTAAAGTTGAAAGAATAAAGAAGTATCATTTGTGGTGGAGATGATGTTTGGGGTTACATTGGTGAACCATGTAATCGAATTGTCAGGTATGAAAAACATACTGCGGAATTGTAAAATTATAGATTAATGGAGATAATTGAGTCACAAATAAATTTTCAATAATGTACTTCTATTAGTCACATATCAAATTTAAGTGACATGCATGAATGAATAATTTATCTATTTTTTGTGATGTTGTGGATTTTGTCTCATTTACCTTTCTAGAGATATAAGTGATTGATTCCTAAATACTTTTTTAGAAATATAGTAAATTAAGTCGCATATGAATTTAAGAACATAACAAATTTAGTTTAGTATTTTAATACTTAACATAATGGTAGAACTTTTTTCCATTATATGTGTAAGGGAAAACCATGTGGAGAAAAATAATGATGGTTACACAATTAATTATGGTGTTCAAAAAGGGAGTTTTGGAAGAATAATCACGATGGTGAAATAATGACAATCCTACAATGAAGATAAACATTATATATATATAGTTATACATGACATAGTTATGATAAATATTTTTGGGATATTATATGGGAAATTATATACAGAATTAATGAGAAGATAATTTGTGTTTCATTTTGATTTATTTAAAAGTAAAAATTAATGCTTTTTGTTACATGTAGTAACGAAGTATAAATCATGGAGAAACAAATGGAAGATAACATTGTGTGTAGGAGAAAATAATGTCACTTTTATTATTATTATTTTTATTATTATATAAATATATCTCATATGTTATCAGTGAATTTTTTTTGAGATAGTATTGATAATTTGATAAAGATTTTCAAGGAAAATGTCTGCTAGTATGAAAGATTAATAGAGCGGTCTATAATCTAATTATTTAGATACATTAAGAATTTTTTATGAAAGAAAACTGATATCAAGTATATATTTCTATTCATTAAAAAATAATGAGTTAAAAATAAAAGAAGTAAAGAATGTACTATGGACCTCTATTCTTGCATGAAGAAGAAAAAGAAAATAAATATGATAGAAGAATAGATTTGTACTTACCTATCTATATAGAAAAAGAGAATTAAGTATTTGACAAATATTTTTATATTGTGAGGAAAAAATAAGTGGTTATGTGCGGTGTTAT
Source organism: Viscum album (assembly GCA_963277665.1). NCBI lineage: Eukaryota > Viridiplantae > Streptophyta > Magnoliopsida > Santalales > Viscaceae > Viscum > Viscum album. The sequence continues at coordinate 75,835,311 of OY728155.1, read as the reverse complement.
GAATATGAAAAAATGAAGATACCTTCTACTATGTAGCGGAATATTGACTGGACATCAACAAGAAGAAAACAATCATTATTAGTGGGAAAATAATTTATTACTTCCAAAATATTAAATTTTAATTGTAAGATATGTAGATAAGTGTCGAATAAACTAAATAAGTGGGTGGGATAAAAAATATACACCAATGGGAGACAATAATGTAATAATGAAATGGTTTTACTAGTGGTTTTTGTAACCATATGTTGTATAAGATCACAACAAGAATTACACTTCTCTCACTATGAGGAGACATTTTTAATCATTTTTTTCATGTTTTCATGTGTGATTGCTTGTGAAACTATATGTAAATAAATCAATGAGACAAATAGATAATAATACAATTGATCAAACATAACCAATTAAAGAAGAAAAACCAATGGTTAAAAAGGAAAAAAAATCTATTGGTTATTGAAAAGAGATAATACTAATTTACACCCCCTCTCACTATCATTAATATCCCCCCTTGGATTCGAAAAGTTATATAAAAAGGAGATTCAGCTCGTTAGGATTCCCAATATCAAATATTAATTTTAATATTTGATGTTTCATTCATGAAATTATAATGACATGTAGTTTTATCAGAGTTCATTTTATTTCACATTAGAATACAGTTTATAAGAAGACATTTTTGAATATGAAAAATAAGAAAAATAAGTAAATGATGAATATTTCTATCTTATCAAAAGGGGAATAAGTTTCATGTAAACCAGGTAAGGAATCCATATTTATCTTTGAAGGATAAGAACTTATGGGGTTCTCTTATATAATTTTAAAGACATGAACCCACGTAAATATTCAATGTTTTAAAATAATTTCATGTTAAGTACATGAAAAAATGATTTCAAAATGTATCATATTAGAATGTGATTAGGTAATTTTAAAAATACAACCATCAATTTTGGTTGCATAATGTTTATAGATAATTTTAACCCTTATCGTTTTAGGTTAACCATAGGTAAACAAATTTTAACATTACTGTGGCTATAGTTTTTTCCAATTTTTTCAATTCATTATGATTAAAAATATAAGATTATTTATAGAAAATTTGGAAATTATTATTCTAAATATTGAATAAAATTTATCAAATTAAATTCAAATATGTGGCATAATTTATTTTAAAAATACCCCCCAAAAATATGTGAAAAAATATTTCTTCAAAAAATGTCTTCTTATAACAGAAATAATCTTAAATTAACTAAATGACTAAAAATCATCATTTTAAGGATTTAAATTCATTTATATAGATATATATAATATATAAATTTCATTTTAAAATAGTGATCATTATATACTATTTTTTTCATTTTTAATGTAAAGAAATTATTTTTTTAAATACAGTTTTCTAAAAAATATCTCATTTACCTCCAAATGACAATACCTTTATTTCTATAAATTTGATAGTCAATACATGGATAATTATACATATAATAAAATATTATTAATAATAAAACAAGTAATAGTTAAGTCGTACATTTTCAATTATTTATCAATGCTTATTTATAAGGTACAATTTCATTAAAACCCATTGTTGGATTATTTTGACCGAGTAAGTATAAAATTGATATTCATCCAATAAAATAAAAATTCCTATACAATAAAATATTTAAATGTATATTTTTCAATACTTTTGTTAAAATAGAATGTTCCACTTACAATAACTAAATTTCAAGGGTTACATTATTTCCTCAAATAGAAATTTCAACAACAAAATCATCATGGATATTAATTAAAATGAATAAAGAGTGGTTCTTCTACATATAATCCTATGAATATGAATTTATTCCAACCATTTTATAATTTATCTAATGTTACATTATCATTCAAGAAATATGATTCCTTAATAAATTGCCTATTTTTTTATAAATATTGATGGTCAATTTACAATAAGATAGATCATGTAACAATTCTATTTCTTCATAGGCGAGCATGTGTGATGGGTATAAAATGTACATCCTTTACAATGAAACTAAAAAAAGGGAATTTGTAGAAGATTTTTCATAGACATGTGTTTATTTAAATAGATCCTAATAATATAGCGACTGTTATTGAAACTACCACATTTTTAACGACCTCTTGTCATTTAGTAGTAGTTTCATTAATTTTATGGAGGTTTTTCTATGATCCATTTTTTGAGAATTTAGAGGTACTTAAAAGAATATTTAGCATATATTCTATAATAAAAAATATATTTGAGGAAAATATAAATAAATTAAAACATATCACTACTGATACTTTTATTGGTGGTTTGTTTTAACAACACTTTGTATTAGAGGTATTTTATTCTAGCCACCAATAAACATTGTTTTTAATATGAATAATAAAAGTTATTAAGAACCGCTACAAAATATTTTTTTAATAAATATTGAATTGATAATAATAAATATAAATAACTAACATGTAGTAATCTAAAACATAAATATATGAAAACCCATATCCATGTTCAGCATAACCTCAGTCTCAGTCAACCAATACCTTGGTAAAAAATATATACATATAATATATGTGAAAAAACCCCACAAGCAATAAAAATCATCATCATGAACTCCAATATATATTTCTACCTCCATAACTTCTAATCCACTTAAATTGACTACACTATCTCATCAACTATAACAAAAAACAAAAAATAAAATGAAACATAATAAATCCAAATTTGAGTATAATAATTGATGAAATTTTATCGTACCATAGAAACTACGAACCATCACAACCAGCATCATGAGAATGTCATGAATCCTAATGTTGAACCTCCTACCTACTACCAGTATCTTCCACATATAATGAAAACCTTAACATTGAAGAAAAAAATGTGAAAGTGAAAATTGAAAAAATATATATAGAATGATTCACATAAAATATGTTATTCTGTTAATCAAAAATTGTAAATTTAATATATAACAATTAATAAATAATTAAAAAAAATGAAAAGTTAAAATTTACTATTGAAGATAAGATTCAACATTTGAAACAATAAATGAATGTGTAAATAATAATATTTATCTTCAAAACGATGCGGGGTGTGCATGAAATTTACTTAATAAGAAAATTATGAAGACTATTATATCCCATTATGTACTATATTTTAAAAATCACCCAATGGTGGTTATACCACGAATTCACATCAATATGATGTCATTTTATGTGGTTTTGACCATTTCACCAAGGTTTTAGTGTTTTAAAACAATAAAAATGAATTTATGGCCGTAATTGGAAAACTGTAATTCAGAATGACATGATGTTGGTTTAAAATTTTTACAATTCAATCTATAAACATTTCCCCCTTATTTTAGTGTAATCCAACATCTTTTTTCAATTTTTAGCCCAAAAAAATGTTTTTAATGTCCATTGTACCTTTAAGTAGTGCCTAACGAGTAATTATAACCACAACATACCACATAATGTTCTGTTTCCTATGGGTATAAAAAAAAATATCTCATATGTGGTTTTATCATTAATTTAATTTATATATGGTCGTTTTTTGTAGTTTTTACTATTCCATTTACATTTTTGGTTTTGAAAACACTAACAAATTATTTATGGACAAAACATAAAAAATGTAATTTAGAATGATATTTCTTAGTACCTAAATTTCAAAAATCAATCAATGGAAATTTTTCCCAATTTATAGAGTAATTTGACATTGATTTATTAGTATGACCACTAGACAGTAGTTTTTTAAGGCTTTAGTGCCATTAATAAATGTTTACCAAGAAGTTATGACCTCATCAAACATCATATTGATGTGTTTTCTATTCATACATGTAAAAACTAAATCATAAGTGGTTTTCTAGTGGTTTAACAGAAATCATATGTTGTTTTCAATGTTTTTTACTATCCCATATATGTTTTAGAGTTTTGAAACACTAAAAACATGTTTACAACCATCTCTAGATTATTTAATTCATAATGATGTTCCATCAGTTCTTAAATTTCCCAATTTAATTAGTATTCATTTTATCAATATTTTAAGGAAATATTTTTCCATTTACCTTGTTTTTAACAAGTGATAATTATTTTAAACGGCTTTTGTACATTAAATATTTGTATAGATAGTTAATTAAACCCTAATGCACTTTAGATTTATGCTCCTTCTATTCGTACATAGAAGAAATTAAATAGTGGTGGTTTTCCCATGATTTCACATCAATATTGAGTCTTTTTATATGGTTTGGATCATTCAACGCAGGTATTAGGGTTTCAAAAAAATAAAAACTAGTTTACATTCACAATGAGAAAACTATAATTCAAATTGAGGTTCCATCAATTCACAAATTTCAAAATTAAATCTACATTCATATCCACTAGATTTCAAGGTAATCTAAAATGGTTTAGTTGGTTTTGACACCTAGAAACAAACTTTGAAAGGCTATTGTAAATTTAAAAAGTGTTTACATTGTAATTATGACCACACCACATATCGAACTGCTTTGTTTTATATAATTACACATAACAAACTCATAGGTATTTTCCCCCTGATTTAACATCAATCATATGTCATTTTATATGGCTTTGAAAATTCCACACACGTTTTAGTATTTTAAAACATTAAAAAAATTTGTAAGGAAAAAATGGGAACACCATATTTCAGAATGATGTCTCATAGTTTCAACATTACATAATTCAATATATGGTTATTTTCTGATGATTTCATAGAAATAAAACTGAATTTACCTATTTTAATCCCCCCCCCCTTCAGACACTTATTTCTTAGTCTTTTGTAGAATTAGTAAGTGTTTACTGAGTAATTCTGACCAAACTGTACATCAGATTGATGAAAATTCTATTATTACATGTTAAAAATAACTCTTTTTTGTTTCTCATATGATTGTACGTAAATATGAGGTCGTTTTATATTTTTTTGATCGTTCCAAAACAAATTTGGTGGTTGATAATAATAAAAATGTGTTTACAACTATAATAGGGAAACTGTAATTCAGAATGGTGTATCATCAATCCCTATATTTAAATATTAACTCTATTATCATTTTACCCTAATTTATCTAAAATTAAATTTCATTATCACAATTTTACCCCCTTAAAATTGTTTTTAAATGAATATTATAGTTAATAATTGTTTACCGAGTAATTTCAATAACACTGAACAACTAATGGACGTGTTGAATAAGGATACACACCAAAACAAACTCATCAATTTTTTTTTTCTATTATTACACTTCAATATGAGGTTGTTTTATATTATTTTGACTGATCCACACATGCATTAGTGTTTCACAATAATAATAAAAGACTACAAAGATCCTGAGAAAACTTTAATTTTGAATGATCTCTCTCCAATTCCTACATTTCAAAAATCAATCTATGGTAGCATTACCTTGACATTAGGTCAATATCCCATATTTGTTATGTTTTTGACCCCCACACTTATTTTAAATGATTTTATACCTTTTAGAAGTATTTACCATGTAATTCCCAACACATTGAATTTATTATTAATATGTTGTCTACACGAACATATAAAAAATAACTCAAAGGTATTTTTTACATTATTTAACGTCAATATGAGGTCGATTTATATCTTTTTGAACACTCCACACAAAAATTAGTGTTTTGAAATATTAAATCCCCATTTGTGGACATAATGGGAATATATTAATTTGTAATGATGTGACATTAGTTACAAAATTTCACAATTCAATTTACGATCATTGTCCCTTGATTTTAGGGGAAATCCATCAATATTTTCCATGTTTTGACCCATTAATCATTGGTTTGAAGTTTTTTAACTTTAATAACAATTTAATATTTAATTATGAACACACAACACCCCCGATTTATGTTTTGTAGACCTGTACTCATCAAAGACAACTTAGTTTTGGTTTTACCATTATTAGGCCTCAATGTGAGGTTGTTTTCTATTATTTTTACCATTCCATGTAAAATTAGTGTTTTAAAACAAAAAAAATTATTTATGGCCATAACGGGAAATATATAATTCATAATGATGTTACATCATTTCTATCATTTCATGAATAAATCTACACTAGATGTGCACTAATTTCAAGGAAATATGATGTCATTTGTCATTTTTGACCGCCGAAATATTCTTATGAATAGAAATGATTGTTTTGTATATAAAAGTGAAATTTTAGATTTATTTATGTATTTTCTATTTCTTCTTTTCATATGTGTGAATTATATATGGAAATTAGTAATTACCTTTGTGGGATGAGCTCTATTGCTAGAAAATTCCTCAATGATCGTTTTGGTCATCCGTTGAAATACTGAAACTAAATTTTATCACATTTGTGACCTCCACTGATCATGTGATTTCATATAATAGCCTTTTTATTACATATTTTATTTAAATATTTCAATTTCAATTTTTTATTTCCATTAAATGACAATATATGAACTCAAACTTGGTGTATGTGTAATGGATGACATTGCCCTACAAAAGACAATAAATGGAGTATGCACAAAACCCATACCATGTACATGTCCGGGATGCTCCTTCCATAAAACAATTCAAACTATATCATTTAGGGAAATTGATGATTATTTTGAATGACTCACATCACAAATATCTTAATTTTTAACCCATTAAAAATATTAACATTGATTTTTTAAATTACATGAACTTCATAATATAATATAATGAATACATTTTTCATTTCTATTTATTAATATTTAAAAAATAATGAAACCTAATAATGAAAAATATAATATTATAAAAAATAATCATTAATGCATGTAAATTTCGGCCATCTAGATATATCAAATGATGCCAAATTACTCACATTTTATCAATGTATACATCCCAGTTTAATTTAATTTATGGATATTTAGTGGTTATAATATTTTTTCTTTATTTTATTTTTATTCTAATAAAAAAATATGAAATTTTATTGAAATGTACTTAATCCAAAGTCTTTGGTAGGTTCATTTAAAAAAAATTCATTAGATTTTCTATGCGCATTAATCCACATCATTGATCGGCCAGTATGATGACTTAATTCACTGTCAATTATAAAAAATATAAACTTTTTAAAAAGAACTAGATTTACAATTAAATCATTTAAATAATAATTAATAAAATAGAGAAAAAAAAATCTTTTTCCCAAAAAAACCATTGAGACCCTGTTGTTTGAGGGATGGCTTATTTCTCACAATTCGTAGTATTTTTTTATAATCCATTCTAAAATAGATAAATTAATAAAAATTATAAATTTATTGTTTTTTTCTTATTAAGGTACATTAAAATATCCAATTACCTATTAGATTCTTATATGAGTCAATATATAATGATATTACATTGCTCATAAAAAATAATTGATAGCATTATAATACATCTATCATGAGCTCAAAAAATTCTCAACAAAATCATAACATAATCTCCATTTAAAATCACTTCATTTCATGCCAAAATTTTAAAACATTCATGGAAATGAAATAGTTTTAGTGTCATAAAAATGAAAAAATATCTACCTGTAAATAACATAACAGTTTATAAGTATATTATAAAATTTTACTCTTTCCTTTCAAAATAGATATCATAGAATACTAAACCAATATTAACTTTAATGGAGTATCAAAAAAATAATTTTTCAAGATATAGGAAGTTATATTTTATCATTATAATCCAAGGGATACCTCAACATGTTGCAAGAAATATGCCCAAGAATCACCATATAGATTCCAGCAAATTCACTGGTAGGAACCTAGAACTCATCTAACGGAGTGATAATCTTGATGTACTTCAATTCCAATACATTTAAAGTGTCTATATTTTAATCCATTCAATAGCTGTGTTTAGGATTTTTACAAATTAATCAAACAATATATGAAATTAAATATTTTTTGATAAATTACATACAAAACAGTTTTTTTCTAGCATTATGGGATACAATACCTTGCACACCTTTTCCCTTCATCAAACTAGTCACATTTTTCAAATTCTTCTAATACATTAATTTATTTTCCCCTAATTTCTGAACTATATGACAACATGAGTGACATTATCAATTAAATATCACTATTTAAATTTGACTTTTTAAACTTGAATTTATGAAGAGCATCATAAAATCAATGATAAAACATAAACCGCCATTTTATACTATGAGGTAATCATTATGGTTCAAAATCAAAATTAAAAAATAGACAAGGAAAACTAGTATTAAAGTTCAACCCAGATTAATTTACTACTACATGAATGTGAATAATATTCCACATTAATGAATTATTTATTTTGAATACATCTGTCATTAATGAAACATATATTTACACTCCATCGTCTAATAATTATTTCAATTCATTGATGAAGGATTGAAGGAATAAATAGATATAATATCATGGAATTTTCTATCAATGAATAAGAATCTAAATAATTAAATAAGTATTCTTAATATACATCCTTGTAGGTAAGTTATAAGGGATCAAAATAACATCCCAAATTCTTTAATTAGTACATCGAGTACCAAATGTTTTAAAACCACCAGATTCCAATCTGAAACATACAGTCAAAAGATCTCAAGAAAAATATAGATATAGAGAATAAGAATCTTCCATGATGTTGAATCTTTTGGATGTAACATCAATCCATCATTACTATCATTATCATGAAACTTAATATCATTTATAGTCTTAAAAGACATGAATATTCTTTGCAAGAGTGGTTTTATTGGAATGCAATACAACACACTTTCATGGGTTTTCTTCTTATGTTTAATCATAGGGTTTCATTGATTTATTCTCTAATTATTTTTCATTGAATTCCATCTTCGAATATGAAATTTGATTTATAAGTATTTATTAGTAGCTTTTCAAAAGTATAGAATTAAGTCATTAAGTCATGCATTTATATTTTTATGATCATGCCCTTTATTCTTGAAAACTTTTTCCGTCTCATAGAATGATGTAGGGACGGTTTATTCTCTAAATAAATCATGAAGAAAAAATAAAATCATACAAAATTCATTGTTAGTAATACATAGAGACACATTATATGATACAATATATGTAAAAATGATAAATTCAAATACATTTCACACCCTTCATACAGTTATTGTTTTTCTTCTTCAACAAATTCATAAAAATTAATTTTAATAATAATTGATGTTATATGGATAATTTACCTTATCATGACCAATTGATGTTCCTTTTAGACTACTAAAATATTAATCATTGTATTATACAAAACAAAATACACCATTTAACAAATTTCTAAGTGAATTCTCATCTTCCAGCTCATATTGTATTTCATTGACAGTATTTTAATTGTTTTAACATTCCATAATGTTTGATTCACTATTCCAAATCAAGAATAAATATCAACCAGGATACTGTTTCAATATCAAATTATAAAATACTTTTTCTCTATTAAACAATCTCTTGAATTTAAAATCAGGACATGAACATTTTATTCTACCATCCGCTGATGAGTTTTAAATGGCATAACCTAAAAATTCATCCAATCCCTTTACATACTGACGTGTTTTTTGAGGTAAATTAATCCAAATTTTATCCATAGGTATTATAGTACATTACCCCATATACATTCTTATATAAAGATATTAGTGTTTTAAAAAAATGAAAAATCAAAATTTAATACCACACAACTTTTCCATTGACGCTTTTATAAAAGCTATTACGGAAAATATAATGAATCAAATAGTAAAATATTGGTTTCTAAAGTTATAATATAAAAACACGAATCAAATAAATAATTATTTCTCTCATACATAGATGAATAATGAAATAAATTAGATGAAGACCACATTTTATCATAGAGGAACCCCATGAACGGTCTTAAAGATATAAAATATGTATCTTTAAATTAAGAGTTGGAAGATGAAGTGTCTATCTCAATAAAAATAAAATTATTTTTTTATGTTATAGATGTTTGTATATGGGTTATAATAATACCCAAGAGAATTATTATTTATGTTACATACATTCTTGAATTAATTATTATTTAATGATGAATGTGAGGAAAATAGATTCTACATTACCGATGATAATGATTTTTGAGGTTTTTATATTTTTGATGCAGAATATATTATTGTTATTGTAGTAAAAATAATGTTTTATAACCTTTTTTTGAAACTAATTTGGTTTTATTCCATTGAAAAAATAAAAATTTTATTAATTATTGAACAAATTCCCATTTTCTAGATAATACTATGATAACCCCTTTAAAAATATGAATTCAATGTATACTTCATTTGGATATCACACACTATTACATAGATAGAACTGATAAACATATAATTTTAATGTTTTATTATGTTATAATTCTTTATTCTACCATTTATGTTCCACCACCTAATATTTTGAATCATTTTTTTACATTGAGTTGATCCAAAAAATCATAGGTTTTATGATGACAGTACCAATTATCACATATTTGGAAAAAAATTACGGAGTATATGATTTAAATAAAATAAAAAATACTATTTACTTGAGTAAAAAAACTATAAAATATAATTAGTTCTCATTAAAATCATTTTATTTAAAATAAAATCAATAAAAATATGATGAATGATCTAGTTACCAAAACCAATAATTGATTATCATGCATGGAAAATTTCACACTAAATACTCTATCAATTTTATTCTATAATTTATGAAAATAAATGATTAATCATATGTGAATAAAATTTGAATCATTATAATAAATTTAAAAAGGATCAAATATCTCTATGTCAAGTTATTTATCATTGGAGACATTTCTAGAGATATTGATGCAATGATGTGCAACACCAAATCATACCACCAATTTGTCATGAGTTTGAAAATAGCCTCAATTGTGTATATGAACAAAATTATAGGCATTAACATATATATAAAAATTGGGAATTCCTTAGTATTCAATAAAAACAATGAAATTATGAATGATCTAGATTCCTTAACCAACTTATATAATAAATGATTTAATTTTTTAATTTAATTCCACATAATAATAATTAATGATTATTATAACTCCAAACAAAATAACTATAAAATTCCAAAAAACACATTATAGAGAAAAATTACATATATACATTCATGTTTAATGAATAAAAAAATTCAATAGCATTTTTTCTCACCCAGGATTATCTATCTAATGAAACTCAATAATATATTGATAGTGATTAGAGGAGGGGTGATGCAACTTTTATTGGTATCCCTTGTAGACATGTAGGGGATCTGAGCTGATGAGGAGGGAACTGAGAATGGTAGAGGTAGTTTAGGGGTCAGTATTTCCCCAAAAGAGGGAAACATATAGGGAAAAGAGGTCGAAGGGGTGGGGTATGCATTACCATTAGGGAGAGGGAGGTTTGATGGGGGTAACGGGGGTCAGGGTCAGCACTAATGAATGATTTTATAGGTCAAAGGGGTGTAGAATGAGGGTTACCAATGAGGTGGCGAGGTCTGGGTCACATTGGGAAGGGGGGAGGAGGAGGATGGGGAGGGGGTATGGGTTGTGTTATCCTAGATGGAGTTGGGGATAGGTAGGTATTAGGGGTTTTTTAACATTAAACAGTGATTTAATTGAAACCAAATCTAATTGGTAAAATAAGAAAACACTACAATGTTTTTAATAAAATTCCTCTATATAATATATTTTTCACCAAATTTCTTTAAAAAAGGATACAAGAACTATTGTTATTAAACTTCCACTGAGTAGTTATTTTTTGTAGTATGATATATTGTACAAAACATGTACTTTAGGGTGACTTGGTATCATCTCAATAGGGTAATCCACAGATCCAATTATTTTAAAAATTTTAAAAGCTTATATATACCTATGTCTTATTTTCCATTTTGTATAAATCCTTATAACATAATTCCATGGAAATAATTTCCTGAATACATTATCCCCAATTTGAACGTCAAAATATTTCCCTCGATTATTGTAATAACCCTTTTTCATTTTTTTATATACTTTAATATGAATCTAAAAAATATTTACCATTATCATTTTATCCCTAAAATGTTATTAGTTGAGAATCTTCCTTTCTCCAAATTTATCCCATCATGTTGGAGTGTTAAATATAATTCCTTATAATGAATCATATAGAACCATTTAAAATTTTGTTTTGAAACTAGTATTATAGGAAAACAGAACCAATGATTTTTATTGATATCACATTCTTTGAAATTAAAGTTAGTTTGACATCAAAATGTCTTCTAATGTTTTAATAGTCCAATATGACAGTCCATCTATTTTATGGTTATAAGTGGTTCTCGAATGAAGCTCAATATATAGAGTCTTCTAAATTATATTATAGAATGTTTATTTAAATAAATGATCATTAGTTCAATAAATTTAATGACTTCCACCCTAATGTATTATAACAACATTATTATAGAGTCTTGTAAGGATCTCAATGTGTAAATCATATCTTATATCGGGTAAATGTTGCAGATTTTTTTTGGTGATCAATTATAACAAATATTGAATCAATATTTTATGGACTCATTATTATGATAGTAAACAATTCTATAGTAATTTCATCATATTACCATATTTAAATTGGTATGTAACATCTCATTCCTAGAGCCATAAAACCATTCCCCAAGCCGATGGGATTCCTGGACTCTTGTGCGCCTCCCTGTTCCCTAGGGGGTATCAACTACTAGGGAGGGTCTATGGTGTTTTAGTGGGGGAAATATTCCATAATTTTTTAGTGTAATGTAGTTGTGTAAAAATATTTATAAATTGTGAAAACATAATAGAAATAAACATCAACATATAGACATCCAACATACAATAATAATAGATAATCCAAATGAAGTCCAATAAAATCTGATTATCTTGCCCTATATTTAAAAAAATTTATAGGTAGTACATGGTAGAAGACATCCTATACAATACAAGAATAAAAATAAATAAAATAAAATATCAAACTACATCTATATAGATTAATGAGAATAGCTCAGTCGTGTAGTCTCCTTCTCCCATGGAATGATCAAATCAAGCACATTAATGTAGAAACATTCCCGAGTCACAACATGTATCCATGAAGTCTCTCCAGGTACCTAATGACATCCCAAAAAGGATTTGAGATAAAAATTAGTAGGACACCACCAATGGTGTCTATAACATGTCAGGTATATGTATAAAGTCATAAGATGTGTGAAATATATAAAAACAATTAGAGTATTGTAAATAAAGTGTGGAATCATATATTGACCTATCCAGCCCAAAAATGTCTCCCTGTGAACAATAACTAACCAATCGAAATCACCGGATAATATTAACCACAACTAAGTACTTGTTATATTGTCCATTCTAACAACTGAAATCAGATACTCGTACTAGACCCATCTTCAAGAATAACTAAATATCCACAAATTCCACACCGTGGAATTATGTGTATAAAATTCAAAACAATATGATCCATGATATCTAGTGTTAGACTAAAAAATGATGGATTCAATGTATAAAATCCTATGGCATCGTCATCGTGTCTATGGAGTATCACAAAAATAAAGTCCGTTTTGAAAAATAAAATTTACAATATTTCAAAAAGTGGTTATTACTATTCATAACGGCTAGTTTTAATAATATTTTAATAGAATACTACTGTTTAGTGAAACTCGTTATTGCGTACTACACCCGCTATCGAGGAAGGTCGCGATTGAGTGTAATGCAAGGCAAGCCAAGGATGCGTGTTGTGAAAGATCCTTTTAGTGTAGCGTACAACACAAGACATTAGTGAAATTAAAAAGAATATTTTTCATAAAATCTTGGGTTGTTACATAGAGGATCTTAATAATTACTTCATTATTTTGAGACCGTATGAAATTATTTCATAACATGATTAAAATGATTGAGAAATCAGTGCCCTTCAGATATATGTCTTAATAACATGAAATAAATTATCAATATATCATTTGGTATTATTTAATTAATTTGTTTCATAAATATAAAATCATGTAACGTTATCCCCATACTCAACCATAGTTTCTTCTTAATTTTTATTTAATATTATAAACATACTTTACATTTGTTTTTCTCACATGGGATATGTTTTTCATGTAATATTAAATTAAAAGATATCTAATCCATGAATCATATTTCAACCTCCTCTCTAGTATTCGTATTCAATGAAAACCCCGAATCATCTTTACTTTGTCAAATAATATAGTAAAATTATATAATCTTCATTTTTATCACCTCTCATAGACATAAATAACTTTTTAGGTGATGTAATCCATTTCTCATCCACCACTGAATTAGATTTTACACTAAATGATGGGGAATTATTTCACTTGAAATGATCCAATATTGGTATAACATTCTATGGAACATTATGTTACACTGTATTTGAATGATTATTAGTTATAACCAATGCCTGATTTCTTAATATGATGATGATCATCTTCACTCTCACACCAGTTGTTTTGGATTTCTCATTATGAAAATTTAAAAATTGCCCACGAGTATTGATACCAGCCAGTGGATATTTCTAAATAATTGAATATATTGAATTATTTTAATAAATTATGAAGTTTAAATAATAATATAAATTTTTAGATCTTGTTTAACATTTATTATAGGCTAAAAATTTATGCATTATTAATATAATAGTAAAAAACATAGTTTCTTTGGGAATATCTCGAAATAATAATTTTATATTCCAGAAATTAATAATTTCATGTAATAAAAACCAGAATTAACAAAATCATATCACTCATGAGTGTTAGAACATGTTTTTATCAAGTTAACAGTCTTTATGTGCTAGAATTCTAGATGAGATATAATAGGTTAACTCTATGTTAGGTTATTTCCCTTAGAAACATCTGTTTCAAAACCATATCCACTTGTAGTACCCATATATATACTTATATTTATTATAAAACGATAATATCTATTTCACTAAAAAAGTTTCTAATATTTTCATAAAATCATACATATATCCATATTATGTTATAGGGTTACCTTTTCTAATAATTGTTTTCTTAAATCTAGTTCCCCATTTATTATTGTGCTTCCTCTAATACCAAAAATGATATCCCCAACTCTAGTGGCTGAGAACCGATGTCTAATTTATTACATTGGAATATATATATATATATATATATATAAGGGATCTAATGATGAAGGACTGACCAGGTTATTATTCTTGAAAATCCACATACATACAACATACCCTTTTATATTAGGAATGAAATATAAAACATTACAAGAGTAAACTTCTTTCTCCCTTGAAACTCATTATAATATGTTTCTTCATAACCTATGGAATGAGAAAAAAATATCGGTGAGATCAAATTCCGTATAAAGGTTATATACATTTCATGCTACCCTATGTAAACAAGGAATGATCAATATGGATATGTAGACAGATATAAAATTCCATTTAATCAATAACATGAGCATGAAATAGAGGCAGGGATAATATTAATGAAATAATATATTGGGTAAAAAAAATTGAATTTTAAAATAATATAAGTCACAATATTAGACATTATTATTTTTTAAATCATGATATTTATACTGTTAAGACCTTTTGTCGAGATAGTTTAATCAATGGGTAACCATAAAACAAAAAACCAATTATTTTGACAATCATATTAATCTCATGAGACATGTCAACACATTTAAAGGATATATACAACCATTAACCACTCTTAATAATATTTTCAATGAATGTATCAAATATTTAATGAAAAATTAAATTCATAAAAAATATAAATTATCAATAAATATCTCTATTGAGTATAGAATATATATTTATAAATATTTTCTACACTCAATAAAATAAACATTTTTTATGAAGAACAATTTATAAAAATAGTATATGGTTCAAAAAATAATAATATCCATGATTCATATAATATATATATTTTTTAGAATTTTATTATATAATGATAAAAATAAATTTAATGTTTCAAGATAATGTTAGCTAAAAAAATTAATATGAGATAAGATATTACCATCAGTTCATTGGGAATATAAGATTAGTAATAAAATTATGCACATTAGAAAAATAAATATATCATAAGTTAAAAATTAAAATAATCATTAATATAAGTATTTTCTTTGTAAAACCATTCAATAAATGTAGAATAATTGAAATATGATAAAATTATTATGGTGTTGGGGACGTCTGTCAGTGTAATATATATTAAAAACATACTTTTTTAATTTTTTTAAAGTAATTAAATAACTACAATTTCATAAAAATTTGAAATGTTTATATTAAACAATGTAAAAATAAAGGATACAATAAAAAATTATTTATAAATAATTTGAGTAAATAAGTTGCATACGTGTAAAAAACATTGAATAATATGGACATGGAATAAATTTAGAAATGATCAAAAGATAAATAAGTTAATATTTCTATTTAAGCATTTCATTTATTTATCCAATTGTTAATGAGTAGGAAATTTAGAAAAAAAATAAGAAATATCATTATATATCAGATTTATAATGAAATATTTGTTTTTATGAGGTATTAATTTTATTACCCCGTTAGTGTGAGTAGGATAAATCCTAAAAAGTGATATTTTAAAATAAATTGTTACCTTTTTGGTAACTTTTCAATTATTAAATTCTGAAATGTTAAACTTGAATTGAAATATTAATCATAATTAATAGTTATTTATTCTTTTTAAAAACATTAGTGGTGTAGTAGTTACTCCAAATTAATTTAAAAATGTTCATAATATCAAATATGTCTCATTGGAGTGGAAATTGATACAACCTACATGACCTCAGGCTTCCCTTTAGTTGATCAATACATTACATCATGTATAATGGTTTTAATTTTTTTTTAATTTATCTCATAACCATATTTTTAATTATAATATGATATATGATCCTATTATAACATCTAAAAACCTAATTTTTAATAATATATCAATATTACCATTGCTTCAGTTATTAGTTTTCTCATTTTATCATGCTTGTTTTGTAGTGGATGTCCTTATTTTTATTAATAGGACATAGTTATGTCATATCCATAATTATATTAATGTTATAAATATCATATTTTTTAATTATATACATCTTTAGAATCCTTCAATAAATTTGGACCTTTAAAATGAATCACATAGCATTGTGGAGACTATAGGCCCTATGTACGCATGTACGACATTATTATTTACATAATGGGTAACATGTAAAGAATATGGATGATATAATAATTTTTAAAAAACATTATTATATCATTGGTGTAATAAATATTAATTATAAATATCATTATGACTATCAATTTGTGTCCGTGAAGGGGAAAACATACTTCATTTCGCAAGGCGGTAGTCCATTGTACACTGTAGTGATGGTTTTGTTTCCCATCTGATGGAGAATAAGATGGATAAATGTTCATCCATATACATAATAACATCTATATATAAGGTATATACTGGTATTATTATATTTTGGTTTTTAATAAATCACTTAATTTGGAAAATAAATGAAGTAAATAAGGTTGATCCTAGAGAAGGGGGCTACCTTTTCTTAGAAAAACCTCAATTAGTCTCATATAATGAACAATGGGGTTAATATTTGGAAAGATTAAAACCTATAAAATGTGTGAAAGGTTTTTTTGTGGAAATTTTTATAGGTCATGTTTGACCTATATAGATCAAGAGTTGCGTGGAAGCGAGGGGAGGATATTCCACTTTATAAATGATGTGAGCAACATACTTGTAATTTATCAATGTCCGAATTTAACATAAAGTCATGTTAATGAAATAATGGATCTTGGATAGCTCATATAATATCATTATAACATTAATTACAATTTACATTCATCCAATTGGTTTTGATCACATTTGTAGATCATTTAACCCTTGTCTTCTTAGGTTGACCCCCTGATAAACACATTTTAACCCTAACTTTGCAGACACATTTTTACTGTTTTTACTATTAATTATGAAACAAGTAATTTTTCATTATTTATAAACATAAATAATATTTAAAAATATAGAAATATTATTTTCAAATTAAAATCAATTTATTTCATAATTTAAATTAATAATAATCTTGCAACACCTTTCGAACCCACGAAGTTCAAGAAATGCATTTTCACGAATTTTATGATATTAAATTAACTATACGATTGGTAATAATAATTTCATTGAAATAATTTCATATAAATTCATATATAATAATTAAATATATTTTATATAGTTAATCATTAAATATTATTTAAATTAATTAAAATGGAAAGACATTATTCCTTAAAAATCATTTTTATTAAATGTATCACTTTTAACCTCCAAATTATGTTATAATTATTTCTATCAAATATTTCCTCCATACATTGTTAATTATACATATTATAATAAATTATTAAAAATAATTTTATTAGTTTTTGGAAGTTGAATTTTCATTTATTTATAAAATCATATTTTTATGGGAATCTTTGAAAAACTCATTATAGGCTTATTATGACCATATAAGTTCAAAATAAGTATTCTACCTATTAGATTTCAATTTTTCCTGAAATATTTAATTATAAAGTTTATTATAGTTTTATTATAATATAATGTTAACTTTAATATAATTTAACGTCATGTTTTCCATCAATTGATTTAGGTGATCTGAAGGTATGTGAGAAATATAGTAAAAATAGTCCAAAAAAAGATTCAAGTGAGTATGATAATATATAAATTGATTCATATATTAATTATTTAAATGATATATTTAATTATTTGTCAAATGAAATAATTTCTTTCATTTTCGGGATTTTTGAATTCTAATAGGAAGATATCACTAAACATTAATGTGATGTAGAAAACACAGAGAAAGTTCTAAGAGAAATATACTTTTCTTTAATTAAGAAATATAAAATATAATAATATGACAAAAAATATTTTTTATAATATTATGGTTCTTATAATCGTAATATTATTAATAGTGACCTCGAACAATCCATCATAAGTATGATTACACAAATGATTTTGAGAATAATATCGATGTTTTTGAAGATAATATGAAAAATATCATCATTTTTTATGAATTCTCAATTGGATATCAAATAGGGGATTAATAAAAAGCATGATGTATTGTTACAATAAAAGTATGAAATCCATGAATATTATGTTAATAATATGATAATGGAAATTTATGAGAGAATAAAATGGACTATTGATTAATAGAGTTATGTTAATATGGTATGTCTTGTATTAGAAATAAAATTAGGAAATATGGAAAATAATTTTATATAGAATTCACCATCAATGATGTATGGAACTACTACCTCCCATTGTTATTTGGAAGATTCTACTAAAAACATTCCAACACTATAGGAAAATTAAATCATTAAATCAAATTTTTATTTCTCTAAAGAAGTTTTCTATAATGATTTTCAATTTATATGTCAAGTTATTAGTTTTTCTATATCCATTTCATAAAATGTATACGTTTACACAAACAAATTTGTAAAATTTTTGAGTAATATAAATTAATATTATCCTACAACCATTAAAACTGTCTAAATAAGAAGAATAGTGGAATATGTTACCCTAATAGGAGACCAATTGGTGGTGAAGAACACTATAAAGTAGTACAATTATTATTTGGGAAATTTTGGATAGTTTGAAGAAGTAAAAAAGAATATAAAGGTTATTGGTTTAATAATGGTGTTGCAATAGATTTATGAATTATTATTTTTTTTGGTATTGTAAACTAAAAACAATATTCTCTTAATAATAATGGGTCCACTGGGAAAATCTATTGAAGAATAAGAAACACTCACAAAACTACATCCATCTGTCTATATCAAATTTATTGTTTGAACTCAAGATTTTCTACAAAAATTGAAGTGTTTATTGTAACCAGGATAATACTTGATCATATATACATGTATCTAAATTATATGATAAATTAAGTCCTTGTATATTCATTAATAAAGACTAATAATCCTTGGGAAGTAAGTAGAATAATGCTGTAAAAATATTTCCCCATAAGATATAATGTAAGAGAAATGATAAGATCATGTATTAAAAATACTAGATGTTGATGAACATTACAGCATCCCAAATAACTAATAATATGGTGGAAAATAAAAATAACAATTTGAAAATTCAAAAATTCTATCCAATGTTCCAAATGATTAGTTAATAATCTATACAATATCCGTACAGAATAAGAAAAGAGGAATAAGTACATAAAAAGGAAAGTTATAAATGAAAATAAAAGATTCCAAATAATAGATAAAAATTTATATGTTAGAGATTCATTAAAACTGAAAACATTTACAATTTATGATAAACAAAATTTCCATCACAATAAGAATATATGGAGAAAATGAAGTGTGAATCAAGATATGAATATGATTTTATGAATAAAAAAGTACAAATAGTCACTAAAAATTAAAAACAAGGTGTGATGTGATTAATGGTACCAAAGTCAAAATGATATTTAGAAAATAAATTTCGTAGTATAATTAATCAATTAAATGGGAAACTTTTTATGTGCACATCACAACTATGCTATAATAATTTTAGAAGAATAAGACCCCCTTATTCCCTTAATAAGTTATGTGTTTTATTTCCAATTAAAATGAAAGCACATGAATGTGAAGCATGTAATCATGGGGAGAACCTATGATTGAGTGATATATGTCAAATATAAATAATAAGGAGGAATATTACACAGTATATTTATGCTATTATTTTTGGTATCTTGAAGAACATGTACTAAAGAAGATCTTCCAAGGTTAAGATGCGAAAGTTGTTTAATGAGGATAACTACATGAAAGAATCCATTTACACATATTCTAGATAATGTAATATCATTAAATAAATTCATGAATAGACTCATTATTATTAATATTTTGATTATTGTTTCCCTTGAGTGGATACAAATGATTAAATATGAAAAAGCTTATAGAAATTGTTTTCTCATGATAATAATTCATTATGGAATGTACTAAAAATTAATGTCATTGAAAAGATATATTTTCTTAATTATTTAATTCTACATAAAAAATAATATTCCAACAATAAAATGCGATAAATTTTGTTTTATATTTTCATGATAAATGGATGGACGAAGGAGTGAAAAATTATTGTAAAATATTTTTTTTGTAAATGATTCTTTTTAATATTTTTTAAAGTTAGAGAATAAGTTTCGAGTTAGTTGCTTTGTATTTAAATATTTATATGTAATATATCTCAGAATGCATTATAATTTGAAACTCTTGATGAATATATAGTGTGTATTCATTTAATTTTTTATCATTAAATATTATATGGGAATACTTTTGTTTAGATCATACCCTGTTAGTTTTTACTATGACGGTATCTGATAGAATCATAGAGTAGCATGGATGATGTGAATTTTATACGTAGGAATTGATAAACATTTATCCAATAAAATTTAACTTCTTTTCTATAAGGGGTAGTGTATATGAACATTATTTTTTTTATATAAAGTGTATAGTATGGAACATATTTTCATATCATTTCAACATGGGTATTAACCAGACAATCCAAAGAGGGTAATTGTGTGTACACTTTTTGGAGGTTGTATTTATTCTCAAAGTGAAATCTACATTTTCATGTAAATAAAATTAATAAGTGTTTATAATTATTAGAGGTTTTTGGATAACCATATCATATTTAAGAATAATCATGAATGATTAATGTTGAAGAAGGTAACCAAATAATTCATTCATGAATAAAAACATATCTTAGAGTATTATGTTTCATGGAGATTCAATGATTATTTTGGGAGACTTATACTAATACATGGATGATGATGAAGTTTTTATATAGAATATGGTCATGTGTGTTGTTTCAATTTATTGTATTCCCAATGTTTACATGACACTTTTCTTGTAGGATGGATTGGATATTTTGAATAGATAGATCTATTACCTTTAGAACTTTGGAGAAACATATTATTTCAGGTAAAATACAATTTTATGATTCTGAGTAGTCATATCTAGGTTTTTGGTAAAGGATTAAAAAATATGTGATCTGAAGATATATGCTGCATATATTACTAGAAAATGTTGGCTTCTAATCCCATATATGCATATCACGTTCAAGGATTTGTATTTAGATTTACAAGACCAATATATTTTGTGTTCAGCAGTTCATCAATATCCAAATCAATTGATACAAAGTGTAGTTCTCTTCAAGTGTATAAATACCATGATAAAAGTTACTATGATTCAAGAACAGTGTTCTTGAGTGAATTGTTCATGATAGAAGAAGTAATATACTTTGGGATGAGTTTGTTCAGGGTTACATAGGTGAATCATGTAACTAAATGGTAACTTAAGTGATCCACTTAGCCGAATTGTCATACATGTGGCCAATGTATCCAATTGAGTACCATTTTCATTTTCAAGGATGTCCCTAATTAAACTACCTAGATGGTTGATTCAAGAATTTGTTTTTGGTAAAGTATTTGTTTGACTCACATAGTCAGTTTAGGCACTGTAGATTGTTCATTCCAATATTTGTATTTAGCTATAGACCTGATTAATACTTGTATCCTTCTTCAGTTTCATAGATAATTTAACATTGTGTCAATATTATGTAATTTATCTAATAAAGTATTGTATCTGGAGACTTCAAAATAGTGCAGACTATGATTTTTATAAATCTCATTAGAGTAAACACCATGAAAAAAATTAGGAAGAATACTCGATTCATTGGGTGTATTTAATTGAGGGGTTATGGAAGAATAATCATGATTATGCAATTAAGTTAAGCCTCCAATTAAGATAGTCCTGGTATATTTATTTTTATTCATACGATAATTAGGAAGAATAGTTAGATAATATTATATATATAATAATATCAAAAACTAATGATAATCATATTATCATTCATTCTAGCTGAATTATAATGACGGATAACCTTGTTTGGTTACATGTAGTTATAAGAAATAAATTTTAGACTAATACATGGAAGATAATATCATGTCCTAGAGAAAAATAAACTATAATTGTTAATATTTTTGTCATATAAATATATATTTCAGGTTCTTGAATAATTTTTTAAGATATTATTATCGATCTGATATATATTGTGAGGGAATTAACTCATGGTAGAAAATAACAATTGATATATTTCAGTTCTAATTATTCAAATAGATTTGAATGTTCTTAAGAAATAAATCAAGATCCATTAAATCTCTTTATTCAATGGGCAAGAAAGAGGGAAGAATAAATGAAGATATAGATGTACTATTCAAATCAATTTTTATAGGATACATAAGATGGAAAGGAAAAAATATTGAAATAAAGATCCACGTACTCCTGTCTAAATGTATTAAGATGAAGAAGGAGTAGTATATCTGTTTTCTACCGTATATAGAAAAATAGACAGTTGTTCACAGTGTTTTGTATACAAATTTTAAAGATAATTTCTTCATTGAAGTCAAGAAGAATAAGGGAAACGCATTAACAATAAGATAAATTTCTCTATTAGTGCGAAAATATATTATTCCTTCCCATATAAAAACATTAAAAGGAACATGATGTACCTGGAAGTATGATGAATACTCCACACAATTAAGAGACAATATTGTTACACTAATATGATTCTAAGATGTGTATTTGTGTCAAAATGATTACCATAACACACCATGTATTATCCTAGTCATACTAATAGGGGAACCTTCTAAATTATTGTGCCTCTAGTGTATGTGTGTTTTGTTTTTTTACATGAATGGAAGAGATTATGTATATAATGATAGACCAATATAATAAATTCCCCATAACTAATGAAAAAGTGAAATTTAATGGGATTATAGGAAAAAATTATCAACGCGTTCTTGAAAAGTACAAGTACTGCTTAAATCTTTCTTATTAGTATCAATCATACCCCTCCAGGGATCCTATATGGTCTATGTATATATACACTTTTCTATGAACATAATTTATTCAAAAGTTAACCTCTCACATATTTTGAATAATAAAAATAGTTGTAGATTAATAATTGTAATAATCTCGCAGTACTATGTGATGTTATAGAGACATTTTATCTATGAATCATTGAGTAAGGATCATCGACTATGTGGTGATGGTTACCCTCTATTTATGATTATCCATGATGATTAGATCATTATCCCAAGTAAAAATACATCATTGTCCATAGAGATTGAAATACATAATTATATGTTGTAAATAGTCCTTTATTATTCCCATAAAAGCTAACTAATCCATTCCATGGAAGAAATTATATGTATATTTCTCCAAGGTTTTAGGATCCCATGATAACATATATCAGCAAACGACCAGGGTGCATCCTCCAAATACTTCTAAAAGGATATATCCTCCACCATATTTTATCAATATAAAAAAGGATATGAGGATTAATGAAAAATTTATATTATGATCACTTAAAATACATAAGTTGTAAAATGAAAAAACAATCCATTATTTAAAAAAACTTATTCTGAGAACATGTTAATGGTATATATACCCCCAAAACTCTTACTATTTACTAAGGTTCTACTACTCAACCTAAATACAACATTCCTAAATATTCTTATCATTAGACCTGTTGGGATCTTCTTATAGCTCACTAAACTCTCGGTTTACCCACTTCATACAATGGGTCACACGGTGGTTGTGATGTTTGATGAGTTTTATAAAAGGGATCTACATCACTTCTAGACCACTCATGTATGAAATTTTATATTACCATAATTTTCATTTCCTTATTGGGGATATATTATTAATCTTATGTCAAGGGTCGACATAAATGTCATACTACCCTTAAATCGAGTGCATGCAGTTGGAAATTCTAGTCTCTAATGAATTCACCAAACTCACATGTGAATCATCGACCTTGAATCACAATAATATCTCTTGGGTTAATGAAAATTAACCATCCCAAATTCATGGTATGAATTAAATAGTTTCATGAGTAATACTTGGAATCCTAGTATAATCCATGTTCAGATAATATCGATGAGGGAATCCTACTACCAATAGGAGGAAAATCTTACTTATGACCATTTTCACAAACCCACTTCCAACTTCTTTGAAACCCTTATGTCTACTGCCACACCTTATTTTCTATAACAGCACCATCTAAGACATTAGTATATATAATAATGTGCATTAATAAAATAGAGAATAGAAATTATGGTCAAGGAAAAGAATAAAATTGTTATCCATCTCCCCATTGTTCTATATCATGTATGATGCGTATCGAATCAAGTATAAAAGGCAAGTATCATACTCTGAAAATATGGAATCCATGTACATGATTTCCTAGAGATCCTTCTACTAATTGTACTGATTTTTTAAAAAATAGAAAACCACACTAGAATTATAATAGAATCTACAGCAATGATTATTTAATAATTTAAAAGTGTATTAATATACCCTTCAGCCACAAAATATCTACGTTTCTGAGTAATACTTCTTATAAGATCACTTGTCATTGTAGCACAAAACAAAAATTTAAGATGAAATAAAAAAATAACTATCTCTTATTGGATAATTCTGAATATACACTAAATAATATTATAATTAAGTATCTATGGAATTATTCTAACACCCAACACCATTTTTTCCTTCATCTGTGATTATCATGAAATTTGTATAGTCTTAATGTGATAGTTTGGGTGGTCCACCATCCCACTTGTACCATGGTGACTATAACAATTGAGCATTATTAATGCCGCCCTCAACCCCTGCTACAATGGTTGTATACGCAATCTCATAACTCTCAGTATCAACTCTAATCCAAAATGGTGTCATTTTAGTATCTTATAATACCACACCACAAATAATATTACAACAAAATTGATGACAAAATCAAGAATATTCGGTGGGTGTTGTTATTTCTAAAAAAACCTAATATAAGAGTGAAACATTCAGATCCTATATGAGGAATGCATTACAAGTATATACACGTAGGGGTTCATTCCTTTTGATTTGTCATTAATAAGTGTTCATACAAGGATAATTACAGCCATTCCATTATTTATTCATTTCCTCTTGTGAAGAAACTGATTTATGTTCCATTAGTTTGTTCTTTTAGTTAACTCAAACCAATTTACAACATCTACATAATCAAAACTCTAACCAATGATGTGTATTAATTAAATAGGTACAATATCATTTCATAGTGAGCAACCCAAACCTACATAAAATAGATAAGGGGATAGAGACAATAAATCAGTTATTAAAATTTTCATGGTAGGAATTACCTAAAATGTATCAAACAACACCGAATTTAAAGAAAATAATTGGACACATTCATAGCATAATTACCTCAAAGTAAACGTGAAAGGAAGTAAAAAAATCAATCTATATAACTATATAATATACCAAAATAATAAATCTAAATATCAAAATAATTTGTAAATTTAGATAAAAACAGGTCTTGAACTCTTTAAAGTATTATTTAATAGATAGATACACATATTACACTAATCATTATACTAATCTTACTCTCCCCCAATGAATTTTTGTGGGTTTTCATGGCCATATGTGGAAATTTTGTTACTGTGATATTGTGGTGGGAATTAAAAATAATCAGAACCATAGTAAATAGTTTACCCACATATTAAAAGACAAAAATTATGCATCAATAATAAAAATAATAATAAAGTGTCAGAATGAATAAGAATGATCATTCCATCCTTTTTAATCATACATTCAATGATTAGGTTCCTATAGTTACAATTAACACAAATTTTTCACTCTTCATGTGAACTAAAATGAATCTAATATGATAAAATATAACATATATGACATTTACCCATTCTAAACATCACCCAGGATTCAAAAATATAAATACTGAATGAAAAACCTGTCTCCATCTCTATATGGAATGATAGAGTGAGTAATCATCTTCATTACGATATTGAAATATCTAGGTACTAGAAGAAATATATAAATTTTGGTTGTATTTGTCTATCTTCTATTATAATAAATATTCATCTATATTATATATATATATATATTATCATAGTGTGTTATTGTATGGAAAAGAGAATCAATGCATCGTAGTCCACCTCAATCCATTGGAGTATAACTTGTGAGTGAAGAGTTACTTAATTGAAATTGATATTTGTTACTTGATTTTATTTTCCATTATCATGGTAATATCATACATTGACTTGTGTAGTGGTGGGGAAGAGATGTAAAATCTCAAATATAATCTAATGAATCCAAATCACTAATAAGAGGAAGAACTCACTGATCAGAAATAATTAATTTCATAGACTTCTAGAAGTCAAATATACCCAATATAAACTATGGTATTCCCCCCAAAAAAATAACAAAGTGATATCCTCTATTATACATTATAATAGAAGTTTTGTTTTATTCCACTACCTATAATTTTCAATTTTTTTACAAGAAACTCATTTAAATGTTCTATTTCTACTTCTTCACGAATAAATACACTAAAAACAGTTGACCACACCTGTTTTGATAATCCCAATTATACTTTCATATACTTTGATAATCCCAATTAATGTTTATCTATATATTAATTCATTAAATCTATTATACTCTATTATCAAGATGATAATAATCTTAAAATAGTCTCTAAAATATGTTAATCATAAAACAGATAATTGTTAAATCACTGATCTGCATATAGCTATTAATAAAGGGCTACCGGTAATTACTCTACCGATAGACTTAGTCTACCGATTGACAGAGTCACTGATAATCTAAGATCACTGATAAGCTAAGATCACAGATAAGCAGAGTTACTGATATGCGTAAGTCTACCGATACAAGTTCAAATAGCTACCAATGCAAGGAGCTACCGTTAACCAGAACCACTGATACAAGTATAGAGTCACCAAAGCATTGAGATATCGATAGTCCAAGAGCTACATATGAGACAAGAGCTATAGATAGACAATGGAGCTACCGCTAGAACAAGTCTACCAATCTACCGATAGAGTAAGTCTACCGATAGAAGGAGCTACCGATATGTTAAGATCTACCAATATCAAGAGCTACCGATACGAGTGAAAAGAGCTGACAATGCAAGTTCAAATAACTACCGATGAAAAGTCCTGCTACACAGTCCACCGTACACATCTACCAATAGAAGGCTACTAATGATTGACCAACCAGTCAAACTCTATACTCTCAATACCATTTATTTATTAAGCTAATGATTACATTTGATGGTTTTAATGCAGTAAATGTTATTTAATGAATTCGGTTACCATGTTAGGGAACCGTACCTAGTACCCATGAAAAAAGTAAACATTCCTTTTTGCTGGATCTGAATGCTATAAAAAGGAAGATAAAATCCTAGCTAAAAGGTGTGTCGATGTAATGAAATAGATAGAACCAAGGAACTAAGAAGGCACATGATGGTGAAGAAGAAAAAGGCCCAACAACATTCAGATGTAGTGCATTCACTCAAGGCTACATCCATAATCCAATAACACTGGACATACGCGAAGACCCACATTATAGAGGAAACCACAAGCTGAATCTTGAGTGATGAACTACAACAAACACTTCATGCACTCAGGGTGAAAAAGACGATCCAGAAACCAAATATGAAAACGACACACTGTTTTTCTGACAGAAACCAGAGAAGGACTTAGAAGCTTTTCTGACCAATCAAATGAGTCCGGAGCTGCACTGCCAATCACTAAAGCTTTTCTAAACTCATTCACAATTACTTTAGTGATTATTTCATTTATATTTTGAGCAGTGTGTCTAACCTATTTATTTCACACACACACTATCTCTTGTGCTAAGCTGGAGGATTCTCAAATCCTCATTCAAACTCTATAACTCTCTTGTTTCCCACTGTGGATAGTGGAAGAGGTCGAGTAAGACCTGGACAACTGTGAGATGTTGTTTGTTTTCCCACGTTGAACTGTGGTAGAGGTCTTTGGAACTGGACAATATTGTATTGTTGTTAACCCCGATCCAAGGTGTGGATCAATTTATATAAATTGGTTGAGAAGACTATGTCTCGGCTTGAGACTGAAACTCTTGGTTACATCTGCTGTGCATTTTATTTTAAGTCATAAGTATACTATATATATTTAATATTCCATTGCTAACTACATTGAAATAAAATTTGTTTTAAAGTTACATTGATAGTTAAATTGGAAAGTGTCTATACTAATTGTAAACCATGTAGTTAGTTTCAAAAGTCAATTTAATCTTCAGATTAAGTTAACTGAGACCTAATCAATCATTGAGAAACTTATTGAACATTTACACTCTGTATAAATTCATTGTAGTTTATCATTGGTTTTAAATTGGGGGATTTTAAGAGAAATGTTTTGAAAAGAAATTTTAATTGGAACTCAATTCACCCCCCTCTTGAGTATCCACTCTGACCAACATTTGGTATCAGAGGTTGTTTTTGTTAAAGGATTTATGAAATACTCTCTTTTTCATATGTGATTATATTTTCATCTTTAAAGATATTAAATTTCTATTAGTTCTAAATTTTATCTCTTTAAAACTATTTTATAAAATCTAGTTATGGATAATAGACTAGAGGGTGATGCTACTAACAGGACACCTTTCATTAATGGCACCAACTATTCCTAGCGGATGCTTAAGATGAAAATTCATTTAGAAAGTATGGGTTTTGATACCTGGACTGCTATAGTGTCTCAATATAAAATTCCAAAAACTGAAAGAACTACTTTGGATGAACCTACAAAGACTGCTTACAATAACAATTGTAAAGCTATGAATGCCCTGTACTATGCTCTATGAGATGAAGAGTTTAATACAATATCATCTTGCAAAACTTATTATGAAATTGGGTACACTTTGGGTGTTTCTCATAAAGGAACAACCAATGTTAAAGAAATGATATTTAATAGTTATACTATTAAATATGATAATTTTAAAATGAAAAATGATGAACCTATTTCTTATATGTATCTCAGGTTCAATGAGATTGTCAATACAATGAGTTCTCTCAGAAAGGCTATTCCAGCAAAGGAACAAATCATGAGAATCATGAGATGTCTGCCAGACCGATGGAGGGGAACTTCTATTTAAATAAGAGAATCATGTGACATTGGAGCTCTCCATGTAAAAGAGCTTATTGGTAACCTAATGATGTATGAGGAAGAACTCAAGGTGAATAAGGGGGAAGATGATAAACCCAAAAGAAAATCTGTAGCTTTTAAGTCTACTGCTTCTAAGAGCAAAGACATGGATAAAATGAAAATAAAAACTGAATGCTCAACCAGTGAAGATTCAGACTCAATCAGTGATTCTGAGATGGCTCAAATAGATATGAGATTCAAGAAGTTCTATAAGAAAAAATGAATTCATCAGAAAATCAAACTACAAAGGAATGTATGACAATAAGGGACATAGTAAAAAGGTTTGGAAAAATCCTGACAGGGAGGATGATATAGTTTTCTATGAATGCAAAAGGAAAGGGAACATCAAGGCTGACTGTCCAAAATTAAAATTCAAAAAGAAACATGATTATAAGGACATGAAGTACAAGAAATCTATGAAAGCTACCTGTAGTACATTGGAGGAAAGAACAAGTGAATTTGAAGTTTCTGATTCTGAAAAGAATCGTGCCAACATGTGCTTCATGACCAAAACCTCTGAGGTACCTGTTTCCCCAATGCTAAATGATTATTATTCTTGAACTGATTTTGAATTTGAAAACATCTCTAGTGAAGAACTGTTTGAATACTATAATATTCTAGAAGAAACATTTAATGAACATAAGGACAAATATAAGTCATTAATGAAACATCATGCTTTCACTGCCAATGTTAAATATTCATTTGATAGAGAAAAATAAAAGAATGATCAATTGTTAAAGGAAAATATATAACTGAAAATTTCAAATGAGCAACATAGAAAGGACTTAGAAAAATTCACAAAGGGAAAGGATACACATACTCAACTGTTAGGTAAGCAAGTTTCACCAAAATACACTACTGGTTTGGGATACCAACCTGGACAGAGACAGTTCACTGCAACTCGATTTATTCCTAAATCTGGACAAAATTAAGCATATTCCAGTTCTGGAAATTCGTATTCTTAAACTTGATATTCATATGGTTATAGATCAAATAAAGTTTATCTTTCAAAATCTTTTGATTCTGTAAATTATATGAGACCCATAAAACAAATATGGGTACCCAATGCTTTGATTGCTAACCTTTCTGGACCCATGAAGATCTGGGTACCAAAATCATTTTCTTTTTAAATCTGTTTTGTAGGAAACATGTTTGAAGAGTTCTCACAAGAAGGTATGGTACTTGGACAGTGGATGTTCAAGACATATGTTTGGGGATTACTCTTGTTTCAAGATCCTAATAATGGTTGATGGAGTTCATGTCTACTTTGGTGATAACTCTAAAGGAAAAATCATCAGCCTGTGCCAGATTGGTAACACTAATTCAATTTTAACTTCTAAAGTTGTATTTTTTGATGGACTTAAGTACAACCTGTTAAGTATTTATCAATTATGTGATGATGGTTTTATCGTTAATATTGAAAATGATTCCTGTGATGTTTTTAAATCTAAGAATGTTTTAGTATTTTCTTCTTTAGGAAATGAAAATGTTTATGCTGTTGATCTAAATTCTTTAGCTATGAAAAATGTTACTTGTTTAAATTCTTTTCATAAAGAATCTTGGCTTTGGCATAGAAGATTAGGACACTGCAACATCTTTTCACATACAAAATTGACTAGGAAAAACTTAGTTAGAGACCTACCTATTATTGAATTCCCAAATGAAATAGTTTGTAATCCTTGTTAAAAGGGAAAGCAACATAAAGCATCTTTTAAATCAAAGAAAGAAGTTTCAACTTATCAATCTCTAGAGTTGGTTCCCATGGACTTTTTTGGACCATCAAGAGTTTTTTGTTGAAATGGGAAGAACTATGTCTATGTCTTAGTAGATTACTTTTCGTGATATACTTGGGTAATCTTCATAGCTCACAAAATTGAATCTTGTTCTTACTTTATCAAATACTCCAAATATGTAGAAAACCTTAGTAGACATAAGATTAAAACTCAAAGAAGTGATCATGGTAGCGAGTTTAAAAATCATGAGTTTGAATCTTATTTCTCACACAATGGCTATAGTCATAACTTTTATGCTCCTAGGACACCTTACCAGAATGGTGTAGTAGAAAGAAGAAATACAACCCTTGAAGAAATTGCAAGACCATTGCTAAATGAGCATGACCTGGCTGTTGACATTTGGGCTGAAGCTGTAAATACAGCTTGTTATATGATTAATAGAGTCTTGATAAGACCAGTTCTCAAAAAGACCCCATATGAGTTATGGAACAATAGAAGACCCAATGTTAGTTACTTCAAAGTCTTTGGCTGGAATGTTTTTATTCTTAATACAAAGGATAATCTGGACAAGTTTTCTTCTAAGAGTGATGAATGAATTTTCCTTGGTTATTATTTAACTAGCAAAGCCTCTAGAGTCTTTAATATAAGAACCAAATGTGTGGAAGAATCTGTTCACATCATGTTTGATGAAATAGATCCACATGAGCCTAAAACCTCTCTTGAAAATCTTGAAGAAGATTTGAGTGTTCTGAACCTTAATGATAAATCTAAAGAACCTACTGTAAAAACATCCAGTTCTGGACATATTCCAGAATCTACTTTTGTTGAACCAGAACATAGAGATGAACCTGAAATTTCTAGTCCTACCTTTAATAGATCAACTAGGATTCTAAAGAATCATCCTTTGGATGATATCGTTGGTAATATTGATAGAGGGACACAGACTAGAGATTCTCTAAGAAACCAG
Organism: Viscum album; assembly: GCA_963277665.1. Taxonomy (NCBI): domain Eukaryota; kingdom Viridiplantae; phylum Streptophyta; class Magnoliopsida; order Santalales; family Viscaceae; genus Viscum; species Viscum album. The sequence continues at coordinate 75,802,628 of OY728155.1, read as the reverse complement.
GATGAACATCAAGACTTTGTTTCAAAGCTAAAAGCTAAAAATTTCAATAATGCTATCAATGATGAATTTTGACTAATTGCTATGCAAGAATAGTTAAATCAATTTGAAAGAAACAAGGTCTAGGAATTAGTTGACAGACCCAAGGACACGTTGACAATAGGCACTAAATGGGGTTTTTGAAACAAAGCTGATGAATCTAGAAACATAGTGAGAAACAAAGCTAGACTAGTTTCACAATGATATAGTCAAGAGAAAGGTATAGACTATGAGGAAACCTTTTCACCTGTATCCAGATTAAAATCCATTAGGATCTTACATGCCTATGCCACTCATTTGAATTTCAAGTTATATCAAATGGATGTCAAAAGTTCTTTTCTAAATGGTTATATTGTTGAGGATATTTTTGTTGAACAACCACCTGGATTTACTAATAATCATTTTCCAAATCAAGTTTTCAAACTATCAAAAGCATTATATCATTCAAAACAAGCTCCAAGAGCATGGTATGATAGACTTAGTAACTTTCTTATTTCAAAATGTTTTACTAAAGGGATTGTTGATCCAACTCTTTTTATTAAAAGAATTTATAAAGATGTTTTAATAGTTCAAATCTATGTTGATGATATTATTTTTGGATCTTCTAAACATTCTTTATCTACTGATTGTTCAAAGAATATGCAAAATTAATTTGAAATGACTTTAATGGGAGAACATAAATATTTTCATGCATTTCATGTTTTTCAAAATGAAAATGGTATTATTTTGAAACAAAGTAAATATAAAAAGGATCTTTTAAAATGTTCTGGTTTGGATTGTATTAAGGAAAGTGAAACTCATATGTGTACAGTATATAAATTGGATGCAGATGAAACTGGGAAACCGCTGGATCAAACCAATTATATAGGTATGATTGGAAGATTATGTTACCTTACTGCTCATCGACCAGATATTATGTTTAGTGTGTGTATCTGTGCATTGTTTCAAGCTAATCGTCAGGAATCTCATTTACTTGATGTTAAAAGAATTTTTAAGTATTTTAAATACGCTGTAAACTTAGGTATGTTTTTCCCAAAAAGACAATCTTTTGAGCTAATGATTTATTAAGATGTTGACTTTGCTGGTTGCCAATTATATAGAAAAAGAAAATCTGGAACATGTCATTTATTGGAAAAATCCTTAGTATTTTGGTGTAGTAAAACACAGAATTCTGTAGTTTTGTCCACTACTGAAGCAGAGTATATAGTTGCTGGTAGTTGCTCTGCACAAATTCTGTGGATAAAACACACTCTTTTGGACTATGGATATGAATTTATGTGAGTTTCAAACAACTGTGACAACACTAGTGCAATTAACATCTCAAATAACCATGTATCTCACTCTATGACCAAACACATTGATGTAAGGCACCATTTCTTGAGAGATCATTATCAATTGGGTGATATTACTCTTGAATTTATTAGTAATGAACATCAATTAGATGAAATTTTCACCAAACATTTAAGTTCGGATAGGTTATGTTACATTAGACATGAGTTAGGAATGATTAGCCTTGATCGGTAGCTACCTAACCGATGTAACCTCACTGATGTGAATCCTCACCGATGTAACCTCACCGATGTAACCTCACTGATGTGAATCCTCACCGATGTGAATCCTCACAGATGTAACCCCACTAATATATCCTCACTGATGTGAATCCTCCCCGATGTGAATCCTCGCCGATGTAACCTCACTGATGTAAGCGCACCGATGTGAATCCTCACCGATGTAACCTCACCGAGGTACCCCCACCGATGTAACCTCACTGATGAATACCTCACCGATGGACCTCACTAATAGGAACTCTCACCGATAAACTCTACTGATGAGTGCGTTGTTTTAAAACATCTATCCACCGCCAGAATCTGAATCGTTTTTTACTTTATTTCATTTCATTTATTTAATTTATGAATACTAAATGATTAAAACTAAGTCCTAGCTACTTATCCATCCACCGAGCCTCAAACCCTTTACCCTCAAACCATCGCTCCTGAATCTCTCGAGAACCCTAAATCCCTCAAACTAGTGATTTCCAAAAACAAACTTCCTACCATCAGAGATGACACTATTGAGCCTAAAGCGATGAAGTAGAATTCCGAGACAGAAGCAAGTGGTAGTGTTGGTAGAACTTGGTCGGGGAGGCGACCGGTGAATCCTCATTTGTATAATAGAGTTATTGTGATTGAAAAAGAGCTCTGCGTGGAATGGATGCTGCCTAGAAAGTCATTAGTGCTTGATGTGATTGGAGATCAAAAATGGGTTGATTGTTTTCCGAACAACATTGGTCCCTAAAATCTGAAGCTAGTGAAGCAGTTTTTTGAGTTTGTAAGCTTTGATAAATCTGAAAATGAGAACTAAGTGTCTTCTTATGTGAATGGAAAGAATCTATCTTTCTCATCCATTAAGTGAGCTGAATTCTTGAAGGTTTCACATGAAGGGGTTTCTAGATATGTCTCGAAATCTATGCCACCTACAAGTGATATATTCGATTATGACACTGCTTTGGAAGATCTTACTGGTGATGGAAATCAAAGAAAAGTATTAGCTGCAGAAATGGAATGAGAGAACAGATTGATATTTAAATTTGTTCAAAATGTCTTAATAATAAGGAGAGGAGACTTTTCAAATTTAAGATATCAGGATATCTATCTTCTGCACCTCCTGAGACATTGTGTGAAAGTCAATCTGTGTAGATTGTTGATGATCCAAATGGAAGACATGACCAGGCCGAAATTGAAAACTAATTCCCTATTCTTTGCTATGTTGATCTCTGTGATGATAAAAGTAAAAGGGGTAGCTAAGTCTCCAGATTTGATAGTGGTAGTAAGGAATAATTTTTGTATCATATCCACAGTTTGCAAATACATGAAGATAAATTGGAACCCATGGATAGGAGAATGGGTTAATGATGACCAGAAGTTGTATGATAAATTTAATCGTGTGGATCATCCTTCAATACCTAAGGATGTGAGGGATCTAGGTCTAGGACCTGATGAAGAAGAACCTGAATAAAGTGATGAGACTAAAGAAGAAGAAACTCCTATGGATGATGGGAGGGATCCAGACATTCCATCAAGTCCTGCTGCTAAAATTGTTACTTCAGAAAAGGAAGCCTTAGTAGAAGAAGAGGCACCTACTAATAAAGAAGACCAACCAACCCATGAGCATAAAGAAGAAAAGTAGAATGAATCAGAAGCATCTGATTCTGTGATTTTAAGTCTGATTCAATTAATTGGAAGCTTAGTTGTGCCTACTAAGGATGTAGTAGGAGAAAGGGAAGAAGTTGTACCTAATCTAGGGGACCCCCCCTGCTATTGCAGAGATGGTAATGATTGTAGAATATTTTACTCAGGAATAAAGACCTGTTGAGAATTCCCTTTCTATACAAGAGAAAGAACCCATTGTGGGGGAGCATCAAACCAATTTTGGAAGTGTTACAGTGGCTGTGGAAATTGAGGATTGGGCAGAAGACCCAGGTTTAGTGGTGTGTGGCTTAGACTATCCGGATTATGATAATGAGGCATCTCTAAATAGACCAAAAATCATTTATGATGTTGAGTCTGAGTTGCTTCCTGGAGATGTGGTCAAAATGAATGGCCTGGATATTTTGATGAAAAATATTATGGGCAGTTTTGTGGAAGAGGAAAAGAAGATGGAAGTTTCTCTCGTATCATTAATTCAATTGATTATGACTGACTCAGTAGCCAGTATAGCCTCTGAAAGAGTATCTGTTGCAAATGCACCTTCTGATTTGATCACCAAGGATGACCTTGAATACTTAAAGGTTGAGCTGAATGAGTATTCTAGTGCCTCATTTGCTGAGATGAAGCCCTATTTTGTTGAAGAGAAGATTATTTTGGAAAGTTCTTTTGAACTCTCTCTCGGTTGTAATTTTTCAACCTTTATTGCAGAAATAGTGGAATAAGTTAAAGATTTATAGACTCATGTGTCTATAATGGAAGCAGATCTTGAAGATCTAAAGAAATCAGTTATCTCTTTGGAATCTTATATGAGCTCAAAATCCCATGCATGAAAGGATTTAGCCTATTTCAAAAGTGTTTTAAGCCAGATGGTTTCAATGTTTGAAGGTTTTAAAACTTCCATAAATGATCATGTTAAAACCCAGGATTCCCAAGTTCAAAATCTTATTAGTGGTTTGACCAAAAACGTCAAGGAAATGGTAACATTATCTATTGGTTCTGTTGCATCTAAACCCACAATGTATTTGAATTAGATTCGAGCTGCGATGAAGGAGGAGCTTGGTTTAGCATCAACCAGTGGCTCTATGGACTCATCTGACCTGAGCATAGTTGTGCTTTCTACTAGATATTCAGATATAGAAATAATGAAGATAGTATAATACTATATGAAAGAATCATCTGCCTCTCAAAAAGATGTGAAAGATAAGGTGGATTCCTATTTCCAAAATATTTACACGAAGAACCAAATGACCAACCATTTCAATCTTCTGATAGAGAATATGAAGCTGCCTCCTATAAATAATCCCTTCAGAGAAAAAGTTAGATAACTAAGGGAATTGACTCCAGTGATGGAAATATTCATGGAGAACAAGGATAACTTCATATCTTCTATGGAGAGATGAGGAGGAATAATTATGGATTTTAGAAATCTTTTGGTGATTTTTATGCATGTTGATGCCATGCCAATGATTGTACCTCCAGCCTTACCTTCCACTACCTCTACTGCTTCTCCAGTTCAAATGACTCCTGGTCAGGACATCTGAAGTATTACTCCTATGATCACTCAATGAACTCCTCAGTATAGGACATGAACAGTTTCTGTGGCTCAGCCTCCGGTGAAAATCTCGGGTGTTCCTAAGCCTTCACCTGTATCCACACCACCTGCATCCTCTTCTAATTCCAAGGTCAAATCTCATATTGAGAATGTGGATTGATCAAGTGGCTAAGATGCTTTATAAGAATCATTTTAATTTTATATTCTGTCTATGTACCTTTTTTGTAACAATTAATACAAGTGGATATATTTTATTTCTCATTTTGTTCCTCTTCTCTTTGTTGTTTCCCAATTTTTGATTATCAAAAAGGGAGAGAAATACTCTATAATGATTCTATAAAGGGGTAGTGATATTCAAAGTACCAAAGAGAGGGAAATATTCACCCAGGGGGAGAATAAATTTTGGGGAGAAAGTATCAAAGGGGGAGAAATTTTATCTAAGATCTATTATGCTTTCCCCAATGATACCATTGCATTTAATTCTCTGATATTATTACATTTAATTTTCTAATACCATTGCAATTAATTCTATGATACTATTACATTTAATTTTCTGATACCATTTCTTTTAATTCTATCTCTAATACTTTATGGTCTGTAATATACTATTTTCTCTCATACAATTTAAATTAATGATATATCCTATGATACAATTATTCACTATTTAAAAATGATAATATCATAAGTTGTGATTAATAAAAAGGGGGAGATTGTTGACCTCACCTATTTTGATAATCTCAATTATGATTTCATATACTTTGACAATCCCAATTAATGATTATATATATATTAATTCTTTCAATCTATGATACTCTATTATCAAGATGATAATAATATTAAAATAGTCTCCGAAATATGTTAATCATTGTTTATCTATGTTTATATGATTTCTGATGCAATTATAACCCAATCTGATGTGTTTTGCATAAAACAGATGAGTGTTAATTCACTGATCTGCGTATAGATACTGATAAAGAGCTACCGGTACTTATTTTACTGATAGATATAGTCTACCGGTAGACATAGTAACCGATAAGCTAAGATCATCGATAGGCTAAGATCACCGATAATCAGAGTTACTGATATGAACAGAGTTACCGATATGTTTAATTCTACCGATACAAGTGAAAACAGTTACCGATTAAAGGAGCTACCTTTAACCAGAACCCCTGATACAAGTACAAAGTTACCAAACCATCGAGCTACTGATATCCCAAGAGCTACCGATGGGACAAGAGCTACTGATAGACAAAGGAGATACTGATAGAACAAGTCTACCGAGCTACCGATAGAGTAAGTCTACCGATAGAAGGAGCTACTGATATTTTAAGAGCTACCGATATCAAGACCAACTGATACAAGTGAAAAGAGCTACCGATGCATGTGCAAAGAGATACCGATGAAAATTCCTACAACACAGTCCACCGTACACATCTACCAACAAAAGGCTATTAATGATTGACCAACCAGTCAAACTCTAGACTCTGAATACAATTTATATATTAAGCTAACAGTTACATTTGATGGTTTTAATGTTGTTAATGTTATTTAATGAATTCTGTTACCATTTCTGGGAACCGTACCTAGTACCCATGAAAAAAGAAATCATTCCTTTTTTACGGAGCTGAAAGCTATAAAAATGAAGATAAAATCCTAGCTTAAAGGTGTGTCGATGTAAAGAAATAGAGAGAACCAAGGAACTAAGAAGGCACGTGAATGTGAAGGAGAAAAAGGCCCAACAACATTCAAACGTGGTGAATTCACTCAAGGCTACATCCATAATCCATGAACACTGGACAGACACAAAGCCCCTCATTCTAGAAAAAACCACAAGATGCATCTTGAGTGAAGAACTACAACAAACACTTCCTATACTAAGGGTGACAAAGCTGAACCTGGAACTAAAGAAGAAAACGACACTATGTTTTTCAGACAGAAACCAGAGAAGGACTCAAAAGATTTTCTGCCTAATCAAACGAGTCCAGAGCTGCACTGATAATCACTAAAGCTTTTCTAAACACTTTTACACTTACTTTAGTGATTCTTTAATATAAATTTCGAGTAGTGTGCATACCCTATTTATTTTACACACACACTATCTCTTGTGCTAAGCTGTATGATTCTCAAATCCCCATTCAAACTCTATAACTCTCTTATTTCTCACTGTGGATTGTGGTAGAGGTCGAGTAAGACCTGGATAGCTATGAGTTGTTGTTTGTTTTCTCACGCAGAACTGTGGTAGAGGTCTTTTGACCAAGACAATATTGTACTATTGTAAACCCCGATCCATGGTGTGGATCAATTTATATAAATTGGTTGAGAGGACTAAGTCTCGGATTGAGACTGAACCTCTTGGTTACATCTGCTGTGCATTTTCGTTTAAGTCATACTTATACTATATATATTTCATATTCCTCTACTAACTAATTTGAAATATAATTTGTTTAAAAGTCACTTTGATAGTTAAATTATCAAGTGGTTTTACTTATTATGAACCATTAAGTAAGTTTCAAAAGTCAATTTAATCTTCAGATTATATTAACTGAGACCTAATCAATCTTTGAGAAACTAATTGAACGTTTATACTCTGTATAAATTCACTATAGTTTAACATTAGTTTTAAATTGGCGGATTTTAAGTGAAATATTTTTAATAGAAATTTTAATTGGAACTCAATTCACCCCCCCTTTAGTATCCCCTCCGACCAACAAAAATGTTATATCAGAACAATACATCATTTATATATATTGATAGATAAAATATAAAAAATATTTATTGAACTACATAACACAACCATTCAACACTAATGGTTCCCTTCAACGATCTACAGTCATTATCCCCATTAAAAATGAGATATATCAAACTCAAAAACTCATTGGGAAATTCCCCACATGTGTTTTTGATTAATATTTTCATTTCACTTATTCACCACAGTGCCATCAAAATTAGACATATAATATAATAGTGGGACTAAAACATTGGGTGGTGCCCATAGAATCTTTCATAAAGAATAACTAACTCCCTCTTCATTTTAACATGTAAGGGAGGTTTTCGAATATTTGATGGGAAACACATTGAACCCCTCATGTGATATGTGGTAACCACAGAGTATAACACACCACTTCAGCAATTATTTGACTCCTTTATTATTTCAATCACAATTACATAGCCTCCACTCACCAAGATCATTGAAACCCACAAAAATACCATGTAGAAATAGCCTCTATATGGGTTATGAATGATCATTAAAATCTAATATCCATGATTAAATTAGTGGTTATAACAATGTAAAATATGTTTCAATTCTATATGTTTCATATCTAAATAATCAATGAATACACCTATAACTATATCCATGCAATTTAATGACGAAGATTCAATTATATTAAGTAAATATTTAATTCTAAAGAAAAAAAATAAAAAATTACACATAAATACATTCAGGAATGTGATAAAAAACTAAATAAAAAAATTATTTTTTATAAATTTTTGAAAATTATTTTCATTTTTCAATTCTTGATTTTAAAAATTTTCATAGGTTGAATTATAGATATTTTTCAAAATTAGTTGATTTATGGGTGAATATTAAAAATACTAATTTTATGATAATATCATATTTTTTTCATTATAATTATATCATAATGTATTAAAAGTATATTTTAACTTTATTTAGAACATATATTTAATTAATATTTAGTATAATTCACAAAAGAATATAATTTTAACTTATAAATCTACTTTTGATGTAATGGAAATCGAAGAAATGTTTTTATTAGAATGAGAACTATTTTTGGTTCTTCAATATTAATCATGTTGTAAGAATGTTAATTTGGTTTTGATTAAATTTAAATCTAAAATATTAAACATTTTTTTAACATAATCTAAAAAATTATCATGAAATTAGTAATATACATGATTTTTTTTGTAAAATCAATTCAACTCTTATCAAAGAGAACGTTATTAAATATGGTTTTTATTATATTTTATTGACCACTATTAAAAGTAATTTCTAAAACTTATTAAAATTTAATTTTTTAAAATATATTAAATAATAAATACTAGAAAATTATTATTATTAAATTGGTTTTATATAATGTTTTGAATTATTGAATTTTTACCATGGTATTAATTTATCACCTATAGTATGCTAGAAATGAGATTAAATTGTTAAATTAAGTTGCTAACGTTTTTATATAACACATAAAACATCTATAAATCTCATTGGATGGTTGAATTTCAACCTCAACCTAATTATCTTTAAAATTATGAAAATTTGGATTCACATTACATGAGTAATACATATATTATATAATAATGACTCAATAACTAACTAGGTTTCCACCCACTAATCTTATAAAATGGAACCTACTCATCTTCCTTATCAACACATAATGAATCAAATAGCCCATGAAATACCCATCCAAAAAACATACCAACTATACTTTTATTGGTATATAGGTCTTAGTCTCACCAAAATACCATTTCATGAAGGTTTTAGTGGTAATCTCATTGACATGACCAATGATGATGTATATGTTATTATTGAGGTTTTAAAAGTTACATTATTATTAAACATAATCGAAAAATTCATTTATCATTCTAAAAAAAATTAAAATATTATATTTACAATACTGATATTTTTTTTTGTTATTTTAACATCCATTTTATATCTCATTTCCAATCTATGTTTATTGAAATCATTGATTCTATATACGTATATATTATCACTTCTATGTAACAATGTAATTTATTTTTTGTAAAAAACATTCATGAATGGTTGTAAATATAGAATTAATTAATATATATGAATTGATAAATGAATTATTATTCAAAAAATAAATAATATCTTCAATCTTTGAACCATCTTACCTGTTGAAAAAATGATAACATTTCTCATGGATACGTGTGGACTACCCCCTCTACAAAGCGATGTGATAAATTTTTCTATTAGATCATTTCATGGAATATTATATAAGTGTACATAAAAAATAAAAATTATATTAATTAAATTATTAACATTATTCAGATAAATGAACTATTTTATAAAACCTTTTATTCTAGTCAATATCTAGAAGTAATTTTCACGAAATGCGACAAACAACCATATGTGTTCTACACAACTATGACCAATTCAATGAATGGATGTAAATTGAAATGAATCAACCAAAAAAATATAAAATATATGAAGAAGGTTTATAATAATATAATTAATAAATTTAAATTGTTTATTAAGGAATATATATGACATCTGACCAAGCATGAATCCAATGGAAGGGTTTTCATCTCAATTCCTCTCCAATGAGATAAATTATATATTTTTCTACTAATATATTTTATTTGGTGCATAAAATACCCCTTTATTATAAAATATTATGAAATATTATTTATTAATGGTATTTAATGTTTTTATTTTTCTTTTATCATTGAATGGGTTTTTATAAAAAATTTCATAATTTAATAATGGTTTACTTTACAATATCCCCCTTATTCAAGATCGTACATGTTTAAATTTAATTACTGTGAATTATATATTCCTTATATTCTTATAACCTAGCTAGTTTCATATAATATAGTTATTTATCATATTTATATCTTTTAATTCCATTTTTTCCTCTCATTGGAACTAATGTATGAAATTAAATATTTTTAAAAAACTAGAGATTGTTTCATTTTTTAGTCGAGAATATTTATCTTCAATTACAATATTTATAAAATTGGTTTACAGGTAGTTTTATATGATTTTAAATTATTATAATATATATTTATATAAATTTTTAAACTCTTTAAATTGTTTTAAAATAAATATTGTTAATGTTCTTTTGACGAAAAAATTTTATACTTACATTACAGAAGTGCAAAAATATTGTTCTTTCAAACATATAAGGCCTGAATAATTTTCTCCTTATGCCTTATTGTTATTTACTATTAATATTCCCTTATGTGTTTGGAATTTTTTTCAAAGAAAATAATATTTAATTATATTACTAATTTGTAGACATTATATTTAAATAAATATGTATTATTATCTAAAATGATGACTTTTGTTGATATGATTTATAACTTATAAAAAAATTCGAATGAATCAAGGAATTTTATTTTCATAGTATCGCTACTATTTTACTCTCAAATTATAACTATACATTATTTTATTTCAATATATCATTTTGGTTCAATTCATGATATTCAATCTTTTGATAATTCTTTATTCATTATACATTATTTCATGAGCATCCATATTCTGGTGATCATGTTCTCTATCACACTCAACTATTCATTATAAATCATTTTTCTCCTTCATTACCATATTGTTAATATCATGAAAATATTATTTATCATTTATAGTACATTGATAGTGTCTTGAATATATTGTATTTAGAAATATCTTGTTTTTTCAAGGAATATTATTAAGAATGTTTTTGTATTTTTTTTAGGAATATTGATGTTTCATATTCGAGATTCAATAAAGATATTTATTTAAAAAAAGTAATATTGATAATGTATTATATTTACAATTAAATTTATGATAAATTCATTGGAAATATGCCTGTGATGTGTGGTTCCATGCTTTAGATCGGCCCTCGTTGTATCAATGTGTCACACGAGATAAATATTTTTGAAACATTTGATGGTTATTGGGTATATACCTACCTATTCATTTAAATGTCATGTAAAAAGAACCTAATTGTTAGTTTTTTTTGTCACTTGGCATGATTCCTTAAATATTTGATCATGAAATTTGACATTTTTCTTTTCCATTATTAATATTTCAATTTTTATTATTCATGTGACAGTTATGTTGATATTTTCCCTGGAAGTATTTCAAATATGTAGTTATTTATTAAATAGGATTTGTTTTGATAATACACTCTTATATATTGTTCATTAATTATCTACTCATGAGATATTTTGTTTTAGGATTCCCTTTATTGATCATCTTAGATCACCCATTAAAATGTTTCCCTTTCCCGAGGATATGATGAAGGTGTCGTTTAATAAAATTTTGGGATACAATAACTTTTTCCTTTGGATGTTTTATTTTTCAGATCTAATTTATAAATCAATGATGTATCTAGTCCCTCAAGTTTGATAAAATATATTATCCATGGGGATATGACCCCTTGTATCATTTATTATTATAGGAAGTTAAACATTATCATTGAGTTTCTCGAGTTAGTGTTGTTACCATGTTGATTGAAGTTATGTTTATTATAATTGTTGAGATCTATATCTTCATAGAAAATAGATAGAAATTAATTATGATAAACCAAAATAATTATAAATAACGTTTTTTGATTTATATCTTGTAGTTTAATATTGATGATTTTATGAGCTAATTTTCTTTGTGCCATTATTTAGAGATGAAATCTATCAGAAGAATGGAAAATAAAATGTAGAACAGTAATTCATGTAAGGATTTCACTTATGATCAAGATGATATAGTAGGTTTAGGAGATGATAATATCATGGCCATTTTTGGTAATGTGACATAGGATATTAAAAATAACATTGACTGTCTGGAGAAACCAATTATTCGAAAGCCCGATGCACCTATATTGGATCACATTATTCAGAAAAAACATCAACCGTTTAAAGGAACTAAAAATCAATTAGAAACGTATAAAAGGACCAATTCTGTTAAAATAATATTTCTGGAATTTGGAAATAGTTATAGGGAAATGGATGTTTTGATATAATATCATTTAGTGGCAGATACAGATCAATGGTTGAAATTGATTCAGAATACTGAAGAATATTAAAAATTAGAAATTATAGAGTGAATAACATTTAATGTGATGATTTTCATAAATATTCTACTCAAGATAAATAATCTAAAATAGATATAAGGTTCTTCATACTAAATCATAATGAAGAGGAATTACTTACTAAAAATTTATCTAGATTTAGAAAATTAGCAATGGATGCAATGTAATAAACACATAATCAAAAAAAGATTGGCCAATTCATTAATAACAATTTTCCAAAAAATAAAATAAATCTTGTCACCCATAAATTGATTATAATATAATGATATAGTATCATGTTTCATCAAGATATATAAGTTTTTCATGGTCTTTATATTCATGAGAAATAATGAAAACAAGAGACCAGTTGAGGACAACGAAAAATGAATTATGTCAATGATGAAGAATGCCATGATTTGATTACCACAATATAATAATATTTGAAGAAAACCCCTTAAATTATGAATGGGAATGGGAGTTTATTACATTTGAATATTAGGTCCATCTAGCTTTTGAATAAAATGTAAATAAAGAATCCATGGATATTTGGTTATCCGACAATAGGGAGGTGGTCATTTTTTAATACAATACCCTAAGCTTCTTTGGTACATATAGTAGAATTATCAAACGTGGAAGGTCAATATAATGTGATTATTATTGCTCACTTTTATTTTATTAAATATTTGTTTCAATGTTTTTTTATCATAAAATCAATGATAGAAAATGATTTATTTTATTCAGAATCATAAAATTATTTTTTTCCTTCCATGTTTTCATAGAATATTAAATCATCAAATAACACCATTAGAAGGGAATTATAAATCATGAAACAAAGTGTAAATCTATTTTTAATAAGGATATATCAGTAAATACCCATTTTTATTCATATAAATATATTATTTATAAAATTGTTTGTTATTCCTACAGTTAAAATTCATATATTCCTGGATGTTGAATGAATTTCAATGAATAATAGAAAAGAACATTTTTAGGAGAAGGATATTATGATTTACGATGGATATGTGGAATCCCATGTCTTTTTACAGGATAAATATTCATCTGGATCCTATTAGAAACCACCTCATGAATCTCACCATAATGATAATTTGGGATAATAATTATAGGCACAACATATTAATGGGTAAAGTAAAAAATACAAATATAGAAGAAATATGTACAAATTAATCAATATATTTGATTCCTAAAGAGTTATATAGAACCTAACCAGAGTATGAATTAAATATTATCAATGAAATCATCCAAGATAATCAACCAATATCTAATACTCCTTTTAGAATATAAAATGTGGAAATAGTGAAAATGAAGAAAAAAATCCTATAGTAGAGAAATTAGTAATCCATTCTCCCTAATGATTCACTGTGGGGAGCCCCTATTATTTTTTAAAAAATATGTATGGTTCAATTTAGTTTTTTTATCATATATATGTAAATAAATTCCACTAATAAAAAAACTATACATTTTATCTCATTGATGCATTCATTGATTAAGATTATGGAGCTTAATTTATTTAAAATATTTAAATTCATTCAGGGTTTTATCAATTGCTACATCTGAATGATGATATTTCAAAGAATGAAATTTTCTCAAGTTTTGGGAATTATGAGTTTAATGTAAAGAAATTTAAATTTACTAATTAACACTCTATTTTAATTAATCTAATAAACATGGATTTTAAATAATTTTTTATAGAATAATTATGATATTTTTAGATGATATCATGGTAAACAATAAATGTTATGAATGAAATAAAATCAATTTGGGGAATTTTTCTTCAATTTCTCAAAGTGAATGAGTTATATAAGAAATATTGTAATTTGGAAATATGTATATAGGATTTTTATTTTCATCTTTATATTGTCTCCAAGGATCTAATTATAGTTCATACTTAAAAAATAAGTTAAATAATGGAAAACACCAACGGAAGTAAATGAGATACATAACTTCCTTGAGCTAGTTTGTTACTATCCTCAGTGTTTTCAAAAATCATAATGCTTAGGTAACTGATTAAACAAATAAACCTGAAAAGTGGTTATGTTCATGGTGTATCTCAAATTTACCCATGTTTTATGGTGTAGGATGTATATTGTTGAACCACTTGGTTTATCAAATCCTCAGAGACCAGTGAAATAACCTAAATCACAATACATTCTATGTGCTTGAAAGGGCTATAAAGTGTTCATGTTTTGTCCTAAATTATAATATTATTATTTATTAATAGGTATATATGTCAATTTAATTTAAAATTGTTTGTTGATCCATGGTTATTGCATGGGGGTCGATTATTTGAATTTGTTTTTAATTTAACTCAATTTCTTAAATTTGACCGTCTCTTATAAAGAAATATGAACTTCAAAAATCACTAATAGATTTTTTGAGTTCACTTTCCTAAGTATGTTCACCTATAATATATGAGAGTAATATTCATGATCACTCAATGGCATAGGATCGTTCTAGCATCAGGATGTGTAATATAAAAATTAGTGAGATCAATGGAGAATGCACATCATTCATTGAAATATCAACAATAGAATTGATTATGAATTATTAAAATGATAAATAACATCCAATTCATTCATGGATACTTCCTTAGATAACCCCATTATAAGATTATACCCCCATTGATGCAATTATATAAATGTGACCATGTAGTAGACTCTTGAGGGGGGATTAGGAGAAGAAAAACATTGAAATAACAACCACTCCACCTTTGTGTGAATAAGTTCACAAATGTTGGTGTTGGTAAGTTCACACATTGATTTAATTGTATTAATGTGATATTAAATAGAATAAAATTATATGTCAATAAGAATAAAAATTATTAAATATATTGTGTGAATCAAACAAATTACTTGGGAAAGATCACATGTGATCACAAAATGATAGAGTAGAAATAAATTTGAATGAAATTTTATTTGATGTATTTCATTAATCACAACCACCATAAATAAGAATATTAGGTTCCTCGATTCATTCCCCCAAATATTCAATTCCTTCCCCATTAAATTTCAGATTCAAAAGGATGGTGAGAGAAAAAAGGAAATTCTAGTCATTCAATATTAACAAGGTAATTTTCTTAGATTCACCCACCTTTTGGCATTAAAATGTGGAAATGAAGATGGATGAATCTTGTTGGATTAGTGTATCCGAATACATTCAGGGTGATGATTGCATTGACTTCTTCCAGCATATATTGTGCTCTAATGGACACAAATAGGGCAATATAGCAGTGCATACTTTTTGCATTACTACTATAGTGATACAGACTTCAAGACACTGACCATTATACCAATTTACACAAGGGTGGTCATTCGAATATAGATATGAATCCTTAAATCCAAAATTAATTGTAGCACAATATGATTTTTGTGCAATTGGGCGAACAGTTCATAATCCTATATTTATACAGTTTTTATATAGCGTTTCTGTGTGTGAGAAACTCTATGATATCTCTGTAAATTATACTCTCAAATCATAGTGATAGTATGCCTCTACCATGATGTGGGAATTATTCTCAATATATATATATATATATATATATCGTTGTGTCTATGATTTTATTATTCATTTTTTATACATTTTACTCTTTTTTGAATCATTTTTTCACTTTCATTCACCGAAAATTTCCACAACATCAAGTATTAGAGGTTGAGTTCAAATTTAATGATGGATTAGGAATAAAGAATGTTGAATATTGACCAATTCAACGGAACATACATCAGCTACATTATGATACATATCGAAGGAAATCATTACCAAATGAGAATTCATTTTTCTACTTATAGGATTAAATCCAATTGATTTTGGGAATCCAAAGTGGGAGATAAAAGATCGATAGGTTCTAGGTAAATTCAACATAATGTTAGAATAACCCATAGAATTAAAAATTAGAGGGGATAAAAAATGATTATAATTTGGGAAGAAATCACAAAATTGTATGAGAACTCTACTATTTTAAACATATTGATTTTTATACAACGATCTTCAACCTAGAAATGGTTGAATAGAGAATTGATACAGATCACATTAATAAATTCAACACCATCTTAATTCAATGGACATCACTTGACATTTCTCTAGGTGATGAGGTATGTTCATCTTGTTTTAACTTCTCTATTACCTGGTATTTGGTAAGAATCTATAACAGTTTTGATTAGTTCTTCAAGAAATACCATGTTATTTCTGAACGAGGCATGTGACCTAATTTGCTGTGAGGATATCTGATGAAGAGATTGCGATAGATTCTCTGGTTCTGCTCTAAATGTAGACGGATGTGTATGATATGGAAGTCAATATAATCTAATATAATGATCAAATTTAAGAGTAAATATTATGGATAAGGAAAGGGGGATGGTCATAGCTGCTGTATTTTATATACAAAGGACAATCAATGAATGAGAGCAGACATATGCAGAAGGCGTCTTGAAACCAATATAAAAACATGAAAGATACAGAGTCTAATGTGGTGGTACTCTTAAGTGTTGATAGCTCAGTGGATTATTGGATTTTTTAGTCTAGGGTGTCTTCTCATTTTACATTAGAGAAGGGTTTCCAAAAATGTTATGATTCTAAACATTGTGGCAAGGAATGTATTGTAGATGATGAACACTTATAGATTGTGGGAAAAGGAGATGCCAAAATCAAGACCAATAGTAAGAGTTTTTGGGTTCTATAAAACAAAAGTTATATCACTATTTTAAGAAAAAATATCATTTCTGTCGGGACTCATGGGGATATATTCTACAAAACCATGTTTAATTTTGGTGCCTGGAAGATTAATAAGGGATCAATTGTTAGAGCTCAAGGAGAAAAAAAATATTACCTTACAAATATGATAGTTACTTAAATGAACATGGTGGAATCAATAAATTGTACCTGGTATTCTCAACTGTGAGACTATAGGCTAGGCTACATGATTTACATGGTGATAAGGGTACTAGATACAATAGTAATGCTACCTAAGCTGAATTCAGTGGAAGTAGGAATATGTTATGATTGTATACTTGGAATGAAGAAGAATGCATCATTTGGAATAAATAAGGGAAACACTGAAGGATGTGAATCTTGCCCTGGTGCACACTGATGTTTGGGGTCTTGCACTAGCACATTCCCTTGGACGTTCACAATATTATTTTAATTGTTTTTGATGATTGTACAAGGAGGGCATGTGTTTACTTTCTAAAAAAATATGACATGTTTGAGATGTTTCTGAAGTGGAAGTTCTTGGTGTTGAATTAGTCAGTAGTATAGATGGAATACTTGAGGTCCGAGAATGGTGAATAGTATGATAGTAATGAATTAAGATAATTATATGAATATAAGGGAATTCCATGGGAGAAGACTATACTAGGAAAACAACTATATAATGGTGTAGTAGAAAGGATGAATAAGACTATTGACACCATAATCATTAAAAAAAAGAACAAAAGGAGTGCATGAGAGGCTTCCTCGAGAAGATCGGTCACAGAGCCTGAGACCATATGGTCAGAAAAGAGCTCTCCCTTCATGAACCCACTATGGAGCAAGGAGGTAGGGTGCTCCGTGAACCCCTTTGATGATCACGGACCTGTCGCAGATTAAGGAGGAGGGATGCTCTGCGAACCCCTTGGACGTTCATGAACCCACCGTGAAGCAAGGAGGAAGGATTCTCTATGAACCCCTTTGATGTTCTTGAACCCGCTGTGGTGAAAGCTCCATCTTCGTGCAGAGGAAGGTCTACTTCCAAGTGCCTCTTTCCCATAAAAATCAGGCTTCCCTAGAGCCCAAAGGATGGATCCTTCGACCATTCACCTTCTGAGCTCCCACATCGCGAAGCAATTACTGCACTGTGAACCATGCGCTTTTCAGGGTACTTTTCCATCACGATGTTCCTTTCCCTTTAAGTGAATTCAACCCCTCTGCAAAAAGAGTGGCCCTTCGTCGATCCCACGGCCCTTTGTGAAGTAAGGATATCCCCAAGGGGACTCAGGCCATCGCGAATCATTTATGCTTCATGAAACACCCTCCATACACATGTGATTCGCATGCTAATGCATGTTCACTGTGCTTTGTGAAGCACATATCTTCACAATGTTATGAATCTTAAGGCACCCTTTCTTCATGAGGAATTGCTCTGTGAATTCATTTACACTTCACGAAGCACCTCCCATATGCACATATGCCCTATACCTAGGCAAGGAGTCTTCACTTCACGAAGCACATCCCTCCATGAAGCGCCTCCATTTCATTGATCACAAGAGATTCACAAGGCTTCTACCTATGAACTACTTTTCTCAATAACTCCTTTCCCCCTGCAGCCCTTCTTCTTTGCATGAAGAAATTTCAAATTCCCTCAGGTAGCACTTTCCATTGCATTGCACCACCTCATGCTTCTTCACATAGGCACGCTAACAGCTATTTTTCTTTTCATAGCCACGCAAACATGGACCCCCAATGGATCACTCCATCAATCTGCCTCACCATGGAATTCATGATGCCTTCCTCCCCTCAATGGTAGGTGGGTATTAGTTATGTATGTCCTGGGGGTGTGGAGCACACCCACCTCGTCCAATATGCTCGATGTTAAACTACCGAGCGCCATCGTCCTCAGAACATGACGTTAAACTATGAACTCGACTTGTTCCTTGCATGTGGGGCACCCCACCTTGGACATTATGCATTCCCATTGGTCTCCACAGCAGTGAAATAATTCCTAAAATGGAATGATATCCTCTTTAATATAGTGAGGTTTGTCTACAAGGACAGGGATAACACCTTTGTGTAATCCCCTATCCTTTCGTGCAGTAGGAAACACCATTACTCCTCATTTCTTCTTCCGCCCCATAGACTAGAGGGGGGATGATGTCGGACTTCTTCTTTATTTGGTGCCAAATCCCTCTCCCACTGGGCTTTGCTACCACTAGGCTTCCACCCCGGAGTAATTCCAAAGCTCCATCTCCCCAAGCAGTAAACCATGTGTAAGCCCATGTTTCCTCTTTGGGCTACTAACCACGCATGAGCCCCACTCCACTTCTCATTGACACACCATCCACAATGTGACCGTCAGGCCTTTTCTACCTATTGTTTCTCATACTGATAATGACTCACGTGGGCTTAGTGTGACCATCAACCCTAAGATCATATCTTTGCATCAAAGAGTGTAATCCCCACACCCTCCCTGAACTACGTGGACTTTGATCCATTCCAAGGCAAGGTACGTAGGAGGCCTCCCTAAGGTCCAAGACAAACAACCATTGGTCCAGACTGCCTCCACATCAGAACACCTTTTTCCGATATGATAATAAACCAATAGCCATATTTTCGTCCTGCACGACGTTAAATGGAATCCACCATCACGAACTACAAAGGTTTCGATCCTTGTCTTTTAGACAATGTAAGTAGGAAGCCTCCCTGAGATTCAACCCCATCTAGCAGTAAGCCATTGTGACCCCAGACAGTGGTTAGCCTTTATGGGACCATCCAACGGTAAGTCGTTGTGGTCCCATCTAGCAGTAAGCCATTGTGGCCCCATCCAGTGATAAGACGTTGTGGCCCCATCCAGTGGTAAGCTATTGTGGCCCCATCTAGCAGTAAGCCTTTGTGGCCCCATCTAGCGGTAAGCTGTTGTGGCCCTATCTTGAGGTAAGTCATTGTGGCCCCATCCATTGGTAAGCCATTATGACCCCATCCAGTAGTAAGCCATTATGACCCCATCCACCAGTAATCCATTGTGACCCCATCCAGTGATAAGCCGTTGTGGCCCTATTTAGTGGTAATCCATTTTGGCTCCATCCAGTGGTACACAGTTGTGACCCCATCCAGCGGTATGCCATTGTGGCCACATCTAGTGGTAAGATGTTGTGGCCCCATATAGCGGTATGACGTTATGGCCCTATCTAATGGTATGTTGTTGTGTCCCCATCCATTAGTAATCCTTTGTGGCCCTATCCAACGGTAAGTCGTTTTGACCCAATTTTTCACTAACCCGTTGTGTCGCCATCCAACAGTAATCCATTATGGCCCCATCTAGCAGCAAGCCATTATAGCCCTATCCAGGGGTAATCCGTTGTGACCTGATCCAGTGGTATGTCATTGTGCCCCCATCCAATGGTAATCCATTGAGGCCCCATCCAGCGGTAAACCATTTTGGCCCCATCCAGCAGTAAGCCGTTGTAGCCCTATCCAGTAGTAAGCCATTGTTCCCCTCTCCAGTGGTAAGCCATTGTGACCCCATCCATCAGTTTGCTGTAAAAATCCCCAATCAATAGTAAGTCGTCATCAGATGATCTACGAGGAATTTGATTCCCTGCAACAGGTATATGTAGGAACTCTCTGCGAGACTCAATCCCAACGTCATCATCATCCTCGTGTAGACTCCATATCATTCTACACCCACATCACTTAACAATCCATCATCCACTCTGATTCTTACATGGTCCACCACATTTCAGTGGGATCATGCCACTGCATTCCCAATTGCCTTTAACAAAAATCTGGTGGCTAACCATGCATTTTCGACAACATCAATGTTCTCTCTAGGGGTTAAACCCACCTGATCCACTCTAGTCAGTGTTTTTATTAGTCTGATCTGTCTCCACAGATGTTAAACCTCCGGAATACCCGTTGTTAAACATAGGAAGTTGAGGAAAAGCTTAGATACATCCCTATGGAATATAATTCCTTGCATTCGACGTGGGATGCCACAGGCTTCTGCACCCTCAAGAAGTCCTATAATAAGGGGAAGAATCCCAGAAGCGCTAGTATCCCATCATCCAGATGCAGTATAATTAACTAGGGTCCATAATGATATCGAACTAGGAAGAGTTTCATGAACAACGTCTTATGTCTATAAGGGAGACTCGGACTAGGTGACGAGTTCTAAGAAGGAATCCATGGAAGTAAGAAACGCTATCCTATCATCCCGTTTTGATCAATTGGAAAATGTCCATGAAAAAGGAACGGATACCGCCCACCTTTGGAAAGCGGGAATGGGGGAAACAAACAAACATAGCTATCATCGAACAAGATGGATGCACGTGCCCTAGAGAAAGGAAATGAAAACAATTTGTGAACCCTGTGTGAAGGAATTCTCCACAATATAGAAAATAGTAGAGTTCGACACATCAGAAGACTAGAATTCCACCGAATCTGGTTATCTGGCATCGAGTCCCGCCAAGCAAATAGCGGGCCTGGCCTAAAAATCACCCGAAGTTGGGGCAGTCAAAATGTTGGACATCCCAGTCTGTGATGTTGTCAGCGGGGATCCATTTTACCAGCCATGGAAGATGGAATGGCATTGTTGCACTGTTCATCGATTCCTTTCCATTCAGCACTAAAAGGTTAATCTCCCAACTTTTTAGGAACCAAGATGCTGGAGGCATTCGATCACCGCCCACCAACCAGTGCAGGGGCAGGGGAAATGCCAACGCATTAGTCCCGCATGGCTTCACCTCTTCAGCAAAAATCTCCACACCTACAAATGTTGGTGCCCATGCCCCATCTACCTGTCAGAATTCATTCTGGGGAGTGTAATGAATGACCTCATATGCTGGTACAAGGAGGAGGGGATTATCCCAATAAGGGATATGGCCCACCAATATCTGCATGCATCTGCGCCTCGTCACCACCACCATCCCCATGGGCCGCATCGAGAGCCACTGCTCCCCACTCCAACTTTCAATCATTTCCGGAACCTGTCCCTGGATCACCTCAACAGATCTCTCCCCTACATCGATGAGGTTGGAGAGGTTTTGGGCAGCGTAGTTGGGATCCCATTTTAGAAGCCCCCATGGAGGGATCCCAGTAGGCCAAGAAAGCACTTCCACCCATTCCCCCAAGTTGAGGATCAGGTAACCCATGCGCCTGCACCATTGGCCCTAGTCCAGTTGACCCCATGCCAGCATCGGGCACAGGCCGAGGAGAATGCCTGTCAAGGGGCGTCAATGTCAGAAACTGCAGTGGATCGGGCCACCGCCAACATATATCATCAACATCTTATATATGTTGAGTTGGGTTACTTGCATACCCAACCTGGATCGAGGCCCCAACCACCCTAGGGGTAAGTTGGGTCGACTCTTTCGGCCACCGATGTTGGGAATTTCCACCGACAGTATGGTGGTCCTCCCTGTATCACCACCATGGAGAATACGGTTCTTCCCCACTTCCAATCCTGGAATGGAGGTCCCCCTCATGCTACCCCCAATCCAAATGAGGGACGTCTCCACGAGGGTCACACTCAGCATGAAAGCCTCTCCCATGCTCATTACATTTGGTATGGTGTCATCCCTCCATCCAAAGACCGCTGGTGTGGGGACTTTGCGCATCTAAAAAATTTCTAGCATGGGGTCCTCCCTATGTTCTCACAGTAGATGGAAGAGGTCCTCCTTACCCAAGTAATCAAAGGGGTGAAAGCCAGCTTTGCATTACCACCCTGCACAGAGGTCCAACCCGTATTTAGCTAAACCAGTATGAGGAACATCCCCGTACAGATGAAGCCAGGGGAAACAAGCATGTAGGTCCTACATGTGATCCTATGTGTTCAAGAAGAGGTCATGCCCACTCCATCACTTCCCAAGGAGGTCCTCCCCATGTCCTATTTGATATCTCGCCCAGTGCTCCTCGCTCCCAGCTTACTCAGGGGGAATTCCATTGCGGTCCAGCACTAGTACGGTTGAAGGACCTCGTTGTGAAGGAAATTTACCCTATCCTGAAGAACTATCCTGGGGTAGGAAGGCCAGTCATCGCCACCATAGAAATAACACTAAGAATATTCAACATAAGATCAAATTGGTTTACTTCTTTGACTCCGAGGTAGATTATGATTCAGTGATGTATCCCTCATTGAGATCATCTGTTTCAAGAGATGGGGAACGTATTAGGAGCATTAGCCTCATACATCCAAAACGTGAGGTCTATCAGATTCCCAACTCCCTCCATATGTATATCTCGGAAGAAGAATATTTGGAATATCCACATGTTACGATTGTGCAATTACAACCATCCTCACCAGAAGCACTCTCAACCTCGACTACAGATCACAAAGAACAATTATAGGGTCCAATAGTGGATGAACATTAGCATGATACACCACTAGTAGCCATAGTCCTTACACTGGAAACGACAGTAGTCGGCCTGTCTTACCTCGATATTGCGGCTAAGTCACCTCACTCTTCAGAGGATATCCAGAGATGTGGTGGGTTTTTCAGCTCGCTCATCATATTCCCCGTCATCCAGCCTTCTATCCCAGTGGTTTTCTTCGTTATCGCTACTCATTCCCCAGCCGCCTCTGGATGACCAGTGGGGCAATGAAGGGCAAGAACCTAAATCTGAGACCATGAACTTATGGGATATCCTAACAGCTGACCACTCCGCTGGGATGTTTTGGCCATTTACATCACTGAATTTTTGTGCGCCAGAATCCCTCACCCAAGAAGATTTTGTGTGATTTTATCAAACTATCTGGGAGACACACTTTCGCTTTTGCCATCAGTAAGTGGTTCATCACAAGAGGCAAGAGCATTTCAAGGAAATTGGCGAACAATGGCCTCTTGTTTTTATGGCCGCACTCCATGTTGCCCAATGCCCTGAGTCACCAGTTGGCCTTAGGGCCCTCCAGAAACAATTTATTTAGAGAATTAGGGAAATCTGCAAGATTATCAATGAGGATTGTCCCCATGTACAGATCTGTGATATGGGATAGTATATTCCCCTCCTCTTCTGTCATATCTGGGGACAACCCGATTTTCCAGGTGACATAGAGGATAAGCCTCCAGTATGAGTTGTTGATATCATGATCGACCTTCTAGAGGGTGAGAATGAGTTATAAATACATGGAGAGGACCTCCCCCTATGGAATCTTCACACCTCATAGATCCTTCAGGAAGAAATACTCAAAAGTAGGTGAATCTAGTGGGTCTTCTTGTGCCCGTAGTGGCATTAGTCCTCAGCTAGAATCCCAACAAGGGAAAGGAACTCCTTGGAGCTGTCAAGCCCTCTGACCTATCAGGCTCATTATAGAAGGAGGAGGACGACCCCAAGAAATTTCTGTTTCATTATCAGCTCGCCAAATAGAAGAAGGTGGTCGAAAACCTCCTTGGTGAACGCACTGCAGACCGATGGACCTACTACAGTAATATTAGGCTAGGGAAGTAGGGGCAGGCACAGTTTCTGCTCAATGAATTGCCTCCAGTTGACACTAACCATCTTGCCCGTGCAGACTGGGTTGATGCTAGAATCTACGGAAAGGGACCGCGGTATGTCTCGCCCAATCCTCCAAAATAGTGTGAAAACCCTTGGGACCCATCTCGGATTCCCCCAGCTATCCCGCAGGTCATTCCACCAGCCACTCCATAAGCTGTTGGGCAGCCTTATCATGTTGAATAACCCACCAACACACTAGTAGTCATGGATCCCCATCAAGATAGGATCCCCCATCCCAATGAACCAATGGTGGAACTCATTTCCCATCTCAAGGAATTAGAGATGCAACAGGTGGTGCTCCTGCCCGATGGAAAACTTTATCCGGCGTGGGAGGATGATATACCAGCACTCTTGAGTTTCTGGAATCCCACATTTTCCCCCTTCAATGGGACAGGGGACCCGCCACAACACCTGGAGAACATTACCTCAAGGTGTGGCCCCATGTTGGGAACTCCAGTGCAGTAGGAGGCCAACATGTTCTGATGTTTTCTGCAGACATTGGAAGGGACTTCATTTGTCTGGTATAACTAGATCCACATCAGATCATTAACCAAATGAGAGGAATGTTGTACGGAATTAATTTACCAGTTTAGCTCCACCATGCAGAAGACGAGTATTGCAGACCTTCTCAAGTGCACACTGAGGCTTGATGAGCGCATCGTTGACTTTGTCTCCCAGTGTAAAGGACACACATATTCCATTGAAATGCTGTTGATTCAGGAGAAATTTATGACGACGTGCATAGGGAATGTCATGATGGAGCCGGTCCCCTCCATTATCACTCAAAACTATCCTGGGGGATTACAATACTTCTATGATAAGGCCCAACGCATAGAGGAAGCCTTACAGCAGGCTAAGCAGTCATGTTCGTTGCCACCTGCAATCCCCATGAGAAGTGCTGCCAGGGCTGAGCCCACCATAGTGGCCCAAATAGAGGCCCCCATGAGATTACAATTGTTTCCAGTGGAGCTACATCTACATCCCCATATAGTCCCTCCACCTCAGGCACAACCACCAACCTAGCAGAGCCCTCCATAGAATCAGCAGGTGCCCCCGTGCAATGCACCACCACCACCAAGGTGAGATAACCGAGTTCCACCTCCTCGAAAGGATCCTCCAACCCCCCCACCAGGGTCAAGATATAAGGGCCTCCATTCAAGACAGGACAACCCAGACCTACTCTTTCAACGAGGCACAGTCCCCCGATTACTTCAACAATGCCTTGGAGTAGGGGATTCTACGTCTGCCTTAGTGTTGATGGCCGAAAAAGGAAAACCTCACTAATCACCATGACTACTGACCCTACAAAAAGATCATGTGGAAAAAACTCAATAAGTGATGTGTGATCAAAGACTGGATTCAAGAATATGTAGATAAAAACATCATCCATTTAGGCCTGGCTCCGGCATGGGTGGCATGTGTCTTCATGAGGCCATATGACAGCAGCGACAGCGAGGGCGAGTGACACTAGGTTTCCAGTCACGGATCCTAGAATAAAGATTACTGAATGTCTTTTAAAATAGTCTCTTATGCCCACGGTGTCAACTGGATGCACCTGAATCAGCCAGAGCCTTAAGAATTGGCAGCCACCACCTTTGCATCACTGTCACAGTCGTCCTCTTCCCAGAAGAGAAAACACGGGTGACTCAAGGGAAATGAAATTCCCCTACTTATTCAATCATCATCCCATACTCTCGTGGACTAAATGACCCTATAGATGGAAATCCCTCCCAAATTCCATCCAGTAGTGGATGACTCAACGAGTGACGGTCAAGGGTATGCCTTGGCTAACATCGTAGATCTGGTAAATCCGTACATGATTCCTGACGATAAAGAGAACCAGGAGGATCCTCCAACATTCCAAGCCATCACCAGAATTGACGGATCCCTGGCTATATGGTCTATCGATATTCCTTAGTTATCATATCTAGTCAGGCTATGCAAGATACTGAAACTAGGAAACATGATCAGCACAGAGCTCAACATGACCAACAATCTCATCTGGTTGTATCATGCCTGCCTTCACTGCCACTCATTTTGCTGGATCAGGCAGAGCCACCCCGACCATGCTGTGATGAGATATGCCATGCTATTGGCTGGTCTCAGTCATCTGGTCCTCATATGGTAGCCACTCTAGATGCTTCGACTAGTGTGCAACGAGATATTCCTAGCCCCAGTCAGCTGTAAGTCCTGCCGGCAGGTCCCACCATGCCGCCTATCTTAGAGGGGACTCCTGCAAGCTGATATTCCTACCTCGTGTAGATGTATGATGTTCTTAATTATCTCACCAGTATCCTAGCAAGTCTCTCCATCCTTTAGGTCCTTCTCCTATCGTAAGATATGCGTGAGGCCCTTGTTGAGGCTTTAAGAATCCCCCTCTAGTTTGAGATGGAAGTAGTAGCTGCAACATCTTCTCATGCTGAAGCAGTCAATAATGATAAATTCCAAGCCATTATCTCGTTCCCTAGAAAAGATGATGGATCACCAATATAGTTGAACATTATCCCACTGTACATCACCATCCAGTTCAATGGCGTGGAGGTTCGTCGATGTCTTGTCAACACGAGCTCTGGAGTTAACCTAATCCTGACACACACGCTGTGAAAGATGGGATTTGCTAAAGATGATATGAGTCCCTCTGACCAAAGAATCCAAGGTTATGATAGGACAGAACAGACACCTGTCAGAATGATTCTCTTGAAGACACAGTTTGGTGGCCTAGTTTCCAGCACCGAATTTATGGTAGTATCCCAGGACCCCACCTATAATGTCTTGATGGGAAGGTCATGGCTCAACCTGCATACAGAGTTTCCCTCATCATATCACCAGTGTCTCAAATACTCCCTTAATGTTAGTGTGGGTGTGCTTCAAGAGGATTTGTCTCCCTTTTCCTGTTGTGAAGCCCACTACCTATATTCCAACTACTAAAAGTGCATATACAAATAGATTCGGACTAATGAGGCTGAGCATGTCGCGGCTGTGACTGACCCGTGGACCGATCTAGATGACGCCTACATCTTTCGAAACCACTGATAGGAGGCTATGACCCCGAACATGGGACAATGCTTCATTGTTTCTGGGATGAGGGTGGAAAAAATTCCCATGCCTATGTGATGCCATAAGATCACCTCATATTCTTATAAAAATCAGGCTCATGTGATCCAAGATCCTCCTACCCCCATAAGGTATCCAGATGTATACCCCATGGAAATGAAAATACAACATATTTGGTTGATTTTTCGGGCAGGAATTAACTGGATCAAGCTGACGCGCCATTATTTCTTCGATATAATCAAGTGTGTCCCCTTGGGCTGAATGCCATATGGGATCGGATCGACAGCCTTCATTGCTATGGTTGCGACATCACAACAATTCTCCAATGCGGTATCCATTTCCACACAGGTGGGTTCCAGCCTCCCATCGGGATCTACCAACTCAGAAGTGACTCCTACCACCAAGGATTCTCCCTCCACAAGTGAAAATTTTAATTTAGAAGATTCTCCCCTAGCCTTTGAGGAAGGCTTCTCTACCACATTCGATGAGTTGGTATAGATGAACCTTGGTGGCGAGGCAGACCTGAGACCCACATTAATCAGAGCCACCATGCCCCTCAAGGAGGGACAATATTACGTAGACATTCTGAAACTACACCATTATGTATTCTCCTGGAGTTATGATGAGATGATAGGAATAGATTCTCAGGTTGTCATCCACTACCTCGGTCTCCAGGAAAATCAACGCGGGTTCATGAATCCTCTCAGAACGACGCGACCATCTCATGTTGCCAAGGTTGAGGCAGAAGTTGTCAAGCTCATCAGAGCCGATTTTGTTAAGGAGGTCAAGTACCCCAAAAAGGTGGCCAATATAATGCAACTCAAGAAGAAGAACAGAAAGATCAGGGTCTACATCGACTTTCAAGATCTCAAATTTCAATGTTCAAAGGACGATTTTCCCCTTCCCGTGACCAAATTATTGATTTATGCTACAACTGGATTCGAAGCCCTATCCTTCATGGATGGGTACTCTGGGTACAACCAAATCTGAATGGCCCCTGAGGATTAGGAGTTCATGGCCTTCAGGGAACCCCAAGGTAATTTTTGTTACCAATTCTTGCCCTTAATTTTAAAGAATTAAGGTGCCACCTACCAGCAGGCTATGCATCGTATATTTAAATAGATCATCGGAAACATAGTGTAATGTTATGTTGATAACCTGGTGGTCAAATACTATCAACATTCAGACCATCTAAAAGACCTTGAGAAATTGTTTGAATTTCTCTGTTCCCATTACTTGAAGATGAAACCATTGAAGTGTTCCTTCGGGGTCACCTCTGGAATGTTTCTCAACTTCGTCATCAGACACATGGGCATTGAGATCGACCTAGAGAAGATCAATGCCATTATCCAAATGTCTCCACCAAGCTACAGTTAAGGGATTTGAGGTTTCCAATGCCACTTATCCTACGTATGCCAATTCATTGCGAATCTGGCCGACAAGTGTAAGCCCTTTTTCGGCTCAAGAAGAAAGGTATTGTCTATGTGTGGGACGAAGAGTGTCAGACTACTTTGGAAGAGATCAAAAAGTATATTCTTGAGCCTATTTTCTTAATGCCACCCATTTCTGGAAAGTCGCTGGTCCTTTATGTGACCGCCCTGTAGTGACCTCTCGACGCCCTTCTATCCTTGAAGAACTATGAGGGGATGAAGAACAACATTTACTACATCTGTTGCATGCCCCTAGATTCAAAGACCAGATACTAACCCATCGAAAAGAGCTACCTTGTGCTAGTATTCACAGTATAGAAGTTGCGACATTAATTGCAGCACCACGAGGTATAACTTGTGTCTCATGTAGTCCCACAAAAGTACATCCTGAACCGCACCATGTTGACATGTCGTCTAGCTCGGTCGGAAATAATTATCTAGCAGTTCGATATCATGTTTTTTCCTCAGAAATATTTTAAGGGGAATGAATTGACAGACTTCTTTATAGCCCATCCGGCTCTTGCTGACCAGTCCTTGGATATCGATTTCCCAATGAAGTGATTCTCTCGGGAGACCAAGCCATGTTGTGATGGCAGATTCTCTTCGATGGTGCTTACCGGAGCCCCACCGGAAACAGGCTCAATGATCCCATGCTCAAAAGATTAGGCTAGGGTATCGTATTCATTACCCCGACACAATCCATCCTATAATACTCATTACTGTTGTCAAAATGATGTATCTACAATGAGAAGGAGTATCCGTCTCTCATCACTAGCCTCTGAACTAGTCATCAAACAGATCAGTGGTGACTATGTAATTAGAAAGCTAGAGCTCGTACCATTGTTGGAGCGTACTCTCCAAATAATGGCCCAGTTCCTGTATCGGCCAGAAGTTACTCATTTTCCTCAATTTCAGAATGGTCGAGCTTCCACCCTTCCTAGTAAGGCTTCATCACTCATGGAGCATGAGCATGATGATCTAATTATTCACATGGAACATTGGATAATCATTGCTCCTTTCACCCCTGATGATGACAATGGCCCACAGGTAGGAAATCTTACCACCGGAGCCACCAAATCAAGACCCCCGGGTCCCCTGGATGTAGTGATTGAAGTGACCCCTGACTAGATATCCCCAATTGTTGAGTATCTCAATAATGGTAGTCTCCCAGTATATCGGGCTGAGTATGAGCAAATCTGACACTTCACACTACATTTTACACTCCAGAACAGTCACAGTCATGAGCACATTCTTTACAAGCACGGGTTGGATGGGGTTCTCCTTGGTTGCATTCAAGTAATCGAGACTTCCCAAGTCATGTAGGATGTTCATGCCAGTTTCTATGGTGATCATCAGACCGACCAAAAACTATCTCACCAGATCTAGAGACTGGGGTACTTTTGGCCCCTCTATGATCCATGACTGCATCATGTTCACCAAATGGTTCATTTTTACCAGATCTATGCCAACTTCATGCATTGGCCTCCAGAGCATCTCCACTCCACCATTTACTCTTGGCCACTTGCGATATGGGAAATCGATGTCGTGGGACCATATCCACCAGTGATTGATCGCTAGTGCAAATTCATCCTGAATGCCCCATATTTCTTCTCCATGTGGGCAGAGGTAGTTCCACTCAAAGAGGTCAAGGATCGTTCCATCATTGACATTGGGAGCTCCAACATCATCTACCGATTTGGAGTCCCTCATTCTATCCTCACTGATAATGGAACGAACATCCGAGAAGCTAAGATGAAGAAATTGTATGTTAAGTACAACATTCGTTCTAACCATACCTCCCGCTATCATGCATAGAAAAAATGGACAGATTGAGGCATTCAAAAAATCATCTCTTCCATTATGCAGAAAATGGTTTGTCACAATAAGTTGAGATGTCCGAATAAGCTACCCAATTCTCTATGGGCTTAACAGAAAACAACTCGTAATTCCACCCAGGTGACCACATATTCCATGGTGTATGGAACGGTGGTCGTCCTACCCATCAAGATTCAATTTCCCTCATTGTGCACAGCAGTCTATGATCAGAAAGCATCCAATAAAGTATTCGTAATCCTTATGTCTGTGTTCGAAGTGCTTGACATGCAGAGGCTTCGTCCCCTACAGAATCTAGAAAGGCATCAAAACAAGATATCCGGAGATTTAAACAAGAAAGTTCACCTCTGATCCTTCTTGTAAGGAGACTTGGTATTGTCTTGGAGGGAACCAATGATACCTGGTATGAAACCACCTAATTTGGAACCCAAATGGGAATGACCTTATATCATTCACAAAGTTTACTCCAGTGGTGCGTACTCAATGGTTACAATAGATGGTGAGCATATAACTCCTCCCACCAGTTCTAAATTCCTCAAGCAATACATTTCTTGAGTCTTGATGGTCCTGCACAACCATAAACTGCATTATGGTCCTGAATGACCCTAAAATGAATTACAGTCATGTGTGACCTTAAACTGTACAGTCATGCATGACCCCATGTTGCATGATGGTACCGCACGAAGCCAAACTACGTTATGGTACTGCATGACATTAAATTGTCGGGTCCTACATTACTTTAAACAGTGAAATGTACCACATTACATTAAACTATATGTCATCCTAAAAGATGTTAAACTAATCCTCTAGAACTATGTATGGCTTGATTTCTATTCTCGTGGGTTATGTAGGAACGCTTAGACGCTTAGTCTTAAGTCCAGCCCCAAGTTTCCTCTTTTATTATCCCCTCCTTGGCATAGTTCTTTTGGAGGATCTCAAATGGTGTTGTGTAGGCTTCTATGGCCACACCCATGTCAGTGTTACGTTGATTGCACCATGTTCCCACCTTATTTCTTCTAATCCACCTACATCCTTACCGTATGATGCAAAACTGCATGGCCCTTTGAAAACAACATGTCGTTTGATTCCCATATTTATGGGATACGTAGAATTCCCATGACATTTCATCTGTAGGCCCATCTCCAAACTTCAGGAACTCTCAATGGGATGAAACACATGATGTGGTGTGGTCTTTTTCCCTCATTCACGTTAAGTTCATCATAATCATTCCATGTGTCCTTCCCCCTAAAGATCTCTTCTCTTCCGTTGTCTAACTTGATTTGAAATTGCACGGATGAATTTACGATCCACATACCCCATAATTAGGGTTTCCATTATATTTCACCCCCAATAAGACCCCCAAATAGCATGGATACCAGGCCTATGGGCCCTCCTACCATTACAAGATAGTGTCCTCGAGGGTTTCAAACAACAAATCTATACATGTCCCACATTGTGAATATGGTCAGCAGTAGACGCTCATTTGTTGTTTCCATTTAAGGTCACGAGATATAGAATATGTGTTTCAAATCTGGTCAACAACTATCCTTTGTCATTTCCACCACCCCAGTATGTCCCAAACATGCTGTGTAGTGGTTCATTCTTCCCCACCATCTCTCCAAATCTCAATCTTCTTCAGGCGAGAGTGTAATTCTATTTGTCAGACCCTTATGTGGTTGCGAGGGTCTAAACCTACTCCTTGATTCCCACACTAAGAATTTCTCACATTGTATTAGGGTTTATGAACGCAATTCCCTCATGAGAGGTCATGTGGCTACAATTGGTCGGGATGCTCAGCCTATGGTCCTTCGACCCATTCGGGCCCTGAGCCCAAGTTCTCATTTAGGATTGTGTGGTGTGGTGTGGACTCACGTCCTCATTCACGTAGGTCTATTTTTCCATACCCCACATATCCCCTTGAGACATCCATCCCTTCATTAATCATCTGTCCCGCAAGAACAGTCCTTTCCATGCTTCAAAAGTCCCATTATTTGGGCATCCATCACCTTATATATCCAAAGTGGCCCTCATATGGCATGGATGTTGGAAGCAAGGTCTCTCCAACCATTATGGGATAATTCCCTCGAAGATTTAGAGTGACAAGTTGATATGAGTAACGTGTTGCAAATATGGTCAATGGTCGACACTCAATTGTTTACCCCAAATTATGGACACACAAGGGTGGATATTTTGTTGCAAACCTAGTCAATAGTTTTCCTCTATCATCGTTTCCGATTTGTGGTATTCCATAAGCACAATTATTCTCCCTCTTTGTCCCATGCATAAGACGTTAAACTGGGCATATACGGTCTGAGCTATGTGACCCTAAACTAAGATCACCTCTATCTTCACCGCAAGACGTTAAACTGCAAGTTGGCCATGACATTCTACCCATGGCATAGCCTAGGGCCCCTAAGACTTTCCCAACCCCTGGCCCAAGTTCTCACATAAGGATGTATGGTGTGGTGCGAGATTACATCTCCATTCACGTCGGGTTACTCGCTGTGTCGTACACACCCTTTGTTGAGTTACCTTGCCCATATCCTCATCCTTACCACATGATGTTAAACTACCCAACACCCCTAGAACAACTTATGGCTTGATTCCCATCCTCATGGGATAAGTATGAATACCCAGACATTTTTTTCTTTGGGTCCAGCCCTGCCTTTTTGAAACCTCCTAATCATTTTGGCCCCTTTGCCCACACTCTTCCAAGATAGTGGTATATAGTGTAGTATGGGCTTATTCCCCATCTGTGTCAGTTTTATATACAACCATGATGGAAACCTCTCTCTCCTGAGTGACCTTTGTTCCCTTTCTCTACTTTCATCACATTGAGTTAGCTGCCCTTAAGTCTAGTCCCTCAGTCCTATCCGATGATTCACTAAATTGTCCCATGAGTACTCTAGTCTAGACCCTAAAGTGTCATATTCTATCTGGAAATGCTTTCACCCATTTTTTAGGCTTCGTGTTCCACTTCATTTGGGCTTCCATTATCTTTCACACCCGAAGGGACCCTCAAATGGCATGGATGTTAGGCCTAAGGGCTCTCCTACCATTATGAGCTAACATCCTCAAGGGTTTCAGACAACAAATATATACAAGCCCTACATTGTGAGTATTTTCAATGGTCTATTCTCATTTGTTGTTCCCATTTATGACCACAATATATGGATGATGTGTTTAAAACATGGTCAATAGTGATCCTCCATCGTCACGACATCCCCTTAAAGCCTTGAATATTGGTTACATTATTCACATTATTTTCACCCCATAAAGTGAAAATGGAATTTCAACACTCCTGGAATTATCCCTTAGTGCGCATTTTCAAGGTAAGAGGACTATGCCACAGTAAAGGCATCATTCGGGGCTCCGCACTTACTACCATTTTTACGTGCGTTCCAGGTATTGAAAAAGCAGCATCTTCCATTCTTGTTTCCCACACCGAATTTTACTCACGTAAGCTTAGGGATCTGGTTGAGGTATGTACATACTTGGATGGATTCTGATTCTCCTAGGTCCAATCTCTAAGACCATAAACTAATATGTCTTTTAGAACTATGTACATCTTGATTCCCATTCCCATGGAAAATGTAGGAACCCCCGAACATCTCGTCTCTGGGTCCAACTCGAGTTCCACTAATTTACCACTTTTGTTCCACCTTCTGGACTCTGACTCTTACAGAACTACGGTGCATGGCGCATGTGGACTTATTCCCTCATTCATGCTGGACTTGAAATAACTACACCACGTGCACCCCTTTATAGGAGTTATCCCCCTAATCCAAGTCCCACATGACATTAAACTATATGTTGTCCTGGACGACATTAAAAGGAACCTCCAAGAACTAGGTGTGGCTTGATTCCCATCCTCATGGGATACGTAGGAACACCCGGACATCTCATCATTGGGTCCATCTCAACTGAGAGCTACCCTCTCTTATCCCATATCCTCTAACATTTTCTCACCCCTCGACCCAAGGTTTCCCCCTATGAATCGAGAACGGTATGATGCGAGCCTTGTCCGCATTCACGTTGGGTATACTTTATCACACTGTGCATATTCCCTCTAGAATATCATATGTCCTATATATGTCTGATCCATATGACTTTAACTTATGATGTCTGGTCCCAGATGACATTAATCTTGTTGGGTTAAAATCCCTCAAGGTATCATTACTACATTTTGGGTTGCTTGCGTTTGTTGACAATGTAGGTTTCCAGTGTTAATTGTCAAGTTCTTTAGAAGTTGTTAACAATCTTTGTGGAAAAAGAAACATGAAAAATGAACAAAAGTTTTGGAGGCATTATAAAAGAGAAGATACAAGGTGGAGCCCTTTTCTAGTGTTTTCCAAATATTTGGGGCCCAAAATTTGGAGTTTGGTGATCATCTGGAAATATGTATTTTGTTGAAGATCTCGTCAAGATATGGAAAGGATATTAGTTTTGTGAAGACAGGATTCATGGATTGTATTTCGCGAAGGCAAGAAGAATGTTCATAGTTTTCTTCGTGATTACAATGATCTTTGCAAACGATAGAGTTGAAGGGAAATGTGAGGGAGCATCATGAAGGCGGCGCGAAGTAATTGACGGAATGCTCTTCGAATACGACAAGCTCCGAGATCGATAAATTATCATGGTGCTTCATGATATTGAATGAATTTCGGCAGGAATTTCAGAGCTTCTTGATTTGAGATGACGTGGTGATGACATCATGCAAATGGTTCGAGGTTTGGTGGAATTTTCTATAAATAGGCCTCAACCCCCTTGAGAGAATTAGATTTTTTCCAAAGAAAAATTTGTAACTCTAGAATTGAGCTCTGCAACAGGTGGATCTCTATGAAGGTGTGAGATTCGTGAAAAGGTAGGAGCTTTCCCAAGGATTTTTGGAGCTTTGAGAAATTGGGATCTTCGTGAAGTAGGGTGGTTTGCGAAGGTACTTCCTAACAGATGGTGCCCAGTGGTTAGGGGAAAATGTGTATTCATCAGTGGATGAAATTTGGTCTCAAATATAGCATCTACAAATAGTGAAGGATTCATTTATTAGTTGTAATGAAGAGACCTACGTGTCAATAAACTGTGAGTGAATCTTTTGAAGAAGCAGTGAGCTCACATTAGTTGAGAGAGCAGTGAGTTCTCAAATAGTGAGTGGTTGTAAACCCAGGGGGATAGTGAGTCTGCTTCAAACATGTATACAGCAGTGCACATATAGTGGAATCGGTACACCAGCACATTGTATGTGTATACTCCTTGGACATAGCCTAGTGAGGGTGAACTATGTAAATATTGTTTTTTCCTATGCATTCTTTTTGGTTTATTCATATTCTACAATGGAAAGGTTAGAGAAGAGGGTTTTGTCTAACTGCAAAACAAGATCAAAATGGGAAGTTGTATTAATCTGTCATACCCTGATTCCCCCCTCCCCTCAGGGTATCTAGCCGTGTGGACATAAAAAACTATTATGTCTATACTGCACAACGTTAAAGTTCATGGTTTCTCCTATAATATGACCCTAAAACTGTGACATTATTGTCCTGGCCGCACGTTGAAAAACTACATTGCACCATGATGTCCTCACTTGAGGGGGAATCGTCATTGATATCAGTTACACACCATACCATTCATCAATTCTTACTTATGGCTTGATTCTTGTGGCAATGCCTGGAAATTCTATCCTAGATCCATTGCTTCACAAAAAACACTCATTCATCCTAAAGGACAAACATGATCTATCAAATACCGCTTATTTCGATGCAAGGATCAGACCCGCAAAACTGTATTATCTCTGGAACTAGTACCTACCATGCCATCCCTAAAATAATGTATGGCTTGATTCTCATCCTCACGGGATAAGTATGAATGCCCAGACACATTGTCTCTAGGTCTAGCCCCAGAAATCTAAAATCATGTCCTCTCTTTCAGCCCCTTAGCCGGGAATCTCTTGGGGACATGTGGTGTAGTGAGTACCTCATGGGTCCTCATTCACGTCAGGTTTTTAAAATTGTTATTCCATATACCCCCATGTCTTTTCCTAACATGGTATGAGTTCTATGACCCTAAACTATGATCTCTCTATGGGAACTACGCATCGTGTGTGGCTACTTCACCGCCCTGCTCCCAGTTAATTAAATAAATATCCCCTCAATGGCTCGTCTTATGACCATTAATAAGGGAATCACACAACCTTATGACCCTTTTCATTGGAGTGGTACTTGACTCCCTCTATCTGATACGTCTTGTTGTCGTACTCAGATGCATTATCGCAGTTCCTGAAGTGCAGAATTTTCACAAGGACATTCCCTTGGTCCATGTCTGATCGCCGTGAGCCCATCATTTGGATCCTTGTCCTCTTCCTTGTCTAGATGGAACCCTTTTACGACCTGGTCTCATTCCATATTGGTTTACCTACAATCTTTGGCCAAAATTCCTGAGGACCTCAGACGACATTTGCGACATGTCTCGTGTTTCGAACATGACTAGCAGTCGACCCTCATTTGCCTGTCCACATACCAGGTTAACTTGATAAGGATAATATATTACAGACATTGTCAAAAATTATCCCCTATAGTCACACAACCATCATTGTGGTCCAGATCTCAAGCGTCATGAATCACAGATTTCCACCTCCTTATGTTCATGAAGAAATCTAACATACTCAGTTATACCCATTCGTGCATCTAGGTGCATCAAGTAGGCGGGTCAACATTATTGGGACATCATTAACCTAGTGCCCCATCACCCCTAACATGTGCCTTCCTATGCTAGGAAAGTCCCAAAACTACTCTATGATTCTCATATCGAGCATGACTTTCATGGGCTTAGTAGTTCTTGAAGGATGTGTACTGGAATAACCATGCCACACATGATGTTCATCATCCCATGTGATGTTAAACTGTGCCATCAGAACTACGTGGTGTGGTGCTGACTCCTAATGTCCTCACTAACGTCGGGTTTATAGCAACCGCAACACATACTCCATTCCTGGGATCTCCCCTTTCATCCTTCATCATGTCAAATGACATTCAACTACACGAGTCCTTACGTCCTCAGCGCATGATGCAAAACTGCTATTCTACCATGATCAAGTTCAGGATGGCCCATGTTGGTCATGGGATGCACTAGATCCCTTGCCAAAGAGGTCCTGCTTGGAAGTATGTTTGATCCATGATCAGACAAATATTCCCACCCAAGGTTCCTTCATCGTGGTGGCATGATTTCAAGAGTGTTGGAATCAATTTGAACAACCCATCACTCCAACAAAAAGATTTGTGTTCCCTTCATTCGGACCCTCTTCTTATTTCATAGCTAAAAGAACCCCCTAATAGTTTAGATGTTCGGCCTATGGCTCACCAACTATTCTGGGCCAACAATCTGGAAGGCTAATGGATGACACTTCGAGTCAGGCCCCGTGTTTCGAACATGGTCAGTGGTTGGCCTTCATTTGTTCTTCCCATTCTAGGCTAATGCAATACAGATAATGTGTTTTCAACATGGTCAACAGTCATCCTTTATTTTCATCCCATCATTAAGAATTTCTGAACATTGGGCATCGTGATTCACCATTTCCATTACCCTATGTTCGGATTATGTCGGACTCCACTGGCGTCACCCCTCTCGTGCACTTGAGCACATTTGGAAGGAAAAAATGTTGATTATCCTAAGGTCCTCGTACTCCAATATGGCCTCTCCCATTTCTTCCCGAAAATCCGGATTGGTTGTTCAAACCACGGATGCCTAACGCATGGTCAGGACCTTTATGTTTAGATGGAATAGCTTGGTGATCATCACTCATTTCTCACATTGGGATAAACCTGGGTGAACTTAGGGATTGATCACTGAGCATTTCAAGAATATAACATATCCGTGTCAAACCAATTCAAATAATGGAACTCTTGAATGCGTCTAACTTAAAACAATAAATGCATGAAAGTGTGTTTGAGGGTTTGTATTCCTTATAGATCCCGAGGGTCGATCCCTCCCATGGATGGATTAACCCAGTAAAAAGAAAGTTACAGCTCGGCCTCCCTCAAGATTGTCGCATTCAGGATTTTCTACTGCCTATTCAGCTCCCGCTCCTCCTCGATAGTGATGGGCGCAACTCATCAGCCTCAATCTGGGGCTGCTCTACGTCGGTCTGGATGACGGTCATCTCTTCAGAGGCTTACTTAATTCACTTCTCAGCCTTTTCAAGTTGATCCATCAGTATCGATATTAAGTATGATTGCACATCGAGGGAGGCTGAGTGCTCATCCACTTTGACTAGCAACTGCTGAATATCGTCTTCAGCCTCCCGAAGCCTCTTGATGTTCACCTCTTTCCTCTGCCGCCTGCCCACACCAAGGCCACGGTCATACTCATGAATCTTCTCCACCATAAGATCTCAGATGAGCATGTGGGGATGTTGGGAATCGACTCCCCTAGCACAGATTTCACAGAACACTGAGTTAAGTCTCTCCATGTCATCCAACCATTGCATTTGGGGTGTCATTGATGAAGCGCTTTATCAACCACCACTATCGGTGATGGACTATTTTGATATCCTCTTCATCTGAGGTCGTCTCATCCCAGTCGGTGTGGTTGGAAGGCTCACATGCGGGAACACCCCCAAGAACTCATCAGTAGGGTCCATATATGGTGTTTGAATGGGTATGGTGGGACCCAGGCTATCTGATATATCCTCATCATTGGACCCCACCTCAATAATCTCGGTCTCAGTGCTGCTGACGACCCCACCAGTGATTCGGAGCATCTTCGCTTGGTCGGTCTGGATATCCGCCTCCACGATCCCTGGCATTCCCCTGGAAAGGGTGCAGCCAGAACCCCCGACCAACCTCCCTAATGCATCCCATGCCATTTGAAAGACCGTGCACACAACAAAAGGGCATGGATGTCAGTAGACATAGTCAATGGGTGATAGTCCTGAATTTTGTAGAGACTTACAAATATTGGATTCTTGGTATATTTCTTGGGTTGATGTCATCGGGGCCTCGAGGTGTGGCCCCCCGTATAATTTTAGAAGGACTGGAAGCTCTGGAGGAGCCACCTCAGGTGTCCTAGTACCAATGAACGCAGTGATACATGCAACAGTTGGGGTAGATCCTGACGTTCACACATCCTCATTTGTTGGTGGGTGAGAACGAGTTCTCGGTATGAGTCCCTCCTATATTTTTCAAATATTAGTAAGGAGTCCAGAATGACCTGGAAGTAGACCCTAGGGAATGGTCTTGGGATTTTACCTGAAGGCCCTCTACAAATACTTTGAGGTCCGAGTCTTTGTCAGCAACATCGCCCTCCTCTAGTGGAATTTCTCAACCGGCCTCCTCTCCTAGGAGGCCTCATCTGATTCCTTCTTCAAAATAAATTGCTCCCACTATTCGGTAGAGAACAACTGTAGAGGGGCTGTCTCATTCAACAACCCCTTCACCCAGTGTGTCATTAGATGTGGGGCACCGCGAGATTGGACAAAATCCTCCAACTCGGTCAGGTATTACTCCACCTCCTCTTGAGATACAGTGAAGTCGGCCCTGACATGGAAAATTCTCGGAAATTCCATCCCGAGATGGTTCTTGTTTTGTCACATCTCAGATGGCCAAGGAATTTCCTATTGACATCCCAGATGTCCCAGGCCTCCTAGAAGGTGACATTCTCCGGCATGTCTATATGGAGCAGCCACTTCCCTAGAGCCTGGGTTGATATTCTACAGAATCCTCTCAATGGCCTCCCCTCTAGATAACTCTGTTCTTCTGGGACAACTGAGATAGCTACCATTACTGGATCCACTGTCACAGCCAAATCCTCAGCTGGTACATACCTTGCCACCATGGCAGCCCGATGACAGCACGATGCCCTTTCCACCTTTCGACCCCTGCCTCATGGATGCGGAGGAACACCATCATAGGCCCGAATAGTTGGCTCCTTAAGCATATCTCCCGGGTAGGCTGCCTCCCAAATTTTGGAATATTTTTTCACCAACCCAAAGATGGTCGTGGGTGGAGGCAGCTCATTCCACATCTCTCCGTCCTCCCGTGTGAACATGAGCCACATCTTCCTCATCACACATGGATGTTCCTAAATGTGAACACCTAAATATACTTGATGGTTCATCCTCTACAAACACTGAAATTTCCTAGAAAATTAGTGTGGGGTGTACAGCTCACAGAGAGGCTCACGGTCTAATCTTTCCACCAGGACTCTACCTCGAAAGGCCAAGAGAGAGGACTGATTATCATCTGTTCCTTGGCCATCATCAGAAAAATCACTCATTAGCAGCAAGAACGGATGACTGTTTAATTCCTCTATCTTTCAGATGTGGTTCAGTACTGCTTGCATAGTCAGTTTGGCCGGAAAGCTCCCCAAAGCATTTAGAATGGACGGACAGAAGTTCAATACTAGTGGGGATATGTGGTTTGGATATTCATTGACCCCACTAACATGTTCCGCTATCCACATGTACCGGAGGTGGAATGGACTACATATCCTCGGTGGCATATTCCCCTCGCTAATATGCCACAGTGTCTTGTACAGCTTGGCGTGCATCGAGATTCTGAGGTTCACCCACCCTCTTGTTGCCAAAAAGCACGCCATGATATATGTACTTGGTAGCACACCCATGTTCGTATCCCACACCAAAAGGATCCAACCGTAGATGAGAGCTTCGATGAATGTCACCAGCCTAACTACTGATTCTTGCTTAGTGTAGACACTGAACCCCCTGGTTTTCCACTGGCTATTGTTATGTCAATAATGTTTTCCTTAGGAATTTTTCCATTATATCTTGTTTTGAAAATCAGAAACACCCTATTATTAAGAAAATATACATTTTACTTATATGTGGGAAATTTCCTTCTCAAAATAATTTACCCCTACCATGTTTTCATTGTTCATATCAAAATTTTTATTTATGTATAAAAATCGGATTCATATCAAAAACATCAGAATCATATAATACTTAGATATGTAGCATTCTATTTTAGGCTGCATATTCTGTATGTGAACTGTAATGATGTTCCACTCCTAATTCTGGATGTGAACTGTAATGAAGTTCGACTCTGAATTCTGGATCTGAACTATAATGATGTTCCACTCCAAATTCAGGATAGGAATTATAATGACGTTCCACCCCAAATTCTGGATATAAACTGTTATGAAGTTCCACTCCTAATTATGGATACAAACTCTCATATATTTTGACTCCGAATTCTGGATTCGAAGTCTCATATAATTTGACTCCGACTTCTGATTACGAACTTGTCTATGTTCTGACTCTGAGTTCTCTGAATTTAGACTCCGAACTCTTATGAGTTTTGGATCCGAAATCCTATAAACCCTGACTCTAAAATTTTTGAGTTCTGGTTCTGAATTCTAGTGAAATAATACTCCAATATTTCGTAGAAATTCAGAATCTGGATTTCTACAGAATTTAGGTTCCAAATTCATACAAAAAAGAATCCAAATATCTTTTCATTATAGACTCTGAATTCCATTCTGGATAGACTCTGAACTTTTATTTTCTTACATTCCAAACATCATTTTTGTTTATTCTTACACTCATATCATTATAAAATGATGTCGTGCTTTCAGTTACACATGTTTTTTTATAAAACGATGTCGTACATTTTGTTTCTAACTAACCGTTGTTTGAGTGACACGAGTACAGGTCCCTCTGAAATTCAAGGAAAAATATGACCATTGGAGGATGGAGCCGACCGATGGAGATTTGCCTATAAATATGAGCTCATTTGAAAAGAATCCTTAACTTTGACACTGATCCTAGACTAAGTTATCTTAAAGTGATATCTAGAGAGAGGATCTTATAAACTCTCAAGTTCGTGCCGAATGTTTTTAACAGCATGTTCAAACTTTTCCTTGTATAGACTTGCTTAGTGTGACTCCGATTGTAGCTGATTACAATAAAGGTCTTCTAGGGATAGGAAGACCGAGGTTCTGAATACCTTTAAGTTCAAGGGCTTCCTTTCTGAGTAAGAAAGAGGTTCCAACTACCTTGAAGTTGAGGGCTTGCGGGGATAGCAAGACATAGACTCCAATCTTCATATCGAGGGATTACCTGGGTGTGGGTAAGACAGACTTTCTTGAAAGTATAAA
This sequence comes from Viscum album, assembly GCA_963277665.1. Lineage (NCBI taxonomy): Eukaryota > Viridiplantae > Streptophyta > Magnoliopsida > Santalales > Viscaceae > Viscum > Viscum album. Next base: position 75,759,478 of record OY728155.1, on the reverse strand, counting down.
TAAAGGGACCTATATCCAATGTTGTTGGATACCCTTCTCTTTGGGTTAAAATATTTATATCTTATTACATGTTTTGGTTAGAAGATTTTCCGTTGCATTTTGTATTGTAAGGAAAGTATATCCTTCTTATATTTACTAACACATATACTCTGATTCATTTAGATTCTAAATTTTTTAAGGTAGAATATTATATTATAAACTTTGGTTAAGTTTCAGTTTTCCGGAATGATATTTCTAGATCCATCTTTCCTGATCCTTTTTTCCGGAATCGGTTTTTCGGAGTCACTTTCCATATTTAAGCAAGTGTGTAGAACTAGAAGTTTGTAACTTTATACTTTTTTCCAATTTTTCAATTGGTGTTTTAGGTGTTGTGAATTTTCTTAGTTTAACTTTGTTAAAATTAGATGTTTCCTTGTTTAATGAAATTTTTAAAGTGTATAATTCTCCCCCCTCTTGTATATTGAGCATCTACATCATTATTTCAATCCTAAAATTTGTATCAGGGCAGGTCTCTAAAATACTTATACTCACATATAATATTTTGTTGCTCAGTTATTCATTGTACTATATTTTTCCTTGCATAGAAATATTCTCCTTGATTCCAAACTTATGTTATTAAAAAGTTTATGTGTGGAAAGTATTTTTAAGATGGCAGGAATGAATGTTGGTTCCATCGACAACCTAAATCCTACAAGACCACCAATTTTTGATGGTAATGATTATGAGTATTGAAGAGATCGAATGAAGTCATTTTTTATCAATACTGGAGTAGAAAATTTTTCTATGCTTACAAGAGGTTATCAAATTCCTGATAAGGATGTTAGTACTTTCACAAACCTAGAGAAGCATGATTATCAATTAAACTATAAGGTACACAACACTTTACTTTGTTCAATGACTAGGAATATATATAACCAAATTTCTTCTTGTCAAGAAGCTAACCGTATATGGAAGAAACTTGAAGTCACTCATTTTGGAACATCTAAAGTGATTGAGACTAGAAGATCAATGCTTAGAGCTGAGTATCATGGTTTAAATTTTCCTTATGGAGAACCCATTTGTAAGGTGCAACAAAGGTTTATGACTATCATGAATAGCTCACAATCTATGGGTGAGAAAGGTATGGATGATGAATCTCTTATTGATAAGATCATTAATATTATGTCCAATGAGTGGGAATAAAAAAGAACAACAATTGATGAGAATATGAAGGTTACTCAAATTTCCGTAGATGAGTTGTTTGGAACTCTTCTCCTACATGATACAAGAATGAAAAGAGATGCTGACAACGTCAAAAAGAAGAATGGGAATGGTATTGTTGCTTTTAATACAACATCAAATCACAAGAAAGCTAAGACTCCTAGGAGAGTAACTAGATCCAAATATAAAAAGGTTGTTATCCAATACGAATCTAGTGAGAGTGATGTCTCAGAGAATGAGTTAGAAAATCTTGCTCGAAGTATGAACAAGATAGCTGGTCAAAGAAATTTCCAATCCAAGTATATTAAGAAGGAAAGGAAAGATAAGAAAGATTCAGAAGCCACATCCTATGAATGCAAGAGAGACGGACACATAAGACCTGATTTTTCTTTGCTCAAGAAATAATAAAGAAAAGAGAGGCATTCTGAAAGTAATAGGAATAAGTATTACAAGTCCAAAGCTATGAATTTTCTGAAAGCTAATGTTACTTACAGTTCCATTGGTGGTGAAGCTTCCGATGAATATTCTGATTATGAATCTTCAGGACAGAAGAATCTTGGTCTTATAGCCAAATTACCTATTAATAATCATTTCTTTATGTATTAGGTACACAATGAGGAATCATTGACCAATGTTTCTTTAAATTCAAATGATAGTAAATATTATAACTCTTCAGATGAAAAATCTTTTTTTGATGAAGAAAATAATTTACATACCTGTGAAGAAGTTTATAGGTTTTCTGAACGTCTTGAGATTGAGAATTCCAAACTCAATAAAAACATGATAAGGAAAATTCTAGGAATATTGTTCTTGCTAAGGAAATATCATATCATTCTAAACAACTTGATAAGAACAATTCTGATTTTATAACTATTTAAAAAAGTCTTGAGGAAGAAAGTTCTAATAAGAATAAACTTTCTAAAGATCTAGAAAAAGTAATTTCTAAGAAAATTTTTTTCGAGCCTAGATCTAGTTCCAAATCTAATGATTTTGAAGATAAAAACTTGGTTATAAAACTGAAGTCCAAAATATTATCCTTATATAAGTTTTTTTCAAACATTAACTTATGTAATTAAAAGTTTGATAAGATGTATTGACAAACACAACCATTATGAAAAAAATCAGGATTTGGTTATTCCCATCCAAAACTAGCTTTTAGTAACAATTATATTGTTCCTCAAAGTGCCCCATTTTTAACAAGTGTCAATGTGGTGGTCAATGGGAAAAGAATTTTTCATTTAACAAAACTCAATCTTTAGGTTCTCATATGGCATACTTTTCTAAGAAGATGTGGGTACCCAAAATTTTGTAATTAGAAAATCTCGGATCCAAACAAGTTTAGCTTCTGAAAGTCTAATTCTTTTCTTATTTTCAGGAAGATAAAGAAAATACCAACATAAATATTTGGTACATGGATAGTGGGTGTTCCCGGCATATGACTTGTAAGAAAAACTATTTTGAAAAGATTATCAAGACGAAATGAGTAAATGTAACTATCGAAGATAATGCTCAGGGAGAAATTGTTGGTATAGGTAATATTGTTCTTCTTTGTAAAACATTGATTTCAAATGTTTTGTTTGTTAAGGGTCATAAGCAAAACCTCATTATCATAAGTCAGTTATGTGATAAAGGATACCCTGTGAATTTTAGGAATGATAAATGCTTAGTACATAGTTCCAAGGAAGACTGTATTTTTTCAGCCAATAGGCAAGATAATGTTTAATCTTTGAACTTAGAATACCTTCGGAGCCAAGACATACCTTGCATATGTGCAATGGAAGATAATTATTGGTTATGGCATACAAGTTTCAGACACTATAACCTTAGTAACTTATGAAAAATCTCTAAGAAAGGTTTAATTAAGATATACCAGAACTTAGATTTGATTCTTCTAAAGTTTGTGATCTTTGTCAATATGGAAAGAAACATTATTCTAGTTTTAAATCAATCTTTGAAGTCTCAACAACTGATGAGTTACAGTTGGTGCACATGGATATTTTTGGTCCAACACAAACCGGAAGCATTGGAGGAAAATACTATGTGTTTGTTATAGTTGATGATTACACAAGATTTACATGGGTCTATTTTCAATCAAAGAAGACTGAAGCTTTTTCTTATTTAAAAAGTTTTAGAGCCCAATTAAAAAATGAGAAAAATCTCCCATTGAAAACTATTCATAGTGATCATGGAGGAGAATTTCAAAATTCTGATTTTGAAACTTTTTGTAGTAGAAAAGGTATTACGCACAACTTTTCAGCACCCAGAACACCTCAACAAAAAGGAGTTGTTGAAAGAAGAAATAGAATTCTTCAAGAGATAACTAGAACCATGTTGAGTGGGTATTCTGTAGCCAAACATTTTTGGGCTGAAGCTGTAAGTACTGCTTGTTATACTATAAATTGAGTTTTGATTAGACCTTTTCTTAATAAAACTCCTTATGAGTTATGGAATGGTAGAAAACCTAGACATTCCAACTTTAAGGTTTTTGGTTTCCAAGTATTCATTCTGAATACTAAAGATAAACTAAAAAAATTTGCACCAAAATCTGATGAAGGAATTTTCTTACACTACTCCACAACTTCTATGGCTTATATAGTTTTCAACAAAAAACACTTACACTATTGAAGAAATAGTACATGTCAAATTTGATGAAACTGATCCCTTTTTTCAAACAACCCCAACCTAAATCTTTGGATATGCTTTCAAAAACTGATTATCATCCTTTGATGGAAAATCCTTCTGACAAGGAAAATGTTCAAGAAGGTACTTCTGAAACATTTACTCCAGAAGATTTTCTACCCTATGTTGATGAACACGTTTTAAAAAACCCAAACCAGTCATTTTTTAAGAATCATCCTACTGATAGCATCATTGGTGATGTCAATAAACCTTTATGGACTAGAAGTTCCTTAAGAAATAAAGTAGAACATCTAGCATTTCTTTCCCAATTAGAACTAAAGAGCACTGATGATGTTTTAGGTGATGATGATTGGATAAAAGCCATGCAAGATGAACTAAATGAATTCGAAAGGAATAAAATCTGGACCTTGGTTGAAAGACCTAAAGAAACTTCTGTTATTGGATTAAAATGGGTCTTCAGAAATAAGTGTGATGAAAATGGGGTCATTGTTAGAAATAAAGCTAGGCTAGTTACTAAAGGCTATAATCATTAAAAAAGAATAGACTATGAATAAACCTATGCTCCAGTAGCTAGAGTTGAATCTATTCTTATCTTACTTTCCCATGTAGCATTGTTCAATTTTAAACTTTTTCAAATGGATGTGAAATGTGCTTTTCTTAATGGTTATGTTCAAGAGGAATTTTTTGATGAATAACCTCCTAGCTTTGAAGACACAAAATATCCTGATCATGTTTTTAGACTTACCAAAGCTTTGTATGGCCTTAAACAAGCCCCACGTTCTTGGTATGATAGACTTACATGATTTTTGATAAAAAATAACTATGTTAAGGGAAATGAAGATCCAACCATTTTTATTAAGAATGATGAGAAAAGTGTTTTTATTGTTCAAATTTATATTGATGACATTATATTTTGTTCAAGCCAGAATTCTTTAACTGATTCCTTTCCGGATCTAATGAAATCTGAGTTTGAAATGAGTATGATGGCTAAGTTAACATTCTTCCTTGGTTTTCAAATTTCTCAAAAAACATAATGAACTTATATATCTCAACAAAATTGTATTAAGGATCTTATTAAAAAGTATGTATTTGATAACACTAAAATTATTAGTACTTTCATTGGTACCTTAACTACACTTGATATTGATGATGCTGGGAAACCGGTAGATCAAACATCTTTTAGAGGTATGATGGAAGCCTACTGTACTTGACAGCTAGTCGTCCAGACTTAATGTTTTCAGTTTTCTTATGTGCTATATACCAATCCAAACCTAATTAATATCATTTAATGGCAATGAAAATAATTTTTCGCTAATTAAAGGTAACCATGTATTTCGGAAACTTTTATACTTCTGGAAATGAATTTGTTTTAAAAAGCTTTTCAGATGATGACTTTGGTGGGTGTAGAATTGATAGAAAAAGTACATCCGGAACTTTTCATTTCATAGGGGATTCATTAGTTTCCTAGTATTGAAAAAAGAAACACTCAGTAGAACACTCCACTACTGAAGCTGAATATGTAGCAGCTGGAAGTCGTTGTGCTCAAGTGTTGTGGATGCAACACACACTCACAGACTATTGCTTGAGGTTTACTAAGACTCAAATTTTTTGTGATAACACAAGTGCCATTTCCGTTAGTAAAAACCCTACACATAACTCTCGTGCAAAGCACATAGATATTAGGCATCACTTTCTTAGGGATCACACACTAAAATGAGATATAATTATTTAGTTAATCAGAACGCAAGATCAACTTGATGACATTTTCAAAAAATATTTACCTTTCGATAGATTTGAATACATTAAACAGAAGTTAGGAATGATAATCGTGAGGTTTCTTTATTAACTTTTTGTCGAACAATTATCCTTATAGTAATAAACTATTTTTCATAGGGGGAGTACATTTTCTTGTTAACATAATCAACAAATTTTGTAGTCAGTTTTTCAAGCTTTTATATTGATAAATTTTTTAGTCAGTTTTTCAAACTTTTGTAACTAAAATTTCTCATAATGAGTTTTTCAAAATTTTTGTATGGAAATTTTCGTAATGAAAATTTCGAACTGGAAATTTTTGTAATGATGTTTTTGGAACTGAAATTTTCTTAATGGAAATTTTTGGAATTGGAATTGTCGTAATGTGAATTTTCATACTCGAAATTCTCGTAATGAAAATTTTTCGTACTCATACTTTTCGTACTGAGATTTTCATACTCATACTTTTCATACTAGAGTTTTGGTACTCAAAGTCCTTTCAGCTTTATGTTTTTCATAGTTAATTTCTCGTAGTCAAAATTTTCTTCAAAAAGAATATCACTTATTACGAATAAACTTTCTGGCCAATCCGAAAGGTATGATTTCCTTACATTAGTTTTAGTAGTTATATTTTTCTTACAGATATTTTCCTATGAGTTTTAAAATTTCTTGAATTCTAGTTTTCTTAAATCCAATTGTTTTTCTTAAAACCTCAAAAAATCGGATTCAATATTTCCTTGTAGATATGTTTTCAACAGTCAGAACAGATCAGAGAGTTTTTTAACCATTAGATGGTTTTTGGAAGCTCAAAATGTCAAATCCACCGCCTATATAAAGGGGACATCCGATGGTTGTCCCACATCGAACTTCAAGCTCTCGCGTGTTGAAGTTCTGCCTCCCTTCTTAAAGCCCGTTCTAAATCTTCCAGATCTCTCCCTTCCGAATGTCTGCAGAAGCTACTTCTCAAGATATGTCAACTACAAAGACAATCTCAAAATGCTTAGTTTACAGGGAGAGGTTAGTGCATCTGAGTTTCTCCAAGTATGATTCTCTTATATATAATAATATCATATTGAATGGCTAGGAGGATGTTTTCTTATGAAAGCCAGTGAATCAGGATCTGGTTTATACAGATTTTTTTATCCAGTTTTATGAGTCTGTTTCCTTCCTTAAGGAATATGGTAGAGAGAAGTTGTCATTCCTGTCTTATGGGAAGACTTATATGCTTTCTTACACAAAGGCTTCAAGCATGGTGGGTCTATCTTGTGAAGGTGATGCAAGGTTTTGTTCACATAAGCTTCCGGATGAGAAAGGAAGTTTCAAAAAAGTTAAGACATTGAAATGCCTTGGACTTAAAGATTCCAAGACTGTGAAGATTGCTCATCTCTATCCGAATAATCAGATTCTACAACTTTGGGTACAAGGATTTTTCGTACTGAGAAGGGGTGATAAGGATAATCTAAAGAAGAGTGATATATAAATCTTAGATTTTTTGGTAATTATAAGGAATTTGAAGTATATGAGGCATGTTTTGATTACAGCTAAGAATATTAAAGAAGGGAATCTGAAAGCTCAGATCATAATGTATCCAGCCTTGCTTTCTAAGATCATTATCAGTTGTCTTTATTCATTTAAAGTTTCTTGCACTTCCAATCCAAGAAATTGCAAAGGTAATGCTTATTAGTGATGATCTGTTGAAGAGGATGAAAATGATATTTTCTGTTGAATTCAAAGAATTCTATCCTTTACCAGAGGAAGAGGCTGTGGTGGTTTAGAAAGATCAACAAACTCCTGAACCATATTAAAAGGAAGGGAAGAATTGAAAGTTGAAAGTAGTGGTGACTGATGACAAGACTCAGAAAGCTAAGGAAACTGAATCTGCACAATTGAATCCAAATAAACACAAAGCCCACCCTGATGAAGTGGCTGCTAAGTGGAGGGAAGATAAAGAGAAGAGAAAAGAAGGGGACCCTCAGTTTGGACTGGACCCTGCTGAGGCTAAGGCCTTAAGAGAAAAATCTATGGATGAGTTACAGAGGAAAGAAAAAGAAAATAAGATGATGAAGAAGATTTCAGAGTAAGAGATTGTTCTATATCTTTTGAAATCAACATAGATGACTTCTGAGATGAATCTAGTTCTGGAATTATTCCTTATTTAACCATTACTAGAGACTCTAGGAAATTACTACTTCTCTCATGAAAAGCTTAAAGAGAAAGAAGTTGTTGAAAGAGCAGAAGAAGAAGTTGTTGAGAGAGTAGAAAAAAAAGTAGAGGAAGAAGAAGAATTAGAAGAAGGAAGTGTTGATATAGAGGAACTAATTATACAAGTTAGGAATAATCAAGAAAAGTCTAAATCCGCAAAACTTGTCACTCCGGGAAAGGGAGTTGAGAAATAAGGTAACAACGATGGTGATAAGTAAGAGGAAGATAAAGAGTATGAATTGTCTGAGGAAGAGACCTATGAGAAAAATTTTCTTGAAGAAGGAGTAGAGAAGGAGAAAATAGATGAAGACAAGATTGTTCAATGATCAGAAAGTGAATTATAATCTCCAGATGATCAAAATATTATGAAAATTGATAAGGGTAATCAAGTGCTCATGGATACACTAACAAAAGATATCATCAAGAAGAAAGAACATGTTGGTTCTTCTAGAAGGAAGTTGGTGCAGAATGAAGAAGAACAATCTCCATGAAAAGTGTCTGATTCGGAATCATCAACACATGGCCATGATTTTGTTGTCGAGTCTTTGAAAAAGTTAGCAGACACCATTACAATTTTTCCAACCATAGACACAAGGTGCCAAATGATTCAACATAGTCTAAATCTAAAATAAGAATCCTTATCCATGGTAATGGATAAGTGTGTGAAAATTTATGCTGACCATAGAAATTTTGTTATCCATTATGATGTTAATAGAAAATCTTGCAGCAAAATCACCCATTGGGCAAAGAAGGTGGATGATGATTTGGTTGAGTTTGATAATTTTTAGAATGAGGTAAAAGATGCTTTTGATAAAGAGGATTCAAAGATAAATAATCTTCAGGAGAAGCTAATCCTTGAGCAAAATTCTCAGAATCAATAAGTGAGGGACATGAATGATAAGGTCAACTCTCTTGCTAAAAATTTTAAAAAGGATAAAGATCTCCATATTGAGCTTGAAGAAAAGCTTGTAAAGAAAGATGAGTTAGTGAAGATGTATTAAGAGGCTATAGAGGCTTAGGCAGAGGTGCTAAAAGCTCAACAAGAAAGGATCAAAGCTTTGGAGAAGCAAGTTGAGGAGGATCAGAAAGATTTGAAGAAGCTGAAAACTATCTTGAAAAAGTTAATTCAAAAAGAGAAGGAAGAAAAATAAACTCAATCCGATCATTTTTTGCATTTGTTTTTTCCATTTAATTTTATTCCAACTCTAATGAAATATATGTTTATTTATATATGGTGTTATTTTGTACTAATGTATCAGGTACATTATTTTTTTCCATTCCCACAATTCTTTTTGAAAATCACAAAGGTGGAGAAGGAAAAAGAAATACTCCTAAGGGGGAGAAGGACAATTTCTAAACTTAGAAGAGCTACCCGTATGTAAGGGGGAGTTCTCGTTACGATTCCTTCATTCTAATGAAAATCCCATTCAGGAAATTCAGAATACAATCCATATAGTTCCAAAGCCTAAGGGGTAGTTTGTTATATTCATCGTCATCTATGAACAAAGGGAGATAAGTTTTAATTTCAAAGTCTAAAGAAATTTTTCCAAATTCTTTTATATTATTATTTTAAGGTTGTTTGTGCTTTCCAAAAATGGGGATATTGTTAAGTCAATAAGGTTTTCCTTATTTCCCTTTCAATTCGTTCTTGTTTTGAAAATCAAAAACAACCTATACTAATGAAAATCTATGTTTTACTTATATAAGGGAAATTTCCTTCTCAAAGAAATTTAACACTACCATGTTTTCACTGTTCAAATAAATATTTTTCTTAAGTATAAAAATCTTATTCATATCAAAAACCTCGGAATCATATAATACATATATATGAAGCATTCTCTTTTAGGATCCGAATTCTGGATGTGAACTGTTTGGAAGTTCCACTCCGAATTCTGGATGTGAACTGTAATAAAGTTCCACTCTGAATTCTGCTTCTGAATTGTAATGAAGTTCCACTGTGAATTCTGGATATGAATTGTAATGAATTTTCACTCAGAATTTTAAAAAGAAATTGTAATGAAGTTCCACTCCGAATTATGGATACAAACTCTAAAATAGTTTGACTTCGAATTCTGGATATGAATTCTCTTATAAATCGACTCTGAATTCTGATAACAAACTTGTCTTTGTTTTGAATCTGAGTTCTCTAAATTCAGACTCCAAACTCTTATCAGTTCTGACTCCGAATTCCAAAAGACTCTAACTCTGAACTTTTTAAGTTCTAGTTCCAAATTCTAGTGAAATTAGACTCCGAATTTCCTTAGAAATTCAGACTCCGGATTTCTACCGAATTCAGGTTCCAAATTACTACAAAACAAGAACCGAATATCTTTTAATTATAAACCCCGAATTCCATTTTGGTTAGACTACGAACTTTTATTTTCTTACATTCCAAACATCAGTTTTGCTTATGCTTACACTCGTTTTATTATAAAATGATGTCGTTATTTCAGTTATACATGTTTTGTTATAAAATTATGTCGTCTATTCTGTTTCTAACTAACCATTGTTTGAGTGACACTTCTATAGGTCCCACGGAAATTCAAGGAAAAATACGACCGTTGGAGGAGGGAGCCGACTGTTGGAGCTTCACCTATAAATAGAATCTCATTTGAAAAGAATCTATAACTTTGACACTTATCTTAGACTAAGTTTTGTTGAAGTGATTTCTAGAGAGAGAGGCTCTTATCAACTGTCAAGCTTTGTGCAGAAAGTTTTGAACAGCTTGTTCAGACTTTTCCTTGTGCAAACTTGCTTATTATGACTCCAATTGTTGCTGATTACAATCGAGGGCTTCCAGGGATAAGAAGATAGAGATTCCAACTAACTTGAAGTTCAAGGGATTTATTTTCTGAGGAAGAAAGAGTATCCAACTACCATGAAGTTGAGGGATTGTGGGGATAGTAAGATAGAGACTCCGATCTTCTTATCGAGGGGTTAACCGGGTGTGGGTAAGACAGACATTCTAGAAACTATAAATCAAGGGACCTTTATCCAAGTTTTTTGGATACCCTTCTCTTTGGGTAAAAATATTTATATCTAGTTACATGTTTTTGTTACAAGTTTATCAACTGCATTTTGTATAGTATGGAAAGTATAACATTCTTATATTTCTTTACAGTTGTACTATGATTCAATTATATTCTATATGTTTGAATGTAGAATCTTATATTGTAAACTTTGGTTAAGATTCAGTTTATCGGGATCATATTTCCTAATCAATCATTTCGGATCCATATATCTGGAATCGGTTTTTCAGAATCTCTTTCCAGATTTAAGAAAATGTGTAGAACTAGAAGTTTGTAACTTTACACTTTGTTCCAATTTTTCAATTGGTGTTATAGGTATTGTGAATTTTCTTAGTTTAACTTTGTTAAACTTAGATCTTTCCTTGTTTAAGGTAATTTTTAAAGTGTACAATTAACCACCCCCCCCCCTCTTGTATATTGAGCATCTAAATCATTATTTCGATCCTACAACTGTCCTCCAAGAGCCTCTTGTATGATTCTTCCTTGTCCCATTGATCCCCCTTTCGGAAAGTATGAGGCCTCACCAGAAACAGCCAATTTTCTAGGACGTTGAGAAACTGTTTGAACTACCCTCTGAAGTGGATGTCTCTCACTACTTCCTTATCTTCTCCTAGAACCAGCTACATTAGTGCCATCACCAGCAGAGGAATTTTATCTGGATCCTCCCACGCACCCATAATAGGGAGGAATTTATCATACATCACCCCTAGTATTGGGACACCCAAGATCTGATGCACGTCCCATAAAATTAATCTGATCTCCTCATGGTGAAAGTGGATGGTATTGGTCCTCAATGACCACCTTCTCAACAACTCTGACATCATGTGCTTCGGTTGATAGATGTAAAATTGGGAGGCCCAAGCCACCTCATACAGTCCAACTCTCCTCAACTCTGCCCCAAACACTTATCATGTGGCACCAACCCAGTAAGCACAGACCCAATCCTTTATGATGTTTCCTCCCTAGCATAGGTCACACTCGTCGGAACACCCCTCCCCCAGGTTCCTTAGGGATGATTTCAAGATCATCTAGTATAGAGCGGTTTATTTCTCCTATTTTAATGTATTCCTGTCAACATTGTTTAGATGATTGTACAAACAATCAGCAATGACAGGTGTGAAGTCCTCCCAGGCATGGCCGCCAGTCGCCCTGAACCACTGGCGCTGACAAGGCGTGCTTCAGAGCCAGTAAGTTGTCTCATCCCTATAGGCTTCAGGGATGAAGACGTCATCCCTAAGCCCAAATCCATACAAAGGTAGCCTCTTTCAATATTGATAGTTCTTTTGGTTTTCCGACAATAGCTCCACTAATGACTCATGGTCGGAGTGGCTCCGTATTTACTCCCCCAAGCCTAATAAATCTTTCATCTCCTCCCTTTAGGTAGCATCTGCATGGACACCCTATCAACCTCTTGGGGTTCCATTAATTATGTATGTTTGGTCGTTCATTGTGTTTGGCTCGAGAAGCTCTTTTGCGAAGCAAGTTCATGGAGATCGGTCACAAAGGCTATTTGTGGAGGCCTCTCCCGACCTTCAGAAGAAAGTTCGCAGAGCGCCCGATGCAAACTCAAAGACTCATTGTGCACTATGAAGCATAATTTGAGATTTTCAGAGAGAAATCATAGAGTAAAAAAAGCATCGTTAATCGAGAGTGATATAATCCAAAAACATGGAGAATAGAAATGACAAAGGAGAGTTCATCTCACTATTTATTGGTGAGGACCCAAGGTGCTTCACAGTGCGTCCTATCTTTGGTGAGCTTTGTGGATCGCTAGCCTGCGCATGGTACCCTGCCTCATGAACCCCCTTCGCGATCAGCCAAGGAATTTTGGTGGTTGACCCTCCAACTTGGACCCTCACTTTTTCCTTAACTCTAAGTCTGAGTGGTGGAATTTTTTGACGACAAAATCAAGGAAAAGAAAGAACAAAAGGAGTGCATAAGGGGCTGCCTCTCAAAGACTGGTCTGGGAGCCCCGGAGCCCTATGGCTACTGAAAATCACCCCCATCATGAACCTGAAATGGAGAAAGGAGATGGGGTGCTCTGCGAACCCCTTTGACATTCAGGAAAACACCACGGAGCATGGAGGCGGGGTGCTCTCCAAACCCCTCTGACGTTCGCTAACCCAACACAGAGCAAGGAGGCGGGATACTCCATGAACACCATTGATGTTCTTGAACCCACCGTGGAGCAAGTAGGTGGGATGCTGAGCGACCCCCTTTGATGTTCACAAACCCGTCGTGGAACAAGGAGGCAGGATGATCCGGGAACCCCATTGATGTTCATGAACCTGTCGTGGGAGAAGCTCAGTCTTCGTGCCGAGCATGCTTTGCTTCGCGGTGCCTCTGGGTAATAAATACCAGGCTCCCCTTGAGACCAAAGGATGGATCATATGTCCTTTCTTCTTCTGAGATCCCACATGGCGAAGCAATTTCTTCTTTGTGAACCATGATATTTTCAAGTTTCTTTTTTCATCGCGAAGTGCCTTCCACTTTGCGTGAAATACACCCCTCTTCGAAGAGGGATTCTTTTTGCAGATCCCATAGTCCACCACAAAAGAAGGAGATGCCCAAGGTGACTCAATTCGTCACAGAGCATTTATGTTTCACAAAATACCCTCCATACACATGTGATCCGCATGATAAGGCATGGTCACTGTAATTTGTGACCACATTGCTTCACAATGTCATGCTTCGCAAGGAATCATTGCTTCTTCAGACATTGATCCGTGAGACATTTCTCCATGAATTCCTTTACAATTCACGAAGCACCTCCCTTATGCACTTATTCCCAATACCGAGGCTAGGAGACTTTCCTTTATGAATAAAATCCCTCCATGATTCCCCTCCACTTCATGGAGCACTAGAGATTCACAAGGCTTCTAAATATGATCCCCTTCGCTCTGCAACTCCTTTTCCTGTGTGGCCCTTCATGTTTTCCCGATGAAATTTCTAAGTCCCTCTGGTGGCACTTTCCATTGCGTTGCTCCGCCTCATGCTTCTTCACATAGGCATGCTAACAGCTATTACTTATCCACATATCCACACTAACGTGGACCCCCCCAATGGATCACTCTACAACACCCCCTTTCAAGGGCATTATCGATGCCTTCCATACCTCATGGGGGGGGGAGGTATCAGTTATGTAATTCATAGGGGTGCGGAGCACACCCAACTCATCCGAGCTGCATGACATTAAACTTCCAAGTGCCATCGTCCTCAACACATGATGTTAAACTGTGACCTCACATTATACCATACACGTGGGGTGCCCCACCAAGGACATTCTACATTCCCATTGGTCTCCACGGGAGTGAAATCATTCCTCAAATATAATGAGATCCTCTTTATCATAGAGGTATTTATCTATTGGGACATGGTAACCACCTTGGTGTAATCCCGTAGCCTTTATTACAGAAGGCAGAATCCCTGCTCCTCCTTTCTTCATTGGCCCCAAGGACTTGAGGGTGGGGGGACATATGAACCCTTCATTCTTCAGTGCCAAATACCTCTCACCCTAGGATTTTCCGCCATCGGGCCTCCACCCTAGAGTAAGTCCCAATATCCATCTCCCCGTGCTTCGAACCGCCTATAAGCCCATGTTTCCACTTGGGGTTGCTAACCACATGTGATCCACACTCCACTTCCCTCAGACGTACCATCCATGACGTGATCGTCAGGCCATTGTTGCCTCTACTTTCTCACACCTAGAATGACTAATTTGGGTTTAGAGTAACCATTGACCATGACATCCTATCTATAATGACCCAAACATTCATTAATGTAAATCCCTATTGATCTAATTAAATTTTTCTTTATGTAAATTTTTTATAAAAAATGTCAACTTCTTTGGTTTTATGTTTTTGGATTTTTTGATACTATTATGAATTGTGATTGTTCTTAATATAGTCTTTGAACATGGATCACATGATTAGTATAAATATAGGGGTTTAAAAAAACTAATTACTCAAACAAAGGAAGTGATGGCCTCATCCAGTAGACGTTCCCCATATGAAGCCCATTTGTCAAAACTCATTGAAACTCATGGTCGATTGTCACTTATCAATTGGTCAAAGTTCTGATGGTCTACTAATGTGTATAGCAGAACTCAGGTCGAATCCTTGGTGATGATACATTGTAATAGTCGTTTATTTTTAGATAATAGTATTCTGATTTGGGGTTTGTTTGCAGATCTTAAATGAAGTGATTAATTATTGGTGTTAATTTTAACAATTTGATAAATATTGGGGTGAGTTCATTATTAGGGATTTTTTCTTGTGATATCCTGGATCTTTTTTTATATTGCAGTTATTTTACCACCCACTTCGCAATATAATGTTGATTGGAATTACTATGTGTTAATTCTTTAATCCAAGCCTTAAATTAACTTAGGGTTCTAATCTCAATAACATATTTTTGATGGTAGTGTATTTATGGTTCCAATAATCCATGGATACCACACGTTAAACAAAACAAGTCATTAATCCATTACATGTTAAGTCCAACATACACAATGTTAAATTAAAGAATATTCATCGAGAAAATACTCTCAATCACATAACATCCATAAATTTTGACTCACCCCAATAATATATTTACTCAGCCATTGATATTAATTTTAATCTAGTTTATATATTTATGATGATTAATTAACAAGAGAATAAAAATAAAGGGATAAGAAAAGAGTGGTAAGTCAAACACACACACACCAACAATGATGAGAATTAAAAAAATGGTCTTTCGATTGAATAAGAAAGAAAAATGAGGGAAGGGGATTCAAATGTATTTAAACTATTTTAAGAAACTTTATATTAACAAATAGAAGGTGGATGATAATAATAGATATTGAAGAAGAAACATTCATTAAAACAGACTTACAAAACAAAAACTTACAAGATCTTAAACGAAGAACAACGCAAAAGTGAAAGGGAAAAAGAGAGGAGGAAGGGTATCTAAAGTGAAAACATGAGTATGGATGTTCCTCTCAAGCCCTTCGCAAGGCATTGGTAGTGCCAATATTTGATCCTATTTTCTGAAATTCCAACCCCTTTGATGTATAGGAGGGGGATGCATTTACATCACAAGGAAGTGGGATATTTTTATTCCCAATCTGTCCCTCTAATTGGCTCGATGATATTGACTTCCAGAAAGCTGAATCTCGAGATATATCCATCTTAAAAGTTTTATATATTAATTTTTTCTGACCACTGTAAAAATGTGGAGGAATTTGGACATATGGATCAATCATTATGGATGGTTTATTAACCAATTATAATCTTTCCATTTCAATCCAGTCTTCATGAAGTCAAAAATGTGAAAGGGTTTTTGAATAAAGAGATGCCTTCAAAGACGAATTATTTCTTCAAAAAGGTCATATGCCTATACCTCACCTTTTACACTGCAAAAGAGCAACTCTATTTGATGATTACATCATCCAATATGTCATGAATAGTGTCCGGATTTTAATTCTCGGTCTGAATGGTGGGCTGGACTTCAAGGCATTAGTTGGGCCGCATTTTATTGTAGTTAGACCTTAAATTTTTTATCCATGATTCCTTTGGATAATATAGAACATATTGTGGAGTTTCATAAAATTGGGGCTTCTGGATTTCGACCAATAACTCAATCATCATTGATTGTCCAGCTTCATCATAAATTCGTTGGGTCATCTTGTGTTGACCATATGAGCCTTTAAGTGGCAGAATTGGCCCATTATTCCTTCTAATGATATGTGATAAATGGAATAAGGAATCCTATGAAACAAGAACCCCAAAATTTGAATTAGTAGGGTGCAAGATATTAATAAAATAGTAAACTCACTCAATTGGGCTACTTCTAAAAAACTAAAAAATTATACTTAGTATTAAAACATTAATATTTCCCAAAAAATATGCACATTTCATAAAAAATTAGTAAATGGGCTATATAATAAGTCATGAAAATATTAATAAAATTAACTCCCCCACACATAGTCTTTTGCATTTCCTCATGTGCAAAAAATATAAAAACCTAACAAAATCATTTTCACTCACCAAAAAATATAAAAAGATTGTTTTCTCCAGTCAAGTGTGTTTTAGACTATTTCACTCATCCATTTTGAATTTCATCACCAGTTGTTACAGAAACAATGTTCCAAAACTAATTCATTTTTTTGTTCTCAAATCTAGAAATGGAAAATGTGGACACTCAAAACTCACACCACTCAAGATGATAAAATTAATTTGTGGAGGTCCACTCTTTCCCCAACCAAAAGTAAAAATCTTAGAGTTTGAAAGAGATCTAAGCTTCCAATCCCTATCCAAAGAGCACAAGAATCAAGAGGTCCTATTAAGGGGTCTTCTATGGCTATGGGATGATTGGAATATAATGAAAAGAGAGAGAAGAAGAGAGGTAAAACACCAACATATAAAAAGAAATGCACATTTTTTTAAATAAAACATGGAAATAAATGAAAACAGATATTTAGAAGGGAATTATTGTGTGAAAAAAGGAAATATATTGAATGAAATTTTGAAGGGGATGAGAAGATGAAATATGTAAAAACCACAAAACTTTTCCCAATGACATAATAATATAATTCAAGTGTTCTTTTTTTTCTTTTTTTGAATGTTGAACTTGGAAAAGATCTCACACTCATATCCCAACCCATGATTGATCTCCACACGACACTAATTGTAATATTTATAACAATATCAAAGGTTGAGTAAGTGTTTTTTTACCTACCAATTTTTAATTTTTTTTTGATTTTGTTGATTTTTTTTGGAAAATTTTCAATAACATTTACAAAATTACACAATGAAAGTACATTACATTCCCCCAAAACACACTGACTGACAACCTATCCCCCACACTGAAATGGATTCTTTCTCTCAAGGCTATGATAACATGGTGAAATCAATAAAGGGTACCCAAAATGAAATCCATCCCCCCAAACTTAAATTTTAAAAAAAAATTAGGCAATGAAAATCCTTGTTGATATTGGGTGGGAAAAGGTATTGGGATTGTAATGTGGCTATCAAAGAAAAGGTTTTCATTGGCTCTAAGGGGATTTCAAAAGGAGGATTAATGTAAGGGAAATGGGAGGCTCTTTGGCTATTTTGATTCTCATGTGGTTCATAAAATTTATCTATCATATTAATGCAGACTAAAGTAGGAAATTCAATTATAATGTCCATAATCTCAAGACTCACAAATTGGGGTGAAAAGACAAATTTTGAAAAGATGACCATGGGTAGCCCTGGCATAAAATCAAATTTTGGTTCTCATGGTTGGGGAAAAGAATTTTCCAAATAAAAAATTGAGCATTCAAAAGTTGTTATTCATGAAAAAAAATTCTTTATCCAAATATATGATGAAAACACAATATTTTTTAGATGAAACCATGTCTTTTGACTCCCCAAAATGATTGGACAAAATTTAAAAATTGAATGTGAGTAAGTATGACTCTGTTGGTATTTTTTATTCAGTTTTTGTTTTTTTATTTTTTTTAGTGTTCTATAAAATAAACAGACACACAAAAGAGAAAGATAAAAAGAAATAGTTTGATAAAGAAAGTGGTAAAAATTTTAAATAGATAGGAAATAGAAGAAAGAGTGAGAGAGCGGAAGTGATAAATGGAGTTAAAGGGAAAGAGGTTCCCCATGGTTTGGATTTGCTGGGTCGCCATTTCCATCTAGTGGTGGGTCCATTGTAGAAGTTGGGATCTAGTGAAAGTCAATGTTGATCCAGGATTGTGTGTGCTCTCATGGTGATGCTTAAACCGATGTCCATTAACCGTGATTATACTTTTGGAAGAGGGGTATTGGACTTGCACTGCACCAAATGTGTAAACATTAGTAATAACAAAAGGACCTTCCCAACGATAATTAAGCTTACCTGGATGAAGCCAAAATCAAGAATTGAATAGAATTGCCTTTTCACCATCATGAAATACCATTCTCAGGATGTTTTTATCATAGAGTACCTTGTATTTTTCTTTGTAGAGATTATATTTCTCAAAAGAATCAGGTCGAAGCACCTCCAGTTCAGCCAATTGCAACAATATTTCTTCTTCGGATTTTTCAAGATCAAAATTACATGTTTTCACTGCCAAAAATGAATTCTGTTGGATTTCAATTGGAAAATGACATGATTAACCAAAAACTACCCTACAAGGAGACATCCCAAAGGGTGTTTTATAGGCAGTTTGATTAGCCCAAAGTTCTTCACCAAGTCTTTAAGGCCAGTTTTTTCTGGTGGGTTTTACAATTCTCTCAAGAACTCTTTTCACTTCTCTATTAGAAAGTACACCCATTCCATTTTTTTTGGGGTGATATGAAGTTGAAGTTTTATGTACAACCCCATTCTTTTTCAAAAGAAATTCCATGGTTCTATTACAGAAATGGGTTCTTTAGTCACTTATCAAGACACGTGGTGTGCCAAATCAGAGGAAGATGTGTGTCTTTAGAAACTCACTAAAAGTATGTGAATCATCCTTTATAGTGGGTTTGGCCCCGATCCACCTAGAAACATAATCATCCACAAGAAGGATGTTTGAGAATCCATCAGAAGGGGGGAAATTGTCCCATGAAATCAATGCCCCATACATCAAAGATCTCACAGAAAATTAATGGTTTTGGGGGAATTTAATTTCCCTTTTAAATTGTGGCAAACTTTTGGCAAGTGGGACATGATTGAAAGAACTCATGTGAGTCCATGAAGAGTGAAGGCCAGAAGAATCCAGAGTCTAGGACCTTTCTAGAGGTCCTTTGTTGTCCAAAGTGGCCACCTCCGGTAAGTGATTGAAAAAATTATAAGATAGAGGAATGTTCATCTTCATCAACACATGTCTTTATTACCATGTCTGCCCTAGTTTTACAAATTTTATTTTCTTCCCGATAATAGTATTTTGAATCACTTTTTAACTTCATTTTTTTTTCTTATGAATTTTTTTAGGAAAAACACTAGAAACCTTGTAATTCACAATTGGGGCATACCATGGAAACTTTGGAGTAAGAGATGAAACGTGCTTAGTGGGGAATTCATGATCAATGATTTCTGAATGAGAAGAATTAGAAATTCTTGATATTGTTGGGGATGTGGCCTATCGACAGAACTTCTACCTTCTATGGCCAATGTACATGATGTATATCATGTATCCCTCTTAAGGAAGTACATACCATACCCTTCACATATACTCTTTCCAGAGGTAGTATTGCTAGATGATGATCTTTTTTATGAGGAGTAACCAGTGAAAATATTATATCATAGAGAAAAAGATCTACAACATAAGATTGTGCCCTCATGAAGTTGATATGGCCAAACCACAAGTTTTGAGAAGCGACATGGGAATCATAGGAAATTATGAAGTAGAGATAACTAAATCTGTTTTTTTGTGAGAAAAGGAAACTTCTAGGGTGTAATATCTTAAGGGGGGGAAATTGTAACAATCCAAAATTTCATTAATGGAAACCCCTCTTAATCTAATTAAATGTCTCTTTATGTAAATTCTTTATATAAAATGTAAACTTATTTGGTTTTATGTTTTTGGATTTCAAAATAATGTTATGAATTGTGACCACTACTAATATATTCATTGAACAGTGATCACATGATTAGTATAAATATAGGGCTTTAACGAATCCAATTTACTCATAAAAAGGGAGTGATGACCTCATCCAGTAGACATGCCCCATACGAAGCCCTTTTTTAAGAGCTCTGAATGGAGGTTGCGTCTTCGGGATTCACTCATGGCCAATCCCAAGCTGAGATTGAATATGATTTAGCTTGAGTGAGACCACCTTTGAGAGAAGTGGAAGTTGATAGAGATTACCACCTGAGAAATGTTATCTGAGCCACCCCAATAGTCTATCACCATCACACACCTTACTCTTCAGCCTTATGTGGGTGTTATAAGGGGTTATGTAACAAGACATTATCACTATTGTTATGTACATTATATTTGTATATAATAATGATTATACTTCCATTTTATTATTTTTACCTTGTAAATAGTTTTTAAAACACAAATAGTATTTGTAGTTAATGGTTAAATAAGAAATATATTTTTATGAATTAGTATATTTTAGAATTAAATTATATTTTAATAAAATATATTATTTATTATTAAATTAATTTCTAATATATATAAATTATTGAGTAAATTAATTAATGAAATTCTCATTTTGATTAAGGTTTGAAAGCCAAATTTTTCAAAACCCATGAATTTTTTATAAATGTCAGTTTTTATTTTAAAAGTTTAAATTAACGTATTTGTTTAATTATTTAAATAAATTGAATATTTTTTCTGGAATCAGGACGTTGAAATTATCCAACACTGAATTTTTCATAATTTTTTGATATAGTCAATGTTTTGGGTAAAAATTAAATACTGTTTAAATATATAATTTTCATTATGACATCATAATGAACCAATGGTGATTTCATAAAATACTATAATACTTATGTTCGGCCAATATATGTTTTACCATTAAAATAATGTTATTTTGGGTTTGTTTGATTTATTTTAGAATGATTTAGTGGACCCTTAAAGACTTATTAAACATTTTGTCTTTTTAAATTGTTTTCCTTGCGTGTGTGACTCATCTCCACCTAAGCAACCCCTTTATTTTAAGAAGTTAAAACTTTTGACTTATAAAATATTGTTTCCCACTTACCATTTCCAAAAACCATGGGAAAAAACAATGGTCTGGTTTTGTTTTTGGATTAGTTTAATGTGAGGTATCCCAAACCAAAATAAAAAAGAATTCCCTCACCTTTCCTATAGAAACCCACCCAACCTCCCCCTTCCTCCACTCTCAAATCCTTTTGAGTTCATCCAACCTCTTCCCTCATCTCTCTATAATCCTCCCAAGGTTACCCAAGCTCCCAATAATCCTCTCTCAAGCCTCTCTCGAGCCTTTGGAATCACACTTCCAAGTAAGGGTTTTTCTGCCTTTCTTATTTTTGTCCAATATTCATTATGTTGTTGTGCCCTTTTAATTTCAATTATAAATTTTGGAGTATGGTTTCTCACCTCCCTCATACTGCCCTCTTTATGTTTGAATGATGGGAAACCCCTTTCTATGTAATTAAATGCCTCCCATGTACACCCGTTACTATGCCAAAATTCCAAAAGGAATTTCTCTCTCCTCATTTACATTCATGCCATTCTTTTGTATCATGAATCTAAATTCCATAACATTTGTTGGGACATGTATCTAAATGACCCCCACACAATCCATTTCATGTAAATATGATGAGACACCCCTTTATCTCTCATCGACCATTTTTATGAGTTCTTTTTTCATGCTGTTATGAAGCTGAAATTGCAACACATTTTTCCAAGCCAAAGCCATTGTGTAGTGAAAACCATGCCCATTTCCCTATCTAGGGTATTCGCCTTTATTAAAATTTAATTATTGTTTAAAGAGTCTCAAATATGTATTCCAAATTCTTTTATCATGGAATAAATTATTATGTTGAATGATTTAATTTTTTATGATCCATGTGGCACACTTATGTATGAAGTCAAATGTTTAAGAAGGGAGCATCCTGATAGTGCTCCAATGCATTGGGTAAATTATAGTATCATTATATGATATGGGAAATGGGTGTTTACCCATGATAATACAAGTGAAACTTGGGTTTAATCATGCTCCAGGTGAAATTATAGTTTAGTCATGCTGCATGTACAATAAACCTTGGCCCGTGTTAATTCCATATTAACGGTTGTTACCACATTTACATGTTCTGATTATCATGATTTATCCTACCTTTATGGTTATGCTTATCTTGTGATATATTGATATGCCTATTTTCTAACATGTATTTTATTCTCATGTTATTCCATGATTATTCCCTTACTGGGATTTATAGCTCACCCTTTTCTTATACATGTCCTCAGGTTACCCCATGCAATGCTACTTACGAAGGAATGTTGTGGTCATGTAAAATAAGTTTTCAATAATGATGTTGTATTTCATGTTTTAAGTTGTTATGTAATGATATTAATCCACAAATACACTATACCTCTCAATCTACTATATTGTATCAAGTGATGTTTATGCAATAAATTATGTTTAATTGTGTAATAAAAAGAAGGGTTGTCCTACTATCTGGGCAGCCAAGAGTGTAAGCCCCACACCCTCCCCAAACTACATGGACTTTGATCCTTTACAAGGAAAGGTATGTAGGAATCCTGCCGAAGGTTCAAGCCGAAAAACTATTGGTCCCAACTCCCTTCATGTCGGACCACCTTTGTCCCGCATGACATTAAACTACTTGCCCCATTTTCATCCTGCACGATATTGAACTGCATTCTCCAACCTGAACTATGTGGGCTTTGATCCTTCTCCCCTAGATAAGGTATGTAGTAAGCCTCCCTGAGGGTCAACTCCATCCCGCGGTAAGCTATGGTGACCCCATTAAGTGGTAAGCTATTGTGACCCGATCTAGTGGTAAGTTGTTGTGTCCCCATCACCTGGTAAACCATTGTGACCCCATCCAGCAGTAAGCTATTGTGGCCGCTGTCATTGTGGCCCCATACAATGGTAAGCCATTGTGGCCACATTCAGTGGTAAGCCATTGTGTCCCCATCCAGCAGTATGCCATTATGCCCCATCAAGCGGTAAGCCGTTGTGACCCTATCCAGCGGTATGTCGTTGTGGCCCCATACAACGGTAAGCTGTTGTGCCCCCATCCAGTGGTAAGCTGTTGTCCCCCATCCAGCAGTAATTCATTGTGTCCCCACAATGCAGTGATCTGTTGTGGCCCCATCCAGCGGTAAGATGTTGTGGCTCTATCTTGCGGTAAGCCGTTGTGACCCCATCCAGCATGAAGCCATTATGACCCCATCCAGCGGTAAGCCATTGTGGCCCCATCCAGCGGTAATCCCTTGTGACCCTATCCAGCAGTAAGCCGTTGTGACCCTATCCAGTGGTAATCCATTGTAGCCTCATCCAGTGGTAAGCCTTTTTCACCCCATATAGAGTTAAGCTGTGGTGGCCCTATCCAGCGGTATGCCATTGTGGCCCTATCCAACGGTAAGCCATTTGACCCGATCAAGCGGTAAGCCATTGTAACCCCATCCAGCGGTAAGCCGTTGATATCCCCAATTGACATTAATCCATCGTCAAATGATCTACGAGGACATTGATTCCCTGCCACAGGGATATGTAGGAGGTCTCTTCAAGACTCATCCCCAACATCATTATCGTCCTTGAGGAAAATCCATCTCATTATCCACCCACTTCACTTAAACTCCCATCATCCACTCGGATTCTAACCTGGGCCGCCACATCCCAGTGGGATCATTCCACTGCATTTCCCATTCCCTTTAACAACATTCGGGTGGATATCCATTCGTTATCCCCAACATCAGTGTTCCCTCCAGGGGTTTCACCCACCTGATCCACTCTAGTTAGTGTTCTGATCTGTCTGATCCGTCTCCGCTAGACCTTAAAACTGTGGCATACCATGTGTCAAACATAGGAAGTTGAGGAAAACCTTAGATACATTCCTATGACATATAATTCCCCACATTCAACATGGGATGCCTCAAGCTTCCGCACCCTCGAAAAACCCTATAATAAGGGGAATAAATCTATACTCGTTAGAATCCCAGTGTCCAGACACACCAGTGATGTCAATGGACTACACCCCCAAACGAAGGTTACTGCCCTGACCGGAACATTTGGAATGTCTTGACAGAAGTAGTGTAATTAACTAGTGTCCATAATGATATTGAACTGAGAAGAGTTTCACGAACAATGTCTTAAGTATATAAGGGAGACCCGGACAAGGTGACGAGTTCTAAAAAGGAATCCATGGAAGGAAGAACTGACATCCCATAATCCCATTTCGATCAAGGAGCAAACTATCCTGAACAAGGAACGAATGTCGCCTGCCTTTGGATAGCAATAATGTGGGGAAAAAATAGTTCCACCATCATCGAACAAGATGGACGCATGCACCCCAGAGAAAGTGTTAGAAACAATGACACAAAATGAATTTTCTAGGAGTATGAGGTTGTATTCATGGTTATTTATGACCTTCTGGGTTGATGTAGTAAAAATGGAATAGTATATCCCTAATAAGAGTCAATATGTACAAATACGAGAATTTATACATGAGGATATGTGGTCAGGTATGGTGGTGATACTCTCACGTTTACAATACTTTGGATGTTTTTTATGTACATGTTGAGGCTAATGCAATGAAAAATATTAAATGTATGTCCAAAAGAAGTTTCTTTATTGGTGACATGGATGAGGATATTTGTTATCAGTTTTGAGATGATATTAAGAAGAAGATAATAAGAATCGATAACATTGTATTTAATGAAGGTGTCATGTACAGGGATAACCATGTTATTGATTATGAAAATGGGAACAAATAATTTGAGTGTAAAGAGATCGTGTTGCTTGAATGTGTACCACAACCTATGACATCAGAACTGGTTGAACCTACTACTCTAGTGGAATTTTAGAGATCAATAAGTGTTAGAATTATATTATAGAGTGTTTGGACCAAGATTATAAGAAAGAGTATCATTTTATTTATTGTCTTTTATTGTTATGGAATTTTGAGAAGAAATGAAATAAAATCACATTGTGTAAGTGCGTCATCAGACTAACCATAATATTTATGAAATCAGATTCAAAATTCTTAAGAAAGTGCATTTGGATTAGGAAGGAAATATTATGTTGGATTACAAAGAAGTTACAATATATCCATTGGTAAATTTTACAATGATAATGTTGATCGACCAATGATTTAATATCATAATTGATGACGTTCATGAAGAATTCAATCAATTTATTTTGGAATGAAGTTAATCTTTGTAAGAAGATAGTTGACAATTTATGTAAGTATCAATTTTTTGTCTTCTAAAAAATATATATGATAGTTAATCATTTTGGATGGTGTTACCCCAGATGATATTTAAGGTGGTTGTTTTTCCAATTTTGTCAAATTTTTGGTGTCCAAAATTCGAAGGTGGGAAAGAATCATTAATAATGAGTTTTCTTGAAGGCCTTATGAAATGTTGGAAGAGAAATGAGTTTTGCGAATAATGTTTTTCAAGAAGGGTTGTTCATGAATGCATGAAGGTTTTGATTGTAATATCTGCGATTAAAAGAAGTGGATCATTGTGAATGGATAATAATCACAAATATGTGGAGAATCAAGAGTAATGATAGTAATATTCGTGATTACGAGATGTGGAGCACTACTGGCACACATTGGTTTGATGGGGATCTTCATGGAAATGAAAAATATCAAAAGACCATAGTCAATGGAGGAGTTCCATGATGATATTGTTTTGTGATCAGAAAAATGTTATAGAGATGGTGGAACATCAAGAACAGAAGGCCCAATAAATTTTAAGTGTCTGCCACTTATTTTTAGATAGGGATAATAGAGAAAATATGGAATTGATCTAATTTCATGGATGTAGAGGATCTCCTTAAAGACGAATTTCAACACAATAAAGTGCATCAGGAAAATACTTCTAATATCATGACTGATTCCAATGCTTATAATTAGTGGGTTCTTCATAATGATAGGATATTCCTCATTAACCCAATGACCATTTGGAAGGAAGTTGGTTCCACAAAGGTAGTTTTCTTCATGAAGGTTGTGAGCATCGTGAGGGACCTTTGAGAACATCAGTTTCAGATATTTGATTTATGTGAATCGAGCATTCAATGTGAAATAATTTAGGTCAATGAAAACATGAAAATATGACTAGGGGTATCGATCTAAGTATTATTATTAATTTTCGAAAGTTATTTCCAGTTTCTGGTTAAGAATATAAAGAATTGTTTTGGAAGATCAAATTTTTTTATGTTGATTGCGACTAACCATAACATTGAATTTCATATTCTAGTATAAGGACACAGGATATTGTATTGTTTTTAAAGTACTATAAAAGTCTAAGGGAATATACTACTCATTGTATTCCATGAAAAATGGTTGTTTTTTAGTGGACTGTGTGGTGTGGGATAGTTACCCAACCTTACCACTAATGTAGATGGTCTTGTAGAGCAGTAAACCATGTATGTTCTTTTGTTCTTAGGGTTTTATGTTTTAATTATCATTAGTAGGAATATAAATATCTAATAGGAGGTGAATGATGTTTCATATGTATGGAAATATACAACAAAAATATATCACCAATTCACCCCTCTCGTAGTCAGTTATACTTGAATCATGACAGGGAAACATCATAAAGGTATTCACTATATTTACATTATCTATTATTGACTGATGATGGATAACCATAATGTTTTGAAGAGGAAAATCAGATAAAATAGTCAATCATGTGGGAGTTGGCTATGAACATTAATATTTCCCCATTGGAAAATAACAACACAAGGGAGTTGACACCATTTCAATGTTGAAAAAATTGATAAACAAATGGTTATATCTGTTCATGGAAGAACATGGTGAATAGAGGAGGTATAAATATTGTTTGGCGGTGAATGGTTTAGCACAAAATAAAGGATTGGATTTCCCTAAAATTTTCTCCTCTATAGGGAAGCTTGTTACCATCCTATTGGTTCTCTAAATTATGGAATTAGAATACATGCATCTTGACCAGCATGATTTCAAGACATCATTCACACATAGAGATCTGTGGGAGGAAATATACATGTCTTAGTCAGAGGGATACATTGGTTCATTGAAGGAAGACCTCTTGTAAAATCTTCATAATATATTTTATTGGTGCGAATCTTGCATAAAAGCAATGTAATAAGATATTTGTTCCCTTCATGACTAAAAATTAATAAAATGATGTGGAATGTATCAATGTTTCTACATAAAGTACTTTGGTGATGAATATACTATAATGATTATATATGTGGATGATTTTCCTTTTAAAGGATCATGTATGTAGTGAATTGATGATTGGAAGGGAAGCTGGATAAGGATTTCTAAATTAATGTTCATGGAGAAGTTGGAAGGACTTGGGGGATGAAAATCAAGCGACACTAAAGATTGGGAGCCATGTTTTTTCAAAATCTTACTACATTGGAAAGATCCTAAGATGATTCCATATTCTGGAAGAAAAGTCATTCTCTATTCCTATGGTGGGCCATTTTAAACTAGGAAATGAGAAATAACTGAAGAAGGAAGAATAGTTTGAGTACATGGAAAAGGTTACATATGAATCAACTATTCGATGTACAATGTATAGCATTTTATTTAAAGTAAATTCCATTTATCATGCATTAGAAGTTGTTAGAATATACATGGGTAACCTTGTAATGAATCATTGGGAAGCATTAATGTGGGAACTATAGTATTTAAATGGTGTAAGTAATGTATCTCTGTGTTTTGGGAATGAAAATTCATTACAGGGGTATGTGGATGTAGACCTTGTAGGTTACATCAATAGTAGGAGTAACATAGGTTACTTATTGACATGTGGAGGAACCACAATATGATAGATATAAAAACTCAATATGGTTTTGTATTCATACACCACAGGGCTGAAATACAATAATGAAATTGAAGTAGATAAGGAGATGGTTTGGCTGAAGAAATTATTGGATGAGTTAGGAAGATAGGGAGAGGTGAACATATTTCACTCTAAAATCCATAGTGTTATACATCTTGTAAAGAACACATTGTTTCATTCCCAAATGAAGAACATTCAGTTAAAGTCTCATTTAATAATGGAATTGATACAGTATATGTGGATACCATTACAGAATAATTGTGGAACTAGAAACCTAGAAAACTAGTTGAAGATTACCATTATAATAAAGATGTTGAAAATATATTTCTCTAATGTTGGTCTCCACAAATGAACATAATATGAGAGGTATTATATAGTAGTACACCTGGATATAATAATGGAAAACAATTGGAATTTCATGAATCATCAACTTCAAATTGAAATTTGAATGGAAATCATGCGCAATAGAGAGTAATGAATAGGGGATATCCTATTAGGTTATGTGTCTTAGTTATTCGAATCAAATAATTTCATTATATATGTTCATGATCCAAGTGGGAGATTGTTGTACTAGTGTATCCCAATCCATTTTAAATGATTATTGGGCCAAATGTCTCCTAATCAAACTATGGATCAGGTCGTAACTCAGACCATTGTAGTAGAGATGACCGATAGACATTGAAATGGAACTGTAGATGTGCATAAATTTGTCATGAATATTATAGAGACACATAGTTCCAGCCACCATCCACTATAATAGTTTATATTTGGGTGGACACGAAAAGATAGTAATGCACAATTCTAGCCTCCATTCATTACATCACAACATACATTATGTAAAGTTGAAGGAATATTTATTTGTCTTCATAATTATCACATTTAGTGATAGGGTTTATATGTATGAGAAACTCTTTGATCTCTATGAAAATGTTTCTATTGATGCATAGTGATATTATTCTTATCTATGGATGTAGGGATTATTCTAAATCAACATAAATGAATGTTCCTAATAACTTCTTCTTCTTTTGTTGTTCCCATTTACACTTCTATGAATAAATTTTTTATCCTCATTTATCTAGATTTTTCCTAAAAATATTTTATTTTCATATAATATAAATATCTTTGTCTAGGTTCCCTCTAATAGTTGTCAAAATTTCATGCCAGATGGATCATCAATTCAAATATTAGGATGAAATTGGTCAGCTGAATTTATAGGCATTAAAATCCGACTAATAAACTAAATGTCAACATGGGCTCTCAATGTATCCTTGAAAACATTAAAATTATCTATATCTACAAATGATTAAAATGATCCTTGTGATTTTATCTTTAAATAGTAAAAATATGGGCACCATTGGGAATGTTATATGGGATCCACATTTAATTGATGGGCCTAAAGAACATTACAATTTTTCTAGAAATGACTTTTTTCCTGACCAAAAACTTCCATCTTTCCTTGGGAGTAATCCATTGATCCTAAAAGGAAAAATGTTCTATACGAAGTTGTAAATGATACACTAAAATAGAAAATTATAATAATGAATATAATGTTTTCAAAAAATATATGATTTATTAGGCCCAAATTCTAACTATAAACATGATTTTCACATGTAATGAGAAATAAAGTACAATTTATAAGATTCGATAAAATTGGTGATTATAGACAATTAAAAAAATTAAAACATGTTTCATGAATATTAATTAATTTCAAGGGATAATAACACCCACAGGTTGATTTTTGATAATCTTTTGTAAAAATTATCTCAAAATATAAAATTGAATTCCCTTTCTTATAAACTATTTTACAAACAATTCTCACCAATAGACATCATGTCAAACAATCAAGAATCCCATTAAAATCATTTCTCACAGGTAAGGTCCAAGAATATCCCAAACCCAAGACTATTTCATTCTTTAAATTGATCAGCACAATTCATCCAATGTCAATTGAGCATTATTATGTGTTTTGTATCTCGAAAGGCATGAGCCCAATTTTTTTGTTCAAGGGGAGAAAACATGAAACTCTAGTTTTGAATATCATTGAACCCTAATATGAGAATCCATTTTTTTTATTTTATTTTTCATTTTTTAATTTTTTTTACCGAAAATGTGATGAAAAAACCATCTCTGGGAAAGAAAACTATGGAGTAACAATCCCTAAATGTGAAAGACCATGAATATTTTCAATTACATTCTCAAAAATAGAGATGTTAAGTTTGAATTTTAGAAAGACAATTCTAGATTCATGATTCCCTAATGAAGAATTACACACTTTTGGACAAAACATTACTCTATATGGTCAGTATTTCCATTTATTGTGGGTACTCAAATTAATCTAACAGTGTCCCAAACCACATTCTAGGATATATGGGACCCAATAACTCAATATTACACCCAAAATCCAATAGAAGCGCATTGATAAATTTTGAATAAATGTATGAAAAATTTAGTTTTGAAAATCACATAGTACATCCACAATTTCCAAAAATTATGGTAATGAACTTAAACAAGCATTAAAATCCAAATCAAGTCATTAAGAATAATTTTCTATTATGATTTCATAATTACAAAGGAATATTAAAACATGAATGGATAATGAATTGATTTTTACATTGAATTTAATTTTTCTCATAAAATCAATATTTTTGTTTCAAAGTAGATGATTTTCCCTCACTGAAAAAAGTAATAAACTACCATAAATATTGAAAGAGAAGATAAGAGAGAGATTTGGATTTGAATGAAAGAGGGCGAGGAGTGATATGAACTGAAATCATGGAACAAAATCACATATTTTGATGTTGATGACCCATAAATAATAAATATATCAAATTAGAATTAGTTCACAAGTAGAATCCTCATGGATGATTGATGTCTGGGTTTGAACATTAGAATTCTTGGGTTTAATTTGAAAAATTAATATGATTCAGCTGCTAAATATCTCACAAAATAAATATTATATCACATTTGAAACCCCAATGGGGTTCCCTTAACAAAAAAGAGTATAAAAATGTACATGTTGATTTTTAAATTCAACACTCTGAGTAAATGTAATGTTAAAGCTGTGTTACCTCTCTAAAAGTTATTTATTAATATTTTTATTCTGACATGGGCCCTATATATAAATGTTTTTTTTCTGGTTCATAGGTTGGATTAGTTGTCTTTTCCTCTATTTCTTTATTATTGAATGATTCAATCAATTGTTGTAACCTCTAACATTTACTTTGAATATGTTCTCCCAATAGAGGTCTTGAGCCTCTAGTACTCCATGTGGGTAGATATGATGCACTATATAAGGCTCTGAACATATCGACCTTTACCTTCTTAGGTGTAAATGATGTTGGGAACTATACAAGAGATCATGTATTCATGGTTCAATGTTTTTGAATTTTATATTGGTATATTCTTTTTCTTGAACTCTAATAATAATTATCCTTGATTTTTCATAACCCTTCATTCTATATTCCTCATGTACATTAATGTATATTTTCCACATTATTTTATCCAAAAATAATGTTTATGTTAATTTTTTATTGCATAAAAATGCCTTATGTTCTGTTTCAACTGGTCAACATCATTCTTTTACATATACAAATTTATATGGTGACATTATTATGATGGTTTTCATTCATTATGATATTCTGAAAGTGGAACCATGTGTTTTTCAGACCAGTCACTCCTTGAGGGATTGACAATATTTCCTGAATTTTCTTAATTTTAATATTTTCTGACTAATATTGACCACTAATTTGAAAGTGGTAGGAAGTGGGTACATTGTAATAAATACCCTACATATAAATGAGTACTGATAAGGGAGGGTTGAAGAAATTGGTTCTATGATAACAAATAATAGACCATGTAAATCAAAATATAGAAGATATATGTTCTTTTAGAAGTCGAATAACAATTAAATTGTAATTTTATTTTGTGGGAATGGACTTAATCCATTCAGAGATGTAATAAATAGCAATGAGGGTGTAGAGATGTAATAGAGACTATGAAGAGTATATTGAAAGAATATCCCCAAAAAATAAAATATTTTGGCAACAAGAATGGGTGTAAGATAAATTTGATTTATTTTTTTTACTATGAATCCGAATTTATAAAATTGAGAAACAATTTGGTATAAAGTATTGGAATCCTTATTGAGGATAGTCCAAAATGATCCTATTTGGAAGAATATTGATGTTGTTTTTTAAGTATAAAATATCCTCTAGATTCCTCTTCATGATAAAATTTAACAATTCACTATTTGAAAGACTCCTGAAATAATATCACAGTGACAGGATCATGATACTACCTGAAGAGGTATGGACCATCAAACACAGTGTGTATGATATCATAAATGAATTTCCACTTTTCTTTGGTCCTGAGTCATTTTTAGACTAAACCACTAACCAATTAGTTTTACATGTCAGCAAACCAAGGGTAATATCTCACATAATTGAGGTGCTCAACGAGAAATGAATCAAGCATGGAATTGTGATGAGAGTTGTTAATGAATTACACCGTATATTGGTGATCAACTAAAAAATTTTCCACACCCTTTTTATCAATATTTATTATACCAAAAACATTAAGAAGGATGACCCACCCAATTAATATATCCTTCAAACATGGTTTTTCTAAAAGGATTTTAATAGCAGAATGATCTCTAAAGAAAATGATAGGGGATCCTAACAGATATGTCCATAATATTTCATAGGAAAATACAATGGTAAGAAACTATTTATATATGCTGATGTAGTATATTTTTTAATCATTTAATTATTTTCCTTCAAAATAAATGAAACATGGAGTTTTATCAAAAAAATTCCTAAAATAGCTTCTACAACAAATTCACTTGCATCACACATGAGTTGGAATTGAATTCTCTAGCTGGGTGGTTTCATGATATGTGATGGGATAAGATATTAATTAAGCATTGAGAATGATTCCTCCCTGAATTATATCTATAAAAATATACCATATTTTAGAAACTGAGCATAAAGTGGTTGGAAAATTAAGCTGACATTCTGAAAGAACCTACTATAGAAAACAACACATCATAATATGGATCTAACCACCATGATAGTTTTTAGAGACGGGATGTGTTGAGTGATATCAACCATGTCATTATCAACTCCAGTCCCTTTACCAATACTACATGGCCTAGAAAAAGTCCTTATTTTACCATGAAATTTCATTTTCCCTCTATAGGAAGATATTATTATCCTTGTGTCTCGATAGAAACCATTCAAAAAAATTTATGAATCACTAAAGTGTATTACTAAATATTGAGAAGTTATATATAAAGGCTTATAAACCATACCTCACCATGTATGAATAGATTCCCATCATGTACCACTGTAATGTAATAGGGGATTACAAAACCCAAAGTGCATGCATTTTAATAGAAAAGTGTCCAATGGATAGGTGAAGGTTGTTTTCGCCTAATCTTCTTAGGAGAACAAAATTGGATTATACCTTGAGAATACATATAGGATAAAGTAGAACATATGAACCTCCTCAATCTCATGGACTTGATCAATGAAGGCCAAGGGTAAATGGCCTTTCTTAGTGAATGAGTATAATTTCCTTCTATCAATGGACACTCTCTATCCACTAATGACCTTTATGGGGAGAATATCACTATCCAAATTTTTAATCATTTTGATTCCATCGTTCTAAGGAAAAACATGAATTGGTATTACCCACTCACACTTTTAAAATGGTTATATGATACCCACTTTCCACCAAATAAGATGTTATTTCCTTACCAAATCCTTAAGATTAGGAGGAATTCTCATCTAAGGTTCGAGACATAGTTTAGAGTTATATTCTATCATAATCCTAAGAGTTCCTATATGGGATTATTATAGGAATATCATAAAGTATACACCCAATTGTTTTCATATGTTTTCCTAGGACATCTAAAAGCATACTCTATGGATTGGATTTTTGTTATTAATAAATGAAAACTAGAAAGGTTCAACTGTCCGTTAATAATTAATACAAGAGTGATGAAGTTCAAATGATAAATTTGAGATTAGTTTTGTTAACATGTTCTAAATAAGGATGGGGATTTCCCTCAAACTCATTGTTTTTTTCTTGTTTTCTTAATAAAATTGATTCATTTTGATTAAAATTATCAGATGTTACAGTGGTTTGTTCCTTGCCAATAATAGGTATGGACGCAAGGTTATTGATTTCACCAACAGTATCACATGTTGGTGATCATGAAACATTGTCAATGGATTATTCTAAAAGAGATTTAGGAAAAAGAGTAAAATTTACCTCAAATGAACAAAGGAAATCAATCTCATATTGACATAATCATACTTCAAATAATCATTGATGTCCCCCATGTTCACAATCAACAATACATATCCAATTGACCTAATGGATCACTTCATCACTCCCTATTTTAGAGTTTTCATTTTAAATTTCTAGATTGAGGGAAATTTTTCCAAAGGTTATGGTCAGGTTCTCATTCCTACCTCAGTATACATAGTATATTGTTTCTATGAAGTAATAGCCAATGATAATTGGGGTTTTCTCCACAGAAACCTATCATACGATGATTTTCTATGGAAATTATGTCTTTAGGGTGAATAAATTTTTCAACTTTCAACAAAATGATTTTTATGATCCCCTTAGAAACTCAAAAAATATGATCAGCAAATTGGAGTGTGATATAATTTGTTTATGTAACACCCCAAGCTTCCACGGTACACTTCTCTTTGAATAATACAATAGCGTGTGTTGTACACAACATCGAGTTCTAACACACCACAACTAATAAAACAAGACATTATGAATAGTAATACACAGTTTTTGAAATTTTATACATTTTATATTTCAAAATAGACTTCATTTTTTGATTCTGAATATTGAAATTAGCTTAGGGTTAATTTTTGGTACTTTTCTAAGAACTTTCATATCTTGATGAATAGTAAAAATTACTAAATTTTAATAAAAAACAACATTTTTAATCGAAATAATTAATAGTGATAAATTATGAATTTGAGTGATTTTAAGGTATAGTTATATTATATTTTTACCATTTAATCCAATTTTGTTCATTAGACATAATTTAAAATTTAAACTGGACCTAAGCAAGTGCCAATATTTTGATAGTTATTATTTCTTAAAAACAGGCTTTTTGTTTTGACAATGGGAGTTAAATTTAAATTAATTTCTGCCACTTCTGTGTTTTGAATTTATAAAATGGATTCCATATTTAGAATCAGGAGGCAAAAATTATGTAAATAGGAAACTTTTATTTTTAGACATTTTGAATAATTATTTCGGTAAATATTTTATTTACCATTGTTAAAGGGTAAATCCAGTAAATAAGGGTAAACAAATAATATTATAATATCACTAAATTACCCTAAAACGTTTCCTAACACTATTGGTTGATACATGTCATACCATGGGCATATTGGGGTTGATTTTTGGACCCCATGGAGCCACTTGTAAGTGATAATGACACATTATTTTAATTAAGTAAAAGTAAACCAAAAATGACTTAAACATATATCTTTCAGTAAAACAATTTTTAAATAGGGTTATATATGTTATATTTTATAATATAAATATTCAGTAGAAAGATAAAAATATTTCCTACAAAGTGGTATTTTATTTATAATTTTTAGACATTGAATAATTAAATTTTTTGATGACACAATATTGATGCCGTATTTTCATTATTAATGAAAGAATAAAATTATTGGTATTATAAATGTTAAAATAAATATAATTTGAACGTTTTTATGACATCCACTAACTTTATTGGTTAATATTACTTGTTAGGATTTATTAAATAAATTTTTTATAATTAATAATGTTGTTAAGAGTTTAACAAAAACCAATTATTAAATAGAGTCAAAATTCACATAAAGGATTATTTAAAACATATATTATATTATTAATTGATTTTATATTCCTAAAAATCTAAGGATCGACCCAATTACATAGATAAGATTATATATATTAATAATGAACCACTTGGTGTTCTATTGGCCTGTTTTAGTATGTTTATAACCATATAATATAAAAATACAAAGAGACATGGTAAAGGACAAACTATTCAACAAAGAGTTAAATATAAATGATAAGGTTAATATAGTGACAAAAAACTGTATAAAATCTATTTTTTGAAAGGATTTCGACCCATCCCAACCTTAGAATCGAAATAAGTCACTTTTGTGCGATTATAAACTGTATATAAATTTATTATATAATAATATTTTAAATTTTCCATAAGGTTCCCCTCAACCCTCTTATAAAAGGGCACTCCGCCTTTTCTCAAATTCATACCTTCAAAGCCTATTGGATTGGCCAAACCCTAACCAAATATCCTCTCAAATTCTATCAAATCATCCTAGAGGCCTTTCTTTAGTCATAAATCCAACTTAAAGTGTACTTTCGATCAAATCAAAAGGAAGAACCTGAAGAAGAGGTAAAAATCTCACCACGTCTTTCAAGTTTCATTCTTCTTCCACTTCCTTTTTATTTGTTGTTTTCATTATAAAATAATAAATATAGTATCTTATATATAATGCGATGTTATTATAAATATGGTATAACCAAATTCAATATTCTATCAATCCCTTGAATGACATGTCACCATATGTGCGTACGTACGGCTTACCATCTCCACGTCGTGGTGTAATTTTTATTCAATACAATGTTATTTGGATGGGTATAATAATGATGTGTAATTCCAGTAAATAATAAATATAACATGATAATTATTTTTTATATATGATACAACATCAAATTATATATTATTTTAATATCAAAAGATTGATATTGTCGCTCGTGTGTATGTACGGACTACCGTCTCCACAAACGTGATGAGATTCATTCCCCATCGTATCCATTCAAGAATAATTTTCATATGAAGATTAAAAATAATGTTTATGGACTTGAAATAATTTTGTATAATAATAATATACAAGCTATGGATAATAAACATGGCTTATGTAACAAAACATATAAAAGAAAACGAGTAACTGAATACCCGAAAAGACGATAATACTAAAATATTATTTAAAAAGAAATATTAAAATATCATATATGATATCATATTTATGCATATGATTATTGTAAATCTTAATAACAATGATTGAACTATTATACAGAAGTTTAACCTACCCTTGACCATGGAAAACCACAAGGTAAGGGTTTATTTCACACTCTCTTAATTATCTGAAGTTTTTTATACATATTGGATCCTCTTTATGAACCACATCCATGATTCTTAAAAATTTATTCAAAAAAGTTTTTACTATTTACTAGACTATGGTTTAAAGTCATTTATACCCTTGTTTGACTTTTTATAAAATTGTTTGAAAGGAATCTTTCCGTCGTTTTCCAGGTGCTTTTAAACTTTTCGACAAAATTAAGGTAAGAATGTCTTTTTTTAACTTATACGTTGGGTGTGGCTATTTTTTGACATTATAAAATCATCTAAGATTACCTTACAAGATTATAAGAATGTTTTCAAAGAAAATGTTTTATTTTATAAATATGTGACTTTTAAATGATTTCAAAAAATATATATTTATCTCAAATAGTTTGGATTTCATCTATGTCAGCATCCTTGGATGGATTTTAAGCTTATTTGAAGTTGATTTATTATGATAAAAATCTTTTATTTTGTATTAATGGTTTTGTGATATGTTTAACTATGGATGTATTATTTTTATACCATTCATGGTTTATCGATAATGTATTTCCATTTCGTATGATAGTTTTAATATGAATGTTTATGTTATGTTTAAACCTGTTCATATGAAGAATGCATTGGACGTAGTATGTGATGGGTGGAGCCCGATATAGAACCTCGATGCATTGGTAGGTATCATGAGACAAACTATTTTCCAAGAACAAGGCCTAGAAAAAATTTATTTACAGTCTTGGCACAAGGCCTTGACTATGTGGTTATGACAGTCTGGCATTGTGAATTCCATCATTACGAAAGTGGTTATTGATATTTCATGTGATTATTCGACTAGAAGAATATAAATGTGAATAAGTAAATAGAAATATTTCAATTTATTTTTGCCATATTATTCTTATGTTCATGTTTAAAAGGCGTTTGTTTTTACTTAAACATTTCCTTAAATGTTTATTCTTATTTATGAATGTTTCTGCAATATTGTTATCCTTACTGAGCATCTGTGCTCACCCTTTTCAATGTTTTAGTTTTCCTAGGATGTGAATAAATATTTAATGAATGACCTGTAGGGATAGTATAAGAGGATATGAGTGTGGTCTATAGAGACAACATGTTGTTTTTGTTTTTTCACTTTTTGATGTAATTTAATCATTATAAATGTATCTAGTGATTTCAAGGCTACTAAACTAATCGGTCTTTACAGACCTGATCTTTTGTGATAATGA
Organism: Viscum album; assembly: GCA_963277665.1. Lineage (NCBI taxonomy): Eukaryota > Viridiplantae > Streptophyta > Magnoliopsida > Santalales > Viscaceae > Viscum > Viscum album. Next base: position 75,720,823 of record OY728155.1, on the reverse strand, counting down.
AAATGTTATGTAATAATGCACCAACTCTGGGTAACTGGGGTCGGGGCATTACAGTTGATATCAGAGGAAGTTTAATACAAACATTGGAAGCTAGATTTAGATAAACTCTGATTAGATCACAGAGACCTAAGATGGAATTTGAAGATTAGTATAGAAGAAATTCATTGAATTTTGGTATTTTAGAGATTTTCTGAGTTTTCCGAGAAATGAATCCTTGTCTAGATACAAGAAGGTAGAGGCGAATCTGGCACAGATTTACCTAGGGGTAAAACCCGAAAACACCACTTAGAGCTAGACAAGAACGAGAAATAGTTCATGACAACAGGCCTTTCTCCACTCTTGGTTACGACAATCCCGAGGGATATGCTTAGGATAACTTTCATTTTCTTTACAAACCATTATGAAGGGTTTATGAGTATATACTTCCTCAAATAAAACATTTTTATAATTATGTATTATATCCATAAACTGTTCAATTTATGTTAAGTGTTTTACAAGGTTGGAATTATATATTTGGATTCTTAAACTAATATAGTTTATGACATGGTTTTGAAATGTATACTAGTGGAAGGAATGTAAACTGTATCAATGAACACACTCCATGAAGTGATTTCCATCCTACTTAAGATAATTATAGTGGAGCTAGAGATGCAACTGGTGCTGATAATCTTATTACCATACTAGGAGAGCTCACTCGGGTTATGAATAATAACCTTACCTGTGTGGATCACCCTGTTACGCAGTGTGGATGATCAATGTTAGAAAGCTTCATGAGGAAACAACCAACACCATTAAATGGGGTTACAAATCCACTAGTAATGGAGAAATGGATAATTTCCTTAGAGAAAATATTCCATTCCTTGGGGAGTAGCAAAAGGGAAATAGTAGTCATGGCAGTTTACCGCCTCACTGGAGATGCTAATCAATGGTGGTAATTGACTCAAAACATGAAGGAAGATGATGAAGTATCAAATATGGAATGGAGGGAGTTTAAAGAGAATTTCGTAGAAAAATAATTTCCTCATGACCATCGAGAAGATATAGAAAGACAATTTCTGAGTCTGAGGAAAAAGGAGGATAAGAATATTGCAAAGTATGAGTATAACTTTAGAAGATTAGAAAGTCATGTTGCAGATTATATATGTAACCCAAGAAGATAGATTGATCATTTATTTGATGGGTTAAAACCATTTCTTCATCGATCATTAGTCTCAAAATCCTTCTCGTTATACAAATATATTGTTCAATGTGCTATCAAGACAAAAAAGGAAATCTCAAAGTCTTATGACTTAAAAAAAGCAAGAGAAGAAGAGATCTACTGATCACTCTTGGAATGGAAATAATGGGAATAAGGGAAAAGATGAATATCCATCCTATAGTAAATGTAGGAATAAATGGTACTTGCTTGAAGGTAATGGGAGTCTGTTACAAGTATGGTGAAAAGGGCCACCAAGCCCATGATTGCATGGGGAAGAAAGAAGCTACCGATGTTCAATGCTACAATTTCAGGGAGATCAGAAATTATGCAAATGAATTTCCTAAGCATCATGGGAACATTCCTAAAAAAAGGCCAAGGGATCAATGGAATGCTTATGCTATCACTACAGTTAAAGTAAATGCTTTGAAATATGTGGTGGAAGGTCATTTAATGGTTTTCTCATGTTTTGAAACAACTTTATTTGATTCTGGATTATCACATTGTTTCATATCTTCCCAGTTTTCTAAGAAAATTTGATATTTACAATTTCATTTAACAAGGGAGTTTCTAGTTAAAACATCTAAGGGAATTATCATTGCAACAATGTTCTGTGAATCAGTTCCCATTAGAGCATTTAAATGTTTTTTATATGCTAATCTCATCGCCATACCTATGATTGAGTTTGATATAATCCTTGGTATGTATTGGCTTTCATACCATGATGTGAAGATTTATTGTAAGGAGTAGGAGGTTACAGTTTTTCATGATGATGATAAGGAACACCTTATATTTAGAGAAGAATCATCCCCACCTAATTGTTATATAGATCCATCGACAGTAGCTCAACTAATTTCAATTATTCGAGAGGAATAGAATGAAATTACTGTGGGTGAGGAAAGGAATGTTTAAATAGAGGATGTACCTATTGTGAAAGAATATGTTGATGTTTTTCTAGAGGATTTACCTGGAAATCCTCCAGAACGAGAAATAGAGTTTTCCATTGATTTAATTCTTGGATCAAGGCCCATATCAAAGACCCCTTATAGAATGTACACTGTGGAATTAGTGGAACTAAAGAAACAACTAGAGGAATTGAGTAATAAAGAATTTATTTTACCAAGTGTTTCTCCATGTGGATCCCCTATTCTCTTTGTTAAGATGAAAGATGGATCTATGAGCTTGTGAATTGACTACAGGGAGAGAAATTCTATAACAATAAAGAACAAGTATCTCCTGCCTCACATTGATGATTTATTTGACCAACTTCTTTGAGCTCAACAATTTTCAAAGACTGATCATCGATCTGGAAACCATAAGTTTTGTGTGAAGAAGGAAGACATTCCAAAAACTGCATTTCGAACCAGGTATGGGCATTACGAGTTTATTGCATTGCCTTTTGGGCTGACTAATGCACCCCCTATTTTCATGGATCTAATGAACAAAGTTTTCAAGGAATATCTTGATTACTTTGTAGTGGTATTTATTTAAGATATCTTGGTATACTCCAAAATCTACAAAGATCATGAAAATCACTTGCGCATTATATTGAAGACTCTAACAAGACATGATTTATATGGGAATTTTATCATGTGTGAATTCTGGCATCAAAAGATTTCTTTTCTTTGCTATATTGGCTCCAAGGATGGAATCTCTGTTGATCCTTCTAAGACCAAGGGAATCCAAGAATGGATATAACCAATGAATATAACTGAGGTATGCATTTTTATTGGTTTAGCAGGTTATTATCGACGTGTTGTCCAGATTTTTTCCCGATTGGCTAACCAATTAACGAAGCCCACACATAAAGGGATTAAATTTGTTTGGAAAAAAGAGTGTGAAGAATGTTTTGAAGAACTGATGATAAGATTATTCAACTCCCCTATTCTGACTATACCACCGAGGAACGATGGGTTCGTTATTTATAGTGATGCATCAAAGAAAGGACTTGGTTGTTTCCTTATGCAGAATGACAGGGTTATTGCCTATGCATCACGACAGCTGAAAATTCATGAGCAAAACTATCCTTCCAATGATCTTGAGATAGATGCTATAATAGATGCTTTGATGATATGTAGAAATTATCTATATGGTAAAAAATGTGCGATATATACCGATCACAAGAGTTTGAAGTATATTTTCTCATATAAATAACTCAACATGAGGCCAAGGAGATGGCTTGAACTACTCGCGGATTACAATTGCACGATACACTACCACCTGAGAAAGGCAAATAAAGTGGAATATGCTTTGAGAAAAAGGATTACCATGAAAGGTGAAACACTGATACTTTTTCAAATTTTTTCCAAACAATCATTACGAGAAAGGATATAGAGTTCTCATAATAATGATGAGTAATTTCAAAAGAAGATTAAATCTGTGAATGATTGGAGATTGAGGTACTTTGGGTATGAAGATGGATTTTTAAATTTTGGAAGAGGATTTGTGTTCCCGATATAACTGATCTAAAAAGGGAATTGTTGGATGATGCTCATAGTTACAATTTATCTATACACCCTGGGAGCACCAAAATGTATAGTGATTTGGAGGAACCTTTTTGTGGGAAAACATGAAGATGGAGATTGCTGATTTTGTGTCAAGATGTATGGTTTGTCAACAAGTGAATGCTGAAAGGCAACAACCTGGAGGAGTCATGCAACCTCTTCCCATATCGGAGTGGAAATGGGATAATATTATGATGGACATTTTCATGGGCCTACCAAATAATCCTAGAAGGAATGATGCAATATGGGTCATTGTTGATCGTCTTACCAAGTCAACACATTTTATTACTATAAGGGATGATTTACCACTTGAACGTGTAGAAAGAATATATATTAATGAAGTTTTGAGGCTTCATGGAGTACCCCTTTCGATTGTTTTTAATCGTGATCCCCGATTTAATTCATGATTCTAGAAGAGTCTTTAGAGGGCATTGGATACCGAACTTCATTTGAGAACTGCCTACCACCCTCAAACAGATGGACAATCAGAACAGACTATTCAAACCTTTGAAGATATGTTGAGATCTATCTGACGTGACTTTCAGGGTATGTGGGATCAATATTTACCTCTGGTAGAATTTTACTACAATAATATCTTCCATTAGAGTATCCATACAACACCATATGAAGCGTTATATAGAAAGATATGTCACACACCAACATGTTGGGATGATGTGGGTGAAAGAAAACTCGTATGCCCAGAACTGGTGGAGGAAACAATAGAAAAGGTGAACGTAATCCTAAACCACATCAAAGCAGCTCAAAGAAGGCAGAAGAGCTATGCCGATAACCGGAAAAATGATTTGGAATTTCAGGTAGGATATCAGGTTTTCATGAAGGTATCTCTGTGGAAGGGTGTTATATGTTTCAGTAAGAAGGTAAAATTGAGTCCCGGGTATATTGGACCTTTCGAAATTCTAGAACGAATTGGGGCTGTAGCTTACCGTTGGGCAGTGCCTCCAAGTCTCTCCAAAGTTCACGATGTGTTCCACGTATCACTGTTAAGAAAATACATGCCTGACCCAATGCATGTACTCACTTATGAAGAAGTAGAACTGGAACCCGATATGGATTTTGTGAAGAGCCCGCCAGGATTCATGATACCAGAGAACAAGTGCTGAGAAACTGGACGACTCGTCTGGTAAAGGTTCTATAGAGAAACTATTTGATGGAAGAGGAAATGTGGGAACCTGAGGATCATATGGTGAAGAACCACCCAAGACTATTCATGCGGTAGTATTCTAGAAATTTCGAGGATGAAATTATTTTATGGAGGGTAGAATGTAACACCCCAAGCTTCCATGGTACGCTTCTCTTTAAATAATACAGTAGTGTGTGTTGTACGCAACTTCGAGTTCTAACACACCACAACTAATCAAACTAGCCGTTATGAATAGTTATAACAACATTTTGTGTTTTTATACCTTTTATCATTGAAAACGGGACTTGATTTTTGGATTTGGAATATCGAAATTAACTTATGGTGAATTTTTGGTACTTTTCTGAAAACTTTCATATTTTGATGAATAGTGAAAATTACAAAATTTTAATTAAAAACTTTTTTTAATCGAAATAATTAACAGTGATAAATTATTAATTTGAGTGATTTCAAAGTATAATTAGATTATAATTTTAACATTTAATCCAATGTTGTTCATTGGACATAATTTCAGATTTTAATTGGACAAAAGCAAGTGCCAATCTTTTGATAGTTATTATTTCTGAAAAACACGCTTTTTGTTTTGACAACGAGAAATGATTTTAAATTATTTTCTACCACTTCTGAGTTTTGAATTTATAAAAATGGATTCCATATTTATAATCATGATGTAAAAAATGTGTAAATAGGTAACTTTTATATTTATATATTTTTAGTAATTACGTCGGTAAATATTTTATTTACCATGGTTAAAGGATAAATCCGGTAAATAAGGGTAAACAAATAATACTAAAATAATATTAACATTCTTTAAAATGTGTCCTAACACTATTGGTTGATACATATTCGACCATGGGAATATTTGAGTCGATTATGGGACCCCATGGAGCTTCTTGTAAGTGATAATGACACTTTATATTAATTATGTTAAAATAAATACCAAAATGACATAAGCATATATCTTTTATAAAAACAATTTTTACATAGGTTTATATATTTTATTTTTTTAACTATAAATATTCATTAGAAGTCTAAAACAATTTACTACATAATTTTATTTTATTTATAATTTTTAGACATTGAATATTTAAGTTTATTTATGACATAATAATGATGCAGTATTTTCCTTATTAATGAAAGAATCAAAGAATTAGTAATATAAATGTCAAATAAATAGAATTTGAAAGTTTTTATGACATCCACAAATTTTATAGGTTAATAATATATTTTAGGATTTCCTAAATTAATTTGGTTTTAATTAATAAAGTTGTTAAGAATTTAAAAAAAAATCAATTATTAAATAGTATCAAAATTGACATAAAATGGTTTTTAAAACAAATATTACATTATTAATTGATATTCTATTCCAGAAAGACTAAGGTTCAGATGAATGACTTAGATAAAAATATGTATATTAATAATTAACCACTTGGGGTTCTCTTGGCTTGTTATAGTTTGTTTATTGACCATATAATATAAAAATACAAAGGGACATTATAAATGTCAAACTATTCAACTAAGAGTTAAATACAAATGATAATGTTAATATAGTGACACAAACCTGTCAAAAATATATTGGTTGAAATTTTTTCGATCCAACCCCACATTAGCATCGAAATAAGTCACTTTTGAGCCATTATGAACCGAATATGAATTTATTATAAAATAATATTTTATGTTTTTTCTAAGGTGCCCATCACCACTCTTATAAAAGGGAACTCCTCCTTCTCTCAAATTCATACCTTCAAAGCCATTTGGATCATCCAACCCCTACCTAAATATCCTCTCAACTTCACTCAATTCATCTTAGTGGCCTTCCTTTAGTCAGAAAGCCATCTTAATGAGCCTTTTTGATCAAATCAAAAGGAAGAACCCGAAGAAGAGGTAAAAATCTCACCACCTCTTTCAAGTTCCTTTCTTTATCCACTTCATTTTTCCTTGTTGTTTCCATTATAAAATAATAACTCCAGTATCTTCTATATACTGTTATTTTATTCTAAATATATTACAACCAATTATTTATTCTATCCATCCCTTGAATGACATGTCATCATTTATTCGTGTGTATGGCTTACCGTCTCCACGTCGTGATGTAATTGTTATTCAATGCATTATTATTTGGATGGGTATAATAATAATGTGTATTTTATGTACATAATAAATATTACATGATAATTATTCTCTATATATGATACACCATAAAATTATATATTATTTTAATATCAAAATAATGATATTGTTGCTCGTGCGTACATACAGACTAGCTTCTCCACGAACGCGATGAGATTATTTCCCCATTGTATCAATTCAAGAATAATTTTTCATTGATGATTAAATATAATGTTTAAGGACTTTATATCATTCTGCATTTGAATAAGATACAACCTATGAATAAAAAACACAGCTTATGTAACAAAACATATAAAAGAAAATGAGTATGTGAACAACCGAAACGACGATAATACTAAAATATTATTCACAAATAAATATTAAAGGATCATATATGACATCATATTTATGTATAATATTCATGTATAATTTATTAACAATTATTTAACTATTATATAGTATTTTAACCTACCCTTGACCAAGGAAAAGTACAAGGTAAGGATTTATTTCACAATCTCTTCATTATCCGAGGTTGTTTATACGTAATTATCTACTGGGTCCTCTTTATCATCCACATCCATGTTTCTAAAAAATGCATTCCAAAATGTTTTTACTATTTACTAGACTATGGGTTAAAGTCATTTATACCCTTTTTTGACTTTTTATAAAATTGTTTGAATGGAATTTTTCTGTCATTTTCCTAACAAGGTACTTTTAACCTCTTCGACAAAATTACGGTAAGAATGTATTTTTTAAACTTATATGGTGGGTGCAACTATTTTCTACAGTTATAAAATCGTAGAAGATTCCCTTACAAGATTATAAGAATATTTTCCAAGTCAATGTTTTATTTTATAATAATGTGACTTTTTATTGATTTCAAAAAAAGAGATATTTCTCTCAAATAGTTTTGATTTCTTCTAAGTCAACATCCTTTGATGGATTTGAAGCTTATGTGAAGTTGATTTATTATGATAAAAATATTCCATATCGTATTAAATTTTTTGTGATATGTTTATCTATGGATGTGTTATTTTAATACCATTCATGTTTTATGGTTAATGTATTGACATTCCGTATGCTAGTTTAATACAAATGTTTATGTTATATTTAAACCTGTTCATATGTGGAATGCATTGGACTTAGTAATTGACGGGTGGAGCCCATTATAGCTCCTCGATGCATTGGTAGATCTCATGAGACAAACTAGTGTCTTGGCACAAGGCCATGACAAAATCCTATTTGTAGTCATGGCACATGACCTTGACTATGTGGATATAATAGTCTGTCATTATGCATTCCATCATTATGAAAGTGGTTATTGATATTGCATGTGATCATTAGACTAGAAGAATATCCATGTGAATGAGTAAATGAAATTATTTAAATTTATTTTTGGCTTATTGTGCATAATTTAATGTTTTAAATGCTTTTGTTTTAGTTATACATTGCCTTAAATGTTTATTCTTATTTATGAAAGTTTCTGCCAAATTGTTATCCTTACTGAGCATTTGAGATCACCCCATTCTATGTTTTTTTCCCGGATGTGAAGAATTATTTTATTAATGACCTACAAGGATAGTATGAGGGGATATGAGTGTGGTCTATGGAGACAAGATATAGTTATAGTTTTCTATTATATGATGTAATGTACGATTTTTTAATATATCTAGTGATTACAAGGCTACTAAACTAATCGGCCTTTTGAGACTTGATCTATTGTGATTATGAAAATGTTATGTAATAATCTACCAACTCTGGGTAACTGGGGTTGGGGAGTTACAGGTTGGATGTATTAATGCCTTAATTTACAATACATGTCTTTTGTAATGAAGTTCACACTAGCTCCTTGATCACAAAGGGACTTGACCACTTATTTTATCCATAATTCAAAAATAATTTATGGAAATCCTAGACCTTTAAAATTATAAGGAGTGGTATCAATAATGTTGGTACTCACATTATCATCCCAAATGATTTGGGTTTTTGTAAAAAATTTATCTTAAAAGATCGCAATAACTAATGGTACTCTAAGTAGGAAGTAATGGTTTGGATTTTATCAAGATGTGGATGTTCATCTCAACATATGAGAATAATTCCCTAAATGATTCATTCGGATATATTTCAGATTTTAGTCTCATACATTGTGGGAAGGGAGCAGATGGTTTGAATATTTCATAAGGTTGTGTCTCTTTCACCCTAGTATATGAATTTTCATAATCTAGTGGTTCTTATTCAAACATTTCAATTTTTATTTATGTTTTTAATTGTTCTAAATTGTTTTGCAGAGGTTTCAATTGGATCTCACACACATTAATAAATTTACATATTTTAGTTGGTTAAGAGATGGTTTTTTGTTACATGATTATCCCCATAATGTTGGGGATGGGACGGCCTGAGTAGGCATGGGTAACATTTTTGTTTCAATTTTTTTAATTATTTTTCATTTTATGAGACTTATGAGTGGATTGTTTTTATTTAATTAATCAACTATACATGGAATGTGAGATGTATTGAATGGCCAGTGGCTTGAGTAGTTAGTTTATCCCAGGAGGAAAAATTGGTTATTGGATTGACTTTTGAATGTGTTGATTTATAGGTTGTTTATATTAGACTATTCATATTTGAGAAAATTATGGGTTTTAAAAGGGTTTGGGTTATAACATTTTGGTTTTGTGGTTTTCGATGTTTGTTTTAATGGAAGAATGAATGATCATTATACCATAGATTTAAAGTGTCTGGGTATTGTAATTTCTTAATGTTCAAAGCATTGTCCTATTTTGGTGGTCCTCCTAAAAAAATATCATTGACATAAAGAATGGTTTGAAAATTATCTATCTGTTTATCATGTTTTCCACAAATTTTGTACACAGTCATAATAGTTTTGATTTAATACAAATTCATAATAACAATCTCCTTTAACTTCATAGTGATTCCATCATGTTTTTATCTATGGTTTTCCTCTTCTCTATGATATTTCATTCCACTAGATTTGGGTGGATTATCATAGTTTTGTGATATTCCCCATCATTGGTTCTTTTCATCATGATTATCCAAATACTCATATGCATCATTTGGGGATTTTTTTTGAATTATACATTAGACATCATGATTATACAATGTTTCTTTCAAAGACAAAACCCTTCGCCAAAAAATTTACCACTTGTTCTATGATTCAAATTACTTGGTGGGGGACATGTTTAAAGTTCCCATGAAAATTTCCCATGATTCATAGAATGTTTCTCCTTATTTGTCAAAAAATAATTGGATTCTCTTTTTAGTATATTTTTTTATGGGGAAAGTATTTTTCATTCAAACCTCATTGGGAATGGACACTAAAGTATACATATTCTGTTATCAAATTATCTAACCAATTATATTCTCAATCCTTCAGTGAAAAAGAAATGAACCTTATTTTTGTTTATTTAATTGCATTTGGAGGGAACATACTTTTGACAATGTCATTGAATTATATAAAATTATGGTAATGAATCTCAAATCTATCCCATGAAATTCCCAAATGAGGTTCTAGAAATGGGGTTTAAAACCAGAATATTTGAATTATCATGGGTATAAGAAGTCGTGTTCCAAGATTAGAGAAATAGTGTGTAAGATAAGAGAAAATTTATAAGAAAATGGAATCGGGGGATAATATTATTATTTTCTACGGTGATATAATTGTGTCTCTGGAAATGGCTCAAAAATTTTGTGATTCCAAAATTTTTCCTAGCTTTATGGTGTATGCGGTCTCTTGTATAATATCTTGGGTTATCAAATCCCGAGAGACCTAGGAAATAAGGTAATGAAATATAAATTATATGGGATTTATTTGGCTACAAGGAATCTATAATAGGATCTAATTGATTGTATTTATAATTATTTTTTGAGAAATATGTGAATTAAATTTTAAAAGGATGAGTTAAACCTTGGATATCTCTTGAGATGGATTGTATGAGTTTTTTATTATACTATTTCTATGTCTTAAATTCATGCCATTCCTTAAATGAAAGATTAAATTCCCAAATCAATCCTACATTTCTCATTTTCACTATCCTTAAGAAAATAACACTTATAAATTGGATCATAATAATGATAACCACAAGGTAGAGAATCAATATAACACTCATGATGTGTAACCTTAAAATTATTGAGGTCAATGGATAAAGAACATCATTGGTTGAAACTATCAAGTAAATAAATGACTATGAATTACTAAAGTGAGAAATAAAATCCAATACATTCTATTTCTAATCACTTGGATTAACCTATAAGAGATTTATCCCTCCATGGATTCCATTCAATCATTTTATGTGGTTAGTTGACTCATGAGTATGAAAATGGAGATGAAAATAGTGAAATAACAATCACTCCCTCATTGGGTGATGAAATTCCCAAGTGTTGGTTTGAATATGTTAACAAATTGATTCATAGGTGTAAATGTGGGATTGAGTGGAATAAAATAAGAGATTAAGAAGAAAATTTTTTATATAATATATTATGTGAATAAAATAAATTACTTGAGAAAAATGAATTGCGATTAGATAATTACAAAGTAAAAATAAAAATGAATGAAATTAAACATGGATATAATTACATCACCACAACCAATATAAATATAAAAATTATGAGCCTATGGTTGATCCACATAATTTCAATTCCTTACCCATTAATAAGGGGATTCAAAATGTGGTTTATAGGAAATAAGAAATTTTGGTCCGTCAAAGTTGACCAATAAATTCGTCCAGATTCACTACCCCCTTTTGTATTCAAATATTAAATTGTATATCCTGAAATATTTGATTTCAGTAGAATATAAAAATTTTATACCAGGATTAGTCTAATATACTTGAATATTTCATTCCAATTGGATGGTCAATTTGGATGTTATGACTAAATTGGTTAGCTAAATTTATGGGCCTCTAAATCTGATCCGAAAATTAAATGTCAACAAGGCCCCCCTGGGTTCTCCTTGAAAAAATTCTAATTATCTCCATAAAAATATAAATGAAATGATACCAATAATTTTATATTTCTATGGTTAATTTTTTTCCATCACTGGGTTTAGTTTGTGGTCTCCAATTTTACATGATGGGCTTATGGCCCATTATGCATTGTCCAAAAATTTCCGTGTTCAATGCCAAAAATATCAATCTTCCCTTATGATTTGTATATTATTCATAAAAGATAAAATGTTCCAAAAACCATAATAAAAAATATAACAAAAGATAAAATTAAAATAATGAATTTTATATTTTCCACAAATAGATGATTTACTTCACACAAATTTTCACTTTTAACATAATTTCACATGTGCGGACAAATAATGTCCAGTTTCTAAAATGCACTAAAATTGGAGTTTAAGGACTCCAAAACACCTAAAAATTAAAATATAATAATTTTATATTTTCCTCTTTGTGGAAAATAATTTTATATGATCAATATAATTTAATGATTGTTTTGTATAATAAAATAAGTGATTTTTCAATGCCTTGATATAGAAATTACAATTGGGAAATGGTAATTTATTGATATATATATATATATTGAAATATTGATGGAAAAAAAATTATTCTTAATAATTCATAATAAATACATAATTAATTATGCATAACAAAATGAAAAATCCATAAAATAATTATCAAACCCATGATCTTGAGTTGAAAGCAGTTGTCTTTTCCATGTAGGTTTAAACAAATTATCTCTAAGGTGAAGGGTGAGACTTCAATTTGGATAATAAATTGAAATAAATATCTTTAAAAATACCACAATGTGGGGAAAAAATATGGCTACCACTACATAAATTTTATGATTTCCCAACACAGTACAACTTGGGGATGGAAAATAAGGTGGATGATGTGTTCAGTAGGAATGATCACAAAGTTCAGACTAAAATATAGATTAAAAAATATCCTATAATCAAGGAAAATTTATATTTTGATATTGGAATTATTTGGAAAGTATACAAATCACTGTGATTCCTATTAATCTCAAAAAAATCATCATTTTAAAATATAAAAGGTTATAAAATTATGATATGATTATTCAAAGGAAAATTAATTTAATAAATAATGAGATATGGAAAACTTTTTTGTGAATATTATACGATGAAATATGGAAATAAGATATTTTTTCTATTAATATTTTATATGAAGAGGAAATTAATTGAATAAATGATTTATCTAATTTCATTATACAACTTGTTATTACCATGATAATTATGGAGATATGTTTTTTCTTGGGATTATATGAAAATGGATGTTGTTGAAAATGTATCAAAATACTTGGTTTTCTTATAGGTGAATGCTGAGAGAGAACACCCGTAATTATTTTGAAATCCCTCCATATTCCTATGTGGAGGTGGTATGATATTACAATAGATGTCATCTATAGATTGAATTTAGATCCTAGATGAAAGTATTCAACATGGGATACTATTGATCATCTCACCAAGTCAACACATTTCCTCGCTATTAGGTATGATCTACCTATTGAGCATGTAAGATGATATTATAATAACGAATCTATTAGGCATCATGGTGCATATATTTTTAATGTGTCTAAGTTTGACCATAATTTTACAACAAAACTATAGAGAACATTTCATAAGTCTCAAAACTATGCTATATTTGAGTGATTAATATAATCCTCAAAACGATGAAATGTCTGAAAGGGTTACTTAAACATTACAAGGAATACTATGGCCCAAATCATTTGACTATGTAGGTACATGTTTTTGGGATATCAATGTTAGTTATATTGATATTAGGATCACAAGAATATGTACTTAGTGTATATATTACATGAGGGGTAATTTATTGTATTAAAAACATTATTTTTAAATCTATTAAAATAAATAAATAACCTTTTTAAGTAAAACTAGCAAATTCAGAATCATACCTATGTCCAATTAATAAATTATTGTAATCAATATTTATTTAGATATATCTATTTCATAGGATCATAATTAGAATAAATAAGATTAAATCTTAGTGTACACAAAATCATAATTATTATTGACCCAATTAAACATAGTTTGTTTATGATAATTAGTTTAGTATTGATAAAATAACCCGTAAAGAAATATGAATACAATGATTCAATATCATTTATATAAATTTAATGAAATATTTACTTGTAAATAAACAATTAATAAATTTTAAAAAATATATAATAATGAATTAATGCTATTACTAAAAATAAACCTCTCATTTATTAAGAGTATTGAATCCAAAATAAAATGCTAATGGTATCCCTTGTTTTATTCTTATAAGAAATTATCTATTTATTCAGTAAGGAAATTTCTATATATAAATATTTAATTTATCTTCTTAGCCATGGAATCACTCAATATAATGGATTGTATTCTATATCTCACTATCCCCATGATCCCTCAATTAAGATTATTGGATTCTCTACCTTCATATCCTTTCAATACCTCGACAGTAATCCCAATAAAACATTCATATGATTAAAATGAAAATAAAATCTTAAGAAGAAAACCAAACTAGGTTTAGTAAAGTGGAATCTCTCTAAACAATTACAAAAGACTCTAAACATTCTGTTCATGCTATGTATTATTCATAAAAATTGAGAGAACATTTAATCTAATGATAGCCCATAAATTCAGAAAATAGATAAAATCTGAAATCAGCAAACTCTTTGAATGACAAGGTATTTGAAGGAATCATCCCAATGGTCATATTTTTTTTACCCATGGTCATATTTTCTCCAAGTTTGTTTCGACAACTTGGACACCTGGCCATTGATAGCTCATTCATATATCACAAAAACTGAATTTCTAATGTCTTATTGATTTAGACCGTGATAGTGTATCAATTATTAATTACATTATAAATAAGTCTTCAGAATATGATTATATGCATAATTTTGTCTGATGGTATTCCTTACAAATTTCATTATTATAATATTTATGATTATCAATCTAATGTTTATTGGTACCAAAATCAATTCAATTGTAAATATTTTGTCCTTATGAAAGTCATGATAGTAATTCTAACTTATTGTACTGATAAAGGTGACTATGGTTTTAATCATACTCGTACATAATATGATAATCATAATAATGAATTATATGTTTATTATATAAATCAGTAGAACAAACTCTAATTTTTTAAAGGATTATGTTTTCAACAAAAAATATTCTACAACACATTATAAAAAAAGATATTAAATATGTTTTAAGAAGGTGTTGGTGATTCCCCAAAATAACAGAATAGAAAAGTGATAAATAAAATATATATATATATATATAAAGAATTTGATTAGTATTTACCATTGAGGGAAAATTTATAATATTATATTTCATTCAATTTTTCAAAAGGAATCATATGAATAAATGTATGGGAAAATATATCATGAAAACAGATTTTTGAAATTTTGTTTGTGGAATGATCATTTGAAACCCATAAGATATTGATAAGACAATGACCCTATGAAAAACTATTGATTGTGATATTAAGGAATTTCAATGAAGGGAAGTTATATATTCAAATAACTAAAATAATGATTCCTAATTTTATGAAGGGGGACATCTATTGTTGAAGTTATCTTACCATAAGTGTGTCACTATTAGTTTCTAATGTTATATTTAATGAAATGTTTGTAGGTGTTAAATAATTCTTGTATAAAATTTTGATTATTTATTATCAAAGATAGTAAAAATAGTAGAATAGTTATAATTAAATGAACATAATGATTTTTATAGTAGTTCAGATCTAAATAATATAACATTACTATTCACCTCTCTCAAATGCAGAGAGAAATGGAACTGACTATCTATGAAATCTATGACATTTGATGTGAGTTACAACCGTTTACAATTTCATTTTAAAACTCTATCTAAAAAACCCGATGAAAAATTTATTTAATATAAAGTGACAAAAAACTAAAGACTTTTTCACACCTTGAGTCACAACCCAATTACCATAAGTAGTACATTTAAAGGCACAACCCAAAATATTATTTTTGAATACTATTGAATAACCCAACACATAAATATTATTGGTAATAGATCCCTGAAATGATTGAGTAAAAATAAAATAGAATGAAATAGAAACTATAGAAATGAGATAAGCATCAATGGATTTGATGTTGAAGGAAACACGTTACTCTTCATCAGTAATGGATCAATTAATTGAGGTTCATCCTAGAGAAAAAATTTATTTCCAAATTACATAAAATATGAATCTTGGAAGTTCATAAAAAATGTATCATATGTAAATGAATTACTTCATCTATGAAAGAATAATATATGAATAAGAAATGAAATTGTGGAAACCGCATAACCACATTAATATGATTTCTATAATAGTCATAGAATTTATACCAATTCAATATTAGTCGCATGGGTTCACTCCCCATATCATCTTGGTAGCCAAGGTTCACTCATTTGGAAATCCAAGTAGCCTTAGTTCACTCCTCATACCATCTTGGATGTCATGGATGACACCCATTTCAAACTAAGTAGTAAAGGTTCCCTCCCAATGTCATCTTATATTATCTCGTGACATATAAATCATTTCCTAATTCATTATAGGGATATCTAGGTC
Organism: Viscum album; assembly: GCA_963277665.1. Lineage (NCBI taxonomy): Eukaryota > Viridiplantae > Streptophyta > Magnoliopsida > Santalales > Viscaceae > Viscum > Viscum album. The sequence continues at coordinate 75,704,287 of OY728155.1, read as the reverse complement.
ACACCCATCTCATAATTAAATCCTAATCACGATGTGAAACAATATAATAAATAATAAAATAATATCCCATGAATTGAAATGGATATGATAAACCAATAATCAAATAATAACATGTCGAAACAGTTATAGGTTTCTTAATCGCTTCATAATAATACTAACTCATGAAAATAAGTTTCTTTTAGAAGAATAGAAAATGTGAAATAAAAACAAGTTTCATAAATCATAATCCATAAATACTTAAACCAATCAAAGAAACAATTTTAATGGAAAAATTGAATCATTTCTCTAGAAAGGAATGAGTTACACCAAGGTATGTCATCCAAGATAGGAAATATTTTTCAAAGATCATCTAAAAACATTCCTTGATGAAAATTTCCTTTCTTTTTTCTAAAATCCATTGAAAACATAATACCCTCTTGAAAAGAAAATTTAAAATACTTTTAGAACATAGATTTAAGTCTGGAGTCTAATTTTAAAATTTTTTATTTAAAATCTTATAAAATTATATTGAAAAAAATTTTGAATACCAATTTTTTAAAACATATTAAATAATATTCCGAAAAATTTAAAAATATTTCTATTTGATAAAACATTGAATATATATAATAAAATGTTGAAAATGTTTTGAAACCCACTTTATTGAATATAAATTGAAAATTTTAAATAATTATTCATAATTTTGAGAAAACAATTTACTAGAAATAATTTAAAAGAATTTTATGTTGTTTTAAAACCCGATTTCTCATTCAATATTGTAGAATAAGCATGAAACCATTTTGAAAACCATTTTTTGGAAAAAAAAATAAATAAGAGTTTCATAATTATTATGAAAACAATTTATTTTACAAAATTTAATTTTGAATCTTTTAAATTAAGTGTCAATGGAATGTTAGTCATGATGGCCAAATAAATCATTTGTCCAAAACATATCTTTTGCAATGTAAAAATTTTAGAGTAGTGCCTCGACCAGAAAAATATATGAATATTATTATTTTAAAACCATTTTGTTTTGATAAGGTAAAACATGGGTACAAATTTCATTTAACAATCATAGGATAATAGTAGAATATATTTTTGAATCCTTTTAGAAAATTCTCTTTTAAGGGAACATTGATTTCAGACTGTATAGAAAGATTAATTTGAACTTTATTAAAACACTTTCTTGATCATATTATGTACCAAATAGTAGAATACGAGTACCATTACATTGATATAACATTAATGACATGCGGATGATAAATTTCTTGATATTTATTAAGAGTTTGATTATAAGATTTTATCAATAAAATCATAATAATAAACAATATTGATAAAAAGTTAGATTATGTCGATAAACTCTTACCACTTATTAACATTGATTCATAACAAAATTATAAGAAAATTAAATTAAATGAACCCTAAAATGTAATTATATTAATGGGACTCCTGATAAAAAATGTCAAAATAAAGCATATAAACTTTTAAATATAATATTGGGGCATTAAAAAACATGTGTCTTAATGAATTACAATTGTGAAAAAACTCTCTTATTAATTGGTAGCATTGAAAAAATTATCCACATGAATGAAATAATATGTAATAGATATTTAATTAACCATTTATTTAATAATATTATTATTAATATACATTCATGGTTTATGCACACCACTAAAATGATCTGATTGGTGAATAAGGCATGAATCTCATGAAATTAAAAAGCGAGATGAAATTACCTTACCTTGTGTATTGACTCTTGGATTAATGATAATAAATTACTGTATAATAAGTATAAATTTTTTATAAATATAACATAGAATCATAATTTTATATTTAATACCATATATGGTTTGATTGTGGCCATATATTACTCACCTGATAACAATTCTATTATAATGATTAACATTGGGAAATATCTCCTTTGTTATTCACATGTGTTTTAATTTTTTAAGTATTTTGTTCTTATAAATATATAATTATTTCCAAAATGCTATCCATGATATAAATATAATTTATATTAATTATATTCAAATAATATAGAATATGATATGGAATACACCGTTCACGGAGACGGTAGGTCAAACGTACGTGTGAACATTGTTTCCATTTTTCTTTTCTTAATATAAGAATGAATAAAAATGATATATACCCATATAATATCATTATAATATAATTATGATGTTATATATATCATATAGATTCACTAAAACCATCCCTAATACATTCCATTTAGTTTGTGACTATATCATATCGCTCTGTGGGTGTGGTAATCCACACATCCTCAAACAAAATTATCGTATTTATACAAAATTGATAGTATAAAATCATGTGTTTTAAAATAATTAAATCAGATTAAATACATTATAAATATAATATATATAATAAAAAACATATTCTCTATCATAATTCTCACCGTGAGAAATGGTAAAGGAAAAATGAATTATCATTATTTCATGAGGTTGTGGTTCTCCTTAAAAATTAACGGTATGTTTGTAACCCATTAAATGCATGTTCATATAAGTACATGTATAAATGTTACCAAAATATAATAAAAATATATTTATGATACTATATTTTTATAGTAATGGAAAAAGATGAAGTGAGGGGGTAAAAATCTGATAAAAGAGATAGAGGAAGGATACAACCTCTTCTTTGGGTAACTCATTTTTGTTTTCACCAAAGTGAATCCATGGATTTATTTCTTCAAAAAAGCGAGTATTCATGGAATATGGTAGTTATTTTTTAAAATTAATTCTCTAGGAATATTTTTATAAAAAAATTTCTGATATTTCTGAGTATATTGGATGATAGGTGGCCTATTTTATAGTGTAAGAGGAGTTGCACTCTTTTAAATGTTGAGAAATGAAATTATACCAGTGTTTTTTTCATTTTCATGTGGATACAATATTGGAAACAGTTATATAAAATGGGGGATAGGTTTGATATACATCCAACAAATTTCCCTTTGAAATTTTTATTTGTCATTTTGGGTCATAAATTTAATGTTTAGAACATTATTAACCTCATATTTCACTTATTAATTGTAATTATTTTTAATCACTTGCACAAATAATTTTGATAAAAACTATGCTGAAATTAATTGAAATTATGAATTATTATGATTCCAAATTCTATTAACATTAGTAACCTAAATTAATTAAAATTGACTGTTTCTAATAAGAGGACGATGCAAGGGGTTGAAGTAAAAACATCCAAATGATTGCTATGTATTTATATCTAATTTCAATGTGAAATTGATTCCAATTACCTGATTTAAATTTATTTAGAGAAATATGATCAAATTAATATTATAATATGATTTAATATATAATTTTTAATTATAAATAAATTTGATAAAAAACGGTTTTGATTTAAAATTCAGTGTTATTCACTGTTTATCAAAATATGAAACATTATAGAAAAAATACAAAAAATTCAAACTAACATAATTATTATGTTCCTATTTCAATTATTAAGTTTATTTTGATATATAATATTTATAGAAGATCCAAAAAAAATTATTTGCCACATGTTTTCCATTAATAGGCCGTAAAAGAACCATAATTAATATGTAAGATTTTATGTGTCATATTAGAATTGTTGTTATCTTCTGTTTATTGTGAGGTTGGTTCATTATAACTATAACTACTATAAGGGAACTAGGATAAAAAAATGATACATTGGAACGTGGTTTTAACATTAAGATGATTACGGTGGAATATCTTATCAAAACATGGGACAAATGACACTCAATATTGAAGGCATCCTCATGGATGGTTCGGATGGGATGACTTACCAACAATAGAGTATACATTGAGACATGGTTTTAAACAATCTTAAACTGAAATTTAAAGACTCATAAAATATTTATGATGTCAGTTGGATGTCTGACTATGTTGTTGGCTAGTTTTTGAATTTTTACTTAAAAGTGTTTTTTCTTAATAAAAATATTTAATTCGGCTATTGGACGAATAAAAAAATATTTTATTAGAAATAAAATATATAACTACATTACCATTACTAAATAATTTAAATTAATTTAATTTATTAGGATAAAATAGATTTTTGAGAATAAAAATAGTTTTTTATATAAAAAAGTTCATTTATATTAAATTGGTTCTTCTATCAATTTTTAATTCATTTGTAACTAATGAATTCCACCAATATATCTTCATAAGTTATTTAATCCTATTAATAATCGTCAAAATAATAAAGAAGTTATATTATATTATATTAAATAGTGATATTTTTAATAATATATTATTTGTTGGTAACACTCTGTCTTGTGTATTACACAAGCCATTCTGGAAATATAGAATTGTCAATATTGTAATATAACCTCTATGTTCCATGTAAATCCAGGTATAATTTATGTTTTGTGTTGTGAAAGATTAAATTGGCATTGTATATAACATTAGGATAACATTTTTCATTAATATAAAATATCCTATTTTTAGGGTTACATGAAATTCAAAATATCAAAAAGATTAAAGTAATTTGAAAAACTTTTTACAAAATATCAAGTTGTTACATTCTACTCCCATAAAAAATTTATTCCTCAAAATTTACATGGTTTATTATAGGTTTAATACATGAAATATCCTTTCATTGGGACCTATATAAAAAATTATTGTAAAAACATCCTTTATGAAGAGAATGATAGAAACATAATGGTTACCAAATGTAACATATAATTATTTTTCCACATAGAAGAACATAGGTGGAAAGTGAAATCACATAATTTGAGTAATAGAGAGTTATATTATTTGGTAGTGATAGAGGTTATCAATCACAAAAATTTGAATGATAAATGAAATTTAGAGGGACTGAATGTCCCAAATATGTGATCATTTAAAAGTCCAATGGATCAAAGAACATTATGGTATTTGTAAAAAATTATTTTTTGACCATTTTCATAATGTTGATTAATTATTTTATTGACCAGGAATATAAGGAAATATGCTTAAATGAAATATTTGTTTAAAGAAAATTTTATAATTTGTTTGTGCTTTTATGAATTACCAATTTATCCATTACTTTTAGAAATTAATGTAAGGAAATTAAATTTCATGCCCGAAGTATTAAAATACACCTTTATGATATCTTTATGCCCATAAAAATGAGAAGTATAAACATTTGTCTCTAGTTATTCTTAACAATCAATATGTTTATTAAATTAATATCTTAAAATATTAAAAAAAATCCACCATTTCATCATTAATATAATTCATAAAAAATAATAACACTTTAACTAGGACATCATGCATTCCAATGGTAGGCATGAAACCCTTATCATCTATCGGTCATGGGTTGAAGACCCGTAGCCTTACCAGAGTTCATTGGTTGTAACCCATCATATGTGATTTCCTTTTATAAAAACAAACTAATACAATTTCAAAAGTAACTAAAACTAAAACTGAAATCCTTGAAATAAGGTTAATCATTACATAGCATTTTTAACTAGGTTTTCAGATCAATCTCAAAACATAAATACTTCTTCTAAATTTTGACATATTTTTTTCTGGAAGAGCTAACCTCATAATCCTTCTCAATGTTAAGAATCCAAAAAATTATAACATGGTCACAAAATTATATTAACAATGATCCCCCATATATCACAAGTTAGTTATATGTTTTTATATTCCAAACATTTGAATACCTTCATCAAGTAATCTCTTGTAACAAACTAATGACCTTAATTTCGATAAATACATATGGAAAACATGTATGTTTCTTTATTACAATGTATGTTGTATCTATTCATTAAATCCAAATTTTTTTAAACTTCATTAATGAAATAAAAAACTACTTGTCAACAGGTCCTTAATTAGTTGTCAAGTAATCAGGACAATCCAATTTACATATTCATAAACCACATATCATTATCTAAACTACATTATCATAACATAAATAACATATTAAAGGATATCACCCCATAGTCAAATTATCACACAATTATTAAATCACTCTTTCTATCCATTGGAAAAATTCATCATCATCTTTTATATCCTTAGTGAAAAAGAAAACTAGATATTTCCTATATACATCTTAATTCATATTACATAAGTATTTAATCTAAATACATTCAAACACTTAATCTTACACTTCATCCATTAGTCATATGATGGATACCTTATCCTATTACTTAATACAACTTTCCTTTCATATTTCATATGTATTCTCATCATCATCAGCTACATAACTAATACTCAGACTACATTTCTGTTTTCTCGTTAGGAGCATTCGACTATAGAAATTGATATACATAAAGAATATTAATTAAACAATTAATACTTTTAAAATTTAATGATCTATTTGGGAGGATAATATTCTCATACACTTCATTAACTAGATTATTTATTTCTCCTTCACAGTCACTTGATTTGTGTTCTTCATTTCCAATGTCAAAACACATTCTTATTCCCATTAGAAATTTACATAGGTGACCCATTCCACACTGATGAAACAATGAAAAGAAAATCATCTTTTTTCAATGGTCTCCATTACCTGAAATATCAACAATCTTCTTCATTCTATTCATTAGTGAATCCAACAGTTGGTTATGGTACACGTTTTTAATCACGTTTCGTGAAAAATGACTAGGAGTGATCAAAACATCCTTCACTCTAGTGATCATCCCATTGTACTTTTAATCAAAAAATTGTTCCTCAAATTCAAAATTAACCCAATTCATTCTGTTTCACACCATTTTATAAACCAAAAATAATAGTGTGAGAAACACTTATCATAGTTGAAAACCTTGTAATCACAAAAAATAATAATTACATATAGGATCTCTAATTTATGAAACCTTCCGTAAATGATAAAACCTAAAATTTATCCTTGTTTTTAAATAGAAAATTTTTATTTAAATCCTTCATATTGGTTCGTGAAGAGTTTGATAATCACCAACACATTTCCACTTGGATATTCAATCTAGGGGTGTGGAAAAGCCCATTTTTATGTACCCGATTACATCGATTCATCCCCATAACGATATTTTGGAGTTGTTACTCCTAGGTATATATTTTACAGAACTACATCCACTTTTAGAATCAAGAAATGGATTTATTTCTAGGAAACCACTCTCTCTATCCTTTAACAAAATTCTAGGAAATTTTCCTAAAAATTACCTCATCTTTATACTTAATTTTAGAGATATCCGAAGACATATCATTAGAAACATACCTTGGTATGTCCCTATAGTTTTCTTATGTAGTCTCCAAATTTTTACTAACCCATTGATTTGATACCAAAAAATTGAAATTTTATTAACGTACAAATTAATTACTTAGCTATTAAGTAGCACAAAAAACATTTTACAAATATAAACCCTATTCCACTATTAGTTTAGTGCCTTTGGAAATAATAAAACATAAACACTAGTACATGAGAAAGCTATACTATCTCACAAAAATTTATCCAGCACTAGTACCCATATTAGACATACCCTAGAAGAAATATATCCTCATATCCTTTGGAAGGAAACATAAAAAGGTGTGCTCCAAGATTCTCACTAAGGGTAAAAAGAGAGACATGTATTCATAAACAAGAGGATAGGGGTATGATAATGTGATCATAACATTATAATATCTCATCCTATATATTAAAGATCATAAACCTGAATCATGGTATAAATCATGGGAGTTCATAATACATAAATTATATATAAATGATGAACAAAAACTTTGAAATCGTAATATACTAATAAGAAATGGAATAATGGAAAACACATAAGCATGGAAAATGATTTCAAATGTAGTGAAGACATTACTTACATGATAATCGTAATAGTATTGGCTCACTATCAATACCATCTTGGTAGTCATGGTTCACTCTTGTGACCATCTTAGTAGAATGATTTAACTCCTCATACTATCATGGTAGTCATGGACCACTCCCACGGATATCTTTGAAGTCAAGGTTCACTAACAAAGTCCAATTTATTCTATCTCATGAGATATAAATATTTACCCAATGCATTGGATGAAGATATAGGTCTCAACATATCATAAAGAAATAATATGTTCATGTGCCTAAAATTCAAAAAAAATCATATCGTACAAATGAAATAATATATGTATCATAAACATGTAATAATATAATAACCTATGAAAGAACATGCATGTCTCATAATCATTCCATCAAAATAATAATTCATGAAAAGAAATATGTTTTAAAACAATATAACACGTAAAAGGGAAATGATTTTCATAAACACAATTCCTTCAAAATCATAATCCATTAAGAGAAATAATAATAATGAAGACAATGAATAATTTTATACAAAATCATGAGGTACCCCAATGGATATATACTTAGATTGAAAATAATTTTGAAAGATAATTTAAAAACATTACTTTAGGAAAACATCCTATATTATTTGAAAAATCCTTTTAAAACATAATCCCTTTTTAAAACCATTTAATTACAAAAAAAATTGAAAACATATATAGTAGGATTAAAAATCATTTAAATCCTTTTCCCTCAAAACATATAAAATAATCATGAAATCAATTTGAATTTTTTTTCCTCCATAATATAAAAATTAACCTTTAAAACATTTTAAAAACACTTACTTTGAAAACACATTGATTTATTATAAATAAATATTGAAAATAGCTTTTAAACCATTTAATTTATAATACGTAAAAAACTATAAAAAACCAAGAATGTTTTTTTATTACCTTTATTCATTAAATAATATAAAGGAAGTTGGAAAATATTTCAAAAACCCTTTTTCCACATTACACTTTTAAAATAATCTTACAAATAGTTGGAAAAACATTTTATTGAAAAATACATTAAAATTTTAATTTCTAGAATTTTAGGAAAAAAATTATTTAAAATAAATATTTTTTTATTCTTGTAAATCAATCCTCAATGAAATGATAGTCTTGATAGTGGATAAATCCGTATGTGCCTAACATTATTTTGCACATTAAATGTTTAGAAATGTTCCTGGATTAAAAAATGACAAGAAGATTCATTTTTTAAACCTTTTTTTAAAGGTAAAACATGTGTAAAAATGGAATTTAAATATCATAGTATAAAACTGGATAGCCTTTGGAATCCTTTTTGAAAATATGGTTTTCAAGGAACACAGATTTTTTACAGAAGAGAGAGGTAAATGCGGTTATTCTTAAAAACTCTTTCATGACCATATTATTTACCAAAGAGTGAAATAGTGGTTAAATAACATCGATATAACATGAATAACCATATTTTATGAAACATAATGATATTTACTGATATATGGATGATAAAAATTCATCTATAAAATCATATTCATAAAAGAAATCAATAAATGATGAGATTGTTAGACTAAACTATTACCACATGGTTACTTTGAATCATACTCCTCATGTAAGAAAATAAAATTATTTGTAGCTTATTATATCATTAAAATAATTTTATTCATGATATATAATTTCAAATATAATTTTAGACACCTCCAAAAAGAATGTTGTTTCATAATAATATCATTTGTCTCTTAGAAAGGAAATTTTGACAAAAATATCTTACTGACTATGTAACTTTTGAAACAGTAACCCCATGAAATAAAGATGACATATTGTATATGTATGTACTTATATCATTAAAAATAATATTCATTGAATATATTATTGGGAATTATAAACACCACATAAATGAAATGAGTGGCGAATAATGCATGAATCTCACAGAAATACAGAGTGAGATGAAATTCCCTAACATTTTTTCTTGACACTCATCATAATCAAAAAATATAAGTTTATTATAAATATAAAAAAGAAATAGATTATTATATATAATACAATATATTGTTTGATTATGAATTAATATTAATTTCTTGCTAATAATTATATCTTATGGTTTCACTTTAGTTAATATCTTCTTTCTTCCTCACATCTGTCTTAATTTGTTATATATTTAATCCCTATACATATATCATGATTTTGATAGTGGAAATAATGATATCAATATCATTTAAATTCATTATATATTTATTATAATAATTTATAAAATATTGATATAAGAATTGGAATACACTATTAATAGAGATGGTAGGGCGTACGTATGCATGATGGTTGTTTCGGTTTTTATTATCGTATTGAAATAAAGATATAAAATGGAATATATGTATATAATATTATTATAATATCATTATAATTTTAAATAGATAATATAATTTCACTAAATCCATACGTAATATATTCCATGTATTGTGTGAACGAATCACATAGCTTTGAGGGGTTGGTAGTCCACACATCCTCAAAAGAAATCATCGTATTTATACAAAATGAAATGTATAATGATATATATAGTAAAATAATAATTGAATCATAATTAAATTATAAATATATTATATTTTATATATAATTTCAGTTTTATTCATAATTACCATCATGACATGAATTAAAGGAAAAATTAAAAATCATCATTTCATGAGTAGTAGTTCACCATAAAAATAACTACTATGTTTGTTACAATTTAGATAGAAGTGTGTCTTTGTGTAGGTTGAAACCATTACATAAAAACATTTATGTATATTGATGATAGTTTTTATTATATAATAATAGAATAATTATATTTTAAGGGGGGAAATAAGATATTGAACATGAGGAAGGATGTTACCTCTTATCTGGGAAATGCCTTTTGATTTACACCGAAGTGGTTCAAATGATTTCATTCAAAAATATATTATGGTTTCTAATTGTGGGTTGTATTTTTAGGATTTAATATATGTAGATATTATTAGTTTCACTTTTTTAGTGGTTTTAGGATTTGGGAGGAGATGAGGCCTTTTATAATGGAGGAGTGGAAATCTTTTAAATTTTGAGAAAAGGAATTATGTCCACTTTTTAACCATTTCATGTGGATCCAATAACTGACCATATTATATCCAACATAGTATATGGTAATAATATTTCCAGAAAAAGAATCTTGGACATGTTTGTCAATCTTTTTGGGTCTTAAATATAATTTTTATTACGTTGTTAACCTAATGTTTCTCTTAATCGTTGTAATTAATTTTAATCACATTAACTTATATTTTGGCCAGAACTATGTTTAAATTAACATATATTTTAATTTATGCTGATTCCAACTAAGGATTACATTTTTCTCAATTTGAATCACATATTCTACATTCGTTAATTTAAAATTATTTCCATAGACGAGACTACAATGCAGTTATTTATGTTAAAACAACCAAATTATTCATATGTTTTTATTACCAATATCAAAGTGAAACAAATTACAGTGACCTAAATTGGATTAATTTATAAATATATAATATAATGAAACTTTTAAACAATTTTAAATTATAATTTATCCTCCTAAATAAATTAGTTGAAAATGCAGTTTTGAATTAAAATTATGGATTTTTTTCTATTCTTTATAATATAAAACATCACATAAAAATACAAAATATTTACCCTACACTAATGTTTACGTTTATATTTAAATTATTATGTTTATTTAGATATATAATATTAATTAATTATTTATAATGTGGATTTGAAATTTTCTCTATTTTGAAAGGTGGTAAAAGCGCCTTCATTAAATATAGGGGTTTATGTTAGAAATTGGATTTGTTCATGTATTCTGTTTATTAAATATATTGGATAAATATAGAAAATAAATTATTTTATAATATATATATATATATATTTCATTAAAATGTAAAATTATTTATAATGATTTTAATTTATTATAATAAAATAGTTGTGTGAGAATATAATTTGTTTTCTATAAAAGCATTCAATTTATATCAAATTGGTTAATCTATACATTTTTAATTAATTTGTAACTAATGATTTCATCCATGTATTTTATTATGTTATATAATATAATTCATACCCATCAACATAATGGTTAGGTTATATCGTATTATATTATATACTAATTTTTTTAATAATATATTAAAATACTGTAACACTCGATCTTGCATGTTACAAAAACCATTGAGGAAAATGATTCGTGCATGTAACATAATCTAATCTCAGTGTAATTTTTAAATAAAGATAATATTTATGTTCACTTTAGTGCATCATTGAATTTTAAATGTGTATAATGTAAGTAAGACATGGTGGTTTAGTATAAAATAAATAATTTTTAGTGTTCCATGAAATTGAAAATATCAAAAATATTAAATTTTTTCAAAAAAAATATTTCCCAAAATCCCAGTGTGATAAAATGTTGGCACTAGTTATATAAAACTATTTATATATTATAAATTCATGCATAAAATATTTTAAAAAATAAAACTCATTTCATTTTTTATACATTAAATAATCAAATAAATTCATCATTGATTGTAAAAGGAAAGGGTTCTTACATGGGTTTACATTAATGATTTTTTAACTAAAATAAGAATAGTAGTAGAGCATAAAAATGATGATAATTACAGAAGTAAATAAACTCATAAAAATTAATATAAATGTTCTTAGAAACATTAAATAATTCATTAGAGATCGAATTTGTATATTTCAAATTATTCAAATTTAAACATTTCACTTTCCAAAAAAACATTGTTTATATTAATAAAAATATTATTTCAATTAATATATTTTAAAAAAATATAAAATAAATTGCTATAAATTACCAAAAGGTCAAAATAATTAATTTATATTTAAGGATTAATTAATTAATTATATTCCTATGAATCATACATGTAGTAATTTGACATGTATAAGAATAGATAAAATATGTTTTTTGAACTATTAAAATGATATCCATTGAGTGATTGTAATACTTCGAGTGATAGTGATGTTTGAGTGATAGTGAGAATCCAATACCTCTAGTGTCTTTAGTGAATCATCTAATGTAATCTCAAAATGAAGGGTCAATAAATTCAAAACATTTCACTTATTTTAGGTCATATAGTTTTTTCAACACTTTTTCCATATATTCACTCATGGTAGGTAATGAGTTATGTTAAATAGTTTACCAAATTATCATATATGGTTTTTCATTAGTTATGTTCAATAATTTGAAACTCTTCACTTATGGAATGACATAAGGTAGTTTCAATGATTTGTCTAATTTTATATCATGGTAAGTCATAGGGTATGTTTATCTATTCTCAATTTCCTCCAAAGATTAGATATTAGAAAGGTTCAACACTTTTCAAAATAATCACTAATGTTAGTTCGTAATATAGGATCAAAAAATTTAGAAAATTTTAATAATATTAGGTAATGTTTTAGGTTCAAACCATTTCCCAAATTACACTCACTATTTGTTTTATGGTATATTCAACAGTTTTCTAAATTTTCACCAAAGTTGATCGAAAAATGAATATTTTTTTACTGGAATTTATTCATTTGATCTATTTGAGTGACATGATCAGTCTATGAATATTCCAACTTTTTAGAATTCCTTTTGGAAGATTCAAGTGATTGAAAAATTCAGTCCAACTATCTTATGGTCACATAATTTATTTCCAATCCATTCAATTTTTTTTCATGAGTTCTGTCAAGACATATGTGGATATTTGAATCTATATAATCTAGGCACTCATATATTATGTGATGTTAACAAATATAGTGACATTATTTTTATAGAATCAGTTCGCAAAATATAATAATTTCATGAAAATTAGAATAATAATAATTTTTAAACAATTCGATTTCTTAGATATAGTGTACTCATAAAATACATTTAATAACCCAAGATAAAAGTAATTAATGAGTGAAATAAAAATTATTAGAAATTATAATTATATAATAAATAAGTAATATAATTATGAAAAAATAATTAAACAGGTTTCTTAAGATCCACATCAAAATACTCCACATTTTTTATAATTCTAAGACAGGATCCAAATTTCCTCCTATATGAAATTTATCAAAATGAGTGATATAAAATATTAAACTCAATTTATTGTATACATGTTTGTAAGTGGATAGATGATGCCACAATATTACAAAATTATTAATTGGAATTAAACATACCCAAAAATTTCATCAAAAGTTTAATATCCCCCTAAACTTTGGCCTTTTTTCTTATACAGTGTAAAATAAACTTATTTTTGAAAATATTTTAGATTATTAATGGATCTTTGAAAATATATCAATATATTAATAAAGTTATTGGGTATTCATTGAAATAAGTTGTAATCAACTATTAAATCACATTACAGTGATCCAAACAATAAGAGATGAATTTTATCACTAGTTGATGTGTAAAAATAATTTTAGAAAATCGTATAATTATAATTTAGATCACAATAATTTACATTTTATTTTGATAAATTTACGTCATACTGATTTTAAACATGATTTTATCATACCTATATAAGTCAATCAGTTCAGTAAAAATGTCAACATATTGATATTCTATAGAAACACATTAAAAATAAATATTTCCATTTTGAATATGACCTCTATGAAAAAAATACCTTACATCAATGGGATTTTTACTTGTGTTTAAAAAATAATTTTTTGAGAAAATAATCATAGAGGTATTAAAATAATAAATTTGGATCATCCTAATATTAAAACCAAAATTATTTTTTTCTCTTCCAATATATACGATCATAAAAATGGGATGTATGAATAACACACTGACTCTTAGTAGTTGATAATGGAATTCATTTTTATTCCCTAGAACTCCCTAAAAGTAAAAACTTACTTTGAAATTGACAAGTACTTGATTCTCATTTTCTATCTATTTTTCAACCAGAGAAAAAATATTATAAATAACTCATTAGTTAAATTGAAGTATGTGTGGGATTAAATAATCTAAGATTTACAAATAAGTTAAAATATTTCATCACAATTTATTATACAATTAAATAAATTTACTTTTTATTACATTAAATTATATAATATAATCACATTACAAAATATTTCTTTTCTAGATTCTATATAATAATCTACAAATAATACCTCATAATATCATATTACTAATAAGTTTTCCTGATTAATTGTAAACATGATTACAAGAAGTTACCACGGGAACATTTTATCTTCTAAAAACATCCATACCATTCCACTTAACTAACACTTTATCATATTTTTATTGTATATGAATGATTCAATAATTCATTTAAACTATTTTCAAACATAAAGGGAAAAGTATTTTAGATATAAGACTCCTGTCAATATCTAAGTATTGTAAACGTGGAAATTAAATACAGTGAAGATAAATTGTTGATTGTAATATAATATCATCGGAATAAATTCTAAAAATTAAACTAAATTTATTATCTCTTTTATAAAATAAAATTTATTAAAATTTTCCATTTAAAAATTTAAAAATGAACAATGACAACTGCACAAACTAAGATTATGGTGTTTCTTTTAGACCATAATTAGTTTTCTAATGGTTCATGGAATGATTTTCCATATATTCCATCTCAAATTGTTGGGTTTGTTTTGAAAAATAATTTATAAAAATATACCCATTCAAAAATTTACTCCTATAATCCATTTGAAAAAAATATAATTCTACAATGATATTGATATTACAAAAAATATATTATATAATCAAATTAAACTATCAGGGAAAACTATTATTCAAAATTATTTCAATATTTCTTGTTCTATCATCAAGCCACTAATGTGGATTTGTTTTTTAATTGTTTTACCAGAAAAATCTAACTTGATAATAATTATACATTTAATGAAAATAATATTTTGATCATTATGGGGTCAAATATATTCCATATAATATTCCTATAAAACTGATTTAATAGATCAAGGGTTTAAATAATCCATTTTGAATAAAATAATGATTCATAAATATTTTTGGCAGTAAATTAAAAATAGAATATTGATAAAATAACTAATTCTTATGAAACATCTATGTTTAGAACCATAATTTATATCACTAGTTAATTTTACCACAAGATTATCTTTTTAGAATTGAAAAGAATGTTATTGAGAGGATAAATCCCCATTAATTGAGGCATAAAAAAATTAATTTAATGGTTCCCTAAAGATAAATTCATTATAAACTTTATCAACACATTATAAATCATATTTTATATTATTTTCAATAAATTAAATATACACTGATACTTTAATTAGTAATGTATTTCTTTATAAACTATATATGTCATTAATGAATTTCAACAACCTATAAAATTTATTAGTTATATATTGAATGAATATTTTGCATTTTTTTAATTGGGGTAAAATATGTAAACCTTCCAATATAAAACTATGAAATTACCAAAATAATGGATTCCATCCCTTCCAAATTTCATATCTAATTTTTTTATGATTGGTCTAAGAAAGATAATATTTGAAAATAGAAAAGATATGTTAATATATTTTTAAAAAATTAAATGAATATTTATTTAAAATTTTACTATAAATGTATTATAATTCTTAATTTTTCCTTTCCACAACACCATTTTTTATGGTGTCCTAGGTGAAGAAAAAGTATTATTATATACATTTTCATCGAAAAACTTATCAAATTAATGATATTAAAACCACCAATATTGTCTTAGATAATTTATGAAATTAGATATAATTTTTCAATTAATACCAAAATAATGTACTTAAAAACATTAGGGAGAGTCACTGATTCATATCTATAGACATTTGTCTATTGAAATATATTATTGTCATATATAATAACAAAAAATTATCTTTTCACTCTATGAATATCATTTTTCATGGGGCCAAATAAATCCAATTTTAAATGTTATAGGATTTTATAGGTTCATACATCATGAACAAATTTATATAAATATTTTATATTTCATTCCTTTAAAGCATGAATCAGATTCATGGGTGCTTCCATGTTTTAACTCGTACAGATTATCATCTTTTTCCTTTTAAAAAGATTATGTAAAACCTGAAATTAGAGTGGTTCAACCATTTAAATCACACAACATTGTCAAAATCTACATTATTAAAATATTTTACATTATATTGAGTCAAATCAGAAAAATTAAACGAATAAATATTGTCACTTATTATTTTCAAATAAGCAGGGTGATAATTGTTTGAAATCAATACATTTTTAAATTTCATATATCACATTAAATTTATCATTTGAATGTTCTTAAATAATTTTTAAATTATTTTATACTAATTCAATGAAAAAAACAATAGAAATAAATATTTAATTTTAAATTCCATCTTCCCAAAAACCTTATAATTATTCCATTAAATTTTCACCCAAAAGAATCAAAGCACTATTAAAATTAATAAAAATTATAAATTTAGGGATATAAATTTTCATATTATATAAAAATTTATTATCTATATATCACACATACTTTTTTATGCCCCAATACATGTTTAAAATATAATTATATTTAATAATATATAAGGGTGCAACAATACATTGGTCTCATTTGAATTTATTATGAATTCCTAGGAAGGCATTGATATTTCATGCATGTTCTCATTACTAATCATCAAGAAAATAATTTAGAAAAAGGAATAATTAGGACTTAGATATTTTATAAATATTAAAGAACATTCAATTATAAAATATCATTTCCTTTGACATATAATACATTTTAATGTCGTTTCACTTACACCTGAAACACTAATAAAGATTTTTTTATAAATTATGTGTAAAATGATAATTTAAAAAATATATTTTTTTATTTCTCATATTTTTTGATTCATTATTGATCATAACATCCACTCACTAGAATAAAATATGACAGATTAACCTATAACAATTCGAATTCTTTTTGAAATATTTTGATTCCATATAAAATTGTATCAAATTTAATTAATTCATATTTTTCAAATTTAGAATAATAATAATTACATATATGATTTCCATGTAAAAAAATTTATAAATCATCACATATCTTATAAATTTAAGGGGAAGGGTTATTTTTCAATTTAATAACTTTAGAATGATTATCTATATGATTTTAGTTTAGATTTTGGAATAATGAAATTAATTTTATAACATTACAATTGTTTCTATTAATCTATTTGTACTACATATCATTCTATGTATCAAATTAGATTCTAAAGAGGATGTGAAATTGGATTCACATACATATTTGTTTAATTACATGAAACCAGGTTTTAATAATATATTTCCTTAAATTCATTCATTACATGAATATGAATCTAATTCATAACTCAAACTATGTATAATTTATTTCCTTTCAATTTTTTATTTTACTGATTATTTTTATAATACTAAATTTGTGGGAAATTTGGATTGATGTTTTCACATTTTCTATATTCAGAAGAGATAACTTTGTTATCATAATTACATTTCATATATTATTTAGTTTTTTAGGAAAATACTTTTGGTTCTCATCAAGTATAATTTATTTATTCACCCATGGTAATCTGATAAGACATCATCAATTTAACTACTTTATAATTAAAAATGATGGAACATATCATAAACTAATTTATTATTGAAAAGAAACACATTTCCATTTCAAATATTCGTCTATTGTGGGATTTTTTAATTATAATTCTTGTTGTTGTAAATATATTATCAGATTAAAAAATTTATATTATGTTAAATGTTATCTTTCATCAATAGAGTATTTTTTAACTATTCCATTTATTCGACAAATCTCTTAAATAAATTTCAAATAGAATTTAATTAGTTTACATTTCATCAAATCCAATTATACCAGATCTAATACTTGTAAATACATGAAACCTTTGATTCACCATTACTTCAAAATCCATTTTAATCTCCCAATAGGTACCTCTTATCTTTCATTATGTAGTTATTTTATTTTATTCAAATCTAAAATGGGTAAATTTCAAAGTAAACCACTTTTATTACCTCTTTTACATAAAGTCACTTTACCGTTAACATATTTATATATAAAGAAATTGAAAAAAACCATTACAATATAATTAAATATTATCTAATAGAATAATTATCATTTAATGATGTTGTAAAATGTTTATATAGTCTGTGTGGTGTCACCATAAATACCCAACTATCAATAAATATGATCTTAAGAAATTATTCCATGCAAGATTGCCAATATCCATAATTGGTTCCATCGAATAATGGAGGTATTTAAGGTTTCCATTCATTGTATCTATTAAATCCTACCACCTCAAAATATATTATTTCCCATTGATTTGTTTTTTCAATATTTTATTTAAAAAAATAAGACAAAAATCTACCAAATCAACCGAACTCCATGTGATTGCAATTATTATGTCATAATGTGATATTGGCCCAAATTTCAAGATGGTGGAATTGATCGATTTGTTTAAAATAATTTATTATTAATAAATTCATTAGGGTTAAAAAGAAATGAACATAATTATTCTTATAGTAGTTTGTATCTAAATGAACATACTCTAATCATCACTCATCTCGAATGTAGAGAAATTTGGAACCCACTAACTATTGAATCTTGGAATTTTGATAGGAGTAACAAAACATTAAAATAAATTTTTAAACCTCATAAAAGGCCCAAATATGAAATTTTCTCAACATGAATCACAACCCAATAACATTTTTTTCACATTTAGAATCACAAATTGATTATCGTAATATTTTTATATTGGGAGGCACAACCCAAAAGATACCTTTTGATTTGGGTAGTATAACCATATTGAGTCATTTAATAATTCATATAATCTATAAATTATCATGTCAAAAACATATGCAAGAAATATTGAAAAAAGATGAACTCGGGTGGATCTAACTCTCATTGAAAAAGGGATCTCCCTAGTAGAGATGCATTAATATTTTGGTGATCAAATATTATTATCAACTGATTACCACATTAGGTTGCCTGGTATAGTTAAAAAAATCCCCAACCTATGTGTCAGTACTAGTTTTATGAATCTCATTATATAGAGTTCCTTCATGCACTACATATTCCAAAAAACTAAAGCATGTTGTATTTTATCTGTGTCATAGAAACAATATATTTATTCATTTAATGTGAATGAAAAACATTACCATATTGGGTTACATTGATTTTTTTTTTAAAATTAAATGAGGTTTTATAGTGGAACTTGTTATTAATAATTATTACACAAATAAATTAACTCATAAAAAGAGTACAAATGTTCAAATAAACTTATCATAATCCATGGGTGATAGAATTTTTAAATATCATATAATTTTAATTTTGGACATTTCATGTAAAGTGTTAATGTTAATACAATAATGATAATATTTACTGTATTATAAATAAAGAAGAAAATATTTCTATATAAATATTTATTGGATAAACGTAATTAATGGGAATTTAAGGAATAGTTAAATCAATAGAAACATATGAATAAAATATGATGTATTTCTAAACATATAATAACATGTAAAATTTATAATATTTTTGACTAAAAAAATTAAATATTCATTGACTAATAATAATACATTGAGTCACAATGAGGCTTATAGTATATTTTGGATTGAGTTACTTGAGAGTATCAAGTGACTTCTTATATTAGGTCACAAGTTATATTAATCAATTATCTAATATTTCATATATGTTATTTCATATATTAGGTTTGAACCTTTTCCAATTTTTATCTTTCATTGGTCATATTTTAGTTTAAACACATTATAATATTTTCAGTAATTGTAGGTCATATGGTAGGCTCACCACTTTTACAAATTTTCCAATATTTTAGGTTATAAGGTAGGTTTAACAGATTTCCAATATTTCACTTACTATATGACATCATTTTTTTCAATACCTTTCAAAAAATTTACACACGGTAAATCATGGTTTATAATTAACACGTTCCCAAAATTTTACTCACAATAGATTATATGGTAGGTTCAACATTTTTCTAAATTTTGACTCATGTTATTTAATATAGATGGTTAAACACATTTAACAAATTTCAATCACGGTAGGTTATAAGGTAGGTTCAACACATTTTCTAATTTTAACACATAGTAGATTATAAGGTAGGTTTAATATTTTTCGAAATTTTCATTTGAGATGATCAAAAGAACATCATGTTGAAGATTTATGTTTCTTCATGCAATCACTCAGAATGGTATTGAAGGTCTTCAATATTGTGATATTTTCAAAATACCTTACAATCATTTCAATATGAATAATCTTTTTTCTTACATATCTTATAGTCACATTATTTATGTTCCCAAAAATTCTTTTCATTCATTCATAATGCCATAAGATATATATATATATATATATTTAAAAAACGATCTAATCCTTAAATTCAGAGTATATTTGATTTTAACCCTAATTTTGAGGGAATTTTATCAAACATTAGTTAAAATAATAATAGAAAAAACATGAAAATTAGAATAATAATATATAATAGAATTAATGTTTCTTATAAATTATATTACAATTAATGTATTTTATTAACCCTTGTTATAGTGAAAAATGGATTGGAAACAAATATACGAGAAATATTTATTATACAATAAATATTTATTTTATATATCAGAGAATAAATATTTAATGTTTTTAGGATCCATATCTATATCCTCACTATTTTTTATAATGATAAATCAAGATTCAAATTTCTTTTGTACGTCTCTGACCTAAAATCCACTAAAAGAGTTCAATAAATCGAGTTGCAACATGACCTCAAGCATGCCTCCACATATGACAAAGGATGCAGATAAAAATGAGTGATAACCAATAGAAATGAATAATAAACCATCTCCCAAACCAGTGTACAAACCAAAAATCAACAATAACAATTCCATGTCATTATAATGGTGTTAAAAGTGAAGGAAACCAAAAAAAAATAATCCCCAAAATGGGTCCTGACTCCACGTCTTGATTGTAACACCCCAAGCTTCCATGGTACGCTCCTCTTTGAATAATAGAGCAGCGTGTGTTGTACACAACCTCGAGTTCTAACACATCGCGACCAATAAAAGTAGCAGTTATGAATAGTAATACACACTTTTTGAATTTATATATATTTTATATTTCAAAATGGACGTCATTTTTGGATTCGGAATATCGATATTAGCCTATGTTGAATTTTTGGTATTTTTCTGAGAACTTCCAATTATTTATGAATAGCGAAAATACATAAAAACAACTTTTTTAATCAATATAATTTATAGTGATAAATTATACTATTGAGTGGTTTTAAAGTATAATTAGATTATATTTTTACCATTTTATCCAATGGTGGTCATTAGAATTAGTTTCACTTTGAAATTGAACATAAACAATTGTCAATGTATTGATATATATTGTTTCTTAAAAACTCGCTATTTGTTGTGACAGCGGGAATTAATTATAAAATTAATTAATGCAACTTATATGTTTGGAATTTTGTAAAATAGACATCATTTTTGAATTCAGAATATCAATTATAGCTTAGGGTGAAATTTTGGCATTGTTCCAAAAAACTTTAATTTTGGATGAATAGTGAAACCACTAAGTAATAGTTAAAAACTGATTTTTTGTTTAAATGAAACATTACCACTTCTGTGATTTGATTTTCAGAAATCTGACATACATGGTTTTCATTATGAAGTAAAATGTGGTTTAATGGGATTAAAATAATTTTTTGGTGAATAGTAACTTTTAAGTTTAATTAATCGCGATTAAAGGTAATTAGTGAAATTTAAGGTAAAATGATATTATAAAAATATGAAAATACCCATACACATGTCCTACCCTTATTGGATGAGTCATGGGCGACCAAGACAATCCATGGGTCGACTTGGGGACCCCATGGAGCCACTTGGGTAAGAAGATGATGCAGCGATTACCTAATTAATTGACGATTTAAATAAAATGAAAAGATAAGGTAAAATATAAGACATAAACCTGTCCAAATCATATTTAATGGGTTGATTTTGAACCCTTATCACATTAACCTAGAATTATATCATTTTGGGACCTTTATAATCAAAAATTCATTTCATAATAAAGTAACATTTCAATCTTTCCAAGAGTGCCCCTCCTCTCCTCTTATAAAAGGCCCCCACCTCTACCACCTTATTCACACCTTCCAAGCCATTTAGCTCGGAGAAACTCAGCCCAAATACTCTCTCAACTTCCCTCTCTTACTCCTAGAAGCCTCAATTTGGGCATAAGTCTTCCCAAGGAAGCCTTTGGCTCAAATCAAAAACAATTACCCGATTTTAAGGTAATGTCTTCTCTTATGTTATTTTGTTTTATATTGCTTCTCCAACCCCATAAAATCTTTTTATTCCTTTATTTGGTAACAAAACTATTATATTCAATATAAATGGATGTTTTTATGAGAATTAATTTATTTACACTTACACACACCTTCGTCTAATGGCTAAAGAATATACTTTTTTTTTGGGTGGAGAATTACTGCGTCACGAAACGATGATTGTTCAATCTTCTTTTAACACCTCTCATGGTGGCCATTATGATGACACTATTTTTATATATGATATATATTATTTTTTTTCCTTATTCTTTTGTATTTCTCATTTATGGCATACCATTATGATTTCCATTATGGGTAAACGCGATAATTTCATTTTTGGAAATGCGGACTACCGCCCCCTCAAAGTGATTTGAATCGTTAATGCCATATGTGGGATGTATACAGGATGGAGTAAATGATATTATATATGATATTATACTGGAATTATAATATAAATTTATATCATTATGATTTCATTCCATTAAATATGAAATATAAATGAAAGCAGCGTTCATGCGTACGTACGGCTTACCGTCTCCAGGAACGGTGCATTTCATTTATTACCTCTAACTATTATGTAATATTATGAATGAATGTATATACTAGATATATATGATATATATGATATCTACATCATGGATATAATTCTGGAGATAATGGATATTCTACTACCTAAAATACTTGTAATTATAAGAATTTTATTGTTGACTCAAGTACCAAAGATCGACAAAACGACCGTTATTAACATAAATGACTACATATTTTTTCGTAACATTGTAATAAGTGATATAAAAGGGAAAATGAACTTGAAAACGTTTCTTAATCAAGTATATATTAACTCAAGTTTATTATTCAGGAGATTAAAGAGCGATCTAGTGAAGTTGGACACGAGGTAAGGGAACTTCTTAACCCAATTTCCGTTCTTTGGGTTAATCTCCTACTTTCAAATTATGTCATGATATTATTATGTCCTATCTTGTATTTGTACATTCATTATGTGTACATATAGTTAATACACATAATAGATCTAATTTATTTAATAAAAATTATCTTTGTATGGGACTTCATCTCAATCTCCTTTCATTGTGGCATATTTTGTTTTATACACAGCTTTCATTTATACGGTGTATAAACCCCTATGACTTGTACTTTTATTCAAAATCAATCTTATTATACGAATAGTTTTTACTAAACGAAAAAAGGAATGTTTTGTCTTATGTATGCGGCGACAACGACTTCTCTGCCTTCGTGACCATTATTTTAGATTCGGCTTCCTCTACAAGTCATAACATTTTTTAAATGAAAAATAAATACCAAGTTTTAATTTTCTTTTATTTTGTTATTGAAAATGGTTTTGAAAGTGTTTTTATTACATCAATGTGTTGTATTGATATCTTGTGATTTAAATGTTTAAATGTTATGTTTCCATTATGCATGTTTTATATGATACGATTATGTTATGGTTTAAGATATGTTTAAACCTATTCATATGAGGAATGCATTGGACTTAATAAGTGACGGGTGGAGCCTGCTATAGCTCCTCGATGCATCGGTAGGTCTCATGAGACAAACTAGTGTCTTGGAATGAGGCCTTGACAAAATCTTTTTTGTAGTCTTGGCACGAGGCCTTGGATACGAAGTTATGATAGTATAGAATTGTGAATTCTATCATTATGAAAGTGGTTATTGATATTTCATGTGACTATTAGACTAGTAGAATATCCATGTGAATAAGTAAATGACATTATTTTTTTCCATATTATGCTGAAGTTCAAGTTTAAAAGGCTTTTGTTTTAGTTATACATTGCCTTAAATGTTAATGTTTATTTATGAAAGCTTCCGCTATATTTTTATCCTTAATGAGAATCTAAGCTCAGCCCTTTCAATGTTTTAATTTTTCCAGAATGTGAAGAAGTATTTTAGGAATGACCTGCAGGGATAGTCTGAAGGGGATATGAGTGTTGAAAATGGAGACTATATTGTTGTAGTTTTTCACTTTATGATGTAATGTAACATTTATGAATGTATCCAGTGTTTCCAAGGCTACTAAACTAATCGGTCTTTCGAGACTTGATCTTTTGCGATCATAACAATGTTACGTAATAATGCACTGAACCTGGGTAACTTAGGTCGGGGCATTACATTGATCATCATCCATGCATATTCTGAGCCCAACACAACCCCATAGCATCGGGCCTCTTCCCTTATCTGAACCTGCTATAATGGATTCTGCTCAGGTACCAAATGTTCGGCCAAGTAGGCTGTTATTATATATCAGTAGGCCACCAAAAATGGTGTTTAAAAAATATAAAGTCTAACAAATAGTGCCTGAATATATGAAATAAATGATAAGGTAAACCAAAGTAAAACACTTGTGCCATTAGTTAACAATACATATATAACCATTTTTATCAATATAATAATATCATCACTTATAAAATCTTAATTACATATTTTATTTTCATCATGTTTTCATCTTCTTATGAATTTATATAATTTACACATGGTTTTAATGTACCCAATCACTATGAATATGGGGATAAGCCATTTCCTTATCTTTCTAGTGTAAACTCATAACGAAAAATACATTACACTCAC
Source organism: Viscum album (assembly GCA_963277665.1). Classification (NCBI taxonomy): domain Eukaryota; kingdom Viridiplantae; phylum Streptophyta; class Magnoliopsida; order Santalales; family Viscaceae; genus Viscum; species Viscum album. Next base: position 75,678,668 of record OY728155.1, on the reverse strand, counting down.
CTCAAAACCTTAGTCTAGGTGGTCCCATTGATAAAACACAATTTTATTTAATATTTAATTGATAATAGAAGATTTAATTTCCTCAAATTATGATATATATGTTCAATTATGAAATATTTGGGATTAGCTCATTAATTTGGAAATTTGATGAAAATTCTAGTTTTACCCTTTTAAATGCACTGTTGTATTTAGAAAATAAATATTTTTATGTATATTATTTGGATTTAATATTTTTAACTATTTTCCTGACTTAATGGACAAAAAAAATCTATTTAGAACATGGGAGCTGGATCGTGAATTTGGGGGAGTAAATGGGACATGAAGAAAAATTTGGACAGAACCATCTATATTGGAAGTTACTTCAACATTTGGGCCGTATCATCCTAATCTGTTCTTCTATTGAGCCCATCCAATGGGGGACGCTCGGGGAAAAATTAGGAACAAATCATCCTTCTAGAAGGCCAAATAATTCAAGTGTTGCGGAGGTCAACTATGCGGTGCAACATGGAAAAAAATATTTCGGCGACTTGTCATTTCACACTTAAAAAAGTAATGTTACCCTAGCCCTCAAAAAATCTATTTAGAGGGGGTTTTCACTCTTTGGGAAGTTTGGTCGAGGCTTTGGTAAGGTGTGGCTAAAAGGGTGTTTTTTGGGAGCCCCTCACAACTCTTGGAGGAATTAAGATTTTGTGTAAAACTCTCTTCTAAAAAGGCTCTCCTCTCCCACCTCATCTTTGAATTTATTTCTTTCATGATTTAATATGGAATTTTTCATCCATTAATCTTTGATGTGCTTCCATTTTCTTCTTCTCTTAATCTTCCTAATTGGTATGTAATTGGTAGTGGGGATGATATTGGGTTCTACCCTTTCAATTATTTGGTCATGCAAAATGTCTCCACGATGACCACACCACCCATGGAAGTGTATTATCTTAGTGATTGATATATCTTCTTACATATTAATTTAATTATTTTGAATCATTTAGCTAATGTAATTAACTTACTATTAATCATGAATTGTGTTTTTAAATTATAATAAACTAATCATGAAATTGAACAATTAACACAAAAACATGTGAAGTCAAGATTTTGTGTAAATTGTGAGAGCGTGATCTTAATAGGTAATACAACACCACACGGGATAAATTTGTAGAGTTCAATTATATTCCCTAAACAGAATTAATCCTCATTTCCGGAATGGATATGTGATCTAATTAACCACTGACCATTTTCTAACCTTATAACAATAATCAACGTAGGGTGTTGCGGTTGCGTGTGCCGAAACTAACCCAGGGTTTAAGTAATATCATCTTTGTGGTTATGTTAACTCTTATAGGGTTCTATGGTTAAAAAATTAGGGGATCATATTTAAGTGGATATTGATTTAAATGATAATTATAAATAATTAAATTTATATGTAGAGTTACATCTATTACACCTTTTTAAATATTATCTAAAAAACATATTCTTGTTGCGTCTTTTTAATCAAACATCATTTCAAAATTAAAAACCAAAAAAATGCAATCATCATCCAAAAAACTTCTTCAGGTTTCATAAACAATAAAAAACCCTCCATCCTTTAAATTAGTGTTTTAATTATTTTCTATATTATATTTAGAATACCTTTAAGAAGTTGTTATGATTTACGTCTTCCATTGAGAGATGACCTTGGTCAGCCACTCTACCGCACCTAAGTACCCAAAAACCACTAACAATTTTAGGGTTCCCACGACAGTTCTCTTTAAAATTGGTGCCATTTATGGGGAGGCAAGTAATTATTTCAACCAATTAGAGGTACTTATTTTATTTTACATTTTATTCTATTCCTATCTTTTTTCTTCCTTCTTTACCTAATTTGATTTTTCCCTTCTTCTTTTATTTTCATCAAATTCTTTTTGGACCATCAACTCAATCTTCTAATTTTTTTTACAATGGTACACTTTCCTTATTTTCATTTTAATTTGATTTATGACATGAACTAATCCCGGAGATCTCTTATATCTTGACCCTGAAACTGAATGTAGCCTAAGGGCGCAAATCAGACACTCTCAATCTACGGGAAGTTTCTATATTCAAACATTTGGAGAATTTATCCACTCCAAGACCATTGAAATAGTAAAATCTTCTAATTCCAACATAAAACAAGAACCAATGGCTTAAAATAATGGAAATTTTTTTAATATAACTATTCGATAATTGGTTGCATCAGATATTAACTACCAACCAAATTGTATTGCATACCCGAATCTTGTATCGGAATTCGAACTAAAATATAGGTTAATTCATCTTCTTTTATAGTTTGATGGATTATCTGATGAGGATTAAAAAAACATTTGAATGAATGAAATGTGGTTTGCTCAACCCTTAAACCCTGAAATGTTTCTGAAGATCAAATCAAACTAAGTGCATTCCCATTCTCACTTGATGGACCTGTGAAAGACAGGATGTATTATTGAAAACATGAAGATGCAACTTGTTGGAACGATTTAAAATGACTTTTTTGTTGAGATTTTTCCAGTATCAAGGACCACATCTATTCTTATAGAGTTTTCTAGGATTAAGCAATCCCAAGGGGAGTCAATGTATGAGTACTGGGAACGATTCAGGAAGTTTTGCGCAAGCTGCACACATCCCCAAATCGGTGAGCAACTCCTTATCCAATACTTTTACAAAGGACACATACCTATGGAGAGGGGCATGGTGGATTTTGTAGATGAAGGAGAATTGGTGGAGAAGACACCAGTATCTACACATGAATTGATTGAAATAATTTCCTAAAAATACCAACAATTTGGTGATCGAGGTACACCACATGTTAGGGGGGTACATCAGGTATGTCCATCTTTTCTTGAGAGTCATTTGATTGATACCAAGTTTCAAGAACTGAAATCTATTATAAGGAACATTTCTTTGGTAGAAAAGACATCCCAACCCCCTCCTTCAAGGCCTTGTGGCACTTGAACTGAGACAATCCATCCAACTGACTGTTGCCCACAACTACAAGAGAAAGAGGATTTCTTAGTAGTATTCCCAGGGAGACCATATCAGCAGAAACAACAGATATACTCCCAAAAAAAGATTGATTCATTTTCTCCAACATATTACCAAGGGTGGAAGGATCAACTGGACATGAGGTATGGCTCTGGACAACAAAAAATTCCCCCATTTCAACAAATCATCTAGCTGCCTCCACCTTACCAGCAGGGTTTCCAACAACCCCAAAAGAGATTAGAAGCCCAAGCATCAACAAGCTAGAAACAAGGGAATCCACCACCCAAGGTAGATTCTTACACTGATTTCCTTTTGAAGAAAATAGTTCTTAATCAACAAAATGAGATGAAGAGTCATGTTTTAGAGATGAGGGAGTTGAAGACTGAAATGACTCAGATTACAGTGCCCTACATGAACTCCTAAGTAAGAATTATGGAACACTACCATCCCAACCTACTCCAAATCTCAAGTGGAATGTCTGCGCTATCACATTGATAAGTTGGAAGCAAACAACAGATACATCTTCACCTATTGTTCTACCTGGATTCACCAAAAATCTAGATAAGCCATATTCCATACAAACTGATGAGAAATCCAAGGAGAAAGATAGAGATATGAAAATGATTAATGATGTTCCTCCTAAACCCCTTAATTTTGCAAACATGGTTGTTCAAACCAAGAAGATGGATGAATAAGTAATGCAAAAGGAGGTTTTGGACACATTCAAGCATGTGGAGATCAAAATTCCTCTACTTGAAGCCATTAAGAAAATTCCAAGTTATACTAAGTTCTTAAATGTACTTTGTACCAATCAAATAGGCCTCAAGGGAAATGAGAGGATAAATCTCTGAAGGAATGTGTCAGCACTAATTACACCCCCACTTGTAATGACAACAATGTGCAAGGATCTAGGGACATTCACCATCCCATTCACCAAAGGGGAGTTACACTTTTCTCATGCACATTGTTATTTGGGGGATCTTCCATAAATGTGATTCCTCCCTTTGTATTATCGTCTTTGTATGTTGGGGAGCTGAAACCGACGAGAGTAGTAGTGTAGTAGGCGAATAGAGCTACGGAATATCCAGCGGGAGTTCTTGAGGTTATACTTGTTCGGGTACGAGACATGATATTTACATCGTATTTCTGGGTGATTAACATGGAGGATGATCATGTAAGTTCTCATTCCCCCCATTATCTTAGGTAGACCCTTCCTCAAAACTGAAAAAACAATCTTAAATGTTAAATAGGGTACACTTTCCATGGAATTTGGTGATGAAGTTGTGATATTTAATGTTATGGATTCCATGAAGTACCCCTTAGAGGGTAATTCTACATTATTTGTCTCCCATTTTAAACCACCAAATAAAAACACCATGGAATTTGATTTTTATATGCTTACAAAGATTATGAGTGTTGGTTCTTGTTTGATGTCTAAGAGTACTTTCACACCTATTTCTAATGCACAAGACTCTCTTAGATTTCATTATGCAATGGAATCATATTCTAAATTTGATCATCTAAACTCTAATTATGACATGGATATTGAGTATGATGATTGATTTGATTTATTATTCTCTGATTTTGATGATTTATATTCTGATACATATGCTCTTTGTGCATATATATTATTTCCTTATGTGTCTCCATCCATACATCACCCCCCTACACTAAAAATCAAGCCATTGCCACCAAATCTCAAATACCATTACTGGTTTAGTGTTGAGAAATTAAATGTTATCAATGGAAACAATATCCCTTTTGAACATGAAGAATTTTTTTTGAATATTTTGGGTGAGAACATCAGGGAAATTGGGTGGACCTTCACTGACATATCTGGTATTATCCCCTATATTTACTTGCATGGGATTCTTTTGGAGGATGGGGCTAAACCAGTGAGGTAGCCACAACGGAGACTCAATCCATCCCTCCTAGAGGATTTTAAAAAATAGGTTGAAAATTTTCTTGAGTTAGGTATAATCTATCCCATTTTAGATTCTCAGTGGATAATTTATATTTCGGTTGTGCCTAAAAACGTGGTGTTACTATTGTAAAAAACGATAAAGATGAGTTAGTTCCAATTAGGGTGCAAAACAGTTGGTGTGTGTGTGTTTATTATAGGAAACTAAATCAATCTACTCTCAAGGACCATTTCCCCTCCAATTTATTGATCAGATGATTGAGATACTTTTTGTGAAAATAAATTATTGTTTCTTTGTAGGATTTTATGGATTTATTCCGGTTTCTATTGCTCTAGAGTATCAAGAGAAGAAAGCAATCAATTGTTCTTTCGATACATTTGCCTACCGAAGGATGCCTTTTGGACATTGCGACGCCCCATGCACCTTCTAGAGATGCATGATGAGTATTTTTTCTAATATTATTTAGACCTTCATGAAGGTATTCATGGATGATTTTACAGTGTATGGGTATTCATTTGATGAATGTATAAGTATTTTGGGAAAGGTGTTGAATCGTTATATTGAGAATAATCTGGTCCTGAACATTGAAAAGTGTCATTTCATGGTAGAGGATGGAATTGTCTTAGGGAATGTATTTTCAAAACAGAGGATACGGGTTGATAGATCCAAGATAGACATTATTTCATCCGTACCATATACTTCATGTGTGCATGATGTTAGATCATTCCTAGGGCATGAAGGAATTTATCGGCACTTCATTAAGGATTTTAGTAAGATTGATCTTCTTATATCACGATTAATTCAAAAGGATTATTATTGTGTGCTTGATGATTCTTGAAGGACTTCCTTTGATGATCTAAAGAAGTGTCTGACCACTCCACTGATCATACATCCCCTATAGTGGGAGAATTCTTTTGGAGCTTATGTGTGACACCTCCAACTTCGCAGTTAGAGATGTCATATATCAGAGGGTGGAGGAACGTTCAAATGTGATTTCCTATGCATTGAGGAAACTAGATTCATCCCAGTCAAAATACACAACCACAGAAAAGGATTTCCTTACTGTTATATTCACTTTAGATAAATTCGGTTCATATTTATTGGGCTATAAAGTAGTTATTTTTTCTAACCATGTAGCTCTGAGGTACCTCTTGAAAAAATCCAAATGCAAAGCCCAGGCTAATCCATTGGATCATCCTTCTTCAAGAATTTGACATTGAGATAAATGACAAAAAGGAGTCGGAAAACCAAGTGGCGGACCACAAGAGTAGGTTTAATGACACCCTAGAAGATGACACCTTGGACCAGGTACCACTTCAGGACACTTTCCTAGATTAGAATCTTTATTCCATCTCAGGTATGCATCCTTGGTATTAGGATTTAGTTAACTACCTTGTTGCATATGAAATCCCTGAAAATTTGAAGAAAAATCATGTCCAAAAGTTATAGAGTGATTCTAGATTTTATATTTTGGATGATCCATGCCTCTGGAGCATGTGTAGTGATCAAGATATTAAGAGTTGTGTTCCTGATCATGATTTGGAGTCTGTTTGACATTTTTGTTATACACTTGCTCGTGCTGGACTCATTAGACCCCAATGAATAGCTAGGTATGTTTCGGACTCTGGATTATATTAGCCTAGCTTATTCCATGATGCTCGTGTGTTTTGTAAGTCATGATCTCGTTTCCAACACACTGGGAACATTTCGAGGATACATGAGATACCCCAACAACCCATACTATTATATCAGATTTTTGATGTGTAGGGCTTTGATTTTATGGGTCCTTTTCCTAGTTCATTTGGAATTTTATATATCTTGGTTGTTGTTGATTATGTGAGTAAATGGGTGGAGCCTAAGGACAGCAGAATTTTCGATTCTCATGTTGTGGTGGACTTTGTCAAAGCACATATTTTTTGCAGGTTTGGAGTACCGAAGGCCATCATTAGTGACCAAGGGACACAATTCAGCAATATGAATTTTTCTTCCCTCCTTCAAATGTATGGGGTGACACAAAAAACCTTAACACCATACCACCCACAAACAAATGGCTAGGCTGAGGTTTCAAATCACGAGTTGAAACTGATTTTAGGGAAAACCATTCATCCCTATATGAAGGATTGGATCAAGCACTTTGATGATGCATTGTGGGCTTATAGGAAATCATACAAGACACCCATAGGTATGTACCAATTTTAGATTGTTTTTGGGAATGTTTGCCATCACCCCGTGGAAGTTGAGCATCGGTCTTATTGGGCAATAAAGAAATGAAACACGGATTTGGCCCAAGATGGAATCCAAAGGATGTTTCAAATTCAAGAGCGTGATGAGATTTGATTGTCTTCATATGAGAATTCAAGGATCAACAAGGAATGATCAAAAGAATTTCATGACAAAATGATCCAACAAATGGAGATTCATGTTAGAGAGAAAGTCCATCTCTATAGTTCATGACTGAAGCTGATTCTTGGTAAGTTGCATTCTAGATGGTTAAGTCCTTAGGTTGTGACTAATATTTATCATTATGGTGCAGTTCAAATCCAAAAATAGGAAACAGAAATGAGCTTTATAGTCAATGTTCAACATTTGAAGTGATACATTGAGGGACTTCCTACTGATGTAGTGGATTGTATCACACTACATGAACGCATCATCACATGAGCACATCAGGTTGTTCCTAACACTTTAACTTTATTATTCTTTGTCCTATATAAAATTATACATTTCATGTCCAAATATCATCTCATCGGTTCACATTGAGGACAATGAAATATTTTAAGTGTGGGGGAGGGAACCTTTAAGTTTAGTAATTTCAATTGTTTTCTTGTTTAAAAAAAACAAAACAAAATGTGTTTTTTTCAAATTTTGTGTGTTTATTTTTCAATTTTTTGTGTGTTTTTGAAACATTGGAGCTGAATTGATTCTCATCGCCATTTCGAAATCCATATCAAAAAGTGATGTAATTTATCCCTTGACACTAATCTTAAATGAATGCTGAAATGTATTTGTTTCATGTTCAAATATTTAGTAATTTCATGAAAATTACACTGAATCATGAATCTCATGCCAAATATCAATATATTTATATTTTAAATCACATTATTGTGAGTCTTTTGAATCATGATTTTCTTATTCTTTACATTCACCTCACATATTGAGAGAACCAAACCATGCTAGATTTAACCAGAATTTGATTTATTCCTGTCAAAACTTTAGGGTTTGAGGTACTTATGTTTAAATTATTGAGGAATTTGTTTGGTATTAATGCCCCTATTTCAAAGAATTATTTTTTATAATGGCCTACCTTGAACATTTATTCCTTTATCCCTTATAATCCATAAACATCCAGTTAGGTTAACAAAATTACATGCCAATTTTCCCTATCCAACCAACTCTTGAAATGAAATTCCATAATCTAGTTGAACATAAGTGTGGGGAAAACTGTCTTGTGTTTTGCTACGACATTATGTTATATTTTGGGTTGAAATTTAAATTCTAAAGATATGTGTTGGTTTCTGAAAAAGTATTTCTGTTGAATGTTGTGCATTTTCTGGAGCTTTCATGACCAGTTAAGTTGTGCCTTTCTAGAGCTTCTAAGAAGAACGAAATTTGTGCCTATCTAGAGCTTTCACGAAAAACTATTTTGTAGAAGATTGACATTTTTTTGCTGAAATGAGGAATGGTTTAAACTTTCCATGACTTTTCGTGATGATGGAGATGAATCTATGATAAGGGTATTAATGAGGAGACCATATTAAAGTGAAAATTTGATTAATTAAATTTTTCTTCAAAAAGAGTCAATCCCTCCTTATTTAGCCTCTAAGTTTTTCACATATAAATCCAACCAAATAAAATCCACAGAATAACCCTAAAAATTTCTCAGTATAAACATATGTTTATGACTCAAATCGGGTGGTGATGTAGGAATTCATCAAGCCTATAGTGACCATTTTATGAGTTTGGATGAGAAAGACATTGCTAAAAATTGACATTTGTGTGATAAGAGAAAATTCATGTGAGGTAAGTGTTTTGTGCATGGGAGGATAAATGAAGTGGAAACATATTGAATGATATAAATTAAGAACTCAAAATAATGGGTTTTTATGAGTCATGATATATTTTGTTTCTTGGTGTGTAATTGTTGGATCTCAAGAATATGTGATTTAAAATTCGTTTTGATTTAATATTGATGTTTACTTGATTTGAGGTTTTCCCAGGAGTGCAAAAGGGTATGTGTGGGAGAGTTGATAAAATACAATTTTATTGTATATTTTATTAATAATAGATGATATAAATTCCTCACATTATGGTAAATATGTTCAATTATGAAATATTTTGGATTAGATCATTCATTTGCAAATTTAATTATAATTACAGTTTTAACCTTTTAAAATGAACTGTAGTATTTTGGGAATAAATATTTTTAGGTATATTATTTTGACTTAAAAATTTTTAACATTGTTTTTAACGTATATGGGTACAAATTTAATTAAGGACATGGGAGCTGGATCATGCATTTGGGGTGAGTAAATGAGCCATGAATTCAATGCGGGACAAAACCATCCATATTGGACATTACTTCACTATTTGGGCCATATCATCTTCATCCGGGCATGTATTGACCCATATGTTGAGGACCTATCTGGGACATAATTAGGAACAAATCATCCTTGTATATGTCCAGCCAATTAACGTGTTTGGGAGGTCAACTATGTGGTGAAACGTGGAATAAATTATTTGTCTGAGTTTTCATTTCACAAAAAATGTTATGTAACCCTAGCCATCACAAAATCAATTTAAATAGGGTTTTCACTCTTTTGGAAGGTTGTTCGAGGCATTGGGAAGGTGTGACAAAAAGGTATTCCCTTGGGATCCCCTTAAAACTCTTGGAAGATGTACGGATTTGTGCAAACCTCCCTTACAAAAAGGCTCTCCTCTCCCACCTACACTTTGTATTTATTTTAATTCTTGTTTGTATCTTAAATTTTTCTTCAATTAATCATATCTGTTATTCCCTTTTATTATTCTATTAATCATCCAAATTGGGTTGGAATCAAGAGTGGAGGCAATATTGGGTTCTACACTATCACTCATTTTCTTATGCAAAATGTCTCCACGATGACCACACTACCCATGGTAGAGTAGTTTCCTTAGTGATTGAAATATCTTCTACCCTCTTCATTTAATTATTTTCAATAATCGAGATAATATAATGAATATAATATTATCCATGAGTTTTGTTTTTAAATTCTAATAAACTGTGCAAGAAATTGAACAATTAACACAAAAATACGTGAAGTCGAGATTTTGTGTAAATTATGAGAGCACGATTTTAATTGGTTATACAAGACCACATGGGATAAATTTGTAGAGTTAAAATATAATAACTTATAAAAAATCATCCTCATTTCCAGAATGGATATGTTCTTTAATTAACCGCTGACCATAAACTAACCTTAGAACAAAAATCAAATCAGGGTGTTGTGATTGTGTGTTCTGAAGCAAGCCTAGGGTTTAAGTAATTTCATCATTGTGGTTTAGTTGACTCTTGTATGGTTCGAGGGTGAACAAATTAGGGGATCATAATTAGGTTTATATTGATTTAAATGATAATGACTAATAATTAAATGAAGAGGTAGAGTTAGATTGATTACACTTTTGAAAATAATTTCCAAAAAAAACATCTTCATGCTATATCTTTTTAATCAATGTTTATTTCAAAATTAAGAAGAAGAAAAAATTCAATCATCTTCTAGAAAACTTCTTCACGTTTTATAAACAACAAACAACCCCCCCCCCCATCCATTCAAGCAGTGTTTAAATTATTTTTTAGTTTATTTTTGGAATGCCTTTAAGAAGTTGTTTTAATTTATTCATTTCTTTGAGAGACGGGCTTGGTCAGCCACTATATTGAACATAAGTACCCCAAAACCACTAATAATTTTAGGGTTCCCAAGACAGATTTCTTTCACTCATCTAATAAAACTATTTGGGTAATAGATGCTTCATCCACTTCCCTAAACCATGTATTTTGGGATGGAGTTAAGTCCCTTAATGTAACTCAACCCCGTGGGTCTAGAGATTTATGCTTGTAACTGTCACTACTAAGCCATGAACAGATTGTTATTTACCCAATAAATACACACATACCATATCACAATCCATACTAAAAAATTAATAAAAAATCACAAACCATAACAGAAAACCATTTGAAATAATTTTATTCCATAACAAAATAACACATTTACTATTTACATTACATACCCAATTTCGCTAAATTATCATTATCTTTCCCGATCCCAATATGTATGATCAATAAGTCCCTATATATCATCTATTTTAAAATATTAATCAATTCACTTATAAAATACCATTAAACTTATTCCTATATTCCCTTGATTTTACCCATTATCGAATTCACCATTTCAACCGAACTATACCTTTGTGGTGTTTCTTACATAATTCACAATACTTTTGACACAATGTTCATAATCCCAATTAACCAATTTTCATGTCCTGAAAAACAACCCCATATTCCATTTTCAACCCTAGGAGCATCATTCATTATTACAATTTCAACTCATCCAACCAAATTTTCATGTGAATCAAGGGATCTATATTATCCCACATCATTTCTACATTTAACATCACCAATTTCTAGGTTATTGAATGTAGGCACATCCCATGAGTGGCCAAAAATCGATAACATTATCCACCACACATTTTATGGGGATATATAGGGGTTCAATTTACCATTGAGAAATTTTTTTTCTAAATTTCTCTAAAGGCCCCAAAATATTAATAAGAGATATCCATGAAATAAACCAAACAAGCACAAATCAATCCAACTACTGTGGGATTTAACTTATAGAACTCATACCTTGAATGTGTTGATGGATGTAATCTTAATCATAGAAATAGATTTTAATTCAAGAATAACATGAATATTTAACCTAGAATGCACAAGAATAAAATGTATATGGGGCTTTAAAAGAAGATGTCCCAATTTATAAGCCCTAATCTTGAAAGGAGCTATAAGAGAGAGATTAGATCCACCCAGATCATCAATCTATATCCAACGGTGCACCATAGGTATAGTAATTGAAGTATCACATCCCTTGGGAAGATTTTTGAGATTACGTTCATCCTTAGGGTTGACCTGGGAATAATGCGGGAAACATTGGGTGAGGAACTAAAAATCCTTAGGGGTGAAAACTAGAAATTCATACCTTTTAAAGGGGACAAAATTTGGATTCACAGTTTTCCAAACAATGTACTAACTATATTCCAACCTATATCCCAGAAGAGTTGAGTCACATAGTTTCTTAAGGAGGGATACGGTGATTGAAAAATCATGCACCGACTAGGAAGTAATCCACTATCAAAAACTGCATGGTTTGGCTCTCCCAGTGTATGGTTTTCACTAAGTGTATGAATACCATGAAACATGAACAAAATGACCAGAATCCTCTATCATTCATTCCTTGAGCACATTGAAGATCCCCGATCTTCCTCACACACCCGTTAAATTTTTAAATAACCAACATTAATATATTTTAACGAAAATATAAACATAGACATACCTCCATGAAATACTGGATCTTACAACATCTCCACATTATAAAGGCTCAACCCTAAGCCACTCTATTGAGCATCACATCCCCTCAATGGAAACAATATTGGGCCACTGGGCCAGTATATCCACTCCCATTCCCATTTCCATCTTGAACATTATAATGAATCCATAAAACTTGGACTACTGGAAGTGTGTGTCCCCTGGACTCATTCTCACTACAATCCACAATACGAACGAGATTCCTTTCTAGGAGTGTATCTGTGTAATTATCTACATCATCAACATCAATCATGGGAGATAGGCCAGGGTGATACATTAAAAAATAAAACATAGGAAAAACATAATTTATATCACTATACCAATAGGTAAGATCCAATCAATATGGTACCCATCTGATCCCCTCCACAATATAAAAAACACCCACAGACATGGGTATTAATATACCATGTTTCTGAATCTGATGGTCACCCAACCTTGTCGACACCCGAAAAAACATGTGATCATCCACCAATAACTAATGAGGACATTTATTATTATCTTTTTATGAATTATATCTATATGAATATGTTGACATCCAATTCCAAATCAAATGAACCTGATCAGATGTTTCATACATGATAATCTATCCCAAGAACTCTAATTCTCCATCATCCATCCAAAACAGCATAGATATTCATGATCTACCAAAAATATCATCAAATGAATCCATATAAATTGTATCCTAGTAACTATTAATTTATGGAAACACAAAAAGTTCATATATCATTTCCCGTGATCGACTAAAATCCAAGACACAGTCCCTCAACATGTTCTCTAGTACATGAATGTTATGCACCAAAATCTCGTTCATCTGTGTGTGAAATGATGTACATAGAAACAGCTAGTTTCCATGAACCTTTTAAAACCCTTATTAGAAGTGGGATGTAAAATTTGGATCATCATTTGAATCTACGATATGTGATAGTCTATTAAAACACACTATCTCCTTAGTGTATAACTCATCCAACAGGTCCTTGGTGAAGATCTTTTGAATCACCTAGAAATCATCCACCTTTCTCAATCAGTCTAAAATTACCCATATTTTATCATTCTTATGATCCATCCTTAGTTAGTGTCCTTTAAATCTATTGTTCATCATCTCATACCCATTCTATAATTGGAAATTACTGAAACAAACCACCATGGATCTGATGTTTGGCTTTCACCTACTAATATTTCATGAATCACACCAAAAAACACACAACGTATTTCTTCATTGATGACCATCAATACTATATAAAAATACCAACATTCTTCTTAGTCTATCCTTGACGCACTATACACTTAGATGCGTGAAACACACACATCAATTCTTCTTGCACATAGGTCGGCAAAATAATTCATCCACGAATAGAAATGATCCCACTGTCTCTAACAAACCAACATGAAGGTGAATCTCCACCCCTAATGATTTCCATCATAGCCAAATTCTTTGGATCATCTAGACGATTCTCCTTAAACCAACTCAAAATCATAGACTCAACTGTTATGGAATCAACGTTCATCTACCCTTGTCCATCCTTCACGTGAAGATTCATCTCAGCAATCAACAACATCACCTTCTACATGGATATAGACTCCTAAAATGTCTAATTTTGAGTATTCCAACTCAAGGAATATACATAACTATTTCTTTATCATGGTGTATAAACCGTCTTGAAATCAAAGTAATTCATGTACTCAATACATCATCACATCTAAGGATTAAAATCACAATAATAGAAAATTTTATTAAGACATTTATGATCAGAAAACATTAATAATCATTCTCCCCAAAAATATTACAGCAAAAATTTTATGGAATAAACCATTGTAGCCAATTCAATATCATGCAATGGGTAATTTATTTCATGATTCCACTACTTTTTTGATCCCTAACAAACAACAAGATCATCCACCATCAATAGTAGTCCATTCCCAACACCAGATGCATCAGAAAAACGATATAATTCATTCCCAACTCTGTTAAGCTTTGGATCATTGTGGTATTCAACCACTTATTTAACTATTGGAAAAAATTTATCCCATGATTCGGACTATACCAACCTAATAGCCTTTTTGGTCAGACATGGATGTGGTTGTGCCAAACTAGAAAATTCATTAATTAAACATCATTAAAAGATATACAATCCTAGAAAACATCAGATATCAGAAAAATTCATGGGATGCTCTATAGACACAACTACAATTACATTCTCTATGTTCACTAACACACCTTTTTCAGAGAAGATGTGTCCCACGAAATTCACCCTATAAATCCAAATATGACCCACAGATAGCATGGTATATTGCATATGATCTATTAAGGTATTTTATATGATGTCATGATGCTTTGCGTGATCTCTATGAGTCTTTGAGAACACCAATATGTCATCCATTAAGAAAAATCAAAACCCGTCTTGGAAGGGGTGAAATATTTAGTTAATTATGTCGTTAAACATTTCTAGTACAATAGTAATCTCGAACCGCATACCAATAGTCTCATTCATTCCATACATTCTCTTAAAGGCAGTCCATGGTATAGTAGAGGGAATCACCCACAGCTGGTGATTCCCCGATCTCAGGTCAATCATATAGAATAGTGATCCACCTCTCAGCTTGTCAATAAGGTCCTTAATTCTCAGAAGTTGGTATCACTTGTTAATTTTCATCTAATACAACTTCATATAATAGACACATAACAAAAATGGCCCATCAAAATTCATGGTGAAAAAATACAGGAGATCCCCATGGTGATGTAAATGTATGAATACACTGTATATTCTCTCATTCCTCTTTTTGAGCATTAGGTTCTTGGAGTTCTTCTTGATGCCATTTGATATGAATGAATGGAAACTAGTTCCTCTCATGGAAACAACTCTATAGTGAACTTAGCATATCTCTCTTGTGGAAGTCCTAAGTAATCCTAAGAAAACACAACATGAAATTTGATCCGCAATGGGGGGGAACACTAGTAGCTCTACTCCCCCATCATAATGCATTTGACAATTCCTTTGGTTGTGAGTTCAGTCAACTACTACCAACCAGGTCTTTCATGGCCTACTTGAACATCCCACTCAGTACTATGGACATTATTGTCTCCCTCAAGAGATGTGTACACTACTCAGTTAAGGTAACACTCAATGTTTTATTGGTAAAAAACTACCAATACATTCCCAAAATCACATAAAAAACTAACATCTTGAGTATGAACATGTCTGCAAAAAATTGTTCCCACCAACCTCTAGAGCACAACCCCTGCACAGCCTAATATCATCATCTTTCACACCCAACAGAGTATTAATTGAAATTACCCCAAACAAACATTCTAATACTAGGTCCAACACAACTAAAAATTGATAAGATATCAAATTATGTGTGGCATGTTTACCAAATAATAAACTTGTATTTGTGAAACATATATAGATTGTACCTTGAATAGTAGATGGTTCAGCCACACCACCTCTAGGATTAAAATGAACATAGTGAAGTTGAATTCCCCTTCTTCCCAAGTCTATAGCCTATGGTCCTAATGGGGCACTAATATATTGATATGGATTCTCTCACCACAATATTCCACATCTTCCACCCAGACTAGTATAGACTATGGAGCAATATATGTCTACCTGATATGGGGAAACATACTCCCTACTATCACTCGACATCTATCACAGTCTCTCATCACTTCCCAATTATTGAGTATTTATATTGATCCTTTCCACCATCCCCATACTTTAACTTGATCGACACTCAACTGTTTTTCATCGACACTAAATATTCATGTTCCATGGCATGGAACACTGATTATAGAAAACTTGATCACCATTCTAAGAGAGTTACCCTCTCTTTTGAATAACCTATGCACTTCCACCCTAATAAAACCTCCAAAATCGATGCTTCTTTCCATCCGAATACGCACTACTCATCCGGCCAACTCGAACCACAAGAACACTACCTAAATCCCCATTAATATTCCCTAATGATACAAAGTCCTCATTCTCTACCACTGTAAACGTCTTCAAAGGGAAGATATTCACCTTGGACATGATCTCATATCTATGCCCATCCTGAAAAAGTTTAGCTACATCAAACACATTTCATACTAATGCTATAATGATTCATCCTAGGTAACTGAAAAAAAAAATCACAATCCATAAATGCTACATCCCCAAGGATCAAACTCATATACTCCATAGCCTTTTCCTCCCTCAAGGTTTCTAGATATAAGTATTCTAGAAAAATTTTCTGTAAATCATCTTTTATAACTCATTTGGCCTGCTTATTTTTAACCATGATGTCCAAAAAATGCTTTACCTGGACCCAAAACATATTGGCTTCCAACATTACTCACTTCATGGATGGATTTTCCAAATGATCAATAATAATATGGATGGAAACTATCTAGATCATGGCTACCTCTAGCCCACCCTCTCTATTAAAATTTGTACTGTTCTAACCCTCCCAGGGTCTCATTCCATCATCTCAATAAAAGGAGTTAAGTTATCATGAAACAACTCTCCTATAATATCCTGAATCATCCGGTATTTGTGCTACTCTACTAGGGGAGCATTCCTAGAAATATCATCTTGTCAGATTCAAAACATACATCTTCAGAGTGGAAGATCAATACAATACCAAACATGATCTTTTGAACACATATTACTAAGCCTCCAAAATTCATACACAATGAAGCTTTGCACTAATCATAATCTAAATATTCACTTACAATATACTAATAAATATCATATCACATATAACACTACGCTATACCATACCTACCGTGGGTAATGGTTAATATGGGGTAAACTTATTTACATAGAAATGGTATTTCAGTAAAAAAAAATTTTAATTCATTTTCAAAAATTGATACATAAATTCTAAATCTTAGGCACATGTTCCATTTAAAAAAATAATATAATAAACATTTTAACTAATTTTAAACCCTTCATTAAGCATAATTAATTAACCATCCTCTAACATTCTTTCCATTTTAACCATTTTGATGGTTCATAATAAAAACAATTTTCCTAAAATTTCAAAAGAATGTAAAATTAAATTCTATATTCATATCCCACAATCCAATCCCAGGTGTACCTAAATTAATTCATGTCACCCATCTCCCTATGTGCCTATAAGGATGAATGAATGAACATCCTCATGTTGTTTGAGAAAAAATTTAAATATCACAAAATAATCAAATCACACAACATTGGCATCACGCAATGGTGAAATATCATTCAAATGTAACAAAACACAATAAGAATAATAATTCCCTCCTTGGGTACATGGATTTTCAATAATTCATGGGTTATATACTCTAAAGAATTATCTCATTTTCAAAACCCAACATGTCCTATTATCCTTTATTCCATCCCAAATAATAAGACCTTTGAAAAGAAACCACGCTATAATACTAGTTTTTAATTTCCCTAAACATGGATCCAGTAATGATGAGATCCATTTCGGGTATCCACATGACCTCAAGCGCACCTCCTCATACATTAGAGGTTTCCAACTATTAACGAGGGTCTCATAATATGTCATGTGGGGACACTTTCCCAACATTACCAGAGTAATCCATAGTTGGAAATAATATAAATAGCAGAAACAGTATGTGATAACCAATAAACATCCCTAACCAAGCATTTCCCATAATTAGGTACAAAAAAAACCCAAAATAACAATGCCATGACCTTCCAAAAGTATCAAAAGAGAAGAAAACAAAAAATTAAGGCAAATAGCTGAATAACCAAAATGGGTCCTAACCCCAAATCTAGATCCTCATTCATGCATATCTTGATCCCAAATCAACACCCTAGTACCGATACTTTACTCTTATCACAATGTGGAATAATGAAGTCTTCCTAGTTACACATTAGTGGCCTGAGTAGGGTGAGAGTGATACATAATAGGAAAACACCAATGGTTTCAAAAAAATATCCATTCTAGAAGACAGTGTAAGAATGTATTAAATATTTAACAAGGTAAACTGAATGACAAGCCATGTGCCATTAGTTTACATTACATACTTAACCATTTCTATCATTATAAAAAAGTCATCACTTTTACCATCTTTATTAAATAATTCATTTCACTCATGTTTTCCAAGGGTTAGTCATTTATGTCATTAACATAAGTATTTAACGAATTCAATCACTATACATAAAGAGATAATGTCAAGTCCATATCTCACTATGGTAAACACATCACAATAACTGTATTACACTCCCCTTTAATCCTTATTCTTGATAGTCTCATCGAATTATACCGTTTGGGGAAGAGATCATGTGTCCCCTTCCATAACCCAATATATTTGGGGTGATGTTTAGAGCCTCATTCTTACTTGACCTGTGGGTTTAGAGCCTCCAGTTGAAATCACCAACTACAAATCTGTGTTTGTATTCTTGTTTATAAAATCGCCACACACATACACTATCACAAACTGTACAAAAAATCGTACACATACAATCAGAAACGATGATAATAAACACGGGAATTAATATTATTCCATAACCTTGAATCACATTTACTATTTACATTACATGTCCCATTTAGAAAAATTTGTATTCCCATGCCCCAACTCATTATGTATGTTCAATAATTACCTTTCAATAATCCCAAAAAATATATTCATCAATACCATTATGAAATCCCATTTATTGTATTCCTTAATTCCCAAGTAGTTTCCCATTAAAAAATTCACCATTTTATATGCATTAACACTCTTAGTCAATTTTAACATAATCCAACATTCATTTGACACAATTTCAATTAACAAAATTAACACACTTTTAGGTCCTTCCAAAAAACCATTAATTCCATTATCAACCCTAGTCACAGATATCACTATCTCAGTTCCAGCACAACCAAGAATATTAACATGTTCATCATGTGAAGGGAGTTATAACACATCAACCTAACATTTTACCATACAAAATTCCAGGTTCATGAATGTTGGAGCACCCCATGGGTGGCCCTAGTTAAGACAAATCTTCATTAACACATCCCTTGGGGATTAATAAGGTTCAATTGATCATTTATACTCTCATTTTAGCAAATATCACCATATGCACGAAAAAAAAATTATTGATAGCCATGAATTTGACCAGACATGTAAAAAACAATCTAAAGACTATGGGATATAACATATAGGCCACCTAACTCGAATCCATTGATGAAAACACACGTAATCATATCTTAATATTCTGATTCAAGATCCACTTGAAGCTTCAACTAGGAATGCAATGGCCAAGACCTCTCTGGTCCATTCCTCTACAAAAATCTAATGATTGAGGTGTTCTATGAGGTCAAGGTGACTTATCCCCAACACTTTCCCAAAATTAAAATTCTATGAACATTTCCATCGGTGAGACTAGTTTGAACATTTCCACAAGTGAGACTAGTGTGAACAATTCTACCCGTGAGATCTGTGTGAATAGTTCCACCTCTTAGACAAGTGTGAATAGTTCCACTAGTGAGATTGGTGTGAATAGTTCCCCTAGTGAGAGTGGTTAGATGAGTTCGACTTGTTAAAACAGTGTGAACTGTTCCACTAGTGAGGGTCCTGTGAATAATTCCACCAGTTGGGCCGCTGTGAACAATTCCACTGGTGAGGCCGATGTGAACAGTTACCGAGGTGAGGCGGATGTGAACAGTTCCACCAGTGAGGTAGATGTGAACAGTTCCACCAGTGTGATCGGTGTGAATAGTTCCACCTGTGACACTTTTGTGAATAGTTCCACCAGTGTGAACAGTTCCATTGGTGAGAACCCTGTGAATAGTTCCCCCAATGAAGCCATTGTGAACAGTTCCACTGCTAAGGACATTGTGGATAGTTCCACCGGTGAGGCTGACGTGAACAGTTCCACCGGTGAGTCTGATGTGAATTGTTCCACTGGTGAGGCCTCTGTAAACAGTTCCAACGGTGAGGTAGATGTGAATAGTTCCACTGGTGAGACAATGTGAAATGTTACACTAATGAGACTAGTTTGAACGGTTGTGTAATGCCCCAACCCTAGTTACCCAGATTCGGTGCATTATTTTAATACATTGGCAGGATTACGAGGAATCATGTCCCAAAAGTCTGATCAGTTTAGCAGTCTTGGAAAATAGATTACATATATGAATGTTACATTACACATTAGAAAATAAAACATAACATTAACGATCCTTTGAGAATGGCATTAATCCCCAAGCTTAACCCTTATTATCAATCATAATACGCTTCTTCGAATCTTGGGTAAATTAAGACATAAAAAGGGGTGAGATCTGATGCTCAGTAATGATAACAATATAGCGAAAACATTCATAAATAAGAATAAAAATTTAAGGCAATGTAATAGTCTAAAAAAAGCCTTTGAAACTTTAACTTCAGCATAATATAAAAAATATATAATAAAATAATGTCATTTAATTCATTAATGGATATTCTACTTGTCAAATAATCACATGCAATATTAATAGCATCTTTCATAATTATAAAATGCATAATTCCAGACTTCATAACCACATTTTCAAGGCCTTATGCCAAGATTAAAAATAAGACTTTTTCAAGGCCGTGTGCCAAGAAACTATTTTGTCTCATGAGACCTACCAATGGATCAAAGAACTATAGTGGGCTCTACCCGTCACTTACTAAGTCCAATGCATTGATCATATGAAAAGGATTAAACATAACATAAACATTGGTATTAAAAATGGCATACAAAATTTCTATACTTTATCCATAAACCATGAATGGTATGAAATAACACACCCACAGTCAATATTATAAAAAACACATCAATAAAATATGGATGTTTTTATCATAATAAATCAACATCAAAAAAACTTAAAATCCATCAATGGATGTTAACATAGATGAAATCAAAACCTTGTTAGAGAAAAATCTCTTTCTATTTTGAAATCTTTTAAAAGTCACGTAATTATAAATGAAAACATTAATATTTTAAAATATTCTTATAAGCATTTAAGCAAAGCATTGATGATGTTATAATGGCAGAAAATAGCAACACCTTCCATATAAGTTAACAAAAACATTCTTACATTAATTTTGTCAAAATGTTCATAAATTACCTTCTTTATAAAACGACAAAAAGATTCCATTAAAAAACATATAAGGTCAAATAAAAGTATAAATGACTTTAACCCATTGTTTATTAAATAGTAAAAATGTTTTGAAATATATTTTTTAGAAACATGGATGTGGATGATATAGAGGTCCCAGTAGATAATTATATTAAAACAACCTCGGATAACAAAGAGATTATGAAATTAACTGTTACCTTGCACTTTCCTTTATTCGAAGGTATGTTTAACCTGTTTCATAAAGAGATTAGTATGTTATTCAATTATACTATAACCATATTAATATTTATGATACCATACATGATTCATTTATGACTTTATACAACCCATTTTATCATAATTTACATGTTAAGTTAACAATTCTGGTAATAATCACTTTCTTTATCGTAAATGTTTTGACTTGTTACTCTTGATTGTATCAAATAGATCATGATTTAAATACTTCAATATTATAATTTCACGAACCGTCCTCAGGGCCCGTTCCATTACTACCCCAAGCCCACCTTCCATAGCCTAGGGGCTGGCTACTAGCACCAAATGCGCTATCCCGATAAAAGCGAAGGAATTGGCTTTAAACCTGTAACACACACTGTCTGAAACCAAGAAGTAGAATCCAAAAGTGACAATATAGAAAAGAAATGTGTGCTGAAAGTAAGTGGTCTAGTATACAATTCCAACTGAACATCAAGTACAAGTACTTGTAAAAAGGAAAACAACTACTGGATCATCCACCGGGGGAATCCTACCTAAAGTGTACGTACAGATCTCGAACAACTCATCCCACTGGTACATCCCATATCGTCTAGATCTGATAAGCCTCATGCCCATCACCCTTAGCCTTGATCACTACTGATCATCTTCTCCACATAACACAACAATGTGCGGGCGAGGCCTATGCAGGGGTGAGTATAACAATACTCAGTAGGGGGCCCTGAGACCCCCAAAGGTCTCCGAGAATACTCTATGGATAATACAATGAAGAAAGATACAATAACAATGTATCAAAAAACCATATTTATATATATATATATATATATACCCATACATATACCTATGTCACTAGTCACATTTCGGCTCCAACTCTCAAGCACAAGCACAACTGAGTCCACACATGAGGTAAAGTCAATCACCTTGATGATAATGATTGATAGACAAGACTCATATCACACAGGTATATAACTTTTTTATAGGGGTGAATATGATTAGATGTAGAATCTAAATAATCTCATCTTTCAAACCCACGTAGGTTCCTAGAACAATATCAACAATGTTTGAACCCATGTAGAATCCTGGTATAAAAGTCATCATTGTCGAACCCATGGAGGATCCCGGTACAGGTGTCATCGCTATTGAACCCACAGAGGATCCCGGTAAAAACTTCACCGCTATCAAACACACAGAGGATCCCAGTACATAAGTCATCACTGTCGAACCCACGGAGGATCCTGGTATAATATCATTGCTATCGAACCCACGGAGGATCATGTGATCTCAGTCGCAGCCAGCTCTAGGGTTCCCGCACACACCACACTCGATTTTGAGAGGGTCTGATCCTCGGGCAAAGTGTGGATACATAAACTACCATGAAATATAGAGTTGATGTACCCCATAGTTCCGCCTCATCAAAAGGAATCCAACGTGACAGACGGCGTGTCAATCGGACGTCCGGTCTGTGAGTTATTGGTGTTTCCGTTCCAGGGGCCCGGTTGGTTTTTAGGCTCAAACCAACCCGACCATTCCACAACTACATCTGAACCACAAGTGTAGTATGCCAAAATAATCATCTCCATCCAATAATTCCATCTTCGTTGATGGTTTGTCGTTCGGACACTCGTAGCCCAAGATGCGGGCTAAAAGCTGTAAATGGTCGTAGCAGGTCTGGGTCCTGTCCGACCCAGTCAGACCGACTCAGCCCGACCCAAGGGGGAGGCCCAGCCCGAAGGTGACCCGACCCAGTGGAGGCCCGAACCGCTGTCCGTGGGGCCCGGGCCGGCTGGCCGCGGCGGGTGACAACGGCGGTCGGCTCAGCTCGCCGCCCTCTATTCGACGTGGCCTTTGCTCATGGGTCTTCTTCGATATTGCATGACGGAGTCAGGCTGCCTTCGTCCGTCATGGCCTGAATGGCTGTGGACCACCCTTCCTTAGATGTGGCTCACATGAGCCTCGCCTCTTCTGTCTACCATGGCCCGGATGGTCACGGTTCTTCTTTAGTGTGGTGTGACGACACCGCGTCCTTCCAGCTCCACCTCCATCATCAACCAAACAAGAACCAACGGAGGGATGTCGGGCTTTGTTTGTTCAGCTCACGCCCTCCACATTAGGAGATACCAAGTGGCCATCATCGAACTTTAACAATTGACGAGGAAAAAGGATTTAATTTAATCAAAACAAACCACAACCTCGTACTTGTCGTTCATTGATGATCTCAGAAAAAGGGGGATGTCGATTCATCTATTTCCATGTTCGTCATGCACTCCAAATTCTCACACTCAGGCGTTGGAAATGAATAAGGATACTCATCATTGGCGGAAAAGTGTTCGGTGGTGACGTCATCGTTGGCGATGTTCTTCATGGGCGACGTCTTCTCCTTTGACGTGGATGAAGGTCATTGGTGATGTCGTGGGTGTCGCTTCCCTATCCATGCCTCAGTTGATGAATGATGAAGAAGGAAGAAGATGGTGTCGTCGTTATTTGATGGCGGAAGAGACGTTCTGTTGGAGTTGGTGGTCTAGAACCAACTAATTTGTACTTTATTCATTAAATAAAAGCCTTATCACATCTTGATTGTTCTTCTGCATGACATGTCATGTGATAATGTCCTAAGGACAGCTGTTGAATTAAAGGGTCGTAGCAGATCCCTGCTATGATGAGAACCCGGAAGTGCCATAACACTTTTCATGAATGTATGTTCTATGGCCGGATGATATTATTTGAGGGACACAAATAATACAGGTCATTAGGGGTGAGGACTCAAAAAACATTGAGGCACCTTCTCATGGTGTACGCCCTTGGTAATATCCATGTGGATATTATGAGAACGAGACCCGCCAGTAGGATATACACATTTCATAGTGTCATTGGATGTTCCTATCTGCGAACATGTGTATTGGTCCTTAGACATTGAGATTATTATTAATGGGTATTACAACTTGTGCACTTAGATGTATTGACGAAAACTGTGACGACACACTGTTCGCCGCGAGGTAGGATACGTTGGGTGCGTCATGAGTAAAATCCCATTAATAGATAATGCGAGAAAGGATTTGTCCATTCCATTCCATTACGGAAGTAGATATCTCAGGCCCTTTGATGGAATTGATACAGCCTAAATAAATCCATGTCCATGGTAAGATATGGGCATGTTCAATTCCAGGAAGTCAAAGAAAGAATAATCAAGCACATGGGTTGATGGCACTAGCATGCAACCCGATTGATTGGAGATATCGAGACAAAGGGATTATATTACACGGTAAGCGTTCGTAGGAGGTGACACGTCATTCCGGCGTTAACTTCTTTATCTATGGGTGCCTTGGCATGTTGCTTGACGCTAACCATGGACATTAGACAGGCTCCACCTAATGTCACTGAGAAAGAGGCCTAGACGGTCACACACTAAGTGTGTCTATGTATCTCAGTAAAATATTAATTTAAAAAGTTGAATAAAGATTATTCCCGATTGTGGTTGAATAATTATTCAAGGATGTCTAGTCGCATTTATTTCGACACTAGTTATTCGAGAGAATATATTATTGGAAAAATAATATATATTTATTAGTGAGTAAGGCAGTTACATTTATTTAATAAATAAATAGACATTAATTAATTATATTATTCTAGGTATTATAAATCCTAATTACATTATTCTCAAAGAGGTTAGCCATTTTTGGTTGTGAACAACGGATTGGAAATACTCTCAAGCCAAGAGATAATTCCCTTTCAACCAAGAACACTTTCAAGTTATGAAAGAAAGATCCCCCACCGGATCAAGGCGATCGAAGACAGACATCACAAGAGAAGGATCTTCCGCGCTAGCACCCGGAGTTCCCTTCGGTGACGTCCAGAGATAGATGGCACACGTGTGGATTACCGCTAAAGGAATCCTATAATTGGATTCTCTGACGCAATGACGGATCAGAGGATCGTGACTGGAGACACCAACGAAGAAAGAATTCCATCAAGGTAATACTTATGAATTAATTAAATTAATTATAACCAACATATGAAGATCATATCTGAAGGGTTCTGGGACTCTTCTTTTCTTTTTCGTTCTTCGTTCTATTCCGAAGATCCGGCGTTTTATATCATGACAGATCTCAGATTGAACGTCGTTTAACGCTAAATTAAAAGTTGGGAAAACCCACCAACGTGCTTCCGCTGCGCCCAGAACCTTCAAGTTGTATCAGAGCGGGTCATATCGTTGATTATAATTATTTAAGTTTTTCGTTGGTAATTTACGCATTTAATAATTTAGTTATTTTAATTCAAGTTTAATTGTTCTGGAAATCTGAATATCGATATCTGTTCCTCCTCCCTCGTTTCTCGTTCACCTCACATAAACGATTTTTTCTTTCAATTTTGATTAAAATAAAATAGAGGAACTCATCCGGAGGATCCAAACGATTCTGGCCGTATAACACCAGAATACACGGCGTGTATTTGGAAGTACACGCCGTGTAGTCTAGGTTCAATGCATTGACCGTTCTGTCAAATCAGGTGGTGTATTCAGGTCATTTATGACACCGTGTGTTGACCAGAAACAGGTGGCACACGGTTTACAGATGACATGCCGTGTGGTCCAATTGAACACGGCGTGTAGTCCCTTCGGGTTCGGGTTGGGCCGTGTACCCCGTACAGGGCTTTCCCAGATAGAAACCATGTAACTCGGAAACTACATGGCGTGTGTCCAAAATAACATGCCGTGTACTCCAAAAATTTCCAAAGTACATTTACACGCCATGTCCCCGGGCATGTACTTCAGATGGACGTTGAAGAAAAGTACACACCGTGTATTAGGAACTAAACACCGTGTACTTACCCAAATTACGCATATTTATTAAAATTTATTATTATATTATACAAACCCTTGAGACGTGTACCATGGTGCAGGCGTAAAGCTAAGGCAAAACA
Organism: Viscum album; assembly: GCA_963277665.1. Taxonomy (NCBI): domain Eukaryota; kingdom Viridiplantae; phylum Streptophyta; class Magnoliopsida; order Santalales; family Viscaceae; genus Viscum; species Viscum album. The sequence continues at coordinate 75,651,947 of OY728155.1, read as the reverse complement.
CGTGATAGGTGTTTTATATATATGTGTTTAATTTAACATCTGCGTAATAAATGGAAATTCACTAGGATGCCTCCAAGCTACAAGTTACGTACAAGGATAATTTTAAATGAATTTATTTGTTTAAAATTATGATGGATGAGAATCTCAAGAAAATTCAGAAAAGGTATTTAAGATAAAAGGATTTATTAATTAAAGATAATTAATTAATTCGAGCGTGATTTATCTTAAACAAGAATGATTAAATAATTGAATGCTAGTTTTATTTATGCGTAAATATCGTTGAATGTGTGGATGATCATGAGCTAGACCGAGACCTTTTTATATGAATGGTTTCTTCTAATTTATTTATTTAAATTAAATTTGTTGGCCTGCGAGCCATCTCCTCATTAATATGTAGGGCCTGCGTGCCCAAGGATTCTTTTATGTAAAAACTCCTTTTTACCCCTCACCTGCATTTGAGATAAATGCATATGTAATGGATAGTGCTCCAAAGATAGTGGAGGTGGCTCAAGTCAGGAGCCGGGGTGAAACCAATCCAAGGAGATACAAAGGTGGACAGGTGGAAAGCTGTAAACACGAACCTGCAAGGTTCATGGTGTTTATCCCCTAGGTCTTGGGTTAGTTTATCAACTGCTAGATAAACTAACCAATAGAACAAGCTCATGATCATACCATTTATTTTATTTATGTCAGTTGCATGGTTTATTTATTGTGGGTGTGTTGTCACGATCACAAAATTAATGAATATAACTAGCATGCAAGATAGAACTAAATTAAGACCGGTTTATACGTAAATATTATCTTAGACATGGTTAATCACTTAAGTATGTCCCAATTAATTTTAACAAGCATGTAATCAAAGATAATAAAATGGCAATTTACGTATAAGGATAGAATCCCTCAAAATAAATATTAAGTCGGTATAGCCTTCCATAATCTTGGTTAGAATCGAACCATAGTTCAAGGTGTTTGACCAACCCTAGTTGGGGTGCTTTCAATTATTGGGGAATTCTAACTCAAGGTTTTGGGTTGACTTGACTTGGTTCGCATCAATTGTTGAATGCCACAATAGGACTTGGTGTGACCAAGATGCAAAGGTTGAGGAAATCCAAAAAAAGGATTTCAGGATTAGGGAGTCCACTCAGCAGATCAAGGAGCTGCGAGTTAATGCGGTTGGCATTCGGAATGCCTACCTAAAACCCTTCAAGATTCTTGACAAACCCTAGTTGGGGTAATGCGAAGGGAAATATGGATCCTTTCCACTAGAATATTCATGCAATAGAATATTCCGAAGTCAATGGTGGGGGCTATTGGATTTCGATAAAATAGTGGGATATTAATAAGTATTAATTTATTTATTTGTCTCAATTTTTGTAATAATGTACTAAACCTTTACTCATCTTAATTTGTAGAAATGGCAAGAAAATTACTTTAAACATATCATTGCGCACCATACTCTAAAAGTAAACCCTTCTCACCGGCACCAATTTCCAAGAGTGGTAGAGGCGTTTACGCATCGTCCTTCGCCACGAAAGGAAATTATATGTGCTGGAAGAGCCTATTCCAGTTGCACCTGGGAAAGATGATAGTGATTAGGAATTATCTCTCTACTTGAAACACATGGATGATTCCACAGATGTCCAGTGTTTCATGCTATCAGCCATGTCTAATGAGCTCTTGAAGAAACATGAAAACATGGACGTGTATAGCTTGATGTCTCACATTAAAGATATCTACCAAGAGAAGGAAAGATAGGAGAGGTATGAGATCTCCAATGCTTTGTTTACCACGAAGCTTGGAGAGTCTGTGCCAGCTGGGCCTCATGTAGTCAAGCTTATTGGCTACATTGAATGCCTGGACATCTTAGGGATTAAATTCCCAGATGAGTTGCGTACAGATCTCATCCTATCATCACTGCCCAAAACCTTATTTAACTTCATTGTCCACTATAACATGAGCGGCAATGAGAAGAGTCTATCAGAGCTTCTGACCATGATTCGCCAGGTATATAAGGACATGGGGCGTGACAAACCCGCGGTCCTTTTGGTGAACAAAAAAAGGAAGGACAAGGCAAAGGGACCAAATACTTATAAACGGTCTGAAGCCCCCGAGCATCGTCCCTCTATGAAGGGGAAGATCCAGAGGCAGGGCAAGGAACGAGAGGCAGTGTGTTTTTCATGTGGCAAGTAGGGCCACTGGAAGAGGAACTGCACCCAGAAGGGTGGGGACGCTAAAGGTGTGTTTGTTATCAAGTGCAATCATTCTATTTCTACACATTGGGTATTAGATACAGCTTGTGGGGCTCACATCTGTATTCAAATGCAGGAACCAAGTAGATTTATAAAGATTACCAGAGGAGAGGAGGATCTTTGATCTGCCAGTGGTGCAAGGCTGGATACATTGGCTATTGGCAACTACCACCTCTCATTGCCAACTAGGATGATTTTGGTTTTACATAACTGTTATTATGTGCCTAGTGTTACCAAGAACATAATTTCGGTATCCTGTTTGGATATGGATGGATTTGTTTTCAAATTTGAAAATAAGGGTAGTCTCTTTTATAAGAACATTGTATGTTATGGTATGGCACATTTAAATAATGGTTTGTATGTATTCAATTACAAAAACCATGTTTTGGCAATCGATAATGAAACAAACTCACATGACTCATACATCACCCAGTTATGGCATCACCGCCTTGGTCATGTAAATGAGAAGAATTTGACAAAGCTCTGCCAAGATGGCTATTTAGACTCTATTGGGTTAAAACCACTTGATAGATGTCATGCTTGTTTACAAGGAAAAATGACCAAGCCGACTTTTGGTGGAGAAGGTGAAAGGGCCACAGAGCTTCTAGGATTGGTACACACGGATGTATGTGGACCATTTCCAATTGAAGCTAGAGGTGGATATTCTTACATTATTACTTTTACTGCTGATTTGAGTAGATATGGCTATGTCTACTTAATGAGTTATAAGTCAGAGTCCTTAGAGAAATTTAAGGAATTCAAGAATGAAGTAGAGAATCATCTTGGTAAGAAGATAAAGAAGCTTCGATCAGATCGAGGTGGAGAATATCTGAACCAAGAGTTCATCGATCTTCTACGGGAGTCTGGGATTCTATCTCAGCTCACTATTCCTTATACACCACAGTGGAATGGTGTTAGTGAAAGGAGGAACCGCACCTTGTTGGACATGGTGAGGTCGATGATGAGTCATGCGGATCTTCCATTATCCTTTTGGGGATATGCATTACAAATTGTAGCATACACATTAAACCGAGTACCAACTAAGGCGACAAATGGAATTCCATATGAGTTATGGAATGGAAGGAAAACCACTTTGTCACACACCCATGTATGGGGATGCGAGGCGTTTGTTAAGGCCTTCTCAGTCAACAAACTAGCACCCCGGGGCATGATGTGTATCTTTATAGGATATCCCAAGGAAACGAAAGGATATTACCTATATAACCCTCAAGACAAGAAAGTGACTGTCGCTAGACAAGCCATATTTTTTGAGAGGGAGAAAATCCTCAAGAAGGATAGTGGGAGCAAGATTGACTCCGAAAAAGTTGATGGTCAAGATACACAGGAGTTGGTACAGGAACAAGTTCCACAGGTCCCCGTGGAAGTGGTTCCAGAAACACAAGTACTGCGTAGGAGCTCAAGAGAGGTAAGGGAACCATAGAGATATGGTTTCCTAGTCACCGAGGATGTTGAATCATTATTGTTGGAAAATGATGAACCTCTCTCATACAAGGAAGCAGTAGAAATCTCAGAAGCTGCAAGATGGCTAGAAGCTATGAATTCTGAGATAGATTCCATGTATCAAAACCAAGAATTGGTTCTGGTCGATGAGACAGTTGATGTAAAGCATGTTGGATGCAAATGGGTATTCAAAAGAAAGATGGACATGGAAGGTCAAGTTAGCACCTATAAAGAAAGGCTAGTGGCCAAAGGATTCAGACAGCGTCAAGGAATTGACTATGATGAAACCTTCTCGCTAGTTTCCATGTTTAAATCCATAAGAATCATACTTTCCATAGCAGCGTACCATGACTATGAGATTTGGCAGATGGATGTCAAAACAGCAGTCCTTAACGGAAACCTTCAAAAAGATGTCTATATGACACAACCATAAGGGTTTGTGACACCAAGTGAAGCCAAACGGGTTTTCAAGTTGCAGAAATCCATTTATGGATTGAAGCAAGCATCCAGGTCATAGAACATTATATTTGATGAATCCATAAAAGAATTTGGTTTCATTATGAACGAATGTGAGACATGTGTTTATAAGCAGTTTAATGGGAATGCAGTCATCATCCTAGTGGTATATGTTGATGACATATTGCTTATCGGAAATGACGTACCATCCTTACAGTCAGTAAAGTACTGGTTGAAAAAGTGTTTCTCCATGAAGGACTTAGGGGAAGCAGCCTACATTCTAGGGATCAAGATCATTCGTGACAGATCCAAGAGGCTGCTTGGACTAAGTGAGGGTACATACATTGACCAGATACTAATGAGATTTCTTATGGAAAAATCCAAGAGGGGATTGGTTCCAGTGTCACATGGCTTACATCTTTCTAAGAAAATGTGTCCCCAGACACTACTGGAGAAAGATAGGATGAGTAAGATCCCATATACTTCGGCTATAGGATCCATCATGTATTCCATGTTATGTACCAGGATTGATGTTTCCTATGCATTGATCATGGTAGGAAGATATCAAGAAGATCCGGGAGAACAGCATTGGACTGCTGTTAAGACTATCCTTAAGTATCTGAGAAGAACAAATGATATGTTCCTGGTGTAATGAGGAGACGAGGAGCTTGTCATCAGAGGGTTTGCTGATGCTGGTTTTCAAACAGATCAAAATGATCTGAAGTCGCAATCTGGATATGTTTTCTGTCTCAATGGAGGAGCTGTGAGCTCGAAGAGTTCAAAGTAGCCAGTTGTCACCGATTCTACAGTGGCGTCCGACTATATAGCAACTTCTGATGTAGCCAAAGAAGCCGTCTGGATTCAGATCTTTGTCCAGTAGATTGATGTGGTGCCTATCAGTAATGATCCCATTACATTGTATTGTGATAATACTGCAGCGGTGGCTCTTGCAAAAGTACCAAGGTCTCATCAACGGACAAAACACGTACTCCATAAGTATCACCTCTCGAGGGATTTCTATAAAAGGGGTGAAGTTGCAGTGAGAAGAGTGTCCACGGAAGAGAACGTGGTGGACCCCATGACTAAAGGCCTATCTCAGCAGAAGCATGAATATCATGTGAGAGATAGCGGGTTAAAGGTTTTTAGCAGTTGGCTCTAGTCCAAGTGGGAGTCTGTTGGAGTTGGTGGTCTAGAACCAACTACTTTGTACATTATTCATTAAATAAAAGCATTATCACATCTTTATTGTTCTTCTGTGTGACATGTCATGTGATAATGTCCTAAGGATAGCTGTTGCATTAAAGGGTCATAGCGGATCCCTGCTATGATGAGAACCCGGAAGTGCCATAACACTGTTCTTGAATTTATGTTTTATGGCCGGATGATATTATTTGAGGGACACAAATAATATAGGTCATTAGGGGTGAGGACTCTTAAAAATTTGAGGCACCTTCTCGTGGTGTGCACCCTTGGTAATATCCAGGAGGATATTATGAGAACGTGACCCGCCAGTAGGAAATCCACATTTCATAGTGTCATTGGATGTTCCTATCTGCAGACGTGTGTATTGGTCCTTAGACTTTAAGATTATTATTAATGGTTATTACAAGTCGCACACTTAGATGTATTGACGAAAACTGTGACGACACACTATTCGCAGTGAGGTAGGATACGTTGGGTGCGTCACGAGTAATACTGCATTAATAGATAATGCGAGAAAGGATCTGCCCATTCCGTTCCATAACGGAAGTAGATATCTCAGGCCCTTTGATGGAATTGATACAGCCTAAATAAATCCATGGCCATGGTAAGGTATGGGCAAGTTCAATTCTGGGAAGTCAAAGAAAGAATAATCAAGCACATGGGTTGATGGCACTATCATGAAACCCGCTTGATTGGAGATATGGAGAGAAAGTGGTTATATTACATGGTAAGCGTTCGTAGGAGGTGACATGTCATTGCGGCATTAACGTCTTTCTTTATTGGTGCCTTGGTGTGTTGCTAGATGCTAACCTTGTAATTTAGGCTGGCTCCGCCTATTGTCACTGAGAAAGAGGCCTAGAGGGTCACACACTAAGTGTGTCTATGTTTCTCAGTTAAATATTAATTTAACAAGTTGAATAAAGATTATTCCCGATTGTGGATCAAGAATTATTCAAGGATGTCTGGTCACATTTATTTCGACACTAGTTATTCGAGAGAATATATTGTGGTAGAAATAATATATATTTATTAGTGAGTAATGCAGTTACATTTATTTAATAATGAAATATCCATTACTCAAGTTCTAATAAATATGGTGGAGGAAAATAAATAAAACTGAAAAAATAAATGTACACGTCGTGTCTATTTATATACACACGCCGTGTAGTTTATTTTTCCCATGAGAAAATATTGTTTATTTAATTAAATGATATTAAATGTAATAATTTGGATGCATGTGAAGTAATAATGATGGTCAACCGTCATTGTTAAGACATGGGGTATTACTAAGAATTAAATGAAATGATTAAATGCTTATGAGAAATTAATTTATTTTATTATTCTAGGTATCTTAAATCCTAATTACAGTATTCTCAAAGAGTTTAGCCATTTTTGGTTGTGCACAATGGATTGGAAATACTCTCAAGCAAAGAGAGAATTCCCTTTCCACCAAGAACACGTTCAAGTTACGAAAGCAAGATCCCCCATCAGATCAAGGCGATCGAAGACAGACATCGCAAGCGAAGGATCATCCGCGCTAGCACCTGGAGTTCCCTTCGGCGACGTCCAGAGATACGTGGCACACATGGGGATTACTGCTAGAGGAATCCTACACTTGGATTCTCCGCTGCAACGACGGATCACATGATCGTGACCGGAGACGCCAATGAAGAAATAATTCCATCGAGGTAATTCTTATCAATTAATTAAATTAATTATAACAAACATATGAAGATCCTATCTCAAGGGTTCTGGGACTCTTCTTTTATTTTTCGTTCTTCGTTATATTCCGAAGATCCGGTGTTTTATATGGTGACGGATCTCGGATTGAACGTCGTTTAACGCTAAAATAAAAGTTGGGAAAACCCACCAATGCGCTTCCGCTGCGCCCGGAACCTTCATGTTCTTCATGTTCTTCATGAGATGAATGCTCTCTCTCATTCTCCAAGGATCCACCAAAGTATTATGTGGGAACCGAAACAATAGCTTTGCCTATAGTTTTATTCTTGACATGAATTCAAAGGATTTAAAATTGTGCCAATTAATTAAGAGAATATTGATCAATTAATTTGTTTGGATGGCACCAAAATTAATAGGGAAGGTGGAGAGGCTCAATTAATGAGAGAGATTTTCATCCACATAAATGGGGAGTTCAAGAGTTATGGGGGGTTTTGGGGGTTTGATTCTCTTGTGGGCCTCACCTTATAGCATCCTCCCAAGGGAGGTTATGTTTGGGAGGGCCCCTACACTAATCTCCCCTTGGATGTTCTAACTACCACCTCAAATAAAAATATGGCTAACAAATATTTTTATTCTGTTTGATTAAATATCCCAAAAACTAACTTCCAAACATGCTAAAACGCAACTGCGGTGAAGGTCTCCCTAAGCAATCACTGATGCTGCAAATTCGACGGTGCCCTCAAAATGCGATTCCGAGCACCGTTTCAAAAGTTATAAAATCTATCACTTATGTTTATTGAACGTAACCAAACAAAACATCAGAAGTTGATTACGGGCACTCCGGGATTCAGAATCAAGCGTCGTTAGAAACAACAGACTCATAAAATTCCAATGTATTTAAAAAAAGTGAAATTGAATTTCCAAGACTTTAAATCATCCCCACTTCAGGGCTTTACGTCCCCGTAATCTAAAACAGACACTGAAGGAACAAATTGGTTTACTGAGCATGCATCTGAGCCTCCTGCTCCAATGTGCTCTCCTGGAGGTTCTCGTGCTGCCAGCGAACGCAGGCCAGAGGAATCGACCGTCCACGTAGGACCCACTCGTGTTGATCCTCAATCTTTATTGGAACCTCCATGAATGTCGCCCCGTCATCAATATCTAGCTCTCTGTGGTTGATGATGTGGGAAGGGTCATGCACCTTTATCCTCAACTGAGATGCGTGGAAGATGTCGGGCAGCCGGTGCAACTAAGGTGGAAGAGCCAAGCAATAAGCCACCTCTCCTACTCTGTTGAGGACCTAAAATGGTTCGATGAATCACGTAGATATCTTTCTGTCTCGGGATAATCTCCGTAGACCTCGTTGAGGTGAGGCCTGTATAAAGACATGGTCACCATCCTTGAAATCCAGTGGTCTCCGTCTCCTATCAGCATACGACTTCGGAATGCTCTATGCAGCCTTCATCTGCTCCTAGAAGATCTGCACCTTCTTGTTCGTAGCCTGCACCATCTCTGGTCCTACAAGTGCTGACTCCCCTGGGTCATTCCAACATAGAGGGAATCTGCAAGGTTGGCCGTATAGTGCCTCGTAAGGTTCCATCCTGATGGTGGAGTGGTAGATGTTGTTCTAGGCAAACTCCACCAAATGAAAGTGATCCTCCCATCTGCGATCGAAGTCGAGGACACATGCGGGGAGAATGTCCTCGAGAGTCTGAATAGTCATCTCAGTTTGGCCATCTGTCTAAGAATGGAAGGCAGTGCTCAAGTGAAGATGCATCCCGAAATCCTCCTGTAACCCTTTCCACAGCTGGGAAATGAAGTGAGAATCTTGATCGGAGACGATCGTCAATGGAACACCATGAAGCCATACGATCTCTTGTACACAGAGGAATTCCAAGATCTCTACTGAGACCTACTCTCTAATCGTTATGAATATGGATTACATGGTGAGTATGTCGATTACCACCTAGATATAGTCGTGTCCCCTGGATGTACGTGGAAGTCCTGTCACAAATTCCATAGATATCCCATCACACTTCTACTCTATGACCTCTAAGGGCTGAACCAAGCCTACTAGAACTCGGTGCTCCGCCTTCACTTGTAGACAAGTGAGTCATCATGAGACAAACTTTGCTACTGCCTTCTTCATACCTTTCCACTAGTTATCTCATCGGAGGTCCGGATACATCTTCGCCCCTCCTAGATGTACCGCTAAAATAGATGTGTGGAACTCCCGCAACTCTTCCACATGAAGTGATACTGGTACCATGGTACATCATCTGAAGAGAATGAAACACTCCCCACCTTTATAAAATCCATCAGGTGCATACCCTGTGGATATCTATGTATGCTACGTCACACAGTCAATGTCTCCGCGCTCTTCCTCCATGACTCTCTGAAGAAGTGGAGGAGTGACTATGAGAGACTGAAGAAAAGATACTCCATCTCTATCCACAAAGGATATATGTAATGCCGGCTACTTCGTCACCTCTCCTAGCAGCTGAATTCCGGATCATCTGCTGAGAGAATCTTCTACAATTTTCCCCTTCCTAGGAGTATAGACTATCTCGAAGACATAGTCCTAGAGAAGCTCAATCTAATGCCGCTGTCTCAGGTTCTGGTCCTTCTACGAGAAGATGTACCTGAGACTCTGGTGGACAGAGTAGACTGTAAAATGATCACCTATAATATAGAGCCACCACATCTTCATGGCGAAGAACACTTCTCCTAACTCCAGGTCATGGGTAGAATAGTTCTTCTCGTGTTGTCTCAACTGCCGAGAACCATACGCGTTCACTGGTCGCTCCTGCATCAAGAAACACCTGAGTCTAGTCCCAGATGCGTCGCAGTAAACTACGTAACCAATTCCCTCCTCCGGTAGCCTCAAGATGGGTGCACTATTAAACATTTATCTCATCTCAAGAAAGCTCCATTGGTATCTCTCTGACCCCACGAAGTGTTTCCCCTACTTCGTTAATGTAGAAAGCAGTGCTACATCTCTGGAGAAGTCTAGGACAAATCTTTGATAGTACCCAGCCAGTCCTAGAAAACATCGTACCTCCGTCACACTCTTGGGTGGCTCCCAAGAAAGTACTACCTCAATATTCGCTGGATCCACTGCAACTCCAGCCTCTGAGATGACGTGTCCCAGAAAGTGAACCTCTCGAATCCAGAACTAGCACATCGATAGGTTACCATAATGCTGGTGCTATCGAAGTGTGTCCAGTACTACTCGCAAATGGTAGTCATTCTCCTCCTCAGTAGTTGAGTAGATCAGTATGTCGTCGATGAAGACTATGACAAAACGATCGCGGTATGGCTGGAAGATCAAGTTCATGAGACCCATGAACACTGTTGGAGCGTTTGTTACGCCGAAGGGCATAACCAAGATCTCGTAGTGGCAAATCCCACACCTGAAGGCCATCTTTTGTACATCATCATCTCAAACTCTGAGTTGGTGATACCTTGATCTATGGTCTATCTTCGAGAACCATCTTACTCCCTTGAGTTGATCAAAGAGGTCATCAATCCTTGGGAGTGGGTACTTGTTCTTCAAGGTCACCTGGTTTAAGCGATGGTTGTCAACACACAGTCGCAAGCTCCCATCTACCTTCTTGGCGAACAAAATAGAGGATGACTAGGGTAAAACACTAGTTCAGATAAATCCATTCCCCTACAATTCCATCAGTTGTACCAACAGCTCACGAAGCTCACCTGTAGCCATCCGATATGATGGAGTAGATATCGGTGTCGTCCCGGGTTACAGGTCAATGTATAAGTCCACCTCTCTATGAGGAGGTTTTCTTGGAACATCTACAAAGAAAAACATCCATGTACAGATCCACCACAATAGGAAAACTCGGACTCCGCACATCAACCGCTCCAAGAAAGAGGCTAGCCAACTGATGTGTGATCGGCTGCCCCTTCCTCTAGGTTAATCCATCATACACTGCAAAGGCTCCCTTCTCACCGGTTAAGGTAGACCTCATCCCATCACAACAATTTTTACCTAATACTGTCAATCTTAGCAAGAACTATGGATAACCAGTCCATACCCAAGACGACGTCGTAAGGCCTCGATGTCACTATGAGGAGATCCTAGCTGAAGCTCTCACCTCCTAGAGTAAGCTCACACGGTCGACACCAGTGTGTAATCTTGGAGTCTGCTCTTGTAGGAATGTCTAGTCGTAAGTATCGAGCCAACTGATCCATCGAAATCTCTGAGCTCTGAACGACGGAAGTGGAAATAAAAGAAAGACTCGCTCTTGGGTCAATAAGTACTGCAGAAAGGGTGGAGTAGACACAGATAGTACGTCGAATCATCTCAAGTGCACTGTGGTCGTAGGCCTCGACTTCCTGGAGCTGACACCACCCCCGTCTGCCTGCTCCCTGTGGTCGGGGTGGACCTCCTGGTGGTGGTGGTGGTAGGGACTAAAATCGTCATCCACCACCTACAGCTTGGCTAGCACCTCTACCACGTCTGCCTGCTCCCAGTGGACCACCATGGTCTAACCTCTGGCTCTACAAGGGAGGTCCCCCTACTATCTGTTGCTCATCTACATGGCGGTCGAGTAGTTTTGAGCCATGTGACCCAGCCCACTACACGCATAGCACTGCCCCCCACCCCCCGTATGGCTTGCTTTGTCTTGTGTGCCCCACACAACCGGACCTGTATCCTGGGGTTTCCCACCTGATGGCCTGGTCCGCTTGGACCTCTACGACATCTATCTCCTACAGACTATAGAAGACTCTGTTATGTGTCTCCCTATGGTGGGTCTCTCTACTGGTGTCTGCTTATCATGAAAACTATCCACAAGATGGGATCGCTCCAGTACCCTATCATGCGTCCAGATGTAGAGGGAGATCATTGAAGCCCTGATCTCATGCCTAAGTTCCTACTCAATGGTCCGAACCATGAATAATGGGTGATGCACCATATCTGTGGAGTAGCACGAGAGGTTGGTGATCTTAACTGAGTACTGAGCTACTTTCATGCTTCCCTACTGCAGATGAAGTAACTCCTTAATCCGCACCACACGAAGGTTGGATGGAACAAACTCTGAGCAGAAGAGACTCTCGAAGTCTACCTAGATTAATGATTCCTCTTTATGAACCTGGAGCATCTATCTCCACCATATTCCTACTGATACATTCAGTAGACTTGCGACAAGTATCCCCATGAGGTTAGCTGGTGTCCCTACCAATCTAAGAACTCTCACGACACCCTCTGGCCAATCCTCAGTTGCCAGGGGGTCTGTCTCTCCCCTGAACTTGGGCGGCCTCTGGCACTAGAACTTATGAAATGCACTTAGATGGTGTTCACTCTATACTGTTGGAGCTGGTGGAATCAGTGGTCCAGCAGGTAGAGGTACCGCTGGTACCTCTACTATGATGGGGCCCTGCACCGAGGCCTTGTCGCTCGGTGGGCTACCATCTCGTACGATACATGGATCCCTAGTTGGCTGCCTTCGTGGGGCCATCCTGAAAAGAAAATGGTGTGTCATGGTTAAAATAGTATACATGGTCTTCTAACACAAAGTAATCACAAATAAAACATTTCCAAAGAAACACACATGCAATCAGTGTTTTCGTGCACAGAGTCAAAAATCAGAAGTCAGAGTCCTAGTGTATGGATACGTCGGTTTTCGCACCAAAACCGGTTTCCCTAAACTAATAACCACACCCAAAACACTTAACACTAATTCCATTAAAAGAATTATAGTACATGTTTTATGGTGGAACTGACTCCTCTGATACCAATTTGTCACAAACCGTCCTCAGGGCCATGCCATGACTACCCCAAGCCCACCTTCCATAGGCTAGGGGTTGGAGACTTGCACCAAAGGCACAATCCCGATAAAAGGGATGGCATTGTCTTTAAACCTATAACACACACTATCTGAACCCAATAAGTAGTTGCAACAAGTACTAATATTGAAAAGTAAAGTGTGCTGAAAGTAAGTGGGCTAGTATACAAACCCAACTGAACAACAAGTACAAGTACTATTAAAAAGAAAAACAGCTCCTGGATCATCCACTAGTGGAATGCTACCTGAAGGGTTGGTACATATCTCGAACAACTTGTCCTTGTGGTATGTCCCATCTAGTCCAGCTCCGAGCAGCCTCATATCCACCACCCTCAGCCTCGATCATTACAGATCGTTGTCTGCACAGAACAAAACAATATGCGAGCAAAGCCTGTGTAGGGGTGAGTATAACAGTACCCATTAAGGGACCCTGAGACCCTCAAACGTCTCCCAGAATACACTAAGGATAAACCAAAGAAGAATGATATAATCACAAAGTATCAACCAACTATACATAGGTATATACCCATACATATACCTAAGTTACCAGTCACAATCCGACTCCAACTCTCGAGCACAAGCACAGTCCAGTTCACACATGAAGTAAAGTCAATGAACTCGATGATAATGATTGAAAGACAAGACTCATCTGAAACAGGTATACAAATCATTTAGTGGGGGGGGGGAAGATGACAAGATGTAGCCTCTAAATCATCTCCTCTATCGAACCCACGTAGGATCCGGGATCAATATTAGCACTGTCGAACCCAAGTCGGATCCTGGTATAAAATTCTTCGTTGTCGAACCCACGGAGGATCCCGGTACAGGTGCCATCACGGTCGAACCCACGGAGGATCCCAGTAATGAAGTCACCACTGTCAAAACCATTGAGGATCCCGGTATAGAGGTCATCTCTATCGAAGCCACTGATGATCTTGGTACAGTATCGTTGTTGTCGAACCCACGGAGGATCATGTGATCTCCGTCACAACCGGCTCTAAGGTTCCCACACACAGCACGCTCGATTCCGGGAGGGTCCCCTCCTCAATCCAAGTGTTGATACATCAAATAACATGAAGTTTTGAGTTGATGTATCCCATAGTTCCGCCTCATCAAAAGTAACCCAACACGATAGAAGGCGTGTTAATCGGATTCCCGGTCTGTGAGTTATTGTCATTTATGTTCGAGGGGCCTGATTGGTCTTTAGGCTCAGACCAACCCAAAAATTCCCCAACTATGTCTGAACCTCAAGTGGAGTATGCCAAAAGAATTTTCTCACTCTTAAAAATCCATCTCCGTAGATGCTTCTTCGTTTGGACACATGTAGACTAAGATGAAGGCTAAAAGTTGAAAGTGGCAGTAGTAGGTCTGGGTTCGGTCCGACCCAGTCTGACAGAACATGCCCAAGAAAATAGCCCAGACTGAGGGGGCGGCCCAGCCCGAAGGGTGCCCGGACCAGCTGGTCCTGTGACCTGGTCGGGCTGGCCATGTGGCTCGGTCGGGATGGACGTGGGGCCCGGCCCACTACCAGCCGATGTCCGGAACCGGTGAACCACGCCACAGGGGGGGGGGGGGTACCATGCCCTCCGACTACCTAAGAAACAACAAGACCCGAAGGGTCCTGCCTCATGGAAGCACCGGTTGCGGCCGACCGAGCCAGCCGCCCTCAGTCCTCCGTGATCTTTGGTTGCTGGTCTTCTTTGGCGCGGCACGATGTCGCTGCTCCGCCTTCGTCCGCCTCGACTCCCCCTTCTCTCTATGCAGTGGGACGACGCCGCACCTCTTCCGTCCGTCACGGCATGCATGGCCGCGGTTCTTCTCTGGCACGGTGCGACGACACCGCGCCCTTCCATCTCCCCCTCCGTCATCAACCAGATAAGAACAAACAGAGCGATTTCGGGTCGTGTGTGTTCGGCCCGCGCCCTTCGCATTATGCGATTACAAGTGGCCATCATCGAACAATAATAACTGACAAGGAAAGAGGATTTAATTTAATCATAAGAATCCTCTACCTCATATTTGTCATTCATTGACGATCTCCGAAAAAGGGGGATGTCAATTCATCGATTTCTTCATTCTTCACACACTCCCAATTCTCACTCTCAAGCATCGGAAAGGAATAAGGGTACTCATCATTGGTGTGTGAGCGTTCATAGGTGACGTCGTCGCTGGCGACATTCTTCACGGTCGACACCTTCTCTTTTGACATGGATGAAGGTCGTTGGAGATGTCCTGGGCGTCGCTTCCCTTTCCTTGCCTCGGTTGAAGAACGATGAAGAAGGAAGAAGATGGTGTCATCATGCTTTAGTGGCAGAACAGATGTTCATCGTGTTTTTCACGGGAATAATTCTCTCTCTATTTCTCTAAGGCTCCACTAGAGTATTATGTGCCAACCAAAATAATAGATTTGTCTATTATTTTATTCATGACATGAATTCCAAGGAATTCAAATTTTTCCATTTAATTAAGAGAAGTTCAATAAATTAATTTCTTTGGATGGCACCAAAATTAATGGGGAAGTTGGAGAGGATCAATTAATGAGAGAGAGAGTTTAATCCACATAAATGGGGAGTTCAAGAGTTAAGGGGGATAAGGGGGTTTGATGCTTATGTGGGTCCCACCTTATAACATCCTCCCAAGGGATGTTAGGTGCCTGTGGGCCCCTCCACTAACCTCTCCTTGGAGGATCTAACTACCACATCAAATAAGAATATGGCTAACACATATTTTTACTCAATTTAATTTAAAATACCAAAAACTAACTTCCAAACATGCTAAAACACAACTGCGGTGAAGGTCTCACTAAGAAATCATTGATGCTATGAATTCATCAGTGCCCTCAAAATTCGATTCCGAGCACCGGTTCAAAAGTTATAAAATCCCGCACGTACGTTTTCTGAACGTACCCGAACAAAACTTCAAAAATTGATTCTGGACACACCGGGTCTCAGAATCAAGTGCCGTCAGAAACTGCGGAGTCGTAAAATTTCCATGTATTCAAGAAAAATAAGATTCATGGAATTTACAGGTCATTTAATATAAAAAATTATTTATATATCATATATGTTTAGAATATAAATATATATAATAAACGTATATATATGAAATAGAAAACACTTTTTATGGACATGGTAGGCCGTACGTACGCATAAACATTGTTTCCGTTTTCATATCGTATTGAACGAAACTAAGTGAATGAGGTATATTTAAGTATGTATATACCTATATATATCTCCAGTATCATTATTATGTTATATGTTACATACTTACTAATGATATATATTTTATAATCATCGTTGAATGGTGAACGTGGAAATGCATCTCATCGCGTCATAGAGACAGTAATCCGTACGTACGCATGAGCAACAATATCATTATATTGATAGAGAAATAATATGTAATTGGATGTTATATAATATATATACATAATCATTACCATGTTATATTTATTATTTACATCATTTATACTCGTTATTATACACATCCTAATAATGATGTGTTTGTATAACAAACTACAACACGACGTGGAGACGGTAATCCGTACGTACACACGTATGGTGGCTTTTTCATTTATAGGATGGATAGAATAATGAATATGGTTTTACCATTTTTATAATAACATCACATTATATACAATATATTGGAGTTATTTTTTATAATGGAGACAACAAAGAAAGATGAAGTGGAAGAAGAAAAGAACTTGAAAGAGGTGATGAAATATATACCGTTTCTTCGGGTTCATCTTTTTTGTTTTGATCAAAATGGATCCTTATGATTGATTTCTGACCAATGGAAGGCCTCTAGGATTAAAGAAGGATAGTTTGGAGGATATTTGTGCAGGGTTGGGCTGGGCCAAAAGGCTTTGTAGGAGTGAAATTAATAAAAGGGGAAGTGCCCTTTTATAAAAGAGGTGAGGGTACCTTTAGGAAAATCTTGAAATATTTTCATATTATAAAATCATTTTCGGTTTCTAATGGATCCAAAATAATTTATTAAGAGGATAAGGTGGGGATATATCGAAAACCACTCTTCCAATAGGTTTTAGATAGGGTTAGGTTACCATATTAACTATAACCTTTATATTTAACTCTTTGTTAAACATTTTGACATTTACCATGTCTCTTTGTATTTTTATATTATATGGTTCATAAAAGTAATATAAAATTCCAATAGAACACCAATTGGTTAATTAATGTAATATATATTATTATATAATTCTTTTGGCTGAACCTTATATTTGTAAGACTATTATATCAATTAATAATATAATATTTTTTTTAAAAACTATTTTATGTCAATTTTGTCACTATTTTGTATTTGTTTTTTAATCATAACAGCTTGATTACTTGGAATAAAATTGATTTAATCAACCCTAAATTGTTATATTAACCTATAAAGTTAGTTTAATTCATCAGATGTCTCAAATTATGTTTATTTGGGTATTTATAATATCAATTAGTTTAATATTTTATTAATAAAGTAATTACTGCATCATTATTTTTGTCATTAATAAATTTAATTATTAAATGTCTAAAAAGTATAAATAAAATACCATTATTTAGGAAATAATTTAAACATTATAATTAATATTTATAGTAAAATTTATCTTATTTATTACCCTATATAAAAAATATTTTAGTTATGAAAACTTGATTTTAACACTTTTAACTCTTCTTTAAATTAAATAATAATAAATGTCCTAATCTAATCCATGTTCTTCTAAAGGATCATATTTTATTCCTAAGGTTGTTTTTGGTTTAATTAAACTTATCCAATAGAATTAGGATTTGTGTTAGGGTAATAATAATATCATTTTTACCTTTAATTACCATATTTACTTTTAACCATGGTAAATAAAAGTCAAAAGTTACTATTCGCAAAAAATATTTTTATCTTATTGACCCACATTATACATACTGATATCAACCATGTCTCTCAGATTTGTGAAATTCAATTCACAGAAGTGGTAAAATTATGTTTTATGCAAATTTGAAAATGCTCCTTGGAGGTGGGTAAAAGACGGTAAAAAGTTCAATAAAATTTTTATATTTAAAAACTTATTATAAAATGATTACAATGAATTAAAATGAAAATATATAGGTATTATATATATATTTTGACATAAAATAAATTTAAATAAAATAAATAATTATTTAAATAAAAATACGATTTTAAATAATAATTCATTGTTTTTCACTATTAATCAAAAATTGAAAGATTTCCAAAAAATTCCAAAAATTCACCCCAATCTAATTTTGATTTTCCAAATTCAAAATTGGTGTTTATTTTACCAAATTAAAAACATAGAAGTTTCATTTATTAATTTAAAATAAATTCCCATTGTCAACATTAAAAGGCGTATTTTTAAGATAAATAATAACTATCAAAAGATTGACACTTGTTTATTTTCAATTTAAAAGTTCAATTACTTACAATGACCAGAAATTGATTATATGGTAAAAATATATTATATTTACAGGTCTAAAACATTAAAATTTATACTTTAACATAATACATTATTTTGATTAAAAATGTTGTTTTAGTTAAAATATAGTATTTTTCACTATTCACCCAAATATGAATGTTATCAGAATAACACCAAAAATTTATTAAAACTAAATTATTACATCCTGATTATAAAGAAGAAGTTTATTTTGTCAAATTGAATATATAAAAGTCTAAAATATTGGATTTAAAAAAGGTTCGCTATTAAAAGGTGGTAAAAGTGCATTTTTTTTGAAAAATACATCTTTTATCTGAAAAAATGAATTTGTTCTTACATTATGTCTATAAAACTCATTATATGGATTATAAAATTATATTTATTATATAATGTTCAATATTCAGTTAATACTATTCATAACCACTTTTGAACAGCTAGTTTGGTATGTCGTGATGCGCTTCAACTCGGTGTTGCGTGTATTGCAAGTTATTGAATTACATTGAAAAAGTAACGTACTATGAAATATTGGGGTGTTAAATTATTCCCTACTTCAATAAATTGAATCCAGGAAATTTGAAATTTTTCTTTGAAAATAAAAGTTTGAATATAGAAAATATCTTTGTGGGAAAACCCACATCAGAAATTGGGTTAATAAAATTTAGTCATAATAAGAGGAAAAGAGAAATGAAATGGTCACCATGAAATTATGTTTCTATTAGGAGAACATTTTTGGAAATTAGAGACACATAATTAGAGGAAAAATTTAAATATTTATAGGTCTTGATTAAGGTCATCAATTACAAACCAGTGTAAAATTGAGGGTCTCAAATCCATTAATCTATGAAGATTTAAAATACCATCGGTTCAACAAAACATAAAGTATTAGGACAACACATTTTTGGTTTTAAGAACCCATCACTAATGTTTTAGAATTAATTTACCCATATAATAAGAGGGAAAAATTATATATATATATATATAGACTTGACAAGTAGAGTTTCATCCTTCAACTAATTCCTACCACAAACTCTTCTTTTACTACAAACGATTTCAAAAAAAATATTCTATTTATCCAAATAATAAAGGTTTTCAAAAATAATGATTTTAAAATTCACCTATCAGAACCATTAAAAAAACTAGATTATACAATATTGGAACTTCTCGTATTCCCTTGGTAAGCAATAAATCCCAATCTCCCTATGGGTGTGGGTTCGATTCCCGCAGCTTTTTCTGACACGACGGATTGTCTCATGGTCTAAGTGATGTCCTTTTTATATAAATCCAAAAATAACCTTAACAATAGTATCAAATTTCAAACTTAATCCATTCCAACCTTTAGACATATCCAAAATACTTATATCCAAACTGACAGTCCAAAATTTATAAGGATGTTAAACACAATGAAGATCCATTTTTCCACGTAATAACATGTGAACACCTTCATTGTGTATTATTTTAAAACATGGTAATGCCCTAAATTATCATATATCCATATTGGTTACATTCATCCTCCCTTATTCATTATAGAATACTGGATACACTCCTTATATCTAAAAAAGTTGTAAACTCCAATACTTATGGAATAAACAAGCCATTAACCAGTTCCAAGGATGCCAATAATATCCAAATCAATCATCTCTTATTCCAAAATCAATATGTCGGTATCAGGACCATAATAAAGATTTTTCTTTCCATCTACTATGTATTTTCCAAAATGTTTAACTTTCCACTTAGTCACTTTTCTTGGTTACACATTATCTTAAGTCCTTAATGAAATAGTACTGCAGTACTATCCTTATATACTCTATAATTAATATAACATGTACACCATTAATACAGTAATAAAATGAAAAAAATACATTAATGAAAACATAATAACTCTAAATCATTTCTTTTTATCTTCTGTAGTATCATAACTTGATTGTTATCCAATTGTAGCATTTTCGGTATACTCTGATGATTTGGGAATTGATTGGCATAGTCTCCCAACTCCTTGTAGATGAAGCATTTTATATTTGAAACATTTTTCTCAACCTTGGAATCACGTAATTGGTGTCATTTTTCTCCCCACATATAACAAATTACCATTCCCTTCAAGCATTTACCAAGTTGATTCTTTCCACATTTATCACATATGAGAGAATCCTCATTTCCCCTCTTCCCTTTATCCATCTTTTTCTCTACCATCCTTTTCTTCTCTTTCTTCCCATCTAAGACATAGGACTCTGAGAATTGTTTACTTATCTTATTAACACATGATATTATTACATCATATGTTTAGAATACATTGGAGAATATTTCCCTTCAAAATTTTGTCTTAATACCATGAATAATATGACCATTCTTACTCTTTGGATCATACGTAAGGTTGGAGTTCTCATTCCTTACACTAGGCACCATTTCTATACAATGGCATGCACTAGGTAAGTTTATGAATCACAATGAATGATTCAAACATGTAAAATACCTAACATACATTGAACAGTTTATGGGTACAATCCGTAATCATAAAAATATTTTCTTGGAGGAGGTATATACTCATAAATCCTTCATAGTCATTTTAAATAAAAATGATAATTATATTATGCATATCTCCGGCAAGTGTCGTAACCAAGAGTGAAAAAAGGCCCGTTGTCGTGGACCAGTTCCCATTAGAGTCCAGCTCAAATAGGTGTTTCCAGGTTTTACGTCTAGTTACATCTATGCCAGAGCTGCCTCTACCTGCTCGTATCCAGACAAGGATGTATTCGCTTAGAAAACTCACAAAATCTCTACATTACTAAAATTATAGGATGTTATTCTATACTAATCCTCAATGTCTATCATAGGATAATGTGCACTAATCAGAGTTTATCTAAATATATTTTCCAAGGTTATTGTTATACTTCATCTAATACCAACTGTAACACCCCGACCCCTGTTACCCAGAGTCGGAGCATTATTTTAATACATTGGCATGATTACAAGGAATCATGTCCTGAAAGACCGATCATCTTAGCAGTCTTGTAAAATAGATTACATACATGAACGTTACATTACACATAAGAAAATAAAACACAACATAAATGATCCTTTGAGAACATCATTAATACCCTAGATTAACCCTACTTATCAATCATAATACACTTCATGGAATCCTAGAGAAATTAAGACATAGAAAGGGGTGAGCTCAGATGCTCAGTAAGGATAATAATATAGCGGAAACATTCATAAATAAGAATAAACATTTAAGGTAATGTTAAAGACTAAAACAAGAGCCTTTAAAACATAAAAATCATCATAATATGGCAAAGATACAAAAAAAATAATTACATTTAATTATTCACGTGGATATTCTACTAGTCAAATAATCACATGCAATATCAATAGCCACTTTCATAATGATGGAATGCATAATGCCAGACTTCATAACCACATAGTCAAGGCCTTATGCCAAGACTACAAATAAGATTTTGTCCAGGACTTGTTCCCAGACCCTAGTTTGTTAGATGAGACCTACCGATGCGTCGAGTAGCTATATCAGGCTCCACCTGAAACATACTAAGTCCAATGCATTCCACATATAAAAAGGTTTAAACCTAACATAAAAATTTGTATAAAAACTGGAATACGAAATGTCAATATTTTATCCATAAATCATGAATTGTATGAAATAACCAATCCATATTCAATAATATCCCAAAACCTTCAACATAATATTTATGTTTTGTATCATAATAAATCAACTTCAAAAAAACATAAAATCCATCAAAGGATGTGGAAATAGATGAAATCAAAAACTTTTTAGAGAAATGTCTCTTTCTATTTATAAATCATTTAAAAGTTGCGTAATCTTAAAAGAAAACATTTATATTTGAAAATAATCTTATAATCTTGTAAGGGAAGCTATTATGATGTTGTGATGGCATAAAATAGCCACACTCTCCATATAATTAAAAAAAGCATTCTTACCTTAATTTCGTCGAAAAGGTCATAAAGTTCCTTGTTTAGAAAACGACAAAAAGATTCCATTCAAAAAAATATAACATCAAATAAGGGTATAAATGACATTAACCCATTGTCTATTAAATAGTAAAAATGTTTTGAAATACATTTTTATGAAACATGGATGTGGATGATAAAGAGGCCACAATAGATACTTATGTAAAAACAACCTCAGATAATAAATAGATTGTGAAATTAACCATTACCTTGCACTTCCCTTTAGTCGATAGTATGTTCAACCTCCCGTATAAAAACTGTAACAAGATATTAAATTATAACAGAAGCATATTAATATTTATGATATCATACATAATTGATTTATGACTTTATACTACCCATTTAATTATAATTTCCATGTTAAATTAACATTTCGGGTAATAATCGCTCTCTTTATATTACGTGTTTTAACTTGTTACCCTAGATTGTATCACTTAGATCATGATTCAAATACTCCAGAATATAAAATATGATTTATATATGATATATATTTAGAATATAAATATGCATTATATACGTATATATATGAAATAGAAAACACTATTTATGGAGACGGTAGGCCGTACGTACGCATAAACGATGTTTCTGTTGTCATATCGTATTGAAGGAAACTAAGTGAATAAGATATATGTAAGTACAGAAATATATATATTAATATATATATCAATAGTATAATAATTATTTCATATATTACATACTTGTTAATTATAAATATTTTATAATCATCATTGAATGGTTAACGTGGAAATGAATCCCATCGCATCGTGGAGACGGTAATCTGTACGTACGAACGAGCAACAATATCATTATATTGACGGGGAAATATTATGAAATTGGATGTTATATAATATATAAAGAATCATTAACATGTTATATTTAATATTTACATTAGTAATACTCATTATTATACCAATCCAAAGAATGAAGTGTTTGAATAACAAACAACACCACGACGTGGAGACGGAAATCTGTACGTAAACAAGTATGGTGACTAAGTCATTTAGAGGATGTATAGAATAATAAATATGGTTGTAACATTTTTATTATAAAATCACAATAAATATTAGATACTGGAGTTATTATTTTATAATGGAAACAACATAGAAAGAGGATGTTGAAGAAGAAAAGAATTGGAAGGAGGTGATGAAATATTTACCTCTTATTCTGGTTCTTCTTTTTTATTTGATCAAAAGGGCTACATAGGATGGATTTATGACCAATGGAAGTCCTCTTAGATTAAAGGGGGAAATTTGGGAGGATATTTGGGTCAGGGGTGGCCAGGATAAAAAGCTTTGGAGGTGTGAAATTTAGAGAAGGGTAAGTTCCCTTTTATAAGAGAGGTGAGGGTCACTTTAGAAGGAACTTGAAACATTTTTGTATAATAAAATCATTTTCGGATTCCAATGGCTCCAAAATGATTTATTTAGAGGATAAGGTCGGTATTGGTTGAAAACCTCTAAAAAATAGGTTTTCCACAGGTATAGTTCACCATATTAATCTTAACATTTAGATTTAACTCTTAGTTAAATAGTTTGTCATTTACCGTGTCTCTTTGTATTATTATATTATATGGTTAATAAACTAACTATAAAACACCAATAGAATCCCAATTGGTTCATTAATGTCATATATATTATTATATAAGTCTTGTGGACGAACCATATATTTTTAAGACTACTATATCAATTAATAGTATAATATTTATTTTAAAAATTATTTTATGTCAATTTTGACACTATTTGGTATTTGTTTTTTGTTAAAATCATAACAGAATGATTACATAAAAAAATATTTATTTAATCGACCATAACATGTAATATTAACCAATAAAATAATTTTAATTCAACATAAACCCCATGTAACATTTATTTGGGAATTTATAATATCAATTATTTTAATCTTTTATTTATAAGATAATTACTCCATCATCATTATGTCATAAATATATTTAATTATTTAATGTAAAAAATTTATAAATATAATACCATTATGTAGGAAATAATTATAGATTTCTCATTAATATTTATAGTCGAATTTATCTTATGTATAACCCTATATTAAAAATGTTTTAGTTATGAAAACTAGAATTTAATACGTTTAACTCTTCTATAAATTAAATAATAATAAATGTCCTTATCTAATCCAATTAGACCAAAAGGATCATATTTTATTACTAAGGTTCTTTTGGTCGAATTACACTTATCCAATAGAATTAGGACATGTGTTAGGGTAATAATAATATCATTTTTACCTTTAATTACCTTATTAACTTTTAACTGTGGTAAATAAAAGTCAACAGTTACTATTCACCCAAAATTATTTTTATCTTATTGAACCAAATTTTACATACTGATATCAACCGTATTTATCTGATTTTTGAAATTCAATTCACAGTAGTGGTAAAATTATGTTTTATGCAAATTTTCAAATGCTCCTAGGAGGTGGGTAAAAGATGGTAAAAAGTTCAATAACCTTTTTATATATTTAAACTTATTATAAAATGACTTTAATGAATTAAATTGAACAAATATATGTATTATATATCTATTTTTACCTAATATAAATTTAAATATTATAAATAATTATTTTAATAAAAAGTCGGTTTTAAACAATAACTCAGTGTTTTCACTATTCATCAAAAATTGAAATTTTTCAGAACAATACTAAAAATTCCGCCTAAGATAATTTAGATATTCAGAATTCAAAAATAATGTCCATTTTACCAAAATCAAAACATAGAAGTTTCATTTATTAATTTAAATTTAATTCCCGTTGTCAAAACAAAAAGGCGTATTTTTAAGAAATAATAACTATCAAAAGATTGACACTTGTTTATGTGAAATGTCAAAGTGAAATTACATAAAATTACCAGCATTGGATTAAATGGTAAAAATATAATCTATTTATACTTCCAAATCATTAAAATTTTTAATTTTACACTATAAATTATTTTGAATAAAAAGTAGTTTTCAGTTAAAATATAGTATTTTTCACTATTCACCCAAATATGAATGTTATCAGAAAAAAAGAATAGTTTTTTAAATTAAATTATGATGTCTCTATTCTAAATAAGAAGTTTATTTTGTCAAATTGAATATATAAAAGATTCAAATATTTTATTTAAAAATGTTTCTCCATTAAAAGGCGGTAAAAGTGCATATTTTTGACAAATACTTCTTTTATCTAAAAAAATGAATTTGTTCTTACATTATGTCTGAAGAACTCATAATATGGATTCTAAAATTATAAGGATTATATAAATTTTTTCAAATTCAATTAATATAATTCATAACCGCTTTTGAATGGCTAGTTTGGTAAGTTATGGTGCACTTTAACTCGGTTTTTTGTGTAGTGAAAGTTATTGAATTACTTTGAAAAAGAGCGTACTATGAAATCATGGGGTGTTAAACGTTCCACCAGTGAGACCGATGTGAATAGTGTTTCTAAAACACAACATTGGCTTTTTTTCTTTTTCAAAATTTCTAGTTCTTGAACAGTGTTTCCAACTTCCAAGAGATTCAACCCTTTGATGTTTTCTTTTGAAGTGAAATTCATTTAAATCCTCATTTTAATGACTCTAAGGCCGATTCAAAGGCCATAACCACTATATTAATTTTTCTAATGGCTTGGGATGCTTTT
This sequence comes from Viscum album, assembly GCA_963277665.1. Taxonomy (NCBI): domain Eukaryota; kingdom Viridiplantae; phylum Streptophyta; class Magnoliopsida; order Santalales; family Viscaceae; genus Viscum; species Viscum album. The sequence continues at coordinate 75,626,028 of OY728155.1, read as the reverse complement.
ACTTGGTCAAACGATGTGGTTTAATGTGATCCTATTATAATGGAAAGTCTACAGGATCTTAAACCTACTCCATTACATATTTTAAAGGGATGAGATATATTCATTTCTTATTATTCCTTCATGTTTCATTGTGTGACATGCTCAAACCATTCCTTCTTTCCATAGGGTCTGTGTGATCAAACCTTAATCCTTGGATCGTTTCCCCATAATGTTTCTTCTTACTTCATGTGCAGCCCCTATTTTGGTGTAAGCAGCAAGTCTGAATCCTTCATCGATATAATGTGTAACGTCCCTGATCCGAGGGCCACCCAATGGGAGCCCCGGACCCGGTTGGTGACATGACCTCAAGCGCATTTCCCCAAAATTTAGAGGCTGCCGACTAGAAGTGATGGCCCAGGTCTGATAGTGGGGAAACTATTCCCTCATTTGTCAATGTGTAGCACAACCGAAAATAAATAACATACCACAACAGCGGAAGCAATAAAATATACACATTTAAAATAAAGAACCGTAGTAAAAGATAACAAACAATTATATAGATAATGATGCTACATGTCTCTAGTACTTAGAAAACAGGAAGAACATGTTACACATCAATACAATACAATACAATATAGCTCAAAATACAAGGTACAGTAAAACAAAACAAATTAGTACAACTGGAACTTAGCAGCACCACAAGCCTAAGCTCGGTCCCATTCTCTCATACTCCTCTAAAACAATCAAGTACCTGTATAGGGACCCTTTCCCTTATCCACACTTACAACAACATAGTCTGTTTGGGATGAAGACATGACCCAAACATGGTGTGAGAAATAAATCTCAGTAGGCACCCACCGAAGGCTCGTGCCCAACTGTTAGTGTAAATGTGCAATAGCATGTGCAATAGTAAAATGAAACAAACTAAGGAGTACTCAAAAGTAACTAACTGTACCAGTTATATTTCCATTTTAATATTCATTCAACCATTCAAAATAAGACATCACCTTGGTGAATTTTCTTAGTAAATAGTCAGTGTCCTCGGGCACGCAAACCCTTACCCTCAGGTAAATAAAATCCAAACCCACAGGAATCTTCCCACATGCATATTGAATAATGCCCACAGGAATACAAGGTTTCTCCCACAAACACAGAATCTACTTCCCACACGCACGAAAGAAGTTTCCCTCAGGCTGAACAGAGCACTTCCCACAGGCTAATCACTACTCTGCCCTCAAACAAAAAAAGTAACCGGGCCATGCCCAACATGTAAACAAGCAATTTATATACAATTCCTCTCAATGTAATTTAAGAGACGCTACAATTTATGGTATACTATCAGGTAAACTGGCCAAATGGCTAAACAGAGGAACACACCCCAAGGGTGGTCCAATATCCAAGTAGTGATCCTAAATAGCAGTCTACAATTACATTTAATTACCTATACAATTATAGTTATTTAAAACATCAAAGGCCTTAGCCACACGATACCCCAACAGGGGTTCGTAGAACAATGGTACACAAAACACACATCATTTGTAATTTAAACACCATACCACCTACCTTGATCGCCCATGATCGGTATACGTGAATGAAGCTCCTCAAATCCTCCAAGAACGATGTAGATATAAGGTAAAATAATTCTTGTTCAAATGTAAATAAGGTCCCCTCGGGAAAGAATTGGTAAGAACGTCCCAAGGAGAGAAGAAGGATTACCCATATGGTTCCAACGAGATTGAAAAAAGCAGAATCGGATTCACAATGCTCAATCGGGTGATTTCCAAAGCTCTGGTCGTCCTCTCGATCCCTCCTCCATTTCTAAAAATTATCTTTGAACAGAGGAGGCCACTTCCCATTTTATGTGAAAAAAAACTAGACATCATGTACTATTGAGTACACGGCGTGTACTATTGAGTACAAAACATGTAATTTTCATTTTATTAAACTAATCCTTCATCGAATTCTTTCCACTACGACACTGTTCATCTGTGAATATGAGTACATGGTGTGTATTCCTGATTACATGGTGTGTACTATCGCTCAGCTGGTGGCTTCTTCCACTGCCTTACTGTTTGCCTATTGACTAAATACATAGTGTGTACATACCCACTACATGGCATGTAGTCAGTTTTTACAACTTTCATCTATATCATGGCTACACGCCCTGTGTACTCATCCCATACAGCCAGAGTACACAGCGTGTGGAAAAGGACACAGCGTGTACCCACAAAATTTGTGATTTTTCCCAATTTTCCTTATTTTCTCAAAAACACATAAGGAAAAGAGAAAAGAAGGAACCTATACCTCAAGAATAAGAACTGGGTACTTACAAACATTCCCCCTTAAAGCAATTCTCCCTGAATTTCCCTTCTAAGGGTGGTGAAGATAAATCTCAAAACAACTCTAGCCACTGAGTACGTACATCGGTCTCCCGCACCTAGGTTTCGTCCTATACTCGGCAAAGCTGCCATAGCAACCGTACGAGAGGAACTGACCGGCCTCGGAGAACCTTCGTGCTCCAATCTACAATATGAATCGGATGCTCTTCAAAAGATGAATCGATCTGAAGTTCAACCTCCTCAGGATGAAAGACGTGAGATGGGTCTGAATGATAATGGTGCAACTGAGATACATGGAAGACATCATGCATGGCCCAATACCTCTGTGGTAACTACAACTGATAGGCAACCGGCCCGACTCTCCCCAAAATCTCAAATGGTCCCACATTCTTCGGTGAATGTTTACCCTCTCTCCTAATCCTCATGTGTCCTAACCTTGGTGAAACACGCAAGAAAACTTGATCCCCGACCACGAACTCCAAGGGTCGTCTACGGCGATCAGCTTAATATTTCTGATGAGACTGTGCGGTAGCCATCCGCTTCTGCATCAACTGGACCTAATCAGATGTCTCATATAAGGGACGTGGTCCCAATAATGCTGCCTCACATGCCTCCATCCAAAAAAAAGGTGATCGGCATGGCCTACCAAACAAAGCCTCATATGGTGCCATCTCAATAGTTTCCTAAAACCAATTATTATAGGAAAACTAGACTAGGGGTATATGCTTCCCCCAAGACCCCCGAACATCTAACACACATGCACGAATCATATCCTCTAGCACCTGTATCATACACTCTGACTGACCATCAGTCTAATGGTGGTAAGCTATGCTTAGAAGCACATGTGTACCTTGTGCCCTCTGAAAACTCTGCCAAAACGAGATGTAAAACGAGCATCCCTATCTGAAACGATAGAACGAGGGACCCCATGAAGACGTATGACCTCTCAGATATAAAACTTCTTGATCTCATCAACTCTGAAGGTCTCCATGATCGGCAAAAAGTGAGCTACCTTTCTAAGTCTGTCCATAAAAACCCACAAGGCATCATTGCCTAGAGTTGACCTCGAAAACCGAGTCAAGAAGTCCATCATGAAATCATCCCGTTTCCACTCAGGAATGGGTAAATTCTATAACTATCTTTCTGTCCTTTGATGCTCTGCATTCACCTGCTAATAGGTGGAACACCTCGTAACAAAACCAGCTATCTCCCTTTTCGTACCCGGCCACCAATACTAACGTCTCAAGTCTCGGTACATCTTGGTAACTCCGGGATGAACTTCCCAAGCTAGTTCATGAAACTACCACATCGACTCCTCATGTATATCCCCTGGAACCCACACTCGTCCATGGATATGCATTACCTCGTCATCACCTATCGTCCAACCAGGAGGTGGGTCTTCACTAGCCACTAACTCTCGTAGAACTAGGCCTTCTCAATCAGATTGATGTCTCATCATAACTCTGTCTAGAAGGGTTGAAGTCACAGCTAAAGATGAATTATACGTTTTCCCAAGATTGTCATGCACCTCCAAATGAATCTCAGAGAAAAAATACATAAGCTTCCATTCACCACTAGCCTCTTGAATTTCTTGTATCTGAGTCTTCTTACTCAGGAAATCAGCAACTGCATTACCCTTACCTGGTGTATAGGCATGCTCAAAATCAAAGGACTGTAGTTTCTTAACCCACCTCCACTATCTCAGATTCTGTTCATGCATAGTAAAGATATACCTGAGACTTTAGTGGTCGGTGAAAACCACAAAATTCTCTCCCAATAGATAATGTCTCCAACAGCGCAATGCATGAACAACTGCAGCCAACTCGAGGTCATGCATCCGGTAATTTCTCTCATATGGCCTCTACTACCGAGACACGTACGCAACTACTCGATCGCCATGCTTCAACAAAGCTCCAAGACCAATACCAGATGCATCATAGTAAACTATATAGCTCTTTACATGCACTGAATTATCATGATTGGTGCTGATGTCAACCTCCCCTTCAGCTCCCGGAAGGTTGTCTCACAAGCTTCTATCCAAACGAACTTCACACCCTTCTTAGTCAAACCCATCAACAACGCTTCTTAGAGGGAGAAGTTGTGTATAAAATTCCTGTAGTAACCATCCAGCCCCAAGATACTCTGTATCTCAAACACATTTTTAGGATGCTCCCATGAAACTACTACTCTCACCTTCACTGGGTATACTAAAACTCTTTCCTCTGAGATGATTTGACTCAGGAAGTGAATCAGGTCCATCCAAAAGTGGCACTTTGAGATCTTAGAATATAGATGATGCTCTCTCATTGTACTCAATACGGTCTCAAGATGGGTGGCATGTTCGTGTCATGTGTGAGAGTACACCAAGATGTCGTCGATGGATACTAACACAAAAGAATCTTGCTAAGGATGGAACACACGATTCATCATAGCCATGAAAACTGCTAGCGCGTTCGTGAGTCCAAAAGGCATAACCAAGTACTTATACATACCAAATCTGCTCTAAAAGGCTGTAAGTGGTATGTCTGATGGTCTCACACGCAGCTGATGATATCCAGATCTCAATTCAATCTTCGAGAACACTCGTTCACCTCAAAGTTGATCAAAAAGATCATCAATCCTTTGTAAGGGATATCGGTTATTGACCGTCAACTGGTTCAGCTACAGATAATCCACACAGAGTCTGAGGGTACCATCTGCCTTCTTCACAAAAAGGACTAGAGAACCCCGAGGACAAGTACTGAGTCAGATAAAACCCTTTGACTGTAAGTCCTATAACTATTTATTGAGCTCCTATAACTCAGGTGTAGCCCTCTTATAAGGAGGAATGGTCACCAGTGCCACTCCTGGAACAACCTCATTAAAGAAATCCACCTCACGCTCTGGAGGTAGACCTAAAAAGTCATCTGGGAAGACATCCCTAAAACGATCAACCACTGGAGGGAAGTCCTTATGACAAGTCCCCTGATCATCCAAATACAAACTCGCAATCTGGGTTGTGACTCCACCTTGCCCACGATGCTTTGGTCTAGATTGACTCTCCAGAACATTCCATTCACCCTTGTATAGAAACTATCCACCCTCCGGTTACATGAAACGCACCATGCGACGATAGCAGTCTACGAAGGCATGAATGGAAACCAACTAGTCCATCCTGAGAATGAAATCATAAGGTGTCATCTCTATGACATAGAGGTCCCATTGAATGTGACACCCACCAACCACAAGGAGGCACTCCTTGCACAGATGGACACATGTCATTCTCATTCCCAATGGATTTTCTAGCGTCATAACATCGAAAGAAGAATAAACAAAGATCCCACGGATCTCCACAATCGGAACAAATATGAAACTATGTGTTGCACCTATATCGAAAAGTACTGAAGATAAAACAAGAAGCTACTAGAAAGGTACATCTGATGGTAGAAGCCCTGGGATCCTTCTCATGTTGAGTCTGTTGCACTTCATAAGCCTACCTAGTGCCACGGCCCTGCGACACAGCCTGGCTACCATGAGCTATCCTGCCCTACTGCCTCTGAGATCCTGGTGCCTGGCTACTATGGCCACAACCACCATCTCGCACTGAACACCATGATGTATTCACGTTTCCAAACTATTAAGAAGTTGATGGCCTTACTCAAGCATGCGGAGCCTGCATAGAACCCATATCACTAGCCATTGATGGAAACACCCAACAATAGCACTGCATATGCCCCATCCTGCCACAAGCTTGGCATTCTATAGGGTGACGTGGAAACTGTGGTCTCTTCTTCCCCTCTTTTCCACACTCGGAGCACATGACCTGGCCACCTGAAACATTCGTCTGGATGGTACTCCCACATTGAGAGAAGTCAATACGTATCTTCCTCTTATCGATAGAAATAGTACCAGAAACTAGTGCAGAACCGCCCTGGCCCACACCACTAGCCTCCCGGAGGTTCCTCACTATAATCAGCGTCTGGTTCACAATAGCATGGACATTAGGCAACCTGAAAACATTCACCTGTTCTCAGATGTCATATCGAAGACCAAACCCAACACGTCTGGCCCACAATGTCTCATCACCCACCAGAACGGGTGCAAAATGCTGAAGTTCGGTGAAACAGGCAGAATAAACCATCACCGACATAGTGCCCAGCTACTGATTCATGAACTCTCGAGCTCTATCTGCCCTCAGCGTCTCTGGGAAGAAGAAGTCATAGAAAGATATCTGAAAATCATCCCACGCCATGTCTTTGTGATTCTATGTCTGAGTGGTAACATCCCACCACCTCTTGGAAGAATCATGCAACATATAAACAGCGATCTTGACCCTCGGCCCTGGGGAGTCTCAAGATTCTAAAATGGTTTGCAATGAATCCGTCCAGGACTCCACTTCTCGTGATCTGTCGTCCTATGAAAATGTAGGTGGATGTTGCTGCTGGATGATACGAGTGATCTCATCCATAGATGTGGAAGCCGGTGATGCTCCCAAAAATTCCTGCATGAACCACATGAATCCTTCATGGAACTACGCATCTGCGCCTGTGTCCGGAATAATGGTTGGTGCCGCATCTAGCTCTGCTGGAGGATCCACTGGTAGCCCATGGCCTACCATCTTCGGAGTATACTCGTTGCTGCACTCTTGGAAAACAATTCTTTGTGGTCTCAGCGGCATAACTCTACAAGGTCAAATTCACACCTTAGATAAAAATTATCACAAACTGAAACAAGGAGTCAGGAGAAATAAAGTCTTCATGATTTACAAAACATGACTACACGACATGTATAAATACTACATGCAATGTTCTCGAATCCTTCTTTCATGCCTGATTCTTTCTACACAGCTAAGCAACACGACTCACTTTAAACAATAATACACAATGTGTATGTCATCTACACGGTGTGTATGGTTTCATTTCCAACTGCCCGTGTCGTTAGTGACACGGACGACTACTCGGCTAACACCACCTGGCGTGTTACAACCGCACACAGTGTGTACACCACCCCATTTCCCCAGCCACGTGGCTAATTGCACAAGGTCTCCCACCTGTAAGGACTACACGACATGTCCCTCAAGTACACGGCGTGTTCAAGAAGAGGTATCACCGAACCGTGCTTGTTAGCTATACGGCTGGGTCCCCAGGTCAGACTACACGCTGTGTTCCAAGGTGGACACGGCGTGTGTGTCTCAAGGTCTCCTTTGTCCATGTTGTTACATACATGGGCGGACTCTGGGTCAACACTATATGGCGTGTACATCTGGTACACGATGTGTTTTTTACAAGCCATTCCCTACCCCGTTTCCCCACAGACACGGTCTATGACATGGTAAGAGTCTACACGATGTGTACTCAAAATGTTTTCATTTCTTCCCAAACAAAATAACACACGACGTGTGTCTGAGGAACAACAAGGTGTGTATCCTAGGTTTTCTGGACCGTATGCCTCTGAAACTACTCCGGAACCCAGTAAATACTGAATAACAACACCTTAGTGCCCAATTCCGATCTGTGAGGGCCCATACTCCTCGTGAATTAACCTTTGTCATCTTATTCATGTTATATAGAAGTAAACAATTCATTTTTCCACCAAAATTCTGGGCATTGAGGGCCCGTACTCCCCAAAAACCAATGTTTGGCATCCATCATATCAACAGGCTCCCACAAAAGTACCCTATACACATAGCAGGTATTTATCAAAGCAGCTATAACAACATCATTCTTTTCTATCACAACAACATGCAATTTCTAATGCGCCTACATGGAAAGGAACTATGCTTGGAATGTGATTTCTAGTATGTGCCTAAATGATGAATGAGATGGAATACCATCATCTCATCAGGATGCAACTAAATAGAACATGTGGATTAAATATAAATATCACAATCCCAAGTGCGTCACCCAATGGTGAAAATCAAATCAACTGTAAAATTTGCAAAATCAGTAAAATTGAAAAACGTGAGATAGATTGGCTTTTCCCTATGCATGGGATAGCTACTCCTGGGCAGAAATTATTAAAAACTACCATTTCCATCTTGTCCCTGAATAAGGCTCCAAATAGTATGTCAAAGAAAAGAAAAAGATACCACTTTGTAATGACCCGGATCTGGGTGCCACTCAATGGGTGCCCTAGACCTAGTTGGTCACATGACCTCAAGCGCATTTCCCCAAATTTCAAAGGCTACCGAGTAGCAGCGAGGGCCCTAGTCTGATAGTGGGGAAACTGTGCCCTCATTTTTCAACGTGTGGCACTGTAGAAAATAAATAACATACAACAACAACAGAAGCAATAAACCATACACATTTAAAATGAAAAACTGTAGTAAAAGATAACCAACAGTTATATAGATAATGATGCAACATGTCTCCAATTCTAAGAAAACAGCCAGAACATGATACACAACAATAAAGTATAACACAACACAACTCAAAATACAAGGTACAGTAAAATGAAACAAATTAGTGCAATAGGAACTCATCAGCATTGCAAACCTAATCTTGGTCACATGATCTGCTACCCCTCTGCAACAATCAAGTAACTATATAGGGACCATTTCCCTTATCCACTCCTACAGAAACATAGTCTGTTTGGGCCGAAGAGATGACCCAAACAGGGTAAGAGAAATAAATCCCCGTAGGCACCCACCAAAGGCGCGTTCCCAACTATCAGTGTAAATGTGAAACTGTGTGTGCTATAGTAAATTGCAACAAACTAAGAAGTACTCAAAAGTAACTAACTCTACCAGTTATATTTCAATTTTAATATTTATTCAATCTTTCAAAATAAGACATCACCAAAGTGAATTTTCTACGTAAACAGTTAGTGTCCTCAGGCATATGAACCCTTACACTAAGGTAAAGAAAATCCAAACCCACTGGAATCTGGCCACAAGCATATAAAATAATGCACAGAGGCATACGATGTGTCGCTCACAGGAACATAATCTACTGCCCACATGCATGAAGGAATTTTCCTTCAGGCAGAATAGAACACTTCCCACATGCTAATCACAACACTTCCCTTAGGATATACAAGTAACAGAGCCATACCCAACATGTAAACAAGCAATTTATATACAATTCCACTCAAGGTAATTTAAGAAATGCTACAATTTACGATATATCCTCAGGTAACCTGGACAAATAGCTAAACAGAGGAATACACCCCAGGGGTGGTCCTAGATCCAAGCAGTGGTAACAAATAGAAGTTTACAATTACATTTAATTACCTATAAAATTCTTGGTATTTAAAACAGCCTAGGCCTCAGCCACACGACACCCCAATATGGGTTCACAACTCAAAGGTACAAAAGACACACAACAATTGAAATTTAAACACCAGACCACCTACCTTGATCACCACTGATCAGTATATGTGAACGAAGCTCCTCGAATCGTCCAAGAACATCATAGATCTGAAGTAAAATAATTCCCGTTCAAATGTAAATAACATCCCCTCAAGAAAGAATTGGTAAGAACGGTTCAAGGAGAGGGGAGGGCTTACACGTACGGTTCCAATGAGATCGATGGAGGCAGATCGGATTCACAATGCCCAATCAGGTGATATCCAAAGCTCTGGCCATCCTCCCGAGCTCACCTCTGGATCTAAGCATTCTCTGTGAACATAGTAGGCTACTGCCCATTTTGAGCAAAAAAACTACACGGTGTGTACTCTTGACTACACAGTGTGTACTTTTCATTTTTTAAACTGTTCCATAAAAGGATTCTTTCCACCATGACATTGTTCATCTATCGACACGAGTACATAGAATATATTTCTGATTAAATGGCGTGTACTGTCACTTAGCTGGCAGCTGCTTTCACTGCCTTACTGTTTGCCTGTCAACTGACTACACGAAGTGTATATCCCCACTACACAGCGTTTAGTCGGTTTTTACACCTTTCATCTCCAGCATGGCTACACGCCCTGTGTAATTATCCCACATCGATAGAGTACACGATGTGGGGAAAAGTACACGACATGTACCCACAAAATCTGTTATTTTCCCCCGTTTTCCTTATTTTCTCAAAAACAATTAAGGAAAAGAGAAAAGAAGAAACGTGTACCTCATGAATAATAACCGGGCTCTTATATAAGTTATAATCTGCCTTTGTTCTTGTGTTTTCTTCAATCAATCTCCTATTATCTCTCCTTTCTAGGTGACGATATGCGATCTCTATTCTTCTAATGGAGTTTTCTTGTCTATTGGATGGTGCGGTCATGCCGCGACATCCTCGGGTGGATGCAGTTGTCACGAGGGAGGAGATCATAATTCATTGAGTGGATCATCCTTGTATAAAGATCATCAAGAACCATTTGAGGTAGTGGATTAATTTCTTCTATATTCTTCTACGTGAAAATATAGAGATAGAATGTTTTATCCCACTAGATCACAAAGGAATTGACATATAAAATATTTGAACTGGATAAATAAATTGATATATAGTGTATGCTATTTCCTCTTGTCTTTCTAGATACTGCGACATTTATGATTTCTTTTTTTAATTTTTAATTTTTAATGGAAATTGGTAACAAAAGAAAGCTGGAATTAATTTATAATTGTTTAACTAAAGATAATGAAGCATGTAAATGAATCTGGTTGTTGTTGTTCTTGTAATTTGATGTTAATAAAATTAATACAGTAATCATATTTAATCAATTTTTGATACCTTAAAGTTTAGGTTTCTCGTATTTGGAACCAATAAATAATTAATCTGTTAATTCATGATGGATTAAACGACTAGTTGTTTGACAATAGATAATTCCTCATAGGGTTCTGAGTTACCCTTTGGCTTTATTAAGGGCTAAGAGACCTGTTGATATGATGTTTGTATTGTTGCTGCTTGTGTTGTGATATGTGAGTTTATAGAGGCCTATTGGTTGTGGCAGATGCTGACGCCTAGGTTGGAGAGATTCATCAGTAAATACATGTGGGTGTTGGGGAGGACACTGGGTGTGATGAAACAGGTTCTATGTAAATGTTTGGATGCTTTCTTTTTCTGGTTTGTTTTTTATCTTCCTTACTTTCCCCACTACTCAAGGTAGGTGGTTTTCATACCCTCCTTCCAAAAAAGGGTGAAGACACACTGGGTATTCCACATTCTTTCCTTGTTTAGCTTCTTAAGGGGGGACAGGTATATACTCTTTCTATATGCGGCAAAGACTCGACGGGTAGTTCATCTACTCACCGTGTTGATCCCCCTTATGTTTTTTAGATTTGGTTATTTTTCTAGAATTATTGGGAATATAGTAAAGTAATAATGTTTTTAATAAATGATTGAATTAATGATGTTTACCCATGGGGTCGGAGCCTGATGGGATGCAATGCTGAGGTTGCAATTTAAAAGAACATTGGAATTCAGTTGTGATGCTAATGAAATGTAATGCAGAAATTGTTCATAATTAATTAATCATTAAATAATTAAAGAATTTAATGTTCAAATGATAAAAATGGAAAGACGAAATGCAATCAATCTATTTAAATGTTTGTATGCTTATAGGATATCTAGTCTTAGAAGTGACAGTCGGGAGTCCAATAAACATGAGCTGCAGGTGAATCTAAGACCAGGTTATGCTCATATTGATGTTGTGTGCTGTAGTATATTCTGTACTTTTCAGTTTTTATATGCTACTCCACCCCATCAATTAGGGAAACTAACACCCCATATATTATAAGCCTTGGGGGTTTTTTCCCCAACATTTTTGTTAGAGGATAGATGGTTGACTTCCCCCTTTGGCCCCACTATCTTCTCTTGGTAGTTACTTGTTATGGTTGGCACAACAGTTAGTTTTCACAATATATGTGTGTACAGGGATGTAATGTCTTGTGTTTGTTCACACACATATATATATTCTTGATATATTATCCCATGGACTACTATAGGTGTAACATTTATAGGTTGTGATGGCTTGAGGATCCTTACTCATTGTATGTGTTTTAATTACTTGAGGTATAATGCCCGATTTATGATACACATTATTCGAGCTATGGTGGGTCCTAGAAACTACATGGTCACTTTTATTACTTAGACTTGGTGGTTTTGTTGCACGAGGTGAATTTTATGGTGCTTCGCATAGGTGTATGTGGGAAATCCTTTTTAGAGAGAGATGGCTTAGTATGTGCGACGTTGGGGAAAAGTGGAAGACCAGTGGAGAATTCGGTGTGGGGTACCCTTGATATTATTTTTTAGATTATATACTCTTGTATGCGATACTTGGTTGGAGTATCCATGGTGAGGATGGGAACATAGTATATCTATTTGGGAGATGAGTGAGTTTCAACTGTCGTCCACTGTGCTTTAGCATGCTTTCATTAATTTTGTATGAGAGGATCCGGGGAGGATCCTACTATGTATAATATTATACTCACCATATGTATATATAAACTGTTTTTTTAGATCAGTTGGAGCATGTTGGAGAATAGGCTGGTTACTACTAGCTTGGGGTTGCTGGAGATGTTCGACCCTCAAGGCCGCTGCTGTTTTTGCATTATTTTGGGTACTTGTAGTTTTCCCCTTTCAGTTGTAGTAGTTCTTCATGACATTAAATATGTGTAATTGGTATTTCATTTATATTTTTTATGGTTTGGATTTGGTGGGTGATTGTATTATCTCTCTCCCTTTTATCATGTTCTCTTAGAGGGTAATTCCCCCCATTTTTGAGTTTACAATACCCTCTATGCTAGTCACCAACCCAGGGTCAACTAGAGGTAGGACTTGGGGGGTCACTATCTCCCTTCTCACATTGCTGGCCTAGGAGGGGTACCACTTATGGGCAGTGGGTATTATCAGAGTTATATTAGAGGTCTGATTGAGGAATATGATGGATTTTGGTGCTGGGCACAGGTGAGGTTGAGTGGTTTAGTAGGGAAACAATGTCATTCATGTCAATAAAGTGATGTAAACATTAGATATTGGATGAGAGATATGGGTTTAGGGCCCCATATTATCTGATGCATGTACCATAATGTTTACAGTGGATACTAAACTAGGTTATACTAGTTGGAGGGTAAAGATCTAGGAAAAAATCTTGTATCCTTCTTATTTGTGCCTGTGTTTGAATGGGTTGAACATTAGATCGGTTAAACAAAAATGAATAAAAGAAAACAATTAATCAATTAATGTTTAGTCTTCTGTAATCCATGTTTAGTAGCTATAACTATTTGAGATTTTGTAGGCATGGATCTATGTCAACATCCTTGTCAGGTTCACACAGATGATGTATAGCAGGCGGTGTTAGTAGATCGCCTCAGGGTAGAGGTTGTTGATGATTACTCTTCGATGAGGACACACCTACAGTTTATGTGCTAGTGTCTGCTGAGTGTTGAGGGTTCCATTTGAGATAATGTCATAGAAGATAGGTTGGAGGAGGTTGAGATAGGAATTGATTCGATCTTTTCTTATAAGGGTCATTGGTACATCGAGTGTGCGAGAGTTTGGAATGTGTTTCAAGAACATTTTATGATATGCTTCAGACCTGTTTCCCAATGAGGATTCCGGGGCGATGTATTTCGAGGAGGCTTTGCGTCCAAAGATCCAGCTCTAGGTCACTCAATTTATGGTGAATACATATATTGACGTAATGAAAATGGTAGAGGTCATCGGGAGGACATTATCCAGGACCGTATCACCATGAGAGGGAAGTCATCATGATATCGCACGAAGCAGAGATGTGGTCCGGGGTTCCCAATTTTCAGGGTAGAATTGTTTCCGTTCAGCCAGGGGTAGGTCCCATACCTTAGAATCTCATTTCTACGGGGGAAACGTCTATCACGAATAAGAAAATGGGTCAGGTTCTTGTTTTTTTATGGTGATCAAGGTCATCAATAGTGAGAGTACCTGACTTTTCAGAGCAGTCCTCATGCACCAGGTGTTCTGCTCCAAGTTCCTCTGTTGAGGTAGTTCTAGTAGAGGCATCATTAGAATGTTTCACTAGATTTGGGTAAGAAAATAGTAGATTATGATGGCCGAGGAGAGCCATGTGATGCTCCTTGTCCTCAAAGAGAAAAGCATGATCGTGGTGGTGGTCATCATCAGGGTCTGAGTGGTTGTGGAGGTGGTCGTGGTCGGCTTCATGTTTTAGTGTTTCCAGCACCAATTCAGTTAGACAGCTTTCTAGGTACCATTTTCTTGTTTTATATATGGTTTTATTTCTTGTTTGATTCAAGATAAACATAGTAATTCTTATCACATCCCCGTTTTCATGCTTTGGGACTTGAGGTAGAGAGGCTTCCAGTGGCCTTGGGGTTGACTCTTCCTGTTGGAGGTCGAGGCGACTTGTTTGAAGTATATAAAAACTATGACCTTGTGATGGGGACTCACCACTCTTGGGGATATTTATAATTTTTAAGGATAAAACTGTATGATGTCATACATGGGATGAATTGTTTTTATTCATTGTAGGCTATCATTGATTTCTTTAGGAGGCAGGTGGTGTTCTTCGATGCAGATGGAGAGACATCAGTTTTTTTGGCGAGTGAGACATTCAGATTGGTCAGAGACATGTTCCGTTCTTATCATCCATGATGGATGATATGATTTTGATTTCTTTAGTGGTTTACCATTTGGGGTTTCCTAGGGTCGTAGAAGAGTTCCATTATGTTTTTCTAGAAGAGGTTGTTGAATTACCCCCTAGACGAGAGATAAAGTATTGTGTTGAACTACAACCAGAATAATATCCTATCTCTATGACTCTATATAGGATGACCCAATTATGAGTTATGATACATATGTATATAGTTTGATGGTCTTTTACAATTTGGTTTTGTTCGTCCGAGTGTGTCTACGTGGTGAGAACCAGTTTTGTTCGGGAATAAGTCTTATGGAAATTTACGGTTGTGTATTGATTATCGTCGCTTAAACAAAGTGACCGTGAAGAATAGATATCATCATCCACTGATTGATGATTTATTCAATAAATTTAATGGTGAATGTTGGTTCTTAATGATTGACTTTCGGTCAGGATATCATCATATGCATGTGAAGGATGGGTATATCCCATATACTGCTTTCTGTAGTCATCATGGGAATTATGAGTTCGTTTTCATGCCATTAGGTTCAAAGAATGCTCCATATTTGTTCATGGTATTGATGAACTATGTCTTCTATGAGATCCAAGATATGATCAAGGTGGTTATCATTGATGACATCCTTGTGTTCTCCACTTCTAAGAAGGAGCATACGAAGCCTCTACACACCGTTTTGGGAGTTCATAATCAATATAAACTATTTGGGAAGTTATCAAAGAGTGAGTTTTGGGTTCAAGAAGTCCATTTCATGGGGAATGTTGTGTCCCAAAAGGACTATATGTGGATCCATCGAAGACTGAAGTAGTTGTGTCTTGGGAAGACCCCAAGATAGTGGAAGAGGTGCGATGTTTCATTGGTATTGTAGGCTACTACAGGAGGTTCGTAGCTGATTTCCCTCGGGTTGTGACGCCTCTGACGAAATTTACCAGGAAGGGTCAGGAATTCTTGTGGAATGATCAGTGTCAGGTAATATTTGAGTATCTGAAGGAGAAGTTATTATGTAATCCATTTCTTTGTCTTCTAGAAGAGGGAGTTCAGTAGGATGACTTCTATGATGCATTGCATATGGGGTTAGGCTATGTTCTGATGCCGTAGAGATCAGTTGTTTCTTATGGGTCTCAGCAGTTGCATCCCCATGAATGTAACTATACCCCCATGATCTTGAGTTGTCATCAGTAGTGTTTTCCAGGATGTTGTGGACACATTACCTCATGGGAAAGTGCTTTGTTGTTTTCACCGATAATAAAAGCATGAGTTATGTTTTCTCCCAATGTGACTTAATATTGTGACAGTGTTAGTGGATGGAGTTAATATAGGAATACGACTTAAAAATATTGTATACACTTGGAAATGGGAATGTTGTAGATGATATGCTAAGTCAGAAGTCACTTAGTGATGCAGTGCGTGAATTTGGTGATTCTTGGAGGGTAATGGAAGAACTCTCAGCATTATAACTCAAAATGGGGAATTTGGGGGAAGAGGATGTCTTTTTCAGATTAAGGTGAGTCATCTCTGGTGCAGTAGTTAGAAGAGTCCTACTTGGGGTATCTAGAGGTGGATGTTTGGAGAGGCCGAGTTGTTTGTGGTGAGGCCCCTGATGGATGGTCTGAGGATGAACAACACTGAGTGTTGTACTTCCGAAGGATCTAAAATGGGTAATGTGATTATTTTTAAATATTTCATGAGTTGTTTTATATATACATGCATGAACTTTCTAATTTTTACATATTAAAAAATATAAATTATCAATTACATTTTAATTCAAATTAATACTAATAAGTTTAATACCAGAATATGATTATGGATCATCATCTAGTTGTTTTTATGGTTTCACCTTTATTTTCCCACTATCAATACTGAGAAACTTCATAGATTATTCCATGTTAGAATTTAAATCGAAATAATTGGAGTAATTAAAGAATGGAAGTATTTTAGGTGTCTATATGTCATTTCATTAATTACCTATAAAAAATAGGTCTTTCCCCTTGAATATTAATCTTAGGATTTGATTCGTAGAAATGTGGTATAATTAACCCAAATCAAGGGGACACGCTTTAATAAAAATTGTTTAGTCCAAATATGAGATGGGAAAAAACCAAAATAGTAGTTGGGGTGAATTTACCCTTTTAAATAAATTTAATGAATTGATATCAAATTTAATATGAAATCCTCAAGAATTAGTATTAAATGAAAATAATGATGTTTATTGTAGTTTTTATCAATATAATTGGCCTACTCTTCACCCCTCTTGAATGCATTGAGAAATGAAACCCACTAACCCTGAAATGTTTTAATTTTATAGGTATTACCAACCCATTACAAATACCCTTTTAAACCATATAGGAAAACCCCAAAGCCGACTGTTTTCACTACTTTACTCCAATGCCTATAATGACATTTTTGTACTTTCAGTCACAACCAAATTTCCATACCTTTTCTATGCTAAGAGGTAAAACAAAAAACATATATATTGTGTGGGATTGTATGACCAAAATCATATCTTTAGTTAGTAGTATAATATCGACATGATTATGCATGTAAATTAACATTTTGTAAGAATAAGAGAAATAAGATGAACCTGAATGAATTTTATTTTCATTAAAGAATTATTCTCTCTGATAAAAATGGATCAAATTATTGAATTTTAGTTGAGATCATAAATAGATTCTAGGGTTTTTGTCACAATATAGACCAAAAATAACCTAAAATACTATTTTAATATTGCTATATAAATAATATTCATATAGAGTTATTTTACACACTACATATTCAAAAAAATTGATGCTCATTTAATTTTATACATCTCATAGAGACACATGATTTCATTTCTAAATTCATATAAATAATATCCCCATGTTTATTTCTTTCAATATTGTTCTAAACAAAAATAGGTTTTACAGTGATCCTCATTAATTATAATTAATATATATGTAAATGAAATCATAAAATACAAGAAATCATCTCATGGATATTTATCATAATCTCTAAGACATAATGTTTTTATTTTTCATATTATTTGAATTTAACCAATTCAAGGTTCAATAAAAAATTAGTTCTATTAATACATTGAGGTAGCATTTAATATTTTTTAATTACAATTTAAAAAAATATCCATATTTTATAAATAAATAATGAGGGTTTTTGTAATAATTATATGAATAAAAACATATGATGAAAACATTAAATAATTAAAAATATATAATAACAATTAAAAGTAATCATGTTTTGATAAATAAAGTTATAAATGCATTGACTAACCATGATACATGGGATAAAAATGATTA
This sequence comes from Viscum album, assembly GCA_963277665.1. Lineage (NCBI taxonomy): Eukaryota > Viridiplantae > Streptophyta > Magnoliopsida > Santalales > Viscaceae > Viscum > Viscum album. The sequence continues at coordinate 75,607,918 of OY728155.1, read as the reverse complement.
TTTAGTGGGATTGTGGATTGAGTGACATGAGAGGATCATGTAAATCTAATTATAGTGGGTAATTAGTTATTTTCAACACTATATCAATATTTTACTTATTGTTGGTCATAAGATAGATGTAATACATTCTAAAATTTTAATTTATAGTTGGTAATATGGAACGTTCATCACGTTCTGAAATTTTCACCTTTTGAAGGTTCATTAAAAACATTGATAAATATTCTAATATATTGGGTTATATGTATATATTAATACTTTTCTTAATTTGCACTCACCATAGGTCATATGGTGTGATCCACACATTTCAAAATTTTCACTCATGTTCAGTCATAAGGTTGTTTCAACCCTTTAACAAATTTTCATTCATTCTAGGTCATAAGGAAGATTCAATATGTCATCAAATTTTCAGTCATGGTTGGTCATAATGTAGGTTTAACATGTTCCAAATTTATACTCATTTTTTAAAATACAGTTGGTTCAACACTTTTCCAAATTGCTACTATAGTCAATCAAAAAATGATCTTGCAATCTTTTGAAATTTATTCACATGGTCACATAGAATAGTGTAGTATGTTTATGAGTTGGTATGAATTATTTAATAGATTTAAGTCAATTTAGATTCTTTATTCCAATGATTCATTATTTTTAGAAATTCATATGACCTTTCAAATGTTCATTTAACTTATTAGTTATACTGTGATCATGATTTTTTTCATGTGTTCAATCACGATGTAGCTAGATTTATATAAATAGAATATTTTATATAACCATGGTATATTTGAATTCAAACAATTTATCGATGGAGATTTCATAAAAATTTTATCAAAAAAACACTTGAAAAATATGAACATTGGTGTATTTTAATTTATGAATTATTCCATTTAATATAAATAATGAGATAAGGATATTATTTTATCAAACTATAGTAGAGGGAAAAATTAGTAAAATAAAAGACATGAGAAATTATTATACTTATATGATGTCTTGTATTTATAGAATCATAAATAAAATGTAGTTAGGAGGTAAATAAATAGTATTAAGGTTTTGTAAAATGTAGTTTTTTTCAAGGTATATTAGGCCTTTTGAGATAATGGACTGAATTGGAGTTGTGACTTTCCGTTTGGAAATTACACCAAGCCTCTTTAAGGTGAAATATGTGTTTTATGTCTCATTGGTGAGAATTTTTATACTAAATCCAATGAATGTACTCACATATGATGAAATGAAATTCAATATTGATTTCTGTTATTGTGAATATCATATCTAGATTCCTGACAATGGGGATAAAATGTCATGGAATCAGATGACATTGATTGTAAAGGTACTTTGGATAAATCACAAGATAGAGGAAGGAATTTGAAAGCATATGGAAGTTGTGATTAATAACATACTAATTATTTTTATCATTTGATATTGAATAAATATCAGGGATGTAAATTTTAGTTTGGGGACTAATTTAATAATTGAGATTCACATATATTAAGGCTTCAACACATTCTATAGAAATTATAATATATCCAAGAAAAACTTATTCCAGAATGTGATTAAAATAGAAATCATGAAATTTAGTAATTTTTATTTTTTAAATGAATTTAATTATTGAATTCATCTCTAAAATATTTATATTCGAATGAATTTTTGATATTTTTAGAAATTCTTAATTTTTCGTTGGATATTTTATAATACTAATTTTATAATAATGTCACTTTTATGATATTATAATCATGTAATAACAAATTGACAGATTGTGTATATTTTTTGTAGAAAACATTTATATATTATATTTTTAATATATATAATTTATAATTTATAATTTTTATCTTATAGATATATTTTTTCATTTATGAAATCTAAGTAATGTTTTATTCAAATAAAATATATTTATCATTCTTATATATTAATAAAGAAATGAAAAGGATTAATTCAATTTTTATTTGGGGTTTAAAATTGAAATGATTCTCTGTTGAATTTACATATTCCTATTAATTATATATTAAGAAACATTATACTTTATTTTTCAATAAGATAATTTTTATGCTGAAATTGACAATTTTTCTAAAAATGCTTTTCATTGTGTTTGGAGACCCGAAACCAAATTTAATTATTTACACTTATGAAAATAAAATATTTTAAAATATTTTAAATATTTTTAATATTCATAATAAATATTTGGTAATTATTTAAAAATTAACTTTTATCATAATTAATATTTGCAATAGTAATAATATATCACCTTTGTTAAAAGTAAAATATTATTAAAGTGTTAATATTAATATATAAGGACTAAATTTAACACAAGAAACATGATTAAATAAAATTGGTTGGATTTATTTTGATTTTAACATTCACATCACCAAAATGATATAAATTTAGGGGAACATAACTTTAGTAGGACAAATATTACATAATAAATATTATAGTATTTATAAGATTTCCTCCCACATCGATAAAAATGGGGACCCCTCACTTCTTCACGGTACATAATCATCATAGCTCAACCAGTCCCCAATAGAATACCATACCAACCCACTTTATCATGATCATGAGGTCTTGATCTCCCCAGAATACCATATTAGGGATTCATTTGGTGTAAGATAAGGGATATTACCATAGGAAAATGTATATTCCTTTACCAATACATTTTATGTACAATTCATTTGAAAACACATAAAAATATTGCATAACCATATTAACATAATTACATCAGCATAAATACTACAATGAGTAATTTTAAATTTTTTATCTTAAATTGGGTGTGCTTGTTTGAGTTTGGTAATAGTGAAGTCAAAAATCATTAACAGTGTAAGAATGTTGTTAAGTGGAAATATATAAAACATAAATATCACAGATTCATCACACCCCCACTTGTGAGCCCATAGATCTTGTGGGTGGATTTTTATGTGGTATCTATGTGAGGATATTTTTTAACTCATTGATGTTTATATGTTAAAAGAGAATATTTTCTCACGGATTTATATTACCTACAATGGATAATCTAAATTCAGTTGAATAAATAAAGATTTAAATTATTTACATAAATAAATATAAAAAACTGAATGAAAATAAATTAACATCATTATTATATTTTAGTTATGCAGTCCTATAAACTAGTAATGAAGGCTTAATCACTAACATTAAAGGTTATTTTATGGAAATATTAGATAATAGGATCCTAGTGAATGAGGTATGTTCATGTAATGTAATATTATCCACTCTATTAAAGTGTTAATTTCTTTAATTTAAATGTATAATGACATAGACCCAGATTCCACTTAATATGTGCCAAAAGCCCGGTGGGCCATATAGCCTCAAGCGTATCTTCCCAAATGCCAATGGTTGCTGACTAGCTGTGAGAGCCTATGTTGTGTTTATAGGAAGAATATGAACTAATTAGTTGAGTATAGCACAAAAGAATAAATATAAAGGTATATTAATAGACATAGGAAGTTATATAACTAAATAGAGGAAGCAAACCGATGGAATAGCTAAACAAGAATGACAAAAACTATATATATTTGATCAATGAGGAAGTAATAACATGTCACTAGAAAACTAGAAATCATGGATACAAGACATCAGGAATAACATGTTCCACAAGGTAAAATAAAACAAAGACAACTCCAAGAATCTCGACATCTTACTCGTTCCTCGGCTATCAGGCTCCATCCTATAATCACACAATAAATTGTTGGAAACTTTATGTTTCACATTTTCAATAGATATAACCATGTAATATAAAGCAGGTACCAAATGGTGCCTAGAGAGGGTGTGAGAGAAATCACAGTGGGCCACCACGTATTGTGTTTATAATAGCCGTCCCGTGTAATGGAATATAAAAGTGTGCAGGCTCACATATATATAGTAATGAAAACTGTACAATGTAACTAAATACACACATACCTGCCTCCGCACTCGGCTAGTGTCTGAACATGTAACCAATTCCCTAATTAATTATTTTCCATTTAATGTTAATAGGCCATGTGAGGCATAGCCATTACTGACATCACCTCATGATATTATAATTAGTGAAGGAGCGAATATGTAATAAGGAAACCTAACAATGATACCCAGTGATGGAGTTCCATGGATAAAACCACGGTAATGAAAATATAACGGAATGATGAATCAAGATTATATGAGTATAGATAAGGGGGTAGGTGTTTAATCCAAGAAGCATAATCCAAGGAATTCCAAAATAAGACACCTACCAAGTCAAATGTGATCTTCCAATGTAAAATGTGGCTATGAAAAGATATGGTCATATGAGCTTTAACCATGGTACCTACTAGTAAATTTGGGATCCAAGGTATGTATCTAAGGTATCCTGTAACAATGAAAAGGACTCTATAGTAGTATATCAGGCATCCTACCAATATAAACAAAATGGAGAATATGTGTTTATCACCCTAAGAAACCACATCCTTGAATCGGAATGGGGTTCCCGAGACCCAAGGTATTTTCCTCTCAGAATCCAAGGTAAGATCGAGTAAGTCCATTCATATTTGATGTTGTAATATTGTAATAATTCCTTTGGTTCAAGTCATGACTTCTATTAGTATGGATAGGTCATGTAAAGTTGAATCCATTTATTTATTGGTTGAAGCCTTGTCTTCCATTTGTTGGGATAGTCCAAGTAGAGTTGAAACCATTTAATCAGTTATTATTTAACCATTAAGGCATATTCAATTATTGCGGTTCACTTAGATTCCTTCCTTCAACCAGGATAGGGGTAATATAGACATGTAACCATTATTCCAAATCATTAAATAATGCCAAGTTATATACTTAGTATACATTCCATTCCACATTTCACATTAAATAACCATTTGGATGCACTTACCATAGGCCGGACTGGTGGGGAAAATACAAGGTACATGCCATTATGAAATCCTCATTAAACAAAAACCCATTTATTTTAGGAAGGATCATGTTTAAGAAGGTCAAGCAAGGTAACAGTAGAATGGTGGCTCAAATGTGTCAAAAACTCTTAATGCCCAATTATGGCGTAACCTTCAAATGAGGTGGATTTAGTTGTGGGTGTAACTAATAAGAAATATTAAAAAATTTGGAAATATCATAAACATATAATTAAATATTTTATAATCATGAAATGTAAATTTAAGAAACAACAACCAACAAAATTGGTGGGACCCAAATGAACATTCCAAAATCAACAGTCTTTAGGGATAAGGTATAGATCACCTACCTTAGGGTTGTACGATCCTTGTCCAACGGTATCATCTCTTTATTTGATTCAGATCATATTAAATCTATGAAAAGGTGAAAAATTTTCACATGGAGATATCTAGGTTGAGAGAGAAAGTGAAGAAGAACAGTTAATGACTACACGAGTACTTACCACTATAAATCCAACGTGACAAACGAAAGATCGATTGGATGCTAAAAAAAGGAGATCCATTGATTCCATGTTTAGATATACAAAAATCCACATATTTAGAGTGAAATAGGTCAATAAACCATAAACATGGATTATTAAGAAGGAGGGGGGGGGATAATAGGTCTTCTTGGAAAACAACATGTAAAATTAACTAGAAATTTAAACTGCGCATGGTTTGTCCAAACCTACGCAAACTGTGCGGGATGGCTATACCCAAACAGTTTACTCCAAACATCTTATCATCCTGTGCGCAACCCAAGCATGGTTACATGGAAAAGTGGCGATCATATCATTAGGTTTCATGACCATGGCCCAACCATGTGAGGTGGTTCTATTCAAAAATATGTCATTTGGAAAGTTTGGAAACCTGTGCACAAAATCAATATTGTCCAAAAGGATGGGTTCTGGGATCCAAAAAATCCACGAAAACCCTCAAAACCATTAGTAACTCATTTAGAATCCATTTCTATGTCCCAATAAAATATTTAGAATGTAAATTAAAGGATCTATACATTAGTGAAAACTGGGTTCTTATATTATTTCTCCCTTAAAGGAACTCGCTCCAGGAGTTCTCATTCTATGTTTAATGAAACTCTTTATGAGAAAAACTTTAGCCATTAGGCACGTACATCAGCTTCCCTCTCCCTAGTTTCAGTATGTACTCGGTCGTGGTTCCATTGAACCTATATGAGTGGGACAAACATGCCTCTGAGAGCCTTCGTGCTTCGTTCAATGATGCACATTGGAGACTCCTCGAAGGTATAATCATCATTTAACCAAAATTCCATGGGATTAATGTTTTGAGACATGAAATCATGATATTGGTGAAGAATTGAGACATGATTGACATCATTCATGGCACTGTACCTATGAGTTAATAGTAACCGATAGGCTTCCGACCCGATTCTCAATAGAATTTTAAATGGCCCAACATAATGTAGAGATATCTTTCCCTACATCCATAACTGACTATACCCTAGCCTGGGAAATAGAAGAAGGAAAACATGATCCACAACCTCAAACTCAAGAGTTCATCGATAATGATCTCCATAAGATTTTTATCTAGACTTGGCAGTATTCATATTCTTTCTGATCAGCTGAACCTATTTTGAATTCTCCTAAACAATATGAGGACCTAATAGGGTTGACTCACCAGCCTATAGCTAGAAAAATGGTGAATGGAATGTCCTACCATATAAAGACTCAAAAGAGTCCATCAGGATCATTGCCTTGAAGTTGTTATTAGAAGTGGACTAGACAAATGGGATATTCTTCTCATATAAACTACTGAAATCAAGGACACATGATCGTAGCATATCCTCTGAAACCTATATTTTAAATTCCGATTTCCAATCAATTTTAGCTTGAAAGGTTGTTCATAGAAGCACATGATTTGCAATAGATTTCTTCAAACACTACCAGAATCATGAAGTGCAAATAGAGTGTCGATCTGAAACCAGAGTATGAGGAACCCCATGTAGCCGTATGACAACATGGACATACAACCTTCCGAATTAATTAACTGAGAAATTATCTCATTTAGGAATGAAGTGGTGTGGTTTTTTAGTTGGTAAATGACTACCCAGATAGCATCACTACCCCTCAGTTACCCGGGCATGCTGACTAAGATATCCATAGAAACATCTTCCAATTTCTATACAGGGACATGAAGCGGCTCTAACATGACTACAGGTCTTCAGTGCTCCTCCATTACCTACTGACATGTGGAACACCTTATGATTATGCCTGCAATATGACGTTTCATTCCATGCCACCAATACTGGTGTCACATATCTCGATACATCTTTGATATTATTGGATGAACTACCAAATGAGAAGCATTGGACTCTATCATCAACTCCTCTCTAATATATTCATGAACCCAATCACATCGACGTTAATATAGGAAGTCGTCTATATCTATAATCTAATCCAGAGGTGGTTTTTCATTTGATGTACTCTCACGGAGAACCAAAAAATCCGGATTTGAAAACATCCTATTCTTCACCTTCTCAAGGAGGGAAGAGTTAAATGTTAAGGATGAGAGTTAACACAACTTGTGACTATCATAAAAATCCATATGAAGTTCAGAAAATATGGACATTATATTCAATTCATCATGGGCTTCCTAAATGTCCTGCATTTGATTTTTCTGACTCAATTACTCAGTGACCACATTTCCCTTCCCAGTCATATAGGAAAGATCAAAATCAAAGGATTTTAGATATTCGACCAATTTCTACTGTCTGAGGTTCATGTCACGCTGACTAAAGATATACATGAGGATCCTGTGGTCGGTATGCACCAAAAACCGATAACCCAATAGTTAATGTCTCCAGAAACATAAGTCATGTACAACAGATGCTAACTCAAGGTTGTGCGTCATGTAATTTCTCTCATGGGGCCTTAATTGTGGAGATCCGTATGCAACGAATTTTTTTTCCTACATCAAATATTTTCCTAGGACAATTACTGATGCATTGAAGAAGACGATATAACCATTACCAAGATCAGGAAGACTCAACATCAATGCCTATACAAGCTTCCCTATCATCTCCTGAAATAATTTATCAAATGCTCTTGACTATGTGAACTTGACACACTTACTTGTAAGACCAATAAAAGGATATGAAATATGAGAAAAGTCTTGTATGAAACTCATGAAACATCCTATTATACATAAGAAACTCTTAATATCACACACATTCTTGGGATGCTCCAAATAAACATAAGCACTAACCTTTTTAGGTCAACAGATACTCCTGATTCTGAAATAATATGACCTAAGATTAGGACCCTATCGATCTAGAAGTCTCACATATAATGCATAGAATATGTATAATACTTTCTTAGTTTACTCCAAATGATCTCAATGTGTTTCGCATGGTCATAACGAGGGAGATAATACAACAAGAAGTCTTCCACAAAGATAATGAAGAAAAGACAAAATAGAGGTGGAAATCCTAATTCATCAAATACATGAAAATGGACGGTGTGTTCATAAGATCGAACGACATAACAAGACACTCATACATAACATAAAAGGTATGAAACATTGTACATGGTATATTTATTTGTCTTACTTGCACCTAATGTTATCCGGATCTTAGGTCGATCATATAGAACACCTTTTCTCCTCGGAGATGGTCAGTGAGATACTCTATTTAGGAATGTGGATAATGGTTATTCAATGTATACTAGTTAAAGCTTCTATAATCCATCTATAGATGTCAGGTTCCCAATGAATTCTTAGAGAACAGCACGGGTGAACGCCAAGAGGATGTACTAGCCATATAAAGCCTTTAGCCACAAGGTCCTCAATCTTCCACTTGATCTCCGGAAGCTCTGTTGGTTCCATCCTCTACAAGGGAATGGACACTAGAGCTACTCATAGAACCAGATAAATTATAAACTCTACCTATCTCAATGGAGGTAATATAGACAAGTCATCAGAAAAGACATCCCCAAAATGATCAACTAATGGAGGGAAACTTTTTTTAAGAAAACCATGATCCTTCATGAAAAGATTTGAAATATGGGCGGTCACTCCACCTAGCCCAAGATGCTTCAGTCCAGCTCTCCCTCCCTGAACATCCCACTCACCATTAAAAATATAACCTCTTCCATTTTGGGATATAAAAGATACCTTGAGGTGATAATAGTCTACAAATGTGTGATAGTGGAATAACTAGTCTATCCTAAAAATGACATTAAAGCCCGTCATATCATGAACAACGAGATTCCAAAAGAAAGGGTAACTACTAACCTCATGGGGTCATTCATGGAACTAGAGTGTTCCCTCTTTCCTTATTCCCAATGGTGTATTGAGGGTCATTAAAACATAGTGATACTATTTCTCCAGTCCAAGGAATTCCATGATAGATATAGAAATGAATGAATTTGAAGAACTTGTATCAAATAAAGTAGAGAAAATAGTTGAGGCTGCAATAATAAAACCTATTAATATAGATGGTCCCATATCATGATCCTTGGGTGTCATCTTTAAGGAATGAAACTGGCTGGATCCACATCCATGCACAATAGATGAACTACCATGATCATGACTACTCCGGTGGAACTGATGTTGATCAGTGATCGGACTACCACAGCCACAACCTCATCCTCATCCAGACCTTCTGGTGTTATTCCAACACCCCGCCTGAATTGATACAAAAGGACTCTCTCCTAATGGTAGAGCTTAAATTGATGATTTTCTACTCGAATCAAAAGTAAATGTCCAGCATAAGTGCTGATGGTGTCCCACACAACAATAATCTTGGAACTCCATAGGTTATCTATCAAATTGGGGCTTCTTATGACCCAGTCTTTCACACTGATGAAACACCACAGTGTTATCAAACTGGATGCTATGGATGCCACTACCCTGACGAAAGATATTAAGGGAACATTTCATGCCATCAGATGAACTACTGGACTAACATGGCACTGATCCTTTAAACCTGGTACTAATCACATCCTTCATATTGCGTTCAATAATAAGGGCTTGATCGACTATTCCAAAAATGTTTAGGAAGTCGAAATACTTTCACTTGGGTTCGGATGGCGTACTTGATCCCATCCACAAAACGTCTAGCTTGTGAAATCTCATCACCACCTAGAAGTAGTGCAAATCATTGTAAATCAGTGAAATATGATGAATACAATGTAACTGAAATAGAACCTTACTCAATATTCATGAAATCTATAGCTTTTTCGATCTAAATTCCCAACGAATGAATAGATAATTTATGGAAGTCTAGAAGTCAACCATAAAAAGCCCTGATGACGACCAACCAGGATAACTACATCTCACCAACACTTGACAGAATCTTAAAGCATGTATGGAGAAATCTTGACTCTCCACTTAGGATTTTCTTCTAGATGATCAATGATAGACAAAATGGCCTCTTTCCATGACTCATTAGCTTGAGAATTTCCATCATCATAAAATGTAGGAGGATGCTACTGCAGGAACACATAGGTCAGACCAGCCATCATAGGTTCAACCCATGGAGTGCCATACATAGACTTTATGAGACATAGGAAACTATCATGAACCTTAGCATCAGTGGTCAAACTAGGTAAAACAAGTGATGTCTCAATGGGCCCTCCTGGAGGTAAAACTGGTGGCTCAGTTCCCTTCATGTTTGGAGAATGGTGGTCACCACCCTCATGGAAAATGACACGAGAATGTAGTGTTGGAAATGGTCTAAAAATTCCAATAACATACCATGGGACAATATTAGAAGTAATGAGATAACATCACTAATGGATGATGAACGTAAGAAGACTCACTACCCAAGGAAGACTACCCAAACTACCTACGTAGGCGGCTATTTATTGGTAAGTTCTTAAGTATAAGTTTCATGTCATTTTGCACTTAATTTCCAGGTTCACTCCATTACCTTTCCTAATCATGAATAGACTAGATAAGAATGCGAGACCAATTCATTTTAGATTTTAGGATTTAAATTATAATGGATACCCATTTCTGATGAATCAGTGCCCATACCCCTATCACCAGAAACAACACCCATTTATTTATTGTATAATTTATTAACATGGTAAATTAGTCTTCCCATCCAATTAGGGCTCGTACACCTCATGAATTGATATAGACAATCACTTAATCACAGCCAAAGTAATAGAAGTAAAATAAACTATCACATCATCACTCATCACTTACATGCATATAATGAAATGAATATTAATGGAATTAACCAATATGGAATGGAAATATGCAGGACATGTTATTTCTAAGTGCCTTTAGTGATGCAGGTAACAATTATCCTTTCCCTCATATCATCATGCTATGGAAAAAATAAATTCTTAGTAGAGTAAGAATTAACAACACCATACAACATGTGGGTCACCCAATGGTGAAATAATATCAACTATAATATGAAAATAGAACAAAAATTCCATTTTGGGTAACTTGGAAATTTCCCCGAACAAGGCTTCGCAACACCCACGAACAACTTATGAACAAGTCACAAGCATTCCAATTCTCCTATATATTATGTCAAAATATTAAATAAATAAAAGAAACGAACTTTGATACCACTTTACGAAGACTTATACCCTAATTCAACTTAACGGGTGCACTGAGCGCCATGGGTTACATAGCCTCAAGCCCATCTCCCCGATCACCAGAGGTTGCCAACTTGTAGTGAGGGACAAGGGTGTGTTCATCGAAAGATTATTCCCTCATTATTAGAGTATAGAACAATGGATGGTATATAAAGGAATATAAAAAACAATAGAATAAATATAAGTAAACAACAGAAGAAAACAGATACCACAACTAAATGAGAATAACAATAATTGTATCTACTAGAACAATGGTGATGTAATTTTATTTCTCTAGAAAAATTTAAGACTTGGATTCAAGAAAAAATTCATAACATGTTCCACAAATTAAAATTAAACAAAGACTAATCCATGCATCCTGATATCCTACTCGGTCATTTTCTAACAAGTTCTATCCTATCAGTACAAAATCATGTGTTGGAAGCTATATGCTTCCCTTTATCAATACCTACAACCATGTAATCTAATTCGGCTACCTAACTACTCATGTAGTGGGTGTGAGATAAATCACAGTGGGTAACCTTCAATGGTGTCTATAACATCCATCCCGTGTAATGTAAAAGAGAGGTTCATAGTCATGAATATAAAAAGTAAACAAAAAAGTACAATGTAACAAAATAAAGATGTACTTACTTCAGCTGTTAGATGGTGTCTGAAAATTTAACCCATTCACTAATTAAGTAATTACAATTTAATGATAATATGTCACAGCAGGCATAGCCATAATTGACATCACATCATAGTGGTATAAGTAGTGAAGGTCCCAAGACGTAACAAGGGAACCTGACAATGATATCCTATGAGGGAGTTCCTGGGTAAATACAAAGGTGATGTAAATCTCACGAAATGCTAACTCAGGAGTATATGAGACCATCTAAGGGGTAAGTGTGTAATTCAAGTAGCGTATGCAAGGCATTCTGCAATAAGGTACCTACCGAGTCTATGGTTATAAACCAAGGTAAATAATGGTTATGGAAAGACAGACCCTACGGTCTTTCACCCTATCACATAATAGTGAATTTAGGATCCAAGGAGTGTATATGAGGTATCCTATAATAATGAAAAGGACCCTATGTTAGTATACAAGGGATCTGAGGAATAGAATGGAACCATATTCTTGGTGGGTATAAACATAAGCAAAATTGCATCATTGATTTAGAATGGGGTTCCTATGACTTACGATATTCTACTCTCAGAATACAAGATGATCTTGAGTCAGTCCAATCAAATTTTATTTTTTAATCATGTAATAATTCATTTGGTTCATGTCATTCCCTCCATTAGAGTGGATAGGTCATGTAGAGTGGAAAAAATTTATTATTTTCATAAACTTTTCTTCCATTACTGTGGATAGTCCAAGTAGTGTTTCAACAATTTAATCAAGTCTTAGTTTTCCATTAAGGAATTTTCAATTATTTACACTCACTCTGCTATATTTCTTCATCATTGAAAGGGGTACTATAGACATTTAACATTTATTCATTCCCTTTAAATAAGTCCATGTTATATACGTAGAATACCTTCCATTCCACATTTCACAATTAATAACCATTTAGAAGCACATACCTTAAGTGGGTCATGTGGTGAGGATACATGGGACATTCCACTATTCAATTTGTATTAAAAATCATTTATTATAGGAAGGCTCACCTTTAGGATGATCAAGTGAGGGCACACCAGAACGGTGGCTCAAACATGTCAAAAACACTAAAACCCCAATTATGTAATTACCCTTGACATAAGGCAGATTGAGTTGTGGGTGTAACCACTAAGAACTAATCAAAAAACTAGAAAGAGCATAAACATATAATTATATCAGTTATAATCATGGCATGTAAATTTAAGAAATAGTCTCTAATGAAATCGGTGGGCATAACATGAACATTCAATAATCAATGAACGTTATGGTTATGTTATTGACCTCCAACCATAGGGTTGTATGATCCTTCTTCTCCAGAATCGGCCCATGATTTTCTTTATTTCAATGTAGTTGTATTGAAAGGTAAAAATCCCTCACATGGATATATATAGTTCGAGATAAAATGAGAAGAATAGTTAAAGGGAACTCGATTAATTACCATTGTTCAACGGACGTGAAAAACTGAAGCTCGATAAGACGTTGGAAGAAGGAGATATCTTGGTTCCAAATTTAGATCTTCAAAATCCCAAAAATTGAGAGAGAAATAGGTCAAACTAATCTAATTCCAACCCAATATCTATGTGGACACAATGTCACCAAAATCTACAAATGATCCTTATCCAACGCAGATCTTTTGAACCAAGAACCTGAACAAGAATGATGAGATAAAAACATCTTTGGTACACCGACACTGAATGGCACTAGTAGGGTGTGAGATAAAATTCTCATTAGGATATCACAATAGAATTCATATGTTTCATTTCCCAAATAGTACATAAATAGTAGATTGAAAATATAGTTTTAAAAATAGTGTATTTACCTTTTCACAAATAATGTCATTTCCTTCTATTTTTTAAAACAATAAACACCATGTATCTAATTTAAAAAAATACATATTATTTCAAAAAAATCATCAGAAAGACCAGGGCTATTATGAAAATAAATAAAATATGCTAATAAAAATTAAATACAGTAGAATGTAAATAATAAATAAATATAATAACCATCTGTAACCCTAATAATCCCTAGAAATACCCATGGACATACTTAGATCAGAACCCCATACCAGAATATTATGCAGTACCAATGACTATAACCAACTAGATTCCCTAAATAGACCAATCCAGTGGCACAACCCAATAGACCTCTCGATGATCCAAGTGTACCAACCCATCTATTCAGAGTTGGAAATCTATCGTCCCTTGATCCTCTTGATGATTCCAAGAAACCTGAGATGGTAATATACTATATATGTTAGAGGCCTTCCCATATGTCTCTCATCATACGTACTAGCACCAAACCTTCCTACCCCCAACACAGACACCATCTATATGATAAACCATACAGGGAAATACATCCCATAGAGGCCCCCACTATATATATAAATGTATGTATCACATCACTGAGGTTTCTAACAAGGCCTTAAAATAACTTATAAATTCTAAACATTAAAAAAATATGAAAATAGCCAAATGGGACATTACTTTTACATAAACAAATAAATTTACAAATGAAATATACAAACTATTTTAATCAGAACATCCAACACCACATTTATATTTTCAATCCCAAACGATCTCTACAGTTCCAACCAGACATCCAAAACACATTTCATTTACCAAATGAGGTTTTACTCTTTTCAGTCTCCAACCAAAATTAGTTTTAAATCTAAAAATGCCAAAAATTAAGGAACACGTTTATTATTGCATTCCCAAAGTTATTCTAAGAAAAAATTCCACATTTTTAAAACCATGATTCCATTTTAAGAAAAAGGGGAGGAATGTTATAATTTAAGCATTCATGGTCAAGGTGACTAAGAATTACATCATCATTAGAATGTATATCCATGTTTTCGATCCATGGACCAATGGATTTCAAACATCCAATGTCCCATCCTTATTTCTAGAAGGCCTTTTTTAAAAAACTTTCAAAATCAAAACATTATTTTTAAATTAAACCGATTGTCATATTTAATTGAAAATAATTACAACCCTTTGAAAATAATGTAAATTCCTTTAAAAACATAGCCAATCCAATTCTACAGCCATTGAAGATAATCAAATAACACATTCTTCAAAGTCCACACATGAAATCTAATTTACCAAAACATTATAAGGAAAAAATTTCACAACATGGATTAATTTCACTTTTAATAAACACATGAGATTTTAAAAAACACAATGGGTGTATAAGTACATATGAATATTCAAATAATAATTTCAAATACTATTTCTAATAATTTCTACTAATTTTGAAGCACTATATTAAACTAACTAACTGCCGAATTGAAATGTGAATAATATTTAAAAATTAATTGAAAACGTGAAATTATCAGTGGGTTATGTTGGAAATGATAAAAGATTGAAACACCTACCTTAGATGATGTAGAACACAACAAAACCCTCTGAGAAGGAAGAACTAAACCCCACATATGATCCACACACCCATGATCCAAAGGAAAAAATTATCACACCCAAACCCTAACCCCAATGTTTCAGACATGAGGGAATATCCATAAAGTGAAACCTATAAATAAATATATAAGAGAAAGTGAAAGGGGAAAACAACCTAAAACCATAAAAATTACATTAGATCTGAAGAGGAAGCACCGTGGAGGTAGGATAATGAATGGAAAAGGTAACATGGGCCCCTTCATGTTCCAAAAAAAAAGAATGTGGGGGGTTCAATTTGGAGTTTAATATAGGAGAAATATGAATATGTTTTTTATGTTTTTAATGAGTTTTCATGACTTTATGGATTGGCCTTATAGTTTAACAAATTTTCCATCAACCCTGGGGTAACTACTTCCAAAGCAGGGACCGACCCCATGATCAGGACACACAGTTTGTGTGACCATGCGCAAACCATGTTGTACATTCTTTCCACTTCTTGGACTAGATGCACTGGTGCCTTTCCTGACCGCTCAGGTTATTCAAACTGTGTGGTGCGCGTGCGCAGGCCAAAAAATCTCCCAAACATTGAGAAATTCAATAAAATTAACTAGTATGCAGTCCCAAACGTCAAACAAAAGACATGAGAAAAAAAATAATAAAATAAATGACTTTCCATGATCGAGGTGTGACAATATATCCATCATTGACTCTGTCTTCTCCAAGAAGGTCAATAATTCAAACGATAACCAAAACATGAATGCATTCCCCATAAAACTAAGAGAATCCATTGTCCTCAGTGTAATCTTTCACACCACAAGACTTACCTATATAATCAATATGAAACCACAACACAAAAATTAGGGGAGAACATGACAGTGTTAAACCCACCAGAAGAACCTAAATAGCACGAGAATGTCATAACTCTAACAAAACCAACATTATTTAAACTAGAAACCCACTACAGTGTGAGATGAAAACTTGGAACCCCAAAGCTAACTCAAATTATTGAAATTAACCAAAAAACCCTTAATCACTATAGGAAAATTAGGTAAATCCTAAACAGAACTCATAACATTTCCTCAAAAAACCAAACCACCTAAAAAGGACATAAAAGAATGAACCATTTTTGGTAAACCCTATATAGTGGGATATCAGGATTATGAAACTCCCTATAAGAACCAAAAACCCTCCATACAAGAGATAACAACAACACCGCATGATATAATGACGTCCCATAAAAATAAAAGAGTCCCAACCCAATGGTATGGTAAACCAATGAAAAGAAACCAAAACTAAACCATATACCGAAAACACCATCCATTTACTCTAGAAAACACATGTACTTCCAAACATCCACAAAAAAACTGAAATCAACACCACTCATCCAAGGTCCAAACACAACATAAGGTAAAAGAATGATTCATGAAGTTACATTCCGAATAGACACAACTGTTGGGACATTGATAGAATGAGTTCATCACACTTTAAGAAGGAAAAAATGGAATTAAAAATCAGTATGAAAATAACAATGAAACAATATAAATTTCCATACCAACATGAAAAAACACTAGGCTAGAGTTTCGCACCCGTGGTAACTCATGAATATGCATGAGATCCAACCCTAGATTTGTTCTTGGGGATCTGATGGATAATTTATATCATGCCTCACAGTCTGGAACTTGATTCTTCTGGTCACAATGTCTTCTTCCAGGGATGCTTCCAGCAAATTGTCTCTAGATGACCCCGATAGCTGCAACGATGGAACATATTCTGAGGTATAAGGCATGATATCTTTGAATTCCTAGACCATCCACAATGGTGTCACACAAAGGAACTATATAAAGAACTGGAAGGAAAAACCAATGAAGTTGACTATTTATTGTATGCTCCCTCAATAATATCTTCCTCTCCATATGGGGAACCATCAAAAATGACGATACACAATTTATTACCAACTACTTGCCATCCAAAAATGGACACATCTTAGAACGCTTCATCTACCATATTATTGAAACAATGTTCCATAGAGTAGAGTATGTGATCCTTGATCTGTGGGAGAATACTCACAAGGGAAATAGAATCCTTCATCTAATCATGAGACACCACCTCTAGGTAAAAGGAAATTACCTCCTTGGTGTGGTCGTCATAGGACTTAACCTCCCACAGTCCTTTCTAAATAAACATGATCTCTACCATCTCCTCTTGGTCATCACCTCCAAAGGTATAAACTATCAGAAAAATATAGACAAAAAAATACAATTTAATCAAAACATGCAATGATGACAGCGTATAAAACTCCAACTCATCCAAATATCTACCTTATGAAAAACCTAGAATTACACAAACTTTGACTGCTTCAGGAGTTCCCAACACCTTGAAGACATGGCCGACCTCATGAAGCCACTCTTTTGTCTCTAACATGATCCAATCATCTAAAAAAATAGGCAACACTCATGAAGGAACAAAAATTCGGAATGAAACATTGGAACCATCAGGGACCCTTCTAGTTGGAATATTCTAGACAACATAGAAACCAAAATTCAAAACCAACATCATACCAAACACAATCAAAGAATAAAACCCCCTAAAAAACAACAAGCTTGTATACCAACAACATACCAACTAAAATAAAAAATCACATCTTGTAAGAATTCCCATTTCATTATCAATTTAAAAAAACAGCTCATTTTAACACTTCATTATAAACAAGAAATCAACATTTCACCAAAAAAATTAAATCCTCATTGAAAAACCTATTTCCAAAACCATTATATTCAAAATGGTCACCCCTGGAATCCTATGAACCATCACATGTCTGTATTTGTAGTTTCTTCCATGTATACCAAAATTCAATTTCTATGCATACCTATACACATGTAAATATCCATGATGAACATCAAGGGTCACACCCAATACATTTTTTTATAAAATAAAAAAGAACCATAGTTTTAAACCTATCTAATTTGGATTTTAAACTCTATCAATTTAAACCCATTTGAAAGAAAGAAAATCCATATAAAAAAAATATTCACTTTCAAAAACACACTTTCACCAACTGAGACCAAGACAAAAGACAACTCACATCAAACAAATATAATAATGAACTAGTATACATTCTTAACATGGAGACATGATAGTTATCCATTCCCCAATTGACAATCAACAAATTTGAGGTATTTGAACCATTAAAATAAACTCCATATGGGTCAAAAATCCATGAGAGATCACAATGTGAAACAGGTTCACCACTTCTTTTTCCCCTCAATCCAAAACCAATACCTACTACTCGATTCTCAGATTACCCCAGGTAAATCAGGGTTCATAATGAGGAAGGGTTCATGATATCCATCCTGTACCTACCCACCAAGTCCTGAATGTCCTAATATCCAACTACCAGACATGAAATATTACAAGAAAGTTATTATTATAACATTTTTGATGAACTACCCCAAGATATCATCCAACCCCACACCTGACCTAGTCTACAACATGCCCCAAAAGGTCTTCTCGATCTACACAATTTGGAAACTAATTTTATAAATCAAAAACATAATAGTGGGAATGGTTTTAACCCAAGAGAAACATTAATCAATAATAATCTTGAAAACCAATAGAAACTAATAACTAATCATTTAAAAATAAAAAAACTTATCTCAGTACAAAAATGGAACTGAACTAAACTAATATTGAAACTATATCAAGGCCAAACAAAGCTATAGCCAACCTCATCTCCATGTGACCTCATGTCCACCAACATATACCAATGAACCTACAGAAATTGTGAGTACCCAAACCATTAACCTGGACAAGAATGAGGAATCACAAAATAATTCGTATCAAATCGACACCCAATGGCACATGTAGGGTGTCGAAAAGACAACTTCATACGAAATTAGTAGGGAATAAATATGTTTCCTTTCTTAAAATAGTTGATCAATTATAGTTTGATAATTTAGTTATAAAAACAATGTTTTTACCTGTTTAAAAATAAAAATATTTATTTATTTTTTTGAAAACTATGCACACTAGTTTCCACTTTCAAAATAATATTACATTCAATTTAAAAACCAAAACTAGTAATACCTGGGCTATGATAAAAATAAATAAAATGAGATAATTTAAATTAAATTTATCGAAAATTAAAAATGAAATAGAGATAATAAAAATGGGTGATCAAAAATATCACTAGAAAGACCCCAAGATTTACTTGTTTCAGAAGCACATGTCGACATATGGTGAATCCCCTAAATCTATAACAAAATGCCCTCCCTTGAGTGATCAATCCTATGGATCAACACAAATGTCCTATTAGGGATCCAAGGGGAAACAACCCATATAATTAGGGACGGTATGATACCATAACTCAATCATATAGAGGATTCCAAGGATTCAATAATGCCAATATACTATGTATTCTAGAGGCCCTCACATGTGTGACTCATCTTACCTATCGCCACCACACTTGCCTACCCTCAACAAAAATTGAACCTATATGATAAACCATATTGGAAAATTCTTCATATAGAGGGTACCAATATATATATATATATACGAATCACATCACTGAAGGGTCAACTAGTCCATCTTATCACTTAAGGATTAAACCCTTTCTTTAAAACATTAATATATCTAAAAGGACATTTTTTTACATAACCAAATATATTTACCAAAAACTATTACAAACTATATCCAACACAACATCAAAAACAACTTTTATATTTTCAATTCTAAACAAGAACTTTTTGTACAACCAAACATCCAAAACACATCTAATTTACCAAATGGTACATTGCACTTTTCAATCTCCAACCACAATATGTTTTAAGACCAAACAGAAAAATCATTAAGGAACACATTTACGGTTTCATTATTGGAGTTCATGAAGAAATACATTCACTTTTTTTGGTCCATGGATCTATTTTTAAAAAATGTTGAAGAAGTAGAGAAGATAATCAATCATGGGAATGGTTTTTGGAGTGACATATTTATTGCAATGTGAATCCATGTGTGCCATCCATGCTCCCATGGATGTTCCAAAATTCAATGGAACACTCCTTCAATCCCTAAGTCCTTTTTGAAACCACTTACAAAGTCCCAACTTTCATTTTAAACCATACCAACAATCCATTTTTATTGGAATAGCTTAAAAGCCATTTCAAAACAAGGGGAATTATTTTCAATACATAACACTCCAATTATAATGCCCTAAAAGATAATCAAATTCCACATTCATCATTGTTCACAAATTAAATATAATTTACTAAAAAATAACAAGTGCCAAATGTAACAATAAGAACTAACATCACTTTTAGATAAAAAATAAAATTTTACCAAACAAGAAGAGTGCATAAATACAGAGCCATATTTAAATAATTGTCTTAAAGACTATTTTTCATAATTTCCACCAATTATAAAACAATGTATTAAGATAACTATGTGCCATATAAAGGTGAGATTCATATTTAAAAATAAATTAAAAACTTCAAAGAATCAATGGGTGTTACCGAAAAGTAAAAATATAGGAAGTCCTATGCTAAACGAGTGAGAACATAATAGAACCCTCGAAGATGGAAGAACTAAACCCCATGGAAGATCCGCAAACCGTAGATCCAAAGGAAATTTCATCACACCAATACCAAAACCCATAGGGATAGTGGAAGAGGGAAACAACACAATTAGAACAATATTAATTATGAGTGAAGGGAAAGATGGTGGGGAAAACAACCGAAACCCCTAAAATCACCTTGGATCTGAAGATAATAAAAAATAGAGGGAGTAAGGTCCAAGGGAAATGGGGCCTGGGACACCATTTTGCACAAACAGTGAGGGGATGGGGGTTTAATCTGGGGTTAAATAGGGGTGAGGGAAGAATTGGGTGTTTAATTTTTTAATGAACTTTCCCAACCGCACGGTTTGGACGCGCTCTTTACCAAACCTTGCGGCAACAGTGTGGTAGCCACAACCTAAACAGGGACTAACTTCACAACCAATACACATTGTTTTTTTGTGAAATCAATGATGTATATTTGGTTTACTTTTTAGACTAGTTGTGACATTACTAGGGCTAACCAAATAGTTTCTATTAACCATGTGGAGCCCATGCATAGGCCAAAAACTACAAAAACATGGGAAAATGAAAAATAAATTAACTAGGAGTCCATCATAATCCATAAAAAAATACTTGAGACGAAGTAATGGATAAAATAAAGTTGTTTCCATGGTTATGGTGTGATAAAGTATCATGAATCTTCAATACATGTTCTTTTAGATAAAAATTTTTGTGATTTTCTTTCATCTAAAAAATTAACAAATGAATGCTTGAGTTTTTGAAATAGAAAATGAGAATGAAAAGTTTTATTCTCAAAAAACCCATTACACTTATATCACATATTGGTATCAATTATAAAAATACAATCCATCCCTTTGAAAATATTTGTCCCATGTAAAGTATTAAAAAATCATCAATTATTTCAAAATATAGAATTTGGTAGTATAGCCCAACCCTTGATGCCACTTGTTTTGTTGAATTGAAACGTTGAAGATAATGATAATAGAGGGGAGTGAATTTTGTTTTTAAAAAGCATTGATATATTCAGAACACCTATCTTATTATGAAACATACCATTAATTATCTCATAAATATGTGTGTTATGTGGAAATAAATAATAGAAAAATATAGAGATATGTATTGGTTCATGGAACAAATAACCATTTTTCCAGTCCCACATTTCTCTACTCCATGAGCTCATTTTATTTAACTAGTTTTTTCATTTGTCAAGAAAACTATAAACAATTGGGTATAGTAATTTAAACCATACAGGGATTTAAAATGGACTTTTGGTTCATTTACAAGTGACCAAAAATAAATTTCTTAGTATAAGAAGATGACACTTATCCAAAACCACGTCTATGATTGATCATAAAATGCACCAATAAATCAATATAGACTGATTTTATAGAGAATACATATTTCAAATCATAGTCTCAAGAGAAAATGAAAAAATTATTTGATAATTGATAATCTACAACAGTAACAAAATAATCATCAATGTTGCACATGATTTCTTCATACAGTGATATAGAGAATACCAAATAGATTTATATACATTTATGTATCCAACAATAATCTCTGAAAAATTCCTCATATATTTTACAATACGAATATATAATAATAATATGCAGCACGAGTGACTATAAATACTCAACCCTAGAAGCCCAAAGCAGGTTTCTGGTACTTTTAAATTAACATGATTATAATGAATCAAAAGTTGAATGACCAAAGAGTTCAGTATTCTTGGGTAAACAAGATACATAAATTGGTCTTTTATTACAAATTAAAACACTAAATAAAAAATAATTTTTTTATTCGTGGATAATAAATTTATTACATAATTCATATCCTTTCATATCCTTTATAATGCACTTATTGTATTCTATAGGATATAAATTAAACGGTAACCTCAAATTCACATTAAGCATTATGAATAGAGGAAGCAACAATGAAACAATAAGAATAATCAACATGTAATGGTAATAACTAAAAACACATTCCATGTAATAAATAATCATAATGGATAAAAAATAAGGAAATTTAATAACTGAAAATATAT
This sequence comes from Viscum album, assembly GCA_963277665.1. Lineage (NCBI taxonomy): Eukaryota > Viridiplantae > Streptophyta > Magnoliopsida > Santalales > Viscaceae > Viscum > Viscum album. The sequence continues at coordinate 75,584,788 of OY728155.1, read as the reverse complement.
TCCATTCAAATAACTTGATAATTTGTGATAAATAAGCCAAGTAAAATATCTTAAGCACATTCCATTTAATCAATGAAATGATATTGAAATGTATCCAAAAATATGTCGATTCTAAATCTCATGGATAAATAATATCTGAATAAAAATGATTTAAAATATTAATTAATAATTTCCATGTTTCCTACATACATTATACCATTAATATCATGATATATACTCAATTATGTTTAAATATTTGGGTAGAATTATTTATATTCTTATTGAAAAAAATCAATTGTGTTTTCACCATGTAATTTCATCTCATCGTACTACCGATGAATCAAGGGGAAATCTATAACCATGAACCACACAAGTCATACATGTCCAAATCATTCCCCATATATCAAACTATCTATTTAATTCAATAACATTATTCTGTATCTTATATCCAAATATACTAAAAGATGAATATTTAGTAATAGTTCCCCAAATATCAAATAACATTAAAGAAACCATTGTACTTCATAATGGAATGTAATTTAGTAAATAATAACATATATGATAAATCATATGTATATTTATAGTAAATTCATTGTTCAATGATAATAAGAAATTGATTATTTCAAGTGGAATAGAAACACAATCAAGGAATTGAAGGTCAATACTATCATTGGGTAAATTAATCATAAATCATCCAGAGGAATAATTTGGATATTATCAAAAAAATAACCCATGTCGAGTAAAATAATTGGTTATTGTTATCGATGAATGAAAATTCTATTAAGATACTATTGAAACATATTCTTGATGAAACCACCCTTTTAAATTTAAGAAACATTTTGAAAATAATATTCGTTAAAAATCAATTTTCTATTTTTTAACTAAAAATAACATTTTCATCTTGTAATGGATGCATCGAAGAAGCGATGATGTGTAAATTTTTAAATTCCATACAAGGTTAAAATAATATAATATTTTCATTGATGTTTGTTCCAAAATATGTGGGATGAAATGAAATCACTAGGTGGAAACCACCTCTAATGAGGCTGCCTCACGAATCTTCTTTGCATAGCCCTACAACACCATAGTTGGCACGAAGCTGCCCCCTTTGCAGGTTCCATGAATCAAATAGGTGGGTGGATCTATGATCTGAAAGAAGATTTTGAATTCACCACAAAGAAAAGAGGTGTGTGGATCTGCAATCCGAAAGACATTTCTGAAGCCTCTGTGAAGAAAAGAGGCGAGAGGCTCGACGATCCTAAAGAAATTTGGGAAACCGCTATGAAGAAAATAGGCAGTAGGCTCCATGATCCGAATAAAATTTGCGAAGCCTCTATGAATAAAATAGTAGAGAGGCTCTACATTCCAAAAGACATTGGAGAAGCCTCCATGAAAAATGAGGTAGGAAGATCTGCAGTTATGACCAAGCGCCTCATGGCTATGTGTCGAACAATCCCTGGTACGGGATATATCATTCTTATAAGTAATGGGCTTCCCCCGAGACCAAAGGAAATATACCCTGACCTTTCCCATTCTAATATCTTAAATAATGAATCACATTCTTCTCTACAAAAGATGAGCTGGTCAAGGTTCTTTAGCATCGCGAAGTGCCTTTCCATTGGCGTAAACACAATCCATATTCAAGCAGGGATTCAATTCATGATGCCCACGAGCCTTCACAAAAGAAGGAGATCTCAAAGGGGCCTCGGGTCTTCACAAAGCACTCATGCTTTGTGAAGTACCTTTAATGCACCTGTGAACCACATTCCAAGGTAGGGTCATGGTGCTTCACGAGGTATAATGCATCATAATGCTATGCTTTGCATAGAACCCTTGCTTCATGAAGTCCTACTCCACAAGAGCCTTTCGGCTTCTCAAATCACCCTATATGCTATCCTATATCATATTGCTAGTTAATGCCAGTCCTACCCCTTCGCAATTCCCCTCCAATAGATGGAGAACCATTGCTTCATGATCCCCCTTCATGTGAACCCCTTGGGAAGTTCTTTACGTTGCGTTGCTTAGAAATATTCTTTTTCACATATGTTTTCTAATGGATATTTCTTCTTCTCATAGTCACACTAATGTGGAACCCTTAGTGGATCACTCCATGACACCCCCATGCCACAACATTGCTAATGCCTTCCTGTCTCCAAGTGTGGGTGTCTATCAGTTATGAATGTCCAAGGGGAATGGAGTGAACCCGTCTCATCCGATATGTTGGACGATAAACTGCCAAGCACCATCATCCCCCACACATGATGTTGTATTGTGGCCTCACCACATGCATCATACGCATGGTGCCTGGTCTCAGACATTCTCTACACCCACTCATCTCCATGGAATTGAGATCTTTATTACATGGAATGGGATCCCCTCTACTGGAGAGGGGCATGTCTGAAGTGAAGGGCAACCAACATGGTGTAATCCCCTAGCCTTTCTTGCAAGAGGCAGGTGCTCTGCTCCTTCTCTCTTCTTCGGTGCCAAAGTCCAGATGAGAGTTGGGCACCAAGACCATCGGTATCTCATCCCTCTTCCATATGTATTTGTCACCACCCAGTACTCAATCCTGGAGTATGTCCCAATACCCCACACCATGGGATGTTAACCAGGCATAAGTCGATGTTTCTCTCTGGGATGCTAACCACATGTAATCCCATGTTTCCTCTTTAGGCAGCTAACCACATGTAATCCCCACTCCACTTCCCACAAATGCACCTTTCCCGACGTGATCATCTGGTCTTTTCTGCCTCTTGTTTCTCATACAGAGCATGACTCACGTGGGCAGAGAGTAAGCATCGACCATGACATCCTTTCCATGACACCATAGATTGTAAGTCCCTAACCATTCTAAAAACATTGACACTGATTCTTTCCAAGACAAGGTACATAGGAAGCCATCATAAGGTTCAAGCCCAACACCTAATGGTCTCATCCACCTTCACGTCGGTTCACCATAATCTCCCGAACAATTTGGACTTTGGCTATTTCCAAGGATATGTATGTTGGAAGCCTCCCTGAGGTTCAATCCTAACACCTACAGATCCTGAAACTTTCCTGTCGGATCATCAAACACTTCCAAACTACATGGAAATTGATCTGTTCCAATACACGGAATGTAAGAAGCCTCCCAGAGGTTCAATCCCAACACCTACTAGTTCTGAACCCCTTCACATCGGTTCACCAAACTAACCTGAACTAGGTGGACTTTGATACTTTCCAAGGAAAGGTACATAAGAATCCTCCAAGAGTTTCAATCCCAACATGTACTGGTCCAAACCCCCTTCACATATGTTCACCAAACCATTAGAACTATGTGGACTTTGATCCATGCAAATAAAAGTTATGCAGGAAGCCTTTCTGAGGTTCAAGACCAACCCTCATCGGTCCGAACCACTTCACGTCGGTCCATCCTTATCCCACATGATGTTAAAGTGTATTCCCCCTTTTCGTCTTGCATGTCGCTATACATTATATTTCTAACTACATGGGTTTTATCTCTCTCTCCTAGGCATGGTATGTAGGAAGCCTTCGTGAGGTTCAATCCTAATCAGTGGTATGAAATTTTACCCCAAGCAACGGTAAGCTGTTGTACCCCAATCAGTGGTAATTCGTTGTACCACAATCAGTGGTAAGTCATTATACCCCAATTAGTGGTAAGCCATGTACCCCATCCAGGGGTAAGCCATTTTACCCCATCATATAGTAAGCCAATGTGCATCCCTACTAGTGGTAAGCTATTTTCATCCCAACACGATGGTAAGACTTTGTATGTTGAACTACGTGGATGTGTATTTCCCACCTTAAGGATACGTAGGAAGCTTCCATGAGGTTCAAGGGCATCACTCATGTCCCATCATGGTCTCTACCTTGAGCCTATGTGTTTCATGATGTTCATGTCCCAACCCAGAGGGTACACATCCTCCGAGGGTCATCCATGTGTCCATTCTCATGGGACGCCTCCTCAAGTGTCCCATCACCACGCCACACTACGCGGACAATGATTCCCTGCCACAGGGATATAGAAGTAGTCTCTTTGAGGCTCAATCCCAAAACTACCATCACCTTCAAGAATGTTTCATCTCATTCTCCCACCACTTCATTCAACTCTCCATCATTCAGCCCCATTCTTACTTGGACCACCACATACCAGTGAGATCATGTCACAAACATTCTCACTACTACTAGAAGTAATTGGGCGACTAAAAACCCATTAGCCCCATCATTAGCAATCCCTCCGGGGTATCCCCCACTAATCCATCTCGTCAGTGTTCCGATCAGTTTGATCTGTTGCCACTAGACATTAAAGTTTCGGCATACCCTAAATTAAACATGGGATGATGAGGAAAACCTCATAGAAATTAAAATGGCATATAATTCCCCACATTCGATGTGGGATACCTCAGGATTCCGCACCCTTGAGAATCTTTATCAAAATGGGAAGAAACTCATATGCACAAGTGTTCCAGCATCCAGGAATGCGAGTGATGTCCAATGTGACTACTCCCACGATCGATGGTTACTACCCGGATCAGACACCTTGGAATTTTTTGACAGAAGCAGTTTTATTAACCAACAACCATGAAGAGATGGCCCTGGGAAGAGTTTTACGAATAACTTCTTAGGTCTATAAGTGAAACTCAGACTAGGTACAGATATCCACGATGGAGGAAACCAAATCCCATTTTTATATTTAGATAAAGGAAAAATGTCCCTGAATAAGTAACGAATGTCTCTTACCTTTGGAAAGCTGGAATGTTGGGAAACAGCTAAACGTTCTCCTCGATAGATGGATGTACGCCCCTGTATAGTTCAAATTTTAGTTGAGATGTCCTAAATGACCCGTATGAAGATTTCAGGTAAGTGACCAAGGGTTTTTCTTTAAGAGCCTCTGAAAATTCTTCCAGCTCCAGGGTTGAATCACCGACCTCACCCTTTTCTAGGGGACTCCCTCTACTGGCCTCCTCCCCCCAGGAGGAGTCATTTTATTCTTCTAGGAGAATAAAATTCTATCTTAATTATGCGACAAAAAACTATGGTGGGGCCATTCTATCCAGTAACACCTTTACCCTATCCGTTATTGGACGCAGAGCACCCAGAAAGTGCATATAGTCCTCCATCTCGACCACATCCCCCCCCCCTCTTCCTTGGATACTACAAAGTCAGTCCTAATAGGGATGATCCTAGAAAAATACATCTTGAGATGGTTCAGTTTTTTCCACATCTAGGACAGGCTGAGGAATTTCTTGTTGACATCCCAGATGTCCCAACCCTCTGGAAAGACAGCAGTATCTAGAATTTCTATATGGTGCATCTGCTTCCACAGATCCCGGGTGGATATCCTGTGGAACCCCATGGGCGGCCTCCTCTCTAAATAACTCTGTCCTTCTAGAACCATTGGATCCACTGCTGCTTCCTCCCTTTCGAACGGTTCTAGCCTCGCCACCACTGCAACCCCAACACCAAGAGATATTATTGAAACCTTCATGCCCCGACCATGAGGTTCGGGAGACACCCTGTCACTGACCCAGATGGTCTGCTGCTTCAGCATGTCCCCTGGGTAGGCCACCTCCCACGTGTTGGAGTACTCCATCACAATCACGAAGTTGGATGTGGGTGGAGGTAGCTCATCCTGTATCCTCCCAACCTCCCGCATGAACATGACCACAACTGCCTCATCACACATGGGTTATCCTCATGGATCACCCCCAAGTCGACTCGTGGGGTCAGCCGCTACAGGCACGGAAATAGTCTCCCAAAATAGTGTAGGGTGTACGACTTATATAGGGACTCACAATCAACACATGGCACCATAACTCTTGCCCGAAAGAATATGAGGTAGGATCGATGCTATTCCATTCCTTAGTCATCATCAATGAACATGCCTGTTGGAAATGAGAATGGGTGGATGTTTAACTCGTCCACCTGCAGACCTAGTTTAGCACCAAATGTGGGGTCAGCTTAGTTGGAAAGCTCCCCGACACACTTAGAATGGATGGGGTGAAAATTTGATCCTGGAGGGTAAATGGAATTCAGATATTCGTAGACACTACTAATATGTTCCTCTATGCACCCATACGGATGGTGAAACGGCCCACATATCGTCTAAATCTTCTTCCCCTCGCTGAAATTCCACAACATATTATACAACATTGTGAGCATTGGGATCCAATGGCTGACATTTCCCTCTGTCGCTAACATATATTCTATAATGAAGGTGCTCAGTCGCACACCCATGTTCTTTTCGCTCACTGGCAGGATCCAACTGCATATAAGTGTCATGATGAATGCGCCTAACCAAACCACCAGTCGCTATTTAGTACTAACACTGAATCCCCAGGTTTTCCCATCGCTATCCTCCATGAGATTCCTGTATGACTGCACTTTTCCCCATTGATCCCCTTTCTGGTTGTTCTGAGACCACATTGGGAACTACCAATTTTTTGGAAAATTCAAGAACTACTTGAACCACCATTTGAAATGGACATCCCGCACCGACTAGTTGTCATCCCCCACCATGAGATCCATCAATTCCATTTCCTATGAAATAATCTTTTCCAGTCCTCCCAAGCATTAAAAATAGAGAGGAACTCATCATACATCACCCCCAGTATTGGGACCCCCCCAAATCTGGTGCAGGTCCTATAGACTGTTGTCAACCTCTCCATGGTGCAAATGGAATGTTATGGTCCTCGACGACCATCTTTCTAGCATCTCTATAATCAAATTCTTCAGCTTGTCGATATGGAATTGAGAGGCCCAAGATACCTATTATAGGCCCACTCACCTTAACTCTGCCTCGAGCTCCTTTCACAAGGCACATTCCCAGTAGGCCCAGGACCGATCATCCATGAAATTTCTCCCCTAGCATAGATCACACTCATCGGTCCACCCCTTATCTTGGTTCTCCAGGGCTACATTCAAGATGATGTGGTAAAATTGGGGATATGTCTCTTGATGTAGCGCCAACATGTCAACTTCAGTCACATGGTTGTATAGGCATCAGTGTTAATAGGTGTGATGTCCTCCCATGTATGGTCGTTGGATGCCCTGAACCACTGGCATTGGCAGAACGTGGTACTTAACCTGTAAGATGGCTCGTCTCAACTTGCTTATGGAATGAAGATGTCATCCCTCATACCAAAGTCGTACAGTGGAAGCCTTTTTCAGAGTGGGTAGTTCTTCTGGCTCTCTGATAGCGGCTCTACCGGGAAATCATGATCTGAATTTATTGGAATGAATTTGTTGATACATAATCTTATCACAATCTCTTCCCTCTGGGGAAGCATATGAAAGGACCCCCTGGTAGCTTCCAGGTGACCAATTATGTTTCCAGAATTTGGTCCATTTTTTTCTGGTTTGCGAAGAACGATCACATAGCTCATTCACGGATATCATTCGCGGTATCGGTCCCAGCACGAAATCGTAGAGCCCTTCCCCCGACCAGGAAGACACAAGACATAGAGAACACCCTTACAGAGTCAAAGGAATAATTGTGCTCCACGAAGTGGAATGAGATATTCGCAGAAGGCTATCTTGGAGTATGCATAGCTTCATGAATCGAGAGCACTATCACCAAAATTTGGAGGTAAGAAAGGATAAAAGAGAGGTCAGCCTCCCCCATTTTATGGCGATGACCCCCTATGATACGCGACACATCTAGTCGTGGTAGGCTTTGCGACACTCTCATCCCGCGTTCCATCTCTCCACCTAGAGATCCTCCTTTGTGAGCATTCATTGAGATTGACCATAATATTTTGGCAATTAACCCTCACACTTAGACCACATTTTCTCATCATCTCCATGTCTGGGGGGTCATTTTCTGGTGCCAAAATATGGGCGGAGGAAAAACAATCGCAAAGAGAAAACCACTTCCAATAAGGCAACCTCACGAAGCCTGTTCGTAGAGCCCCACATCACCACGCCTGATACGATGCCTATTCACAGATCCCCACAACACCTCACCTAAAACGATGTTGCCCCCATTGTGACCATCATGAATCAAAGAGGTGGGAGGCTCTATGATCCGAAAGACATTTTTGAATCCACCTTGATGAAAAGAGGTGGGAGGCTCCACAATCTGAATGACATTTGTGAAGCCACTGTGAAGCGAAGAGGTGGTAGACTCTACTTTCCGAAAGACATTTATGAAGCTTCCATGAAAAAAAGAGACAGGAGGCTCCACAAACTGAAAGACGTTTGTGAAGCTACTGTGAAGCAAAGAGGCGGTAGCCTCTATAGTAATGACAAAGCACCTCATGGATTCACGTTGGGTGTTCCATGCTACACGCCGCCTCTTTCCTATAAGTACAAGGATTACCCCTATACCAAAGGTTGGATACTCTAACCTTTAGAATTTTTAGCTATCAAATCAAGAATCACATTCAACTATCTAAAAAATGATCTCTTCAAGGTAATTTAGCATCATAAAGCACTTATCACTTGGCATAAGACAACAGCTCTTCATGTAGGGATGCCATTCGTGAAGCACAAGGGCCTTCACAAAGGAAAGAGATCCCTATGGGGAATCAGGTTTTTGAAAAGCACTCATGCTTCGTGAAGTACCTTCCATGCACATGTAAACCCCATGCTGAGGAAGGTTCAAAGTTCTTCATGAGGTATACTACTTCAGAGTGCTATGCATCACAAGGAAACCTTACTTCACAAATCCCTTCTCCGTGAGAGCCTTTCTAATTCGCAAAGAACCCTCCTAGTGAACGTATTCCATATTCCTAGGCTAGGCCACTCCACTTTGTGATGCATACCCCTTCATGAAGCCCCTATACTACATGGAGCACCAGAGCTTCACGAGGCCACTTCCTGTGAACCCCTTTTCTTTGCATCCTCTTTTCTTACACGACCCTCTAGGTCTGTACGGAGTGATTTAAATGTCCCTTGGGCGGTGATTTACTTTGTGTTTCATAGCCTTAATCTTCTTCGCATAGGCATGCTGATGGATGTTACTTCTTCACATTGCCATGCTAACATGGAACCCTCAGTGGATCACTCCATGAAACCCCCTCGCCATGGCAAGTACCTTTCCTTCCCCAATGGTGGGTGGGTTTCAGTTATGTTTTCTCTAGGGGTACGGAGGGAACCCTACTTGTCTGAGCTGTAGGACAATAAAATTCGAAGAACTATCATCCCCTACACGTGATGTTAAACTGTGGCCTCACCTCGTGCATCATACGTGAGGTTCCCCATCTCATACATTCGTTATGCTCGCTCATCTCCATGAGAGTGAGATCTTCCATACATGGAATGTGATCATCTCTTCTGGAGTGGCGCCGATCAGTGGGGAAGCGAAACCATCTTGGTGTAAGCCCGTATCCATTATTGCAGGAGGCAATACCTCTACTCCTATTCTCTTCTTCGGTGCCAAAGACCAGTGGAGAGATGGGCACTAGGTGCTTCGTTATCCCATCCCTCTCCCATTTGGTTTTGTCGACACCTGAACCTCCATCATGGAGTAAGTCCCAATCGCTATATCCTTGGTCTGATAACCAAGAATAATTCCTAATTTATACATGGGTTTCAAACCATGTATAAGACCATGTTTCCTCTTTGGGCTGCTAACCACATGTAAGTGGAACTCCACATGCCATAGACACACCTTTCATGACGTGATCGTCTGATCTTTGTAGCCTCCTGTTTATCACATCGAGCATGACTCATGTGGGCTTAAAGTAAGCATCAACCACAAAATCCTCCCCAGGACACCCTAGAGTGTAATCCCTAATTCATTCTGAACTACAAGGAATTTGATCCTTTCCATGACAAGGTACGTAGGAAGCCTCCCTGATGTTCAAGCCCAACACCTGTTGGTCCCGACCCCCTTCAGGTCGGTTCACCAAACTCTCCCAAACTATACGGACTTTGATCCTTTCCGATGAAATATACATAGGAAGCCTCCCTGAGGTTCAATCCCAACAACTACTGGTCCCGACCCATTCATGTCAGTTCACCAAACCCTTATGAACTCTGCAGACATTGATCCTTTAAAAGACAAGGTACGTAGAAAGCCTCACATATGTTCAAGACCAACACCTACTAGTCCAGACCCCTTCACGTCAAAAATAGCATGAGCTACATGAAATCTCATAATTGACCGGGCAAGGTATGTAGGAAGCATCATTGAGGTTGAATCCCAACACCTACTGGTCTTGACCCCCTTCACATCGGTTCACAATACCATCTGAACTAGGTAGAATTTGATACTTTCCAAGGCAAGTTACATAGGAAGCCTCTCCGAGGATCTATCCCAACATCCATCCATCCCTATAACTTCAAATTGATCCATCCTCATCCCACATGACATTAAATTATAGTCCCCCTTTTCATCCATCATGACAATAAACTATATTCTTTTGAGCTACATGGGTTTGATCTCTATCTCCTAGGAGGTTTCCATAGGAAGCCTTCCTGAGGTTCAATCCAAATCAGTAGTATTCCGTTGTACCCCAATCAGTGGTAAGCTGTTGTACCCCAATCATCGGTTGTAGAGACCTGAAGCCTGACGTACATAGACTTTACATTACTTTTGCGGAATACTTAGTACATAATAAAAACACACACACACAAGGATCGTAATAGTTTAGTGTCTTTGGAAACTCGGAACGTAATCTTCTAATCGTGGTGAAAGATCTTCAATATCTCCCATAAAGATCTTCCCCCTTTTTTTTACCTAAAACCTTTCTTTATATCCTGGGGAAAAGAAAACATAAAAGGGTGAGCTCAAATGCTCAGTAAGGGTATACAAAAGAAAAATCAATCACATCATATTCATAAGAACATTTCTTTTGGAAATCTTAACCTGCAAAAGAGAGCATAATTTCATAACATGGGATAAATCATAATAGTGAAATGAAATCCCAATAATCATAAATTAAAACATGAAACTTTGTGTCATTCACACATAATCATAGAGAATAATTTCTTGTTAGTCAAGACTCATTACCAAGACTATCTTAGTGGACAAAGTCCCTTTCTGAATCGAGTAACCCTCGTTTCAGTCCTGTTTCACTGAACCGGTATAACCTACCATTCCAGCCATGTCTATCTCATGAGATATAAAATCTTTACCCAATGCATTGGAGGGAGATATAGGTCCCACCCATCTTATAATGAATCCTTTCTTATGTGTGCCACTTAATCATAAACCATACATCACAGCGTAACCCATGAAATAAAAATGGGATTCTTAAACAAAATGACATTATAAAACAATTCATATAAGATAAAGGAATTCATAAACATAACTCCATCACAACATAGTCAAATGAATGTAAAAATATGGATAGAAACAGAACCCTTTATTAGCTTAGATGGAAAATAATTTTGATAAAACACTTGAAATGAATTCTTGAGGAAAATATCCTTTCTTCTTCAAAATGAATTTCTTTTCACAAAACATCATGCAATTTTAAAAGAAAGAGATTTTATTGAAAATAGTCATGAAATCTTTTGAAGGAAGCTTCATGAAAATAAGGCTTTATAAAACCGTAAAAATCAGTTCGGGCCATTTAAGTTAAAAAAAACATTCTTCGTACTTTTGTCGGAAAAGTCAAAAAGTACCTCGTACGAAAAACGACAAAAGATTCCTTTCATTTCTTTTACTAAAAACTCACCGAAGGGTAAAAATGGATTTAAACAATTGTAGGTGGATGGAAATAATATTACATATTGATTAAACATGGATGTGGATGATAAAATACACCCCAGTAAATACTAACAAATAAACAATCTCGGATAAAAATGAGATTGTGATATTTCCCTTACCTTAGGTCCGACTTTCTTTGTAAGTGTCCGAACCTCCTGTATAATGATTTAAATCATGTTATTGACTTATTCCAGAATCATATTTATTGTTATTATATCATATATGGTCCACTTATGACTTTATATTACCCGTTCTTTTGTAAATTTATGTTAAAGAAGCGTTTTGGGTAAAATCGTCTCATTTGTCGTTCGTGTTTTTAACTTGTAATTTTTCATATGATTAATTAGATCATGATTACTTAATTACAGAATATAAAACATGATTTATATATATATATTCAGAATATACATATATAATAAATCAGTAAATGGAAAGAAATACACCGTTCATGGAGACGGTAGTCCGTACGTACGAATGAACGCTGTTTTCGTTTCCTTATTGAATTGAATGGAATTAAGTAGATGACATAAATATAAATATAAATAATTCCAGTATCATTATTATGTCATATATTTCATTAGAACTTATTATATATACTTTATAATCATTCATTAATGGTTAATCATTGAGAATGAATCTCATCGCGTCGTGGAGACGGTAGTCCGTACGTACGCACGAGCGATGATATCGTTCCCATGGTCGTGGAATTGTGTTGAAGTGTATGTATACTATTTCAGTATCAATATCACTTTATAATAATCATATATAGTTACTCATTAAACCATTATACCCATCCAATTAATGTGGTGGCGGAAAATAGATTACACCACGGCGTGGAGACGGTATTCCGTACGTACGCACGCGCGGTGATTTCCTTTTTCCGTGGGATGGATAGAAGGTTAATTAGAGTTGTTTCATATTTATAATAACATATCAGTATATAAGAAATACTGATGTTATTACTTTATCATGAAACAACTAAAGAGGAAGAAGTTGAAGAAGAAAGAAGTTGAAAAAGATCGGTAATGGATATTACCTCTTTTTGACGCGCCTTTTCTTAGCCTCCACTTAAAGAACTAAGGATGGTCTTTGAAGAAGACCAGGACATCTAGAATGATACTAGGGAAGTGGAGAAGGGATTTTTGCAGGGGTTGGCCGAGCTTGAGTGCTCAAATTGGTGTGAGGAGGAGGGGGAGGAGGTACCCTTTTATAAGGGAGGAGAGGGGCACCTTAGGAATTCTTAAAAATATTAATTTATAATAAATCTAACCCCACTTAAAAACCTCCAAAAATGACTCATATTCGAATATTAGATGATATAGGGTTGTAATCTCATCAACCAATCAAATTTAGACATGTTTGGATCTTATTTTAAACCTTATCATTTTGATTTATCCTTATTTAATCTATTTAAGTTTATTTGTGGTAATAAAATTCTAAATTTTAAATTATAACAAATAATTACTTATTTGTTGTGAATTTTCCATAATTGTTTACTTTATAACATTATAGACCATATAAATATAAATTTATAATTTTTAAATATTTTTGTGATTTTTAAACAATTTTACAATATGTTATTTTTGTAAAATAACAATAGTGTCAATTTTGACACTATTCATTTATTTGAATTTAAATAAAATATATACAGAAGATATATTCGAAATAAAAGCATTAATATATTAATAAAAGGTCATATGTATCTATAAAATTACTGTATCACATTAAATAGTTCATATAATATTTATTTTATTATTTTTAAAACCATTTATTTTGTTTATCTCTTAATAAAATAATTACTACATCATTTTTGTATAATTATTTAATATACTTATTTGTTGTATAAAAATTTAAAATAGAATTCTATTATGAAGATAAATATATTACCTTTCACAATAATACTTTTACTCGAATTTATCATCTTAAAATCACAATATTTAAATTGTTATATTTATTAAATTATGAAGGTGACAACTTTGGCATCATTTAAAATAAAATAATATAAGTGTCATAATCGCTTTTATAAGGCTCCAAATGGTAAAATATTAGACCATTGGATGCTTATGGTTTACATTTACATGGACAATAAGTTTTGGTTAGGTATTTGTGCATTTTATGGTCACTAGTAGTTAAAAAAACAATATTCTTTATTTTTCACTAGATAAACAATTTCTGCATCACTATTGTGTCATAATTAATGATAATTATTTAATCCCTAAAAATTATAAATAAATTTATATTATGTAGATAATTTCATTAGCTTTCTGGAGACTATTCATTTTCGAAGTTTCATGAAGTTTATCACTAAATTAAAATTAATATACTTATAAAATTTAAGAGAGTGACATGTTGTCACTATCTTTGGTTTTAATAATAATTAAGTTATTTTCATGGACAAATGTCCATTAAATGATTCTAATCCGACCCTTAGGTGATATGGGTCGACTTTTAGTCATAAAATAGGATTTTGACATTTGTTAGGGTAATTTTAAAATATTATATTTACCCTTAATTACCCGATTTACCTTTAACTATGGTAAATAAAATTTACCGCAGTTACTATTCATAATTCCCAAAAATAAAAAGTAGCTTATTAACATAATTTGGACCCACTGATTCCAAATATGGAATCAATTTTTCCAAATTCAATACACAAAAGATGCAGAAATTAAATTAAAATTAATCTCGTTGTCGAAAGAAAACGGGTTTTTCTTTAAAACATTGCAAAAGATTGAATTGATTTAACCTACGAATTCAAGGTAAAATCAATGCTAATGACATACATTATATTAAATGGTAAAAATATATTCTATTTATACTTTAAAAACATTCAATATTATAATTTAACCACATAAGATATTACGATGAAAAAAGTTGTTTTTAATTAAAATATAGCGTGTTTTTACTATTCATTAAAATATGAAAGTTATCGGAAAAATATCAAAACTTTATCTAATGAAAATTTTTATATCCTGATTCAAAAGAAGAATATTATTTTGTCAAATTGAACATATAAACATGTCAAAAACTATATTTAATGTGGTTGCGCCATCAAAAGGCGGTAAAACTGCATTTTTTGAAAAATACTTATTTTACCTGAAAAATTTATTTTGTTCTTATACCATGTTCTAGAAATGTGTAAGATGAATAATAATGTTATAAAATTCAAAATTTAGTTAATACTATTCATAACGGCTTGTTCATGACAATATTATAATAATATAACATTGTTTATTAGAACCCGATATTGCGTACAACACACGCTATCGAGGAAGGTCACGATTGCGTGTAATGCAAGCCAAGTCAGGGTTGCGTGTTGTGAAAGAATCCTTCGTTGTTTCGTATAACAGAATCCAACCATATTTCATTTATACATTTAATATATATATATATACTCAATGTTGCGTAGAATAACTATTATCAAAATTGTGTGTAACACGGTCCAAGAATAGGGTTGCGTATACTGCAAGCTAATACGGTGTTGCGTATAGCGCAAGGAAATCTTGGTGTAGAATAAAACATAAGACATTAATGAAATTAAAATAATATTTTTCATAAAATCTCGGGGTGTTACATTCTACCCCCCTTAAAATTAATTTCGCCCTCGAAATTCATCGGGGTTATAAATGGTTTACTATTTGAAAGTTTCTTTGATAGAAACCCACATCGTAAAAATGAATACCAAAACTTATCTTTAAAAACAAAAGTATGAAACGTAACGGTTACCCAAATAAACTAATCATTGGGTTTCCACATAGGTGAAAATACGGATATGGAAGAGAAATCTAACCATCATGTTCTGATGGAGAGTGGTAGAGGACATGGCTATGGAAAAGCCAGTAATCAAAAAACCATAAATTTGTGACGATCGAAGGTACCATCTGATTCATCAGTTATAAGATCACTAGGACAACATTTTTGGTTGAAAATTTGAATTAGAACAAATACTTTCTTTATTTTGGTACAATCTCACTGTTGTTCATGCCTTGAACAATTTCCACTTCATCTCTTAAATAAATGAAGTTGAATTTGTTATTCGTGAAGTGTTAGCAGAGCATGTGATAGAATGACGGGTCATTCCATCTGTCTCAAACAAAAGGTTAGAAAAAATTATATACATAAGTCGATCTATAGTGAGATTAATCACATATGGTTCCTAAAATGGACTTATAATTCATATATCATACTGTTTAAAATAATAAAACTAGTTTCTACTAAACAGGGACTTCCTGTAGGCCAGTGGTAGGCAATAAAGGCCAGTCGCACTTCGGTTCTGGGTTCGATTCCCACAGCCTTGTCCGAAGCGATGGGCTGTCGCCCGTCCTGCAGGTTGTCCTTTTTCTAAAACTATATTACCATAACATCTCATCAATAATATCGAAAAAACTTCTATCCTTAAACAATACTAACTTATGTCCAACATAATCCATTCCAATCTTTAGGCTTATCCATAATACTGTAGTCCACTCTCATAATATAGTGAAAACGATTAACAGAGATTTAATACCATCGTTGATCCCCATATATCATAAGATATGTTTTGTTGGTCACATTCCAATCATGTGAATACCTTAATCTTGTATTCTCTTGAAAAATGAATACCCATTGAACCATAGTGAAAACATGAATGCAGTTAAAAGTTAACACTTCCCACATACCAAAATCCTCAAAATTCTATATACTCAAACCATGATATCACTTAGTCCTTATATCAATCACGAGCTCATGCATACAATCAAACATATCATTATCGTCTTATCCCTTTATTAAGCGCATATCATCTACTTTCCAAAAATACTTGTACCATTCATCACATACTTTCAAAACTTAAGGAAAGACAACAATGTAACAATCCTTAGATGTCTATTTATCCCATAGTACCATGAGATTACTTATACAACATTACACTTAATAAACATGTAATCATTCCACTACATTCTTTAACCATTGACCGAGCTTCAACAATTCTTTCATCTCACATATCATTTGTAGTCTCCTCATCATCATCAACATAAATACTACCCATACGACCATACTGATTCTCTTCATGAGACTTTCCCTTAGGGCATTGGTTTGCATAATGCCCGTACATTCCACATTTAAAACATTTAACCATTGTTGATGTCATAGCAATACCATTATCCTCATCCCTGGTGTTAACTGAACCTTTTCCTTTGCACTTACTGGCTTTGTGTCCTTCTTTTCCACACCCAAAGCATCTTCCAGTTCCTTTGAAACATTCTCCTTGATGCCTCTTCCCACATGATTTACATAGGGGAAATTGAACTTTCTTTCCTCTATGATCATCATGAAACTCCATCTTTCTCTTATTAGCCGAGTCAGGAAACTTACCAAATTTTACTTTATTGATCATATTATGAGATTGCTGATTCGGCATAATGATGATGTTTGGACTTCCAAATCCCATTTCATTTGGTTGCTCATGAAGAATATCAGTCCATTGTCCATCATATCTTCCATTATCGTGAATAACCTTGTTTCCAGCCATTTTCTAAAACCCAAAAAGAATAGTGTGAGAGGCAAAAATCATAATGAATGGGGAGTAACTTAAATATCTAACATCTTTGGTTTAATCTAATATCGTTACCATAGTTCTAAGACTGTATCCTATACGTATACTTATCCTTAGGGACATCCCTAGACATACCTTAGAAATATCTCTAGGGATCTCACTAAAGTTCTCGCATCCTAGTTTCCAAAGGTTGACTAAACCTTTCCTCTAATACCAACTGTAGAGACCCGAAGCCTGACGTACATAGACTTTACATTACTTTTGCGGAATACTTAGTACATAATAAAAACACACACACACAAGGATCGTAATAGTTTAGTGTCTTTGGAAACTCGGAACGTAATCTTCTAATCGTGGTGAAAGATATTCAATATATCCCATAAAGATCTTCCCCCTTTTTTTTACCTAAAACCTTTCTTTATATCCTGGGGAAAAGAAAACATAAAAGGGTGAGCTCAAATGCTCAGTAAGGGTATACAAAAGAAAAATCAATCACATCATATTCATAAGAACACATCTTTTGGAAATCTTAACCTGCAAAAGAGAGCATAATTTCATAACATGGGATAAATCATAATAGTGAAATGAAATCCCAATAATCCTAAATTAAAACATGAAACTTTGGGCATTCACACATAATCATAGAGAATCATTTCTTGTTAGTCAAGACTCATTTCCAAGACTATCTTAGTGGACAAAGTCCCTTTATGAATCGAGTAACCCTCGTTTCAGTCCTGTTTCACTGAACCGGTATAACCTACCATTCCAGCCATGTCTATCTCATGAGATATAAAATCTTTACCCAATGCATTGGAGGGAGATATAGGTCCCACCCATCTTATAATGAATCCTTTCTTATGTGTTCCACTTAATCATAAACCATACATCACAGCGTAACCCATGTAATAAAAATTGGATTCTTAAACAACATGACATTATAAAACAATTCATATAAGATAAAGGAATTCATAAACATAACTCCATCACAACATAGTCAAATGAATGTAAAAATATGGATAGAAACAGAACCCTTTATTAGCTTAGATGGAAAATAATTTTGATAAAACACTTGAAATGAATTCTTGAGGAAAATATCCTTTCTTCTTCAAAATCAATTTCTTTTCACAAAACATCATGCAATTTTAAAAGAAAGAGATTTTATTGAAAATAGTCATGAAATATTTTGAAGGAAGCTTCATGAAAATAAGGCTTTATAAAACCGTAAAAATCCGTTCGGGCCATTTAAGTTAAAAAAACATTCTTCGTACTTTTGTCGGAAAAGTCAAAAAGTACCTCGTACGAAAAATGACAAAAGATTCCTTTCATTTCTTTTACTAAAAACTCACCGAAGGGTAAAAATGGATTTAAACAATTGTAGGTGGATGGAAATAATATTACATATTGATGAAACATGGATGTGGATGATAAAATACACCCCAGTAAATACTTACAAATAAACAATCTCGGATAAAAATGAGATTGTGATATTTCCCTTACCTTAGGTCCGACTTGCTTTGTAAGTGTCCGAACCTCCTGTATAATGATTTAAATTATGTTATTGACTTATTCCAGAATCATATTTATTGTTATTATATCATATATGGTCCACTTATGACTTTATATTACCCGTTCTTTTGTAAATTTATGTTAAAGAAGCGTTTTGGGTAAAATCGTCTCATTTGTCGTTCGTGTTTTTAACTTGTAATTTTTCATATGATTACTTAGATCATGATTACTTAATTACAGAATATAAAACATGATTTATATATATATATATTCATAATATACATATATAATAAATCAGTAAATGGAAAGAAATACACCGTTCATGGAGACGGTAGTCCGTACGTACGCATGAACGCTGTTTTCGTTTCCTTATTGAATTGAATGGAATTAAGTAGATGACATACATATAAATATAAATAATTCCAGTATCATTATTATGTCATATATTTCATTATAACTTATTATATATACTTTATAATCATTCATGAATGGTTAATCATTGAGAATGAATCTCATCGCGTCGTGGAGACGGTAGTCCGTACGTACGCACGAGCGATGATATCGTTCCCATGGTCGTGGAATTGTGTTGAAGTGTATGTATACTATTTCAGTATCAATATCAATTTATAATAATCATATATAGTTACTCATTAAACCATTATACCCATCCAATTAATGTGGGGGCGGAAAATAGATTACACCACGGCGTGGAGACGGTATTCCGTACGTACGCACGCGCGGTGATTTCCTTTTTCCGTGGGATGGATAGAAGGTTAATTAGAGTTGTTTCATATTTATAATAACATATCAGTATATAAGAAATACTGATGTTATTACTTTATCATGAAACAACTAAAGAGGAAGAAGTTGAAGAAGAAAGAAGTTGAAAAAGATCGGTAATGGAT
Organism: Viscum album; assembly: GCA_963277665.1. NCBI lineage: Eukaryota > Viridiplantae > Streptophyta > Magnoliopsida > Santalales > Viscaceae > Viscum > Viscum album. The sequence continues at coordinate 75,565,206 of OY728155.1, read as the reverse complement.
ATTACCTCTTTTTGACGCGCCTTTTCTTAGCCTCCAATTAAAGAACTAAGGATGGTCTTTGAAGAAGACCAGGACATCTATGATGATAATAGGGAAGTGGAGAAGGGATTTTGGCAGGGGTTGGCCGAGCTTGAGTGCTCCAATTGGTGTGAGGAGGAGGGGGAGGAGGTACCCTTTTATAAGGGAGGAGAGGGGCACCTTAGGAATTCTAAAAAATATTAATTTATAATAAATCTAACCCCACTTAAAAACCTCCAAAAATGACTCATATTCGAAGATTAGATGAGATAGGGTTGTAATCTCATCAACCAATCAAATTTAGACATGTTTGGATCTTATTTTAAACCTTATCATTTTGATTTATCCTTATTTAATCTATTTAAGTTTATTTGTGGTAATAAAATTCTAAATTTTAAATTATAACAAATAATTACTTATTTGTTGTGAATTTTCCATAATTGTTTACTTTATAACATTATAGACCATATAAATATAAATTTATAATTTTTAAATATTTTTGTGATTTTTAAACAATTTTACAATATGTTATTTTTGTAAAATAACAATAGTGTCAATTTTGACACTATTCATTTATTTGAATTTAAACAAAATATATACAGAAGATATGTTCGAACTAAAAGCTTTAATATATTAATAAAAGGTCATATGTATCTATAAAATTACTGTATCACATTAAATAGTTCATATATATTTATTTTATTATTTTTAAAACCATTTATTTGGTTTATCTCTTAATAAAATAATTACTACATCATTTTTGTATAATTATTTAATATACTTATTTGTTGTATAAAAATTTAAAATAAAATTCTATTATGAATATAAATATATTAACTTTCAAAATTATACTTTTACTCGAATTTATCATTTTAAAATCACAATATTTAAATTGTTATATTTATTAAATTATGAAGGTGACAACTTTGGCATCATTTAAAATAAAATAATATAAGTGTCATAATCGCTTTTATAAGGCTCCAAATGGTAAAATATTAGACCATTGGATGCTTATGGTTTACATTTACATGGAAAATAAGTTTTGGTTAGGTATTTGTGCATTTTATGGTCACTAGTAGTTAAAAAAACAATATTCTTTATTTTTCACTAGATAAACAATTTCTGCATCACTATTGTGTCATAATTAATTATAATTATTTAATCCCTAAAAATTATAAATAAATTTATATTATGTAGATAATTTCATTATATTTCTGGAGACTATTCATTTTCGAAGTTTCATGAAGTTTATCACTAAATTAAAATTAATATACTTATAAAATTTAAGAGAGTGACATGTTGTCACTTTCTTTGGTTTTAATAATAATTAAGTTATTTTCATGGACAAATGTCCATTAAATGATTCTAATCCGACCCTTAGGTGATATGGGTCGACTTTTAGTCATCCAATAGGATTTTGACATTTGTTAGGGTAATTTTAAAATATTATATTTACCCTTAATTACCCGATTTACCTTTAACTATGGTAAATAAAGTTTACCGCAGTTACTATTCATAATTCCCAAAAATAAAAAATAGCTTATTAACATAATTTGGACCCACTGATTCCAAATATGGAATCCATTTTTCCAAATTCAATACACAAAAGATGCAGAAATTAAATTAAAATTAATCCCGTTGTCGAAAGAAAACATGTTTTTCTTTAAAACATTGCAAAAGATTGAATTGATTTAACCTACGAATTCAAGGTAAAATCAATGCTAATGACATACATTATATTAAATGGTAAAAATATATTCTATTTATACTTTAAAACCATTCAATATTATAATTTAACCACATAAGATATTACGATGAAAAAAGTTGTTTTTAATTAAAATATAGCGTGTTTTTACTATTTATTAAAATATGAAAGTTATCGGAAAAATATCAAAACTTTATCTAATGTAAATTTTTATATCCTGATTCAAAAGAAGAATATTATTTTGTCAAATTGAACATATAAACATGTCAAAAACTATATTTAAAGTGGTTGTGCCATCAAAAGGCGGTAAAACTGCATTTTTTGAAAAATACTTATTTTACCTGAAAATTTTATTTTGTTCTTATACCATGTTCTAGAAATGTGTAAGATGAATAATAATGTTATAAAATTCAAAATTTAGTTAATACTATTCATAACGGCTTGTTCATGACAATATTATAATAATATAACATTGTTTATTAGAACCCGATATTGCGTACAACACACGCTATCGAGGAAGGTCGCGATTGCGTGTAATGCAAGCCAAGTCAGGGTTGCGTGTTGTGAAAGAATCCTTCGTTGTTTCGTATAACTGAATCCAACCATATTTCATTTATACATTTAATATATATATATATATACTCAATGTTGCGTAGAATAACTATTATCAAAATTGTGTGTAACACGGTCCAAGAATAGGGTTGCGTATACTGCAAGCTAATACGGTGTTGCGTATAGCGCAAGGTAATCTTGGTGTAGAATAAAACATAAGACATTAATGAAATTAAAATAATATTTTTCATAAAATCTCGGGGTGTTACATCGGTAATCCATTGTACCCAAATAAGTGTTAAGTTGTCGTACCCCAATCATCATTAAGCCATTGTACCCCAATCAATAGTAAGCCTTTGTAGCCCAATCAGCGGTAATACATTGTACCACAATTAGAGGTAATCCATTGTACCCCAATAAACGTTATGTAGGTGTATCCCATTCAAGGGGTAGCCATCGTACCCTATCCAGTGGTAATCTATTGTGCATCCCAACTAGCTGTAAGCCATTGTCAACCACACATGACGGTAAGCCATTATAAGATGAACTACGTGGACTTTGATTTCTCACTATGGGAATATTTAGGAAGCCTCCCTAAGGTTTGATCCCTTCACTCATGTCCCATTGTGGTCTCTCCCTTGAGGGTATGTGTTTTGGGAGGGTTATGTCCTAACCCATAGGTTCCACTTCCTCTGGTTCCCATCCATGCGTACATTTTCATAGGCCACCTCCTAAGGTGTCCCTTTGCCCTACCAAACTACGTAGACTCATAATCTACGTCACGAGGATACGCAGAAAGTCTCATCTAGGCTCAAGCCCAACACTAACATCACCTTCACAGTGATTCCATCTCATTCTCCCACAACTTCATTCAACTATCCATCATCTATTCTAATTCATACACAGGATTCTATATCCCGGTCAGATTATGTCACCCAATTTACGACTTCTCCTAGAAGTAATTTGGAAACTAACCACGTGTTAACCCCACCATTAGTGATCTCTCCAGGGGTTTCACCCATTGGATCCACTCATGTCAATGTTCTAATTAGTTTGATCTGTCTCCACTAGACGTTAAAATCGTGACATACCCTATGTTAAAATGGGATGCTGGGGAAAACCTCAGAGACATGCCAATGGAATATAATTCTCTGCATTGTACGTGGGATGCCTCGGGCTTCAACACCCTCGAGAAGCCCTATCAAATGGGGAAGAAAAACATACGTGCAAGTGTTCCTATGTAAAGACAAACCATTTATGTTCAACGTGACTAATCCTCCGAACAAAGGTTTCTTCCTTGACAGGACCCCTTGGGTTTTCTTGACAAATGAAGTGTAATTAACCACCGTCCATGAAGACATGACACTGAGAAGACTTTCAAGAACAACATCTTAAGTCTATAAGGGAGACCCTGACTAGGTAATGAGTTCCTAGGATGAATCCACAGATGGAGTAACTGATATCCCATAATAATATTTTTATCAAGGAGAAAATTACTATGAATAATTGATGGATGATAGCCACATTTGGAAATCGATAATACAGGGCAATAGCTATGCATCCTCCTCACTAGATGAATGTTTACCCCTGGGAAATCCTAGGAACCAATGTTTAAAGGTTAGGAAAATGTCTTGTTCAAGATGTGAATGATAATATCACATTGAAATCATTATTAAATGAAAAAGTGAAATTTTTTATTTATTTATTATTTTTAGAAAGGATAAAAACATATTTTAAATAAATTTTATAAAATACTGTTTTTATAAGTAAAAAATTTATCTTACTAAAGAGATAAATAAAATAGGGTTTTTAAAAAAACAGAATTAAATTTTTTTTGTATCATAGAGTGAAAAAATGGTACTGTTACATGTTAATGTTTGTGAAAAAACGAATATCGGATAAAATGAACAGATTTATAAAATTTTGATCTAGTAATTTTATTTTATGGAAATTTAGGGGTAAATTATACCAAAAAATAAGATACTGTTAAGTTAACTCTTGAAAAGACCATAATGTTTATATTAAAATAAATCAATAAATATACTATCTGGGTAAAATTTTAATCTACATAAAAAATTTTAAATTCAGAAATAGATTTTAAAATAGATTTTAAACATAAAATTATAATATTAATTACAAAGAGGATGTAATATATCCCAAATAAACGAAACTGGGTTATCAAATTATTGTCCATATTGCAATGGTAGATTCAAATCCCCCAAGATAAAATAATTAAAAATAAAAATTAAATTATCGTGATGAATGTATCAATAATGATATTATATATCAAAGTGGTATTATAAACACCATATATAAAAAATTATATTCTCCACAATAAATTATGTCTTAATGAATGGAAATTGAGACGAATTCCTTTACAACATAGTAACTTATAAATAATATGCCCTATGAAATATATAAAATAATAATAAAATTTAAATTCCATGAAGAAAATATAATTAATTTTATTATTAATAAAAAATGTAAGTACATACACCACACAGAATATGTAAGTAGTGAAAATGGAGTATGCCTCAAGGAATGGAAAGTGAGACAAGAATCAATTACCGTGGGTTTCCTGTTAGGGGTACATCTTTTAAAATTCTTAATAATAGTGAAAAAATTTCACTAAATCATAATATAAAAATTATCATATTTATAATATCACATATTAACTTCTTAAAATAATTTATTACATTGTTGCTACTAATCTTTAATCAATTTTTACTATTTCAGATGTAAATTGTTGACTTTGTCGGTTCTTTTTTCTTTTTAGTATTGTTCCTATTATATATATCAAGATTTAATCATATATATGCTAAAAAATGGATAAAAATATTATATATATCCATTATAAATGTATTTATAAAAATTTATAATACTTTAGATAAAAAAATTAAATTCGTCGTTCATGGAGAGGATAGACCATATATACACATCAATGCTACTACAATTAATTTATTGTATTATAAATGAATGAAATGTAAATGATATATTTTAATATATGTATATTATAACAATAGTATCAAATTTATAGCATATATTTCATGTGATTTTATTGAAACCATTCTTTATACATTCCGTAAATAGTTTGTATGAATCACATCATTTTTATTAGGGAGTAGGACACAATTCCACAAATGATGATATTATATTCCCAAAATTTGGAAAGCATAATAGTATGTATTATTGAAATATTTATATAGGAATAATGAAATTATAAATATCATATTTATCATACATAAATAATTTTACATTAAAAACATCACAACCATGAGATGTTGTAAAGGGAAAATAGATGAGATTGTTTCGTGACCTGTTAGATTACGATACATACAAATTTTAATTATGTTACCCATTTGATGGATGTGTGTGTATGTGTAGGTCTACCCCTTAAAATAAAAACATATCAGTTTTTTAGGGTAATTATATTATATTATAATCATTTAATAATAATATTTTAAGGGTGTAGAATAAAAATAAATTGAAACACATTGAGGGAGGTTGTTACCTCTTCTTTCGGTAACTACTTTTGGATTCCACCAAATGGATTCCTTGGATGGATTTATGCTCAATTTTAGACTTATAACAAAATGGTGGATTTTTGGAATTTAGTTCACCATGGTATGTGAAACATAAAGGGGTTGAGATGTGAGAATACGTTGGTGGGGTGAGTGCCTTTTCATAGTGGAGGAGGAGTATCATTGTTGTATATTTTTTAAAAGATAATTAGACCCTTGTTTTTTGTGATAAAAATGGCCAAAATAATGGGAAACTATATATCCAATGTATTATAATGTCTAAATATGTACATAAATAGATTTTAGATAGGTTTCATGGTCATTTTGGCACTTATGTTTAAGGTTTGATCCTTTTTAAAGCCAAATTTCCTCTTAACATCTATAATAAATTTTAATCGTCGTCACTAATATTTTTTTGTCAAAAAATATGTTTAACTAATTATAAATTATATATTATTATTATTTGAAATGTGGAATCCATTTTTCCAAATTCCAATTTCATAATTTGAGTAAATTAATTTGAAAACAGTCCTGTAGACAGGATGACAAAGGGAGTTTTAAAATAAAAATGTTCAATAGTTTGCTAATATTTTACGTCAAATTTGAAATCTAAATTGGATAAAATTAAATAAATTGGGTTATTTTTTATAAAATTTTTCTATTTATACATTAAAATGAATAAAAAATACAATCTAAACTTATAAATTCATTATATTAAAAAAAGTTTTTAAATAAATTCAATATTTTTCACTATTAATCAAAAATTGATACTTCAAAAAATAAATACAATAATTTCACCCTAATATAATTTGGATTTTTATATCTAAAAAATGATTTTTATTTGTTAATTTTTTATTTAAAAAAGTTTGAAAATATAGATTTGAAATAGGGTATCCATTAAAACGAAGTAAAAGTTCCTTTATAAAAATATTGGTTTTTGTGTGTAATATTGCGTCAATTCTTATATTATGCCTATAAAATATATTAGATGAATATAAAAAATATTTTGTTGAATATATAAAATATATAGTTCATTTATATATTTCTCTAATTTAAATAATTTTATTTTTAAGAAAACATCCATTTTTGAGTATACAAAAAACATATTTCATTTAGATTCAATTAGTTATTATATTAATTTCTAATTAATTGGTAACCGATGAATTCAACCATATATATTCAAAAGTTATAAAATCCTTCTTGAGACCAACAATTTAAAAGCTAGATTTTATCTTATTATATTATATTATAATATCATAATAATATATTATTGTTTGGTAAAACGTGGTTTTTCTTGTAACGAAAGTCATCAAAGAAACGCATTATTGTGTGCGATGCAAAAAAATAGTATTGTGTGCATTGACAAATATATAATAAATTAAATTCATTTAAAATATTAAATATATCATAAATTATTGATAGGTTATAATAATTTGAATGTTTGGTGTTGTTTGTCATGAACGCTATTGAATAACAGTTTCTCTTTTATAATTTTTAGGTTGTTAAATTCTCCCCACATTAATTAAAATGCATACTATAAATTTACAATTGGTCATGGTAATAAATTGTCTTATATTTCCTTTTTTAAATCCCACATCATTATAGGGGTTTCAATGTGGATTTACATATATGGAAGATAATTCAAAAATATTTATAGGGTGTGATTGGGGCCATCAATCCCAAACAAGTGACTGATCTAGTAAATTTTGAGGAACTAAAATCCATAAATTTATGATGTTTTAAATAAAGTCGGTTCACCAAATCATAACGTATCAGGACAAAAAAAATAAGATACTTTTCCTAATAGTGATTAATTATATTATTAACCATGAATATAAGGAAACATAATTTCATCCTTTTTATGTGATTATGTAAAATTATAATTCATCCCCTACTATAAGAAATCAATATATTAAAATTAACATTGATTCCTAGACCAATAAGATACACTTTTAAAGGTTCATAATGCCCATAATAGAGTGGTAATTCCTTACATTTTTTTTCATAATATTCTACAAAGCCAATAAGGTTAGTATATTAATATATACACATAATAAGGAACACTAATGGTTCATCATTAATATTTATTTTTCAAACTAATAAACTAAGTGCATATTTTCTAGGACATAGAGTAGGACAATGGTAGGAATCAAATCCTTATCGTCCTTCTATCATGGGTTCAATATACACCTCTTAATAGGTTGTTTTTTTCAAAAACCAAATAATCTACTCGATAAATATTATTTACATCATTGAAATTTACTTGCTAAATAAAAGTTTCTCTATGTTTTTCAATACAACATTTTTTCAAAGACTAATAATCTTATTTCACTATTTTTTTATTTTAATTAATGATAATAATACCACTTAAGGTTACCAGTTCCTTTAAAAACATGTTTTAAATGTATGTTAATTATTCCTTGAACATCTTTTCCACTAAAAAATATTATGAAAATTATTTATATTTTCATGAATTTCATCATATATATCCTTAATCCCATAAAAATGTAAGATATAATTAAGAAATGTGACTTAAAGTAATCCACAATATTATAATACCATTATGGTTTCAATCAATCTTAATTTAATAAAGACATGTTTTTTTCCAAAATTTTTAAAAAATAATAATGTATCACCATTCATATAAATAAATTCCATGGTAAGAAATACTTCTAAAATTTAATTCTAGGGTCTGATTAAATACTTCAACATTTCAACATAAGAATATCCTTAGTATAAGGGTTAACCTAGGAAATTCATTTTCATTTTCAATTAAAATATATCATAATGGATTTTAATGAAAATGTTAACAATAATAATAATAATAACCATGTGTGTGTCAATCTAGGTCCATCAGTAGAAACATTGACATGTACCAGGTTATGTCTGATTCAGGCCCATCATACCTTTTTAGATTTTTTAGCCCTATGTATTTCTATTCTATAACTACATGAACTTGTGGTATCCAAAAATGGATTTATATCTATAAATACCCACATAATCTCTACCTTACTAAAATTATAGGATGTTATTCTATACTGATCCTCAAACTATTAATCAGGTTTATATTCACAAATCTATGTTTTCCAATATCTTACTCCAAAGGATTATACTAAACGTACTTTGACGCCAACTGTATCAACCCGACCCCAAAGGCACAGAGCTAGTTTCTAATTCAACTACATTGGAATTATTATATGGAATAAAATACTAATGGATAAAAGAGTCAATTAGTCTTTGTAATAAATATACATATATGACTGACAAATAAAAAATGAATACACTAATTATAACATAATTTATTACTTTATTATAAAATAAGTTTATTGAATCTAGTTTATTCTTTCTTTTCTTTCACAGAACAGTTCTTTAATTCATTATAAATGTAAAAAAATAAATGTTGATCTCAATCACTCAATGATGGTCAAGTATAGTGGTTGAAATAATAAATAAATGAGAATAGTCCATATGTAAAGGTAATAAATGGAAACACATTCCATGCAATTAATAAACTGAATGGATAAACAATATGCCAAGGTAATAACTAATATCAAATTCCATTCAAATAACAAAGTAAGTCATAATCAATATGGAAAACAAAATAAATAAATCACATTCCATTTAATGAATGATCTGATAATGAAATATATCCATAGATATGTCAAAGAAAAATCTCAAGGTTAAATAATAACTTAATAAAAAATGACAGAAATACATAATTATTGAATTTAGTTTTTCCTTGGTATATGGTACATTTACCATAGTTTTCTATTCGGAAAAAAGTTTAAATATATGGGTAGAAAAACATTTATTCTTCTTGTAAATAAACTCAATGTTTTTTTCTCCAACTAATTTCCTATTATGAGACTGCTGACACATCAAGGGGTAATCTATATCCATACCTTACCCATGTCGTATCTATCCAAAGCATTCCACAAATATCTAATAATCAATTTTATTTTATTACAACATTCTTATGAAGTATACACATCAAATAAAAGATACAGATTTATCAACATTCCCCATATTTAAAATAACATTCAATGTAAACACCGCATGTATGAATGTTATATGGTTTAGGAAATAATCATATTCATGTTAAATTTTATTGATAACCATGAGAAATTAAATGCTCAATGATCATAGAAAAATTAATATTTCAACAGGTCTAAGAAATGAATCATGGATATTAATTTTGATACTATACTTGGTCAAATGAATCATAAAGCATCCATGTGAAGAATTAGGACTGTATTAATACTAAATATCACAATTGTTTTAAGGATAAATAGATTTTATCATTGCTAAATGAAAAAACTATAAAGAGTTCTTTGAAAAAATTATTGAGAAAATTATCCATTTTTTATATATTAAAATATTTTTTCCTTCAAAATCACTTTCTAAATGATTCTCTTTAAAAATAATATTTTAAAATTGTAATGTACGACTCGAATAAATGATGGTTGTTAAATCCATTCATTCCTTACAAGGTAAAAAATAGTCCTCTTGTATTGTAAATGGTCAAAACAATTCCTCATCCATAAATTGACAAGATGGTTATTTAAAAAAATTGTAAATGAAAACAGACTAAAATTAGATTTAGTAAATAATTTTAGAAAGGTTGAAAATATGATTGAAAATCATTTTATAAAACATTGGTTTTAGTAGAGAACAGTTTATCAGACTATTGAGATAATTATTGTCAGGTTTTCTTAAAAACACTTCCTAAATCATTTTTAGTTTGAATGGTTGAGAAATTGTACTATTACTTGTAAAATATATTGGACAACTGTAGTAGAAAAATTTGAAAGGACTTATTAAACAATGAAAAAATAATTTCTTGTAATGGAAATTAATCTGTAAAAAATCCCGAACAAAATGAGATACTAAAGTAAACCATTGGAAAGACCATAACGTTGATATGAGAATCAAACAATAAATAGATTATGTGTTTCAAATTTACACCCAAAAAATATGTTTAAATAAAAATATAGCTAATAAAATTTAGTACATACATAATCGTATAATATTAACAACAATGAAGAAGTAATATAACTGTATGAAGGGAAATACGGGTTTTAAATTATTTTGAACCTTGTAATGGTTTATTTAAAGATGCATAATTGATGTAATTAAGGTTGAAAATAGAAATATCTTGAATAGTAAATGAACAAAGATATTACAGGTTAATGTGGCAGTATGTACACCACATATAATAAATTAGGTGTACAATATTAAAGTATGCCTCAAAGAATGGAAATTGAGACGAAGTCCCTAATAAATTAGTATATTTTGAATCATAAAGCCCATGAAATAAATAAAATCAAAATAAACACAAAAAACTATGAAGATAAAATTACTCATCATATAATATATCAAAAGAGGAATTATATACACTAAAAGAATACATTTGTGGGAAAAATGGTATATGCCTCATAGAAAAAAAGTGAGAAAACAATCCCTTACCTCAGGTTTCCATTGGGTTTACATCCACTAACCACCATTAGAGTGGTTTTTGACAAGTTAAAAAATTATAAAATAACAATAATAATATATTAAATATCATATATTAACTTATTATTTGATCTTATTACCCATTTTATAATAACCATTCATCATTTTCATTATTTCGGTTGTTAATTGCCGAGTTTGTCGCGTATGTCTGGATTTTTTTGTTTGGGTCCTATTGTATATATCATTATATAATAATTTAAAGAATTTAAACATTAATTGTAATATCATATATATCTAGTATACCTATATTTATAATAATCTATAATTTTTTGAGATAAGAAATGAAATGCATCATTTATGGAGATGGTAGGTTGTACGTAGACAAGAACACTACATAATTTAATTGTTCTTTGTTTAAAGAATAAAAACTAAATGTTATATATATATATATAGTTATTATATTGTAATATTTACATCATATATGTCACATGGTTTTATAAAAACCAATATTTATACATCTCACGTATTGTGTGAACGAATCTAATCACTTTGAGGAGACGCCATTCCACACATCCACTAATGATGTTATCGTATTCAAAAAAGTTAAAAATAGTAAAGGATTGAGTTATATAAAAATTCAAATAAGTATATATACATTATAAATATCATATATATATTACATAAATAATTTTTCCACCATAATTCTCATCATGAGAGGTGTTAAAGGAAAAATAATCCACAATATTTCGTGATATGGGAGTTCCCTAAACACATAGCTATAAGTTATTTCCCATTAGATGGATGTGAATGTATGTGTAGTTATAAATAATAACATAAAAACATAACTTTATATTTATGATACTGATTTTCATATATAATAATTATTTAATAATTTGTTAGGGGTTGGATAATGAAAACAAAATAGCTTGAGGAAGGATGATGCCTCTTCTTTGGGTAAGTACTACAATTTTGAACCAAAGTGTTTTATTTGATTGATTTATGACAAATGGGATGATTCTAGGAAGCGGTGAGGGATTTTTGGAGCGTATTTGAATGGATTTTTGGCGATCCACTGTGATTATTTATGTGAATTAGCGGGAGGGGAGAATTCCATTTTATAGTGGAGGAGCGGAAGTCGTGAATCTTTTTTAAAAGAAATTAATTCCCACATTATTCCTATTAAAAACGGATCCAATAATATTCCAATATAGATACATAAAATGATATGTTCTAAATTATTTCACAAATAACTTCTGGACATGTTTCTAGGTCATTATGGTGCTTCAGTTAAATGTTCGGTCCCTTGTTTGGCTAATTTTCCTCATAATCACTATAACTAATTTTAATCACATTCACTAATATATATTTTCAAAATATAATTCTAAAATTAATAATTTAATATTATTCCAATTACAAATATTTAATTAATTTTCCATATTCTAATTATAGAAACGGTATAAATTTATAAAAATTTAATCTTAAAGACAAGACGACAATGTAGGTTTTAAAGTAAAAATTTTCCAAAGGTTTCTAGGTTATTATATCCAATTTCAAAGTGAAATTGGTTTTAGTGACCTCAATTGGATTAATTTATATAAATTTTACTCAATTAACCATTAAAATCAACCAATAATATAATTTAATCTTACAAATAAATTAATGAAAAAAATAATTTTTTCATTAAAATTATGTATTTTTTACTTGCCATATTAAAATGAAACATCTCAGAAAAATAAAAAACATTCCCCAAAATCGAATTTCGATATTTATATTTTAAAAATTAATTTTCTTTTTTCATTTTAAATTTACATTTAAAATATGTTTTCTATTAAAAGTTTTTAAAAGTGTCTTTATAAAAATATAGGTTTTTATTTTTAATATTGGGTGTGTTCTTACCTTATTCTAGTGAAATCCATTTGACGAATATAAAAACTATTTTATTGAATATATAAAAAAAATTAATTTCTATCATTCGTTAATTTTAATTAAATTTATTTGTTAAGAATATATACCATTGAGAGTCTATAAATAACAATAGATTCTTTATATTCAATTGGTTCATATATTCATTTATAATTAATTTTTTACCAATGAATTCAACCTTATATTTTCATATTTTCTGTAATCCTATTCAAAACCAATAATTTAATGGATATGTTATATATAATTACACTAAACAAAACAATTTTAATAATATATTATTTTTCGATAAAACCCGGTCTTACATGCAACACAAGTCTCTGAAAAAACTTGTTGTTGTGTGTGATGAAATCTAATTCTGTATTATGTGAATTTAATGATATAAAAAATATTAAATTTATTTAATATATAAAATATACTATAATTTCTTGAGAGGTTATATTAATTTCTACATTTTCTGTTGTGTTTCATCCATACTATTGAATAAACATTAATCTTATAAAAATTTAGAGGAACTAGGATGAAAATAACCGTAGTGAGTCCTTTAGATTTATGAATACATGTATGTCACTAATAATTAGCTTAGAAGGTAACTACGAACATCTTGTTTTCAAACACATAGATATTAGTTTTAATGGTATATATTTATTTTGTGCATCTCATATATTTTTTTCAAGATGATTTTCTCAAAATTTATATTTTCGGTTAAATAGTTCCATGTCAAACCCACCATTGAAATATCTCACCATTATTCATGAATATTTGAATACAAAATAATTTAAGGGAGTTTTATCCTCTCGTAGAAATAGAAACTATTTTCTCTGTTGAATGGGAGACTTTAAATTGATCATAATGAGCATTTCAATTATTCAAAAAATTTAATTGAATGAATATTTACTTCTAGGGAAACCACTATAGAAATCATAGATACTATCATGAATTTAAATCTCTATTGTTGAATATTTTAATGTAGGTTTCCTTCATGGGAAGACAAAATCTAAAAAATTTGTTGACAAATAATGGTTGTTCGCAAATATAGGGTTTATAAATAAATGTTTTTTTATAAATATATAGTTGATAATAAATCCATTCTATTCCTCAAACTTAGTGATCAATCCAATCATGGATTATATGATACTTATTTTTTCATCTAAACATAGTGTCTCCCAACCTTACATTATGATTTAAAAATGTAGGTAATGAACAATATTTCGCAAATACATTCAAAAAATCTCTATAAATACATAAAAATATTTCCCATATATCAATGACTTGAATATATTTTTATAATACATATTCTAATGAATATTGTCCTCTTAAAAGTCACTTAAAAGATACATCATTAGTAACATAAATATATGAGTTTGTGAGCATCAAATCTAAAATAAATAATGAAATTTTTGAATCAAAACTTCTCAACATATTATTTATGGTATGATATATATAATTAAGGTTCTATAATAGATGTAAAATAATTTTATATTTATTATATAAGAGTTTCAAATGTTTATAGAGGAAGTCAAGACATAAGATAATCAGTTTTTAGTTTCTTTTATTTCTGGAATACATATGCTAATTTACCACTAGATTATTTTTTTGGGTATATATACTTCCCATTTTTCATTTTATTTAATTTATATCATTATTTTTATGATATATAATATTTCATTTTATGTTATTCTCTATATGGTATTATGATGTAAAGTATTACTAAAACATTAAGGTATTTCCTCCTCACTTATTACTTATTTGAGTCACAAGATAGATTCACAACCTATTTATTTTATATCATGTACAATATTCCAATTTATGTGTTTTATGATTATTATACATAAATTTTGAGGGATCTAAATATCTATTTTAGAATTTCTTATTCATGCAGTTTAAGATTATCATGTTACCAAATCGGTAAGAGGTTTTCTATCAATTTCCCTTTTTTGTGACATATGTTATGTTATACACCAATATACATTTATGAGGTGTATATAAATCATAATTGACCTATAATATCTTCTTTATATTTTTCAAAATTATACCTTAAGTTTTAGGTAATTTTATTCATTCATTGGGCTTACATTTTAATGATACCAATGGGGAGTGAGTTCAATGTTATAATCTCATTATTTATCTAGAATGATTATGATTATGATTTCAATGATGAAATGTTATAATATATCTATAAATAAATTCTAAAATTTTATTATCCTACTGTTATTTCATTATAATACTTTTTTTCACATCATTTTCCTCTTTTTATGTACTCAATATTTAAGAAGTATTTATTTAAAGAAAAATAAAATTTTCATTAGAAATCCCATTTTCCTCCAAAACAATGTTTTCTAAAAGATTTTTCAAAAAAATTTACATGATCCGTATTATTTATTAAATTTTTTTTACACATGTTTTTCTTTTTACAATATTTTTTGAAAATAATCATCATGTTGTTAAACAAAGAACTCTAATTTGGTTTTTAACGAAGTTGTGATACAGTGATTTATATTAACATGTATGGTATGAATTGAATTTTTCACCATTGTTACCATTATTGTCATTGAATATTACTTTATATGTTTTCAAGGAATTTGTCAAATAAAATGATTTAAAATATGCATTATAATAGTGTTTTCCAATCCGAAAACTATATTATCCTCACAAAATGTTTTAAATGACTTTTATATATATATTTATTTGTATTCGTATTTATTTTAAAAGAAATATATTTAAAAAATGTTTAATGTATTATATTTTTAATTTTAAGGAATGGTTTTTTCCCTTAAGATATTTTCCATGTAATATTTCAAAATTAATTTCCATATAAGATAGCATAAATTAATTTTAATTAAATATTACAAGATATATAATCCAAGGATAAAGTTTTTATTTTTACCTATTTGTTTTTTGATGAGAAGATGATTATGAACACCATTTTTCTTCCATATTTTATGCAATGGTAAAATTATTATGCAACCTTCGTCTTTTTCTATGGGAATGGCATGGATAAAATGATTATGAAATAAGTATATTTTCTACATGTTATGTTATTATTAAATGTATATTAAACTCATTAAATTTCATGTTTTCTAATATGATTAATATATTATGATTAGGCAGAACTCTCAATTATTATTTTTATTATATTACATTTTTTCTCTTACGACCACGTTTATGGGTTATGTTATAACCAAGATTGTTGGGACCTATATCTCACTCCAATGAATTTGGAAATGATTAATGTTATATGAGATAAAAGGGAATACAAGTGGTTATCAAATGTCTTAAACAATAGTGCACATTTGAGGTCATCCACATCCTAAAAAAGCAGGTACATAGGATGTCCCCTTAATCCTAAAGCAGGTTCAACGGTGGTCAACAAAAGAAAAAACATGTTATTAATGTATAAGTGAGTATCCTATAAATAATATTTTCAATTTTATTGTGTAGCCTAATATTATATGTCTTATTCTAATGTTATAATATCATGGATCATGTTATGTAATTTCCTTATGATTCATTTCCTATCAAATTTTGAATCACTATGCCATGTCTAATTATTATGATCATTGATATGCATAGTTTGGTTTTCCATTTTTGCATGTTCACATACACTTATGATCCTATTGTGATTATGTATCTCTATTTTTTGTACTTACTAATAAACTGAGCTGACCATTTCTTATGTTTCCTTTCCCTGGGCTATGAAGAATGGTTTTTATGTTTGATTAATAATAGGTGAAGATATTTTGGCGAGACATTTAAGATCATTCAAGAATTAAAAATATTGTGTTCCAACGTTCCAAAGTCACTAATATATTATGTTAATCAGTTTTCTATTTACGAAATATAATTAATATTCATATAAAATGATGTAATATAAAAATATGAGAATCATGGGTCACTATAGTTGGTATCAGAGGGAAGGATTACATAACAATTAAGAAAAAGGGTGATAAAAAAAATTTATGGTCCCTATGGATAGTTCTATATATATATATAGAAATGGGTATAAAAATAATTATAACATTGTGTCAATGTATATGACAACTTCAGTGAATTTTTCTAAAAGATATAGCAAGAAGTTTATGTGAAATTTCATCTCAATTTGGATATTGTATGTCAATGTGGCTCTAGAATAGAGATACCTAGGGGTAATAACTATGAAAAAGGTCAATTTATCCCGAATATATTATCAATTGGTTCATGGAGATGTGCCTAGAGGAACACCAAGTTAGACACTCCCTGGTGATATTTTTTGGAAATTTCAAAAAATATTTTTCATCCATCATTAAGGATTTATATAGATGATGAATATGAATTACCTATGATAAAACTAATATTTCATTTCTTTTAAATAATGTTTCCTAAATTAGAAAAACTATAAGTTAATTTTAATGATTCTGTGGTTCCCTGTAATTATTGAAGTTTTATACACTATTCTGTTAGTTTTATTCAATTGAGGGAACTTGAAGGAACTAGGTTAACATTGAATATGATTGAAAATTTTCTAATGAGAATAGAATTGGGATAACAACTAGAGTGATGGATATTGAGTTTATTCCAAATCATTTTTCACTGAACATGATTAACCACATGCACCATAACCAATTCTCAGACTCACTAAAGAAGAGAATGATATAGTTCACTAATAGTCAGGGTAATTGCGACCACATAGGAAATACAGTCAATTTTTCTATATATTGACAATGTGGAAAGAAGAACAGAAGGTAATTTCTCAATGGGATGATATGATGCTTTTGGTGAGGAAAATGATGCAAAGAAAGTAACAGTAAAGAAAAAAATGGAAATTTTTGTTCTCCAAATGTATGAAAATAATAGTCTCTCAATGGTATCGACATCTATTAAATGATTTTATTGTGGTGTTTATTGGAATTATGAAAATTGACACCCTAAAGAGAAATAATGTAATGATAATATGAAAGGTTTTATGATTAATGATTTTTCTGTTGATGATGAAGTGACTACAAATGACATATCAATGGAATGTGATGAAAGAGCTGATGAACCATATTTAATGGATTATGGGTGAGGTGTAATAATTAATTAGTATATTTTCTATAGTTAATTAATAATAAAATATATAAGGATTTTAAAATATATATTCTTCTTTAGGTTTTTACAAGAATAGTTAGATTGTACCAGATGAACTTGAAAATTGATTTAATGTAAAGGGGATATTTAAGGAAAAACACGTGATTAAGGGAATATAATCCTTATTGTGTTCCTAATATTTAAATAATGATGATTGATATGGATTATTTTAATTTAATAATACTTATTTTCTTAGATCTGATTACTGAATTGTTGAAAAAAGTATTTATTCTAACATTGATGGAGTTTACAACATTTTTGGATTTAAGAAATATTTTCAATAATCTATAATATATATAATGAATGAGCATGACTGTAATTTTTGAATAATGGTTTTTTTTAATTTATTTTATTACCATTTTTCAATTGAATACATGATGAAGGTATTCACATTTTTGGAATGTGACAATTAAGTTACACTTTTTGATTTACAGTGGATTAATTTCAAGTTGTTTTTTATAAATTTGTTGACCGTTTTTATGTAATTTGATTATTTGAATGTTCATACGGTTAAACTATTATGAAATGTTTTATATTGAACATTGGAAGAGGCATTAAAGATTAATATATTACGTTACCATATTAAGAATTATACATATTGTACAACCTGTTCTAACAATTTCTTATGACAACTACTTATAGACATATTGACTTATCATTATATTTATGGGTTTTAGGACACATTAGTGATTTAGGAATAAAAAATTAAGCATAATTTCCTAGATTAAGAGATGAAATGTAAATAGATCGATGAATAACCATATGGTTATATTGTTACTATGAAATAAAATGAAAGAATGTATGCATTCTTTTTAGAAATTCAACAACATTTTGAAATGGATCTAGAAAACAAATTTATCCAATTACAATAATTTTTTATAATATCAATGGAATTTTTTATTACACTTTGGATTATGGTTTTGGGGTAATTTACATTCTATATATCACCCACATTCTGGTGGTCAATGAACTCTATAACTCTCTGTAATTATTTATTCTTGCCTTCCTTGTCCATATCATCACATCCCACATATATGATTTTCTTTAAAAACATAGAATGGGTTATTAGACATGAATTTAAAAAATCCTATTCCAATTTTCATGAGTATATTTTATTAACCCTTTTACAAGGTGGTTTTATATAAATGAATTTTTAATTTCTAATATAGTTGTGACTTTGAGAAATCTCAAGATAGAAATTCAATTTTATGGGCGGTAGAATGTAACAGCATGTGTATTTGTGAAATATATTTTATGAAATAATTAATGATTTTTTATATTTTTTATCACACACAGAAGTGAGGTAATATTATTTCACATTCAAAACTAGGTTTATAATTTTATACTTGTTACACTAATCTTAACATAGGTTACACGTAACACTGAATTTAAACAAAACATGTCATAATATTAACATACTATTATATGATATTTATCAATTAGATGTATGAATGGTGGTTATGAATATGATTATGTAAAATATGATAAAATATGGTTTATACTTTTATATTATACTAATTATTTGGTGACCGGTTAATTAAAAATTTAAATAAATAGTAATAGAAAATAAATAAAATATCTTCATTGAAAAAAATATTTTTATTCAAAAAAAAAGTATTTTGCTTAATTAATTCGAAAAACGACTTTTGAATAACTATTTTAATTAAGTGTATATTTTATATATTCAGTAAACTATTTAATATTTATTTTTGTAGTTTTTTTGAGAAGGGATAAGAGTTAATCCATTACTGAATTAAAACTATATTTTTCTAAATACAGTTATGTTTCCATTTTCGAAACAAAATTTAAAATTATTATTTAATATTTTATAAATTTTAATTTAGGAAATAAAGTTCATTTTTGAAATAATAATCTCAAAATTATCATAGATTTAATTGTTTAGAAGATTCAAAAGAGAATAATTTTTTATTAATAGTGAAAAATAATGAACATTAATTTAAAACTTCCTTTCCGTTTAAATTTTTTATAAGATAAATTTATTTGAATTTTTTTTAATGAATAATTAGTTCTATTATATAACTATAAATCCAATTTAATAAATTCAAATAAATTTCATATTGAAATTAGATATGGAAGCTTTGTTGAATTTTGAACAATTTCGCATTAAAAACCCCTTTCTAATTGTGTATGCGAGATTAATTTTATATTAAAAAATTTCAATTATATGAATTGAATTTATAAAATAAATTCCATATGGATAATAGAATAATTTAAATTATATAAAAATGTAAAATAATATTCGACAAAAATTAAAAAGGAAACATGAAAATTTATTTATTGTGGTTAAGGTAAAAATGGGTTTACAAAGGGGTCAAACTAAAAATTTAACGATGATATTTACTAAGAAATTGTATAAAATCTATTTTATGGAAAACAATTATACCATTTATTGTATAAGGCTCTATAATAAAAAATAATTTTTCTTTTTTAATGATAATTATGTGGTTACACATTTATATTTTTGGAAAATTTAAAATATGGCACTCACCTCATATATAAAAGGGCCCCACTCTCCGCTTTTTTCTAACACTATAAAACCATTTTTTAAGTTAACTAAAAAATTACTTAAAAAATTTCATTATATAATCATAAAATACATATTATGGGAATAAATATATCCTTATAAGGATTTTGGTGTAAACCTAATGAGTTTACCCAAAAGGGATGTAATGTTCTTCAAAGTTAATTTTATTTTATTTATTCCAACAACACTTTAAATTATCAATAAAACATGATAATATATTAAAATAAGTATGTTACATTAAACTTTATTTTTTTTATTATAGGTAAATTACTTACAACCATATTCAATTACATCCATTTGGTCAAAAATCATTCCTCATGTCTATGGCAGACTATTTCCTTGCGAACAATGGTCATTCATTTTTCTACTAACACCTCTCAATGATGGGTATGATGATGGATATAAAGAATATATAATCTATTTATAATTTAATATACCTATATACTCATTATATTTTATAAAAATATTTTTACATTCCATTCCATAGTGGATACGATAACATCAATTGTGTGTATGGTGAACCACCGCCTCACGAATCAATGTGATTTGTTTTCACAATATATTTATTTGGAATATAAAAAGGATAATGTAAATATATATATATATATATATATACTATAATTTTTATATCAATGGATTATTTATAATTTATAAAATGTAAAATATCATTTTATTTGGTAATTTTTCACTCACTGAATGTTGATAACATTGTTCTTGTACGTGTGGATAATCCCATTAATGAAGCGATGGGACTCTATTTTAATCACCAAACCAAATGGATGATATTAATAAGTAAATTTAATGAACTTATATGGTATTTATGATATTATTATAATTTTTTAAGGGTAATATATTTCTTACATCCTACCATTAATGATCATTAAAAAGTGGAAACATTAGTAATGTGTATGTATGACCAAACGTCTCCATGAACATAGAATACATCATTTATTAAACTAATATATCATGAATGATATTAAATTTATAATTTATGTATACATATAGTAATTATTTCATTGTTTCATTGTTCCTTAAAACATGTGTTCTAGTTTAAGAAACACTGCTTCTAGGCGGTTTCCATTGGATTTATTAATGGAACTAGAAACATACAACTGTTCTTTATCCAAAATGGTCATTCTTTACCAATGAAGATGTTCATTAAGTCTGAACATTACGATACTTAAGAACATTGGTCTAGAGGATGGGAGGTTGGACTCATCAAACCCTTTTGTGGGGAATTATTGTCCACTCTTGGACTGTCTTTATATATTTATGATATTCCCATGAATGATTATTAATACTCTAAGTAAAACAAAGGTCTCCCTTGAAATTTGAAATAAATTATTAACATGTGTAATTTTTAGAATCAACCATATGTATTTGAGGTTCTTCATTAATGGAGATGTCTGTATGTATTCAAGTTTCTCCATCAATCGTATCCTCTCATATATTATTTAATGATTCTTTAAATCATCGTTCTGATGATACTGGTTTTTAAGCCTCTTAGTGGTGCACACTAGAATTTATTATTGTCTTGGGAGATGAAATATTTTTTTGATATTGGGATTCTACCCGAAAAATTTGACACCTATGTATCCTTGTGAAAGGAATCAAACCACTCATTTTCGGTTCCATTTAATGGGACACATCATAACTTTTAAGGTCATGTGATAAGGACCTGACCATAGAGTTTAATGTCATGTGTTAAGGACATATAAGAAAAAGGCGATTCATAAATGTTTGGTTTGGGACTAATGATGAAGTATCCCAAGGAACATGGAAAGAATATGGGGTTCCATGTAAGATTATACCCTGTTAAAAATATGGTATAATAAGAAAACGTTTTATTTGAATTGTTTGTATTGAACCTCAAGGAGGATTTCTACGTATCCCAAGTGGATGGGAATCAAATACCATGATGTTCGATATGTTTCATAGGAGTTTATTGTCCTTTGAGAGAAAAGGGTTTGGGATTACGTCCTAAAAAGGATTCCTTGGAGATTTGGGGGTTTAATGAGGGGCTTATTTATAAGGATGATTCTCAAATTAAGGGAAATTAGATAGCATTTCTGAAGAGATATCAAATGATATCGATCCTGAATTTTTTTCTATATATCCTAATTATGGGGTGAATCATGGTTCTCATAGTTCATTCATTGTGATGGGGATTATGAATGAGAGTTTCCAATTTGAGGGGACATGATTGGGTGAAGCCTTTTGGAAGTTAACCCTTTTGATCTCGGGCCATCACTCATGCATCCTTTGTATAGTGATTTGAATAGGAATCATGGTTCTCATAGTTCAAGTAGAGCTGTTATAATTTTTTGATCATAACAAATCTCTAATCCCACGTGAGTCAGGCTTAGTGTTAGAAACAATAGGATGTCAAAAATTCAACAAAGGTAACCACGCTTTTCCTCCTCCACTGGTGGAAGAGGGTGTGCCTATAGCGATGACGGTGGGAGAGGGAAATGTGACCAGGGAAGAGGGAGAGGTGACGAGCCTTCCATATATTCACTTTAAATTAGACATGGGACCAATGTAAAGAATGAGTGAAGGTGAAGGAAGTAGAGAGGAGAAAGACTTTGACCTTCTACTTTAAATGATAGGGGATTACACCATGATGGATGCCCTAAAATTGGTCTTGGAAAGGGAGGGATACCTCTCCTTTGTTAAATAGGTAATGCAGGTGTGAACAATACCTTCCCTACTAGAGAAATGAGGTTATGGGTTTTAGAGATGAGAAGGGGAGTTCAAAAACAAAACCCTAATTCTCCAAACTGGGAACATCCCAATTCTGTTCCTGGGACAAAGGTCTATGTGACTGTGGATATAGAAGCCCTCAAACATTCCATGAATCCCAATCCCATTGTGAAACAAATTTAGGAAACCTCTGACTATGGATATACCAACCCAAATATGGGACATTTTGATGTTACTTTCTTAATGGTTTGACAGTTATGGATGATTTGGTGGAGGTCTCAACAGAATACCTTTCAGATAGGAGATCCAATGAAGAAGAATCGTTGCCATTAATTTCATTAAGTGGGGATTGAAGGCTTGTATACTGAAGAGGGTAGGTGAATCAATGAGGAGGGCCCAAGCAGATACAGGTGTGCAAGTATGGGCGTGCAAGCAGTCTTGGGAGACCTGATGTTCACTAATGTGATGGAAAACCTGGATCTTAATACTTGGGTGAGGCCTGACTCAAGACATAAAGTGTACTCATATGTATTCCCAGAAGTGGGGTGCTCAAGATCCTATTATTGGAATAGCTTGCATGAAAGTGTTTCTGATTTAGGGAGGTTGTGTGCTTTATGTGCACAAGTGTTATGGATTTAAAATACTAAAAAGACTTATGTCCTATGATCCTCCTTCAATTATACTACATCAGGTGTTATAAAACTACCTTTAATGTTTCATAAGACTTGGGAGAATTCATAGGGTGACCAGAGAAGCAATTATACTATTGGGATACTCTTCTGTAAAAATAAACGTTCCAAGGGTCTATTTATAGGGAACAATAGGACCCTAGGAAAAAAAAGATATTGGGCACACTAGTGGCTTGCACGAAAAATTGTGGCGTGCAACTACATTGTGTAGTGACAGGGTTTTGGATATACTGTGGCGCCACATTGAGGACATCGCCAAAATAATTACATCCTTCGACTCCAACATAGTGGCATGTAGTTTTTTTTCATGTAGTTATCTTGGGCGCTACTTTAGGGACATAGAAAAATTTATTACTCTACACCATGGGGGGATTCACACCTTCACCCCTTCTTGGGTTTGGTATCGGGCTGCAGTCTCAGATTTTTTGGTCGGTGCCTTCACTACCGCACTGACCCCCATGAAAATTGTAGAGTCACACCACGAACGTTTTGATCCCAGTTTAGAAATTTTTTTAGAAACGTTCATGGAATACATTTCATGGTGTCTGAAAAATCTCCCCCCTTAGAATATGATTTGTTGGGAATGAAAATAATCTTCTTCTAAGGTAAATTTTGGGCACATTGATGCATTCCAACACCATTTAGAGAGATTTTGAGTTACGTCATGTTTGGAAGGATGCTCTAATTTTTACCTAAGCCATGGGGCTAAGCGAGCATAGATTTATTTTTACAAGGGTTATATAGAAAACCCAAAAAACGTTGTATATATTGACTTTTTACTACTCAATATTACCTAAACCATACAAAAATGTACGTTTAGTGAGCTAGGACTCCACATTTTCCCACAGTTCCCTTTGTGGGTTCCCAATCTGTTGAGTACCACATCTTTTGTTTTTGGCAGTTTAGAGTCATGAATGATGGACTATAAAGGGCAAGTGTTTATGGTCGAATAGATTTGACCATAAATTTTGAAATTAAATCCCAAACAAGACTTAGGGGCTTAGAATTGCAATAAAATTCTTGAAATATTTAGAAGGGGAATCTTGTGTCATGATATTTTTGGTCACTAATTATTAAACATTTATGAAAATCAGGGATGTCTCTTCCAAGAACAAGGTTACCATTATTGAAAAAACCCTTTATGTGGGTTGTGTTATGCAGGGCTGACTAGGTAATATACTGCATATGTATATCCAAATAGTGGTATCCTTTGATTGATAGACCTTTTATGTAAGAAATGTTTATGCAAGGCCTTGGGGGGAATGTACTGCATAGTCAAGATAAAGATATCTTATGAATTTAACATTTTATTGTTGATAGAAAAGGGAAAATAACATTTGGGTGACTCAAGACCATAGGGGGTGGTTTTTACAAGGAATGTGATTTTAAAAATAAAGGGTTATCTATTAAGACATATGCCATGAATTGTAAAACCAATTCAACACAAATTTTGAGTATGTGGAATGGTTAAAATTTGATAGAAAATGGAATTTTGGATATCAGGTTGTGCAGTTTTATGTCATGGAGTGAGAATTTTGTATGGTGTAGTTTTAAGTCATATATGAGGGCATTATGTAGCTGTAATTTTAAGGACTTTGGCTTTGATAAAAGGTTTGAAACTCTCCAAATTTATTGATAATTGTTTTTGGAAACATAATTCAATATTTAGGTATGAAAGGGAAGAATTTTCATCTGAGATTTAAGAATTTATCAATTCTAGGGATGATATATAAAAAAAGGATAAAGGAATTAGAGAAAGTAATTTACAAAAACAATGATTCCATTATTTTACAAACCCATTAAGGTGGTTGTGTTTTACAGGGCAGACTAGGTCATATAATTCATAGCCAAATAGTGGCTTCTTTTGATTGAAATACCTGTTTTTTAGGAAAATTTTATACAAAGCCACCTAGGGCCACGTACTGCATAGTTAGGGAAATGATCTCTTAAAATATTTCCATTTTATTTCTAAAAGCCGAAGAATGTTTATGGAGATATAGATTTTCCAAAGAAAAGTGTTTGGTTTATGAAGAAAGGTACCTAAATATGGAGATGTTATTTCTAATCTTGATTTCCAGAGAATTAGAGGAATAAGATATCTACGAAAGTCTGACCCCAAACGTAGGTTGTATGGGGTTTTTATTTTTAGGTCATATAAATATGACCAGAACAGGAAACAATATATGATATGTGGTCAATTGACCCAAGGTTATTTCATATTTCTTTGAACACAAGGATATTGTAATGAGTAAACTATGGCATTGAAGACTTTAAAATTGAGAAAATGGTAATGGAAAAAATATACATTATTGACTGCTTTAAAATACAGATTCTTGTATATTTTTATCAATGTTTGAAGGGGAAAAATGAACTTTAACCAATAATGAAATTACAATTATTTGAAAAATCTATTATGGGGTTTTTATTATGCAGGAAAAATTGTGGCATGTGCTGCATAGTCAAATAGTAATATCCTTTAACTGAAAGGCCCATCATCTAGGCAACTTATTCAAGACCACCTTAGGACATGCAATGCATAGTAAGGAAAAAGAGTTATTAGATATTAGAAACTCTATCAAAATAAACCATAAGAAAGATTATAATTATTTATAAATATTCTTGATTAAGTGTGTGAAATATGGATGGGGTAATGCTCAATGTATATGAGAAATATTTGAACCAACATTGGTGATGAGTTTGGAGTCCATTACATAGATTTTACTCAAATATAAAATGGATACATTCCTTGTTTCCTTGGAATCAATATTAGGATGTGCAGTTTAGAGTCATGTAGCAAGAACATGAAGTGATTCCAATGTAACAAATGGAATATTGTGGCTGGATCATGAAACTAATCCTATATGTCACTACGTATCTAATAGGGATGAGAATCAATCCATACATAGTTGTTTAAACATTCCCTATGCAGTATTGAATCTTACATAGGTAATAAAAGGGGTTTTTATCATTTATGGGCCCAAGATCAAATATCTAGGTATCTATATGGGTCTCATATGAATTAGAATCAAGTTTAATGTTGTTCTGGAACAATAATTTCCCATACCAATTAAGTATAATGTGGGAGATGGGGGATTTAAACACATTCTAGAAGAATGATTTAAATTTAATACACAAGATGGTGTGAAAATCAGGTCATGTATATAAAAAGATCATTCTGTGTAGATATAGTTCATATACATGTTGAGGAAAAGAAAAGTATGAATTTTGGTTATGGTTGGGCCCCCGATTAGAGATCCAGACATATCTACGTATCTCATATGGATGAGAATCATGAAACGCGTAGTTCATCAAATAAGGCCCCTATGCAGATCTGACTCAGACATATGGAAGAATGGAACTCATGTGCCACTAAAGAGTAGAAATTATTTCAATGATGCTTGAATATGGAATCTCTTAACATCAAAATAGAGAAGATGTTAACTGAAAATTTTATTATCTTGTAATGAGGTAAAACAATGTCATGAAGTTTAATGTCATGTGACATGGACAAATATGCTACAGATTTTATCATCATGCAGAATTGATGAATATAGTTGTTATGCAGTTTAATATATTGCAACTATGACATTGTGCTATGCAGTTTAGGGTGATACAGTGAAGACGTGTTGTGCAGTTACATAATGTATTTCTTAAGGAATCTCGCATTGGTCGGAGTGGTAATAATATCTCCTTCCATTGAGATTATTGAATAACATCCATTTTAGTAGACATTATGTATGAAATAAGGTTTTTCCCACATTGGATAAAGGTTTGATGGTTTCATTCCTGGTAGCATTGGTGTCCTGAGGACCAATACCCAATATCCTTGAAGAAACGAATAGATGTGAATGTTCTTCTTAAATTATTTCATTATTCTCGTTTGATAGACTTCTAAATGATGTAAAGTTGGAAATATTTTTTCGTATAATCATTTTAGATCATCGTATCATTTCTAAGACTTTTACATTTTAGATAACTGATCACAGATTGAAACTTGAAGTGTAGGAAAATGAATTTTAATTGGAAATACTACTTTTGTGTCGTACAATAAGGTGTATGGAGTTGACTGAGTAGCAGTATAGGAAGTAGAACGATAAGCCCATAAATCTTGAAATTTTTTACTAGACCATGATTTCATATCATTATCCACCATCGCCTGGATTATATTTGATTTGGTCTTATTAAAAGCCTATATTTTTTCATTGGCCGCCACATAATAGCGAGATGAATGGTTGGTCTTGTTATTATGCTACTGATATAACATATTTACCTCAGCAGAATATAAATTAGTGAAATTTTCCATCAATATGTTATGATGGACACCAAATCTGTTTATGATGTTAGTTTTGAAAAAACAAACATTGGTTTTGGCTCCGATTTCTTTGAGAGATATTGCCTCAGCCCATTTGGAGATGATGTTAGTAGCGGTAAGAATATACTTCAACCACTTAGCTGTAGTAGGAGGTCAGAGTCCTTTGACATCGATTCCCCATGTTTCAAATGGTCAAGTGTATTTAGCTTAATGTATTATCTCCGAGGGTAATGAATAATGTTGGAAAATCACATGGAGTGGATGACATTTCTTAGTGAAATGTGTGCAATCCTACGACATTGATGTCTAAATGTATTGAAGCATTCAGATTTGATCAAAAATCCTATACAAAGACTGGTCTGTACTATAAGATCTGGAATATAATTCTTTTGTGATGAATTTTTTTTTCTCCGTCAATACAATTGGATGGATTCTTTAAATGTCTCATTTTTTAGAGGATCTTTTGGTGATATGGACTACCATAAAGAGTAAAATTTTCCACTCATCATCGTTTCTATTCTTTTTCATATCAATTTAGGGGAAGTAATCCTTTTTGAAGGTATTCCATGATGGGTGTCATCCATCCCATGGTATGACCAAATGGCTCAAAAATAAAGCTAATTTCATCAATTACCTCCATTTTTTTTGAATGAAAGGCAATAACAAATGAATATGGGAATTACTGATGATTGTATCACCACTATTTGGATATTTCAGGGATGTGGATGCATTATCCAGTGCATTATCATTAGCATTTTATGAACATGGGACATCAGACAATATCATATCTGAGGGAAATTAAGCCATTAACCCTCTGATGTAATCACAAAAAGGGATTAACTCTACTTTTTTTATTGCATAATCCCCAGTTATTTTTTTTGATTACTAACCTTGAATCACCTTTAAATTTGAGTGGATTGACATCTACATGGAAGGCCAATTCCAAGCCTACAATGAGAGTTTGATATTCTACCTCATTGTTAGTTCGGTCTTCTGACAATAAGAAGAAATAAGGAAACACTACCTTTTCTTGGGAGACAAGTAAAATTCCAAAACAAACATTATTGAGTTTAGGGTTTTCCATTATCATCCCTGTTCGACTTCTGAAGGCACCATAAATGTACATTTCCCATGTTTGGGAATTATCTTGAATAGGGAAGACCTCTTCATTAGAAAATTCATTGTTCAGTGATATATCTTCCATATATGGATGTTCAGTAAGGAAATCCACCAAAGCATGGACTTGTATTTCCTTATAAAGCACAAACTACTTATCAAACAATTGAAAAATAACAACCCACTATGCCAAACATCTTATAAGAATAGGACAACTGAGGATAAATTTGAGCGAGTTATTACAAGATCATAATTGGACCTTATAATGTTGGAGGTAGTCCCTCAATTTTTAAATTGCAATGATTAATTCTAGGTAGAGCATATTGATACATGAATATCAACTCTTTATGTTAATCATTGTTCAAATGAGGTATTAAAGGCTGTTTTCATTCCCAGAATCATTCTTTTAGGCAATAGAGGAACCTATTGATCACACTAAAGATGTCATATAGAGAATAAGTGGTATTCCTTCAATGGGTGGCATTAATACCAGTGGGCTCAAGAGATATTTCTTGAGGGTATCAAATGCATCTTTTTAGCCATCACTCCAATAATAGGTTATTATCTTCCTCATTAATCTAATGATGGGAAAACAATTTCCTTCCAAATTAGCGATGAAACAAAAAATATAGGCCAAGAATCCTTGGAATCCTCTTAATTCATTCACATTTTGTGGAGGTGACATGGAATGGATTGCTTTTTTTTTCTCAGGAACAATTTTGATGCCTCAATGGCATACAACGAAGCTGAGGAATTTTCCTGAGGTTACCCTGAAAACACATTTCAAGGGGTTCATCTTCAAAACATGTTGTCGTACATTATTTAATATGGTCTCCAGATTAGCAGAATGATTAGAAGTTGTTTGGATTTAGCCGAGAAACCATTCACATAACATTCGTCATATTTTACTATGCATGTTTTTAAGACATGTTTCATAGAATGTCGATATGTTTCCCCTGCATTATTTAAGACAATGGGAATTACCAGATATAAAAACACACCTTTAGAGGATATGAAGGTTGTTGACTCATTATACTCTAGGTCCATAAGGATTTGATTGTAACCAAAGTAGACATCCTTGAATGAAATAGATTCACATACAACAAAAGCATCAATTCAAATCTCTGTGATCAGAACTGGAATGTCATATATATGACAATGGTAGTTAATATCTCTAAAATCATTGAAAACACTGATTTTCCCATTCTTATTTTTTATTGAGACAATTTTGGCTAGCCATTTTGGATATTAAACCTCTCTATTTTTTTTGTTATTATTATTAATTTCAACTTCAATTTTAGAGGCATGAGTGGGGAGTGTTCTTATTACTGCCTACTTGAATCCCCGATGTTATTCTGGAAAACACAAATGATGTGTGGTTACATCGGGTTTTTGACCTGGAATTTATGTATAATTTCGATAAAATATATCTCGATGTTTCTTAAGAAATGAGGTATAAATATCTTTCTCTTCAGAAGTCACAGACACACTAATTATTATGGGTCATGGATCTTCTTTTGTAACCATATCTATTTTTTGGTGTTCATCCATAGTGGTAGGGAAACCTTCCTCAAATGATAGAGGTGTTTCCCTGAGATATTCATCCTCTTCCATATATTTCGCTTATACTGTTTCTACATGCATAGTAGATGTTGGAACAAAACATTCAATGCTATGGGAGGATTCTGTATTTGGACATCCTAAAGAAGAGGCCACCATTTCTGACCCTACTGATGATAAAGGGTCTTCCTAGAGTAATAAAATGGAGATTATGGGTTGGGAATAATCATCCCTATTTTCATATGTTATTTCTACAACTTCATCTAATATAATTGACTAAGCAGATGATTTCTTAACTCTATTGGATGAAATGAAGATTTCTCCATTTAATCTTCTATCACTGCTTGGTAAATCAATAATTTCTTCAATGTTGTTAGGCTCAATTGTTGTAATAGACATTATAGAAGTAATTGTATGAGTGTTCAAATTTGGGTTTACCTATTCAATTTGATTGATAGGTAACACATAATCTATATTCAAATGTTTTAATGGGTTTTCTAAGATCATTTCCAAGCCATTTAGAGAATTAATTCTGGTCACTTTCATTATAACAGACCACATTCCATTTGTGTTATAAAATTCTTCCTCAATGTATTGGGATTTACATGTTTTGAACCAAGCATTTTCACCATACAATGTTCCAATTTGATCGTTGAAATAGTACTTGATAAATTGGTGGTATGATAATGGTATGACTTCAGATCGATGTATCCAAGGCCTTCAATGCAAAATGTTAAAGGTTGTGTCTAAATGGAAAACCATAAAATCTGAATTAGACACAAGATCACCAAACTGTGTTCTGAGTGTAATCTCACCTAAATTTTCATGCTCATTCTTGTCATAACCTTGCATCATTAATGTGTAAGGAGATAAGTTAGATTCAGTGAGGCCCAATCGAAGATGTGTATGAATAGGATGAAGTTGACTCCTGAGCCATTATCAATGAATGCTCATTGTATATATATGTCATTAAACCTTTCAGATAGATATAAGTGCCTGCTAATTCCATGTAAAACATCATCCTCATCTTCATCCATAAAAGATATTACTGCATGAAATTATACATGATAATTCTCGATATGGAAAACCTCAACAGCAACAACTTAGGCTTCAGACTCTTAAAGAATAGATAATCCCTCAATAGTTCTTCTCAGAGATCTTTTCACAAATTCAAGGGATCCAAAATCCACTACTTTGATGGTACTTGAGCCCGCTATTTCAAAACATCGTACTTATGGTCTAAAGGAAAGTGTTTTCTATCATGTAGATGCAGTTTTAAAGGTTCCTTGGATGTTTATTCTCTTGATATAGATGTACCCTCTATTAGAGGATAAACTAGAAATACTCATGGCTTTGGTAGATTATAATTACTAGGTCTATATACTTGATGATAGAAAAATGGCGAAACTTCTAATCAGTCCTCCAAAATTATCATGTCAGGACTGAACCTATCATACAAAGAATAATCACACTGTTCTTGTTGATCCTGCAGATGGGCTATCCCATGACATTTTACTACATATATTGTTCAATTAGGGGTATATTAAAATAGTGTCTTCTAGAATACCCACGTCTTCCCCTATATCCTTAACCTTGACTTATTTCTCCAGTTCCCCAGTTAGGTATAGGGTACTCAGGCTCATTATAAATAGAATCACCATCAGCATAGGGATCTGTTAAATGGATAGCATTAACAGAACCAAAGATCAATTGTTCATCTGATGAATATTCTATTTGATAGGTCAGTTCTGGTTGTGTTGTTTGGAGGGGTGGTGCTCGTTCTTTTGAAACAGATTGCATGAAATCTTCTAGAGTCAAGGATGATTTTGAACTTTTCATGAGATTGTCTTCTTCTGACAGCTCTTTTTCATTCTGATCATGTTGCTTCATTAAGGATTGACGTTTGGAGGGCTGATCTTTTGATGAAGGTTATATTGTGATAGAGGGAGTGGCTAAAGACATATTCGGGTGTCACAACTATTGTATTAGAATGGCATGAGTTTGGTAGATCATTTTTCTAATCATCCAATCATCATATTGCTAAACATTTTTACCTTTGACTTCCTATAATTCGCCTTATTCCTATGGATCACTAGTAGTAACACATGCTACTTGGTATGATGAACTTTTCATTTTCACTTTTCCCGATTCTACAATTTTTGCCGGAGGTCATCGAATAAAACACTCATGAACTAGATGACCCAAAATCTGGTGAAAGGGAAAATAATTTGGAAGATATTCATCAACTTCCTTATTTGGTTTCAACTTCCTTGGTAACTAAACCAAATTTTTTTCTAATGATGAGATGAAGTAACTGGGAACCATTTCATTCCGTAAAGAATATAATTTTTTCTTTAACTTTTCATACTATTTCTACCATTGATCACTTTGCTAATCTTGATGAGGTGGTCATTTTTTCTTATGCTCATGAGGCGGTTCCCTTCAGTATGATGATTTTTTTGAAGTGGAAGCACGTATAGGTTCTCTCATGAGTGTGTCTATAGCAGCCTTTGCATTCCATATTCCCATTCCAAGAGATAATGAAATTACATGATATTATCTTTAGATTACATAATGGAATTGTCTACCTATTTGGAAATTGAAGCAAGGTTTCGAAACTCTCCTGTGTATTTCACCAGGATCAGTGTTGTGTGTATCTCATCACATGGATTTAATAAAAAAATTGGCAGTAACTCATTTGGATGGAGTTCCATATATAATGAATATGTTAATCCTTTCCATCGAGAAATGAAATATGAAAATATTTCATTTTCCCTTTTTTCAATTTTTAAGATAAAAAAATATTGGCTTTGGTAAAGTTGAGCTGAATTGAAGAATGTATTTTTGATAAATATCTTCCCATCTAGTAATTGATTGGGATTGCAAACTTGTATTCCAGATAAAATCTAGTCCTTGTAATGATTGCATAAAGCATTCAATTTTTGCTTCTTCTTGTTGTTGATGAGTCCCCATTATTGGATAACAATGAGAAAATAAATGTGTTTAGTGTTTTTATGGATCTCCTGAACCATTAAATATAGGGAATGTAGTATTCCCAAAATTATGTGGGGGAGGGATCAGATCCACCAACTCAGGGTAAGATCTCATTTAAAGATGAACTGGTATATACTGTTTGTCCATAGCTTCCAATTTATTTATTAGTGACTCGATTGTGTTTATAATATTATGAGTAATATCCAAAAGAGATGGGACATGTACAGGTACAGTAGATAGAGCTTAAACTGGTGCAACGACCAGAAAAACCACTGGTAGTGGTGCTGGTATTATTCTGGGATAACCCATAGTGATAGGCCTATAAGAATGTATTTTATCCTACCCGGTCTATGTAACAAATGGAAGGAATTCATTATCCAAATTTTTAGTTACGAAAAATATTCTTTGTTGATGATCGCCTACTAGATGTGCAAGTTGAGGATCCACCTAGGGAGCATGTCTAGACGAAATGATGATTCAAAGTAACTCTATATTCTGTCTTTTAAACTCTTTGATCTCCTCTTATTTATGTGAAAATAATTATTCAAGAGAAATAGATTTTAATTCTCTATTTGAAAAGTGAGAAATTATCCTACATTTGCCTTTCCCCTTGTTAGATACCTTATGAAGGGGTGGGAGTTGGTTACTGGTGGGAAAACCTAGATTCTGGGTAAGCCTCTGATTTTGGGTATGCACACCTCATACATTTTCGTCAGTGTGTATTTTATTATGGATAAGAAAATCATCTTCCGTTTCCATATAACTAGACTCATTTGCTAGAGGATCTTATGTAATGTTGTTAATGACATTTACAAACACATAATGAATTGATGGCAATCTGTCAGTATCTTTTTAAGATAATATCCTTCTATATATTTCATGAGACTCTTCTCTCATATATAATGTATCACATGGATCATTTTGACTGACAGTTACCTGAAAGGGAATCCTTGGATAGTTCAGCTGTGTGCTCCCATTGTGCCTTCTCCCTAATTGGTAGAAAACTGACATCTATTGAGGAGGGGTTTGTAGATGTGAAAAATATCCCAGCGCTACAGGATAGGGAACTTTCAGTTATTCTTCTACAAACCATCTTCCTTTTCTTGTTAAATTCAATGGTTTAATTAAAAATTACCCCATTCCTACAGGATAGGATTTCTCTTGAACTGCTATAGCTGATATTCACATAGGTGCCCTTCTAATTTTTTGAATTTTGGATAAAAAACTAGCTAAGTGCATAATCCAACAACCACTGAAATCACCTTTTCACAAGATCACTATGCTATTTCAAACATCTGTGCCATCCAAGGATTGAAATCCTTTAAGTAGGAGGCCTGGTGATGATTCTCTGATGCTTGATGCAAATGTATATCAACAACTATCTTTCTTTAGGAATGGCTCTAATGAGAGCTAGTTGATGCATGTTTTTGAGCATATACTTGATTATATAAAAAATATGTTGATTGTAGCCGAATGTGGGAAATAACATAGCATGAGTCAACATTTTTCAGACATTATAGACTCTATTGTGTCGTGAACAACAATGCTCCATGCAAACCACAACCTCTGATATGAACACCAGATGGGGTATCATAAATTAACCATTATAGCCTCTTTAGAGCATTGAGGCATGCACACAGAAAGGTTTTCTTGAAAATTTTGGATGTTGGGAAACTGAGCGATATTCCATGTCAATTTGGCCTTGAAAACCTTCTATTACAATTATATTATTTTAATATACATCATATGGTAATAATTTAGTTTTAAAATGATGAAGAGTCTTTCATAGATGAGGTTGAAATCATAAATGAAATCTTCAGCCATAAATTTTGGAATGTTATATTGAGAGTTTTACAAAGGCTATAAGATGACTGCTACATCTCCATAAGCCAATTTTTATCTCATGTTTAACATATATTCATCATTTTTCATTAGAGGTTCCTCCAGTTTTTCTGACCAAAGTGGACCCTTCTCGATTTTTTTATTAAAAACTATGGAATCAGTCGCTTTTTCCTTTTCTGTATTACAAGACAATTGACCCAAGGGAGGTTCATAGAATGATCATTCCCTTGTGATGGCTTCTGTTTGAGATAGTATTTCACCCATTAATGGAGATGCGTCATACATGACTGACCTTGTGTTGGAATGTGCCTCTAGATATGAGGGCATTATCATTGCTACATTTTAAATTATAGGATTATCTTAACAAAGTGAAACACTACTATGATGAGAAATTTCGTAGTGAATTCCATCATGGGGAGGACCACCATGGTGGATTACAAGAAGGTATAAATTCTCTATCTCCATGGTCATTTGGCCACACGGAGGGTTTCCATGGGTATCATTGAGAGATAGGCTCTCTGTATTGACTGAAGTTTCATGAAGTAATGTTTTATGGAAATGTGTCTGATGGGGAACTTCAGAATAAATTCTATTAATCCCATCATTTAGAAATCAAAGGGTATGATCTTGAGAATATAATAGATAAATTCCAGAGGGATTCAAGAACTCCATCATTAAGAGGTGCCAGATTGGAGCTTGGATCATGATATTTCAATTGTGTTTGGTGATAATTTTTCTTGGATTCTTTCTTACATACAGTTTTGACCACATTCTAGAGAAGTGGTTGTCGGGGGTAGGTGAATTTTCATGCCTTGGAGTGGTTATCAAAACGAACTGATTATCTCCAATTGGAAATGGTGTACATTCCAGATCCGATAGTCTATATGATATGGGGGATTATTCCCCGTAACCCTCTTGGACTAGAATAGAGGTATGTATCTTCTCCAAGATGGCATGATGATGTGTCATCCCATGTGTGGGGGCAGATTTATGTGTCTGCTCCCCTGGTACTGCTGAAGTTCTTTGGATATTCTGGCACGCTTCCATAATATGAGAAACAATTTTTGTCTGCCCTTTCACCATTTCTAAGATGTGTTTGGTGAATTCAGCAGCCATAATGGGAATAAACAACTATTCCATATTTGGACTAGTTGAATGTACCTGCTCATGTACTCTTTTTCCTGTCAATGGGTACTGATAGTACTCATGTATGGGGATAGAGAGTTGAGTCTGCCCCAGATTTATCATTGAATCTTTCCGACTGACTTTCCTGGGGGCTTCCAAATTAGACTATCGGAAAACTTGATGAATGCTACTAGGCGTATGTACCTGTGGGATGATTTCCATAAATCATGGGTTATAGACTTCTTTCAATACTAGTAGAAGATTCTACTAGTATAATTGGTGAGTGTAAGTAGGTGTATGTACTTGTTTACCAATTTCCACCACATTTTTTTGTTGAGCATCCTTAAATGCAGTCAGACGAGCCTACTGACTGGACGATAATTTGTAAATTGGTGAATGATCCAGTCATGGTACTCTATCTGTTTTTCCTAGTGGGATTGGTGGGTCTCTTCCAAACGAGTCAGCTAGGAAGATGAACCAATACATACTGGTGTATGTGCTCGCTCGTTGTTTTTCATCAAGTTAGGTTGATGGACTTCTCTGTAAAGGAAAAGGTAAGAAACTTTTCACTGTTGACTGTATTTTATCCCTGGAAGTTCTTCATCGGCACTTGGGTCTCAGGGACCTGAGCCGAACGTCCAGAAGAAACACCACCATCATGTTGGTGGTTCACTACCGTGTGATTCCACTGGCAACGATTATTGTTGGGATTCCTCGGGAAGGACCCCTACATGTTTTATTTGAGGCTAGGAGTGACCTCTTGATCCACCTTCTTATATTACGGGAAGGACTAGTTGTTGAGATCCAATGATAACAACCTGTAACAGTTCTAGACTGTGGTTGGCACATTCGGCTTCTTGATCAACGTCGTCGTGGAATGGACGACTAAGGGTTGTTATTTACATAGACAGCCTATCAAGCATCCTCAAAGGTTGGTATTGTTCCATGCTGTTGGTATTCCTTTACCAGTACATTGGATACCAGACATTGAGGAAGCTGAGTTGGTGATGATGTCCTTCCAGCGGATGAAGATCTAGCGTGAGCAGTAGTCGGGAGATTCATGTGTGCAAACATGAATGATGCAATTTTAATTGAAGGGAGTTCTGAGAAATAAACCTTAAGAACAATAATAAACTCCATTAAAGAATGATCTATTAGATGGATACATGTGTGATTAATTCCTTTGTATAGCCTTATGTTATCAATTGATAGGGGCTCGACAAGTGGTTAACAATATTACAATAGACAAGGATTCACGTCAAGTTCACCATTTTTTTCATAGTTCCTTCAAACATGTGTTATAGTATATGAATCACTGCTTCCAGGTAGTTTACATTGGATTTATTCATGGAACTGGAAACATCCAATAGTTATTTATCCAAAAGGTACCTACTTTCCAAAGGCATATGTTTGTTATGTTTGAACATTACGATACATAAGAACATTCATTGGTTAAGAGGATGGGAGTTTAGACTCATCACACCTTTTTGGGGGGAATTATTGTCTACTATAGGACTCTCATTATAAATTTAATATATTATCCGGAATCTTTATTAATTCACCAACTATAAAATTGGGTTCCCGTGGAATTTTCAATCACTTATTAACATGTGTGAAATTTAGAATCATCCGTATGTATTAAAGGTTCTTAATTAATTGATATATTCATATGTAATAGAGGTTCTCCATCAATGGTATCCCCTCATATACTATTTATAGATTCTTTTAATCATCTTTATTTTTTTACTGGTTTTTAAGAAACTAAGTGGGGCACTATGGAATTTATTGTCGTCTAGGGAGATGAATGTCAATTTTTATATTAGGATCATACCCATAGACGGGGCTACCTATGTATCATTCTGAAAGGAATCAGATGTAACACCCCAAGCTTCCACGATACGCTTCTCCTTCAATAATGCAATATCTTGCATTGTACGCATGTTCGAGATTCTAACACACCACGACCAATCAAAATAGCCATTATGAATAGTAATACCAACTTTTTGAAATTATAAATATTTTATATTTCAAAATGGACTTCATTTTTGGATTAATAATATCAAAATTAGCCTATGTTGAATTTTTGGTATTTTGCTGAGAACATCCAATTATTTATGAATAGTGAAAAATACTTAAAAACAACTTTTTAAATAAAAATAATTTATAGTGATAAATTATACTATTGAGTGGTTTTAAAGTATAATTAGAATATATTTCTACCATTTTGTCCAATGGTGGTCATTAGAATTAATTTCACTTTGAAATTGGACATAAACAATTGTCAGTCTTTTGATATATATTGTTTCTTAAAAACACGCTATTTGTAGTGACAGTGGGAATTAATTATAAAATTAATTAATCCAAATTATATTTTTGGAATTTTGTAAAATAGACATCATTTTTAAATTCAGAATATCAATTATATCTTAGGGTAAAATTTTGGCATTGTTCTGAAAAACATCAATTTTTGATAAATAGTGAAACCACTAAGTGGTAGTTAAAAACTGATTTTTTTGTTTAAATGAAACATTACCACTTCTGTTATTTGATTTTCAAAAATCCTACATACTTGGTTGTCATTAGGATGTAAAATTTGGTTCAATGGGATTACAATAATGTTTTGGTGAATAGAAACTTTTAAGTTTAATTAATCACGATTAAAGGTAATTAGTGAAATTTAAGGTAAAAATGATATTATAAAAATATGAAAATACCTTTACACTTTTCCTTCCCCAGTATGATGAGTCATGGCCGACCAAGACAATCCATGGGTAAATTTGGGGACCCCATGGAGCCACTTTGGTTGGAAAATTACATTAAAACTGTGTATTTAATGTTAAAATAAAAATGTCACAAACATGAGTTCTTTTACTAAAACAATTTCTAAATGGGGTTATAAAATTCATTTTTTTACTTTAAATATTCATTAGAAAGATAAAAAGATTTACTAAATCATTATATTTGTTTTATAATTTTTTAGATATTAAATAAAATTAATATTTCTATGACACAATAATGATGTCGTGATTACCTCATTAATTAACGATTTAAATAAAATGAAAGGATAATGTAAAATATAAGGCTTACACTTGTAAAACACCTATTATATGAGTATATTTCGAACCCTTATCACCTTACCCTCGAAATAAATTATTTTGGGACCTTTAGAATCCGGAAAGCATTTCATAATAAAGTAACATTTCAATCTTTCCAAGAGTGCCCCTCCTCTCCTCTTATAAAAGGCCCCCACCACTACCACCTTATTCATACCATCCAAGACATTTGTCTCGGCCAAACTCTTCCCATATACTCTCTCCACTTCCCTCTATTACTCCTATAAGCCTCACTTTGGGCAAAATTCTTCCCAAGGAAGCCTTTGGCTCAAATCAAAAAGAGTTATCCGATTTTAAGGTAATGTCTTCTCTTATGTTATTTTTATTTATTTTGCTTCTCCAACCCCTTAAAATCTTTTAATTAATTTCTTATATAACAACACAAGTATCCCCAATATACTAGGATGTTGTTATAATAAGTATTCGAACTACAATTACTCACACCTACATTTAATGGTTAAAGAACATACTGTTTCTGTGGATGGCGAATTTCTGCCTCACGAAACGATCATTGTTCAACACTCATATAACACCTTAAAAGGTGGCCATTAATATGTCAATATATTTATATATGATATATAATATGTTTATGTTTTACTTAATCTTCTGTATTTCTCATTTATGGCATACCTTTATGGTTTTCATTATGGGTAACACGATATTTTCATTTTAGGAACTGCGGACTGCCGCCCCCTCAAAATGATTTGAATCGTTAATGCCATATGTGGGATGTATAAAGGATGGATTAAATGTTATTATACATTATATTATACTGGAATTATAATATAA
Organism: Viscum album; assembly: GCA_963277665.1. Classification (NCBI taxonomy): domain Eukaryota; kingdom Viridiplantae; phylum Streptophyta; class Magnoliopsida; order Santalales; family Viscaceae; genus Viscum; species Viscum album. Next base: position 75,524,142 of record OY728155.1, on the reverse strand, counting down.
TTTTATATAATAATGATTTCTTTCCATTAAATATGAAATAGAAATGAAAGTAGCGTTCATGCTTACATACGGCTTACCGTCTCCATGAACGGTGCATTTCATTTCTTACCTCTAAATGTTATCTAATATTTTGTATGAATGTATATACTGGAAATATAGGATATATATGATATCTACATCATGAATATTATTCTGGAGATAGAGGATATTCTACCACATAAAAAACTTGTAATTATAAGAAGTTTATTGTTGACTCAAGTACCAAATATCGACAAAACGACCGTTATTAAGATAAATAATTACATAGTGTTCATAACATGGTAATAAGTGATATAAAAGGAATAATGAACTTGAAAAGGATCTTAAGAAAGAAGAGATTAAATATAGTTTATTATTTAGGAGGTTAAAGAATGGTCGAGTCAAGTCGGATACAAGGTAAGGGAACTTCTTAACCCAATTTCTATTCATTGGGTTAATCTCCTACTTTCAAATTATGTCATGATATTATTATGTCCTATCTTGTATTTGTACTTTAATTATGTGTACTTATAGTGAATACACATAATAGATTTATTTTATTTAAAAAAATGATATTTGTAAGTGACTTCGTCTCAATCTACTTTCATTGTGGAATATTTTGTTTTATACACAACATTTTTTTATATGGTGTATAAACCCCTTTGACTTATAAATTTATTCAAAAGGAATCTTTTTATACGAATAATTTTTACTAAACAACAAAAGGAATTTTTTTTGTCCTACGTATGCAGCGACAATGACTTCTCTGCCGCCATGACCATTATTTGAGTTTCGGCTTCTTCTACAAGCCTTAACTTTTTTTAAATAAAAAATAAATACAATGTTTTAATTTTATTTTATTTTGGTATTGAAAATGGTTTTGAAAGTTTTTTCATTATATCAATGTGTTGTATTGATATATTGTGATTGAAATGTGGAAATGTTACATTTCCTTTATGCATGTTTTATGTGATACGATTATGTTATGGTTTATGATATGTTTAAACCTGCTCATATGAGAAATGCATTGGACTTAATAAGTGATGGGTGGAGCCCGCTATAGCTCCTCGATGCATCGGCAGGTCTCATGAGACAAACTAGTGTCTTTGCACGAGGCATTGACAAAATATTATTTGTAGTCTTGGCACGAGGCCTTGGCTACGTGGTTATGATAGTCTGGATTATGCATTCCACCATTATGAAAGTGGTTATTGATATTGAATGTGATTATTCGACTAGTAGAATATCCATGTGAATAAGTAAATGGAATTATCTCATTTTACTTTTTCCATATTATGTTGAAGTTCAAGTTTAAAAGGATTTTGTTTTAGTTATATATTGCCTTAAATGTTTATGTATATTTATGAAAGCGTCCGCTATATTTTTATCCTTACTGAGCATCTGAGCTCACCCCTTTAAATGTTCTAATTTTTCCAGGATGTGATGAAGTATATTATGAATGACCTGCAGGGATAGTATGAGGGGATATGAAGACATGATTTTTTTTAGTTTTGTTTTACTTTATGATGTAATGTAAGACTTATGAATTTATCTAGTGTTTCCAAGAATACTTAACTAATTGGTCTTTCGAGACTAGATCTTTTGTGATCATGCCAATGTTACGCAATAATGCACCGATTCTGGGTAACTCGGGTCGGGGAGTTACAGTTGGTATCAGAGCCAGTTTAGTACTAACCTTGGAATCTAGATTTAGATAAACTCTGATTAGAGCACATAGTCCATACATAGACTTTGAGGATTAGTATAGAAGAACTTCTTAGAATTTTGGTATTATATAGATTTTTTAAATTTTCCGAGCAATACATCCTTGTTTGTATACGAGTAGGTAGAGGCGGCTCTAGCACAGATGTACCTAGAGGTAAAACCCGAAAAAACCGCTTTGAGATAGACTCGAATGGGAACTGGTGCACGACAACCGGCCTTGATGCACTCTTGGTTACGACACTCCTGGGGGATATGCTTAGGATAATTATCATTTTCTTAACAAACCATTATGAAGGGATTATGAGTACATACTTCCTCAACGAAATTTTTTTATGATTATGGATTATTTCCATAAATAGTTCAATTTATGTTAAGTGTTTTCCAAGTATGGAATTATGTATTTTAATTCATAAACTAATCTTGTTTATTCCATTGTTTAGAAATGGCGCCTAGTTGGAGGAATGGAAACCGTATCAATGCACGCACTCCATGTAGGGATTTACCTCCTGCTCAATATAATTATTGTTGAGCTGGAGATACAACGGGTGCTGATCAACTTATTACCATACTGGGACAACTCACTCAGGTTATGAATAATAACCTTACTCATATGGAGCACCCTGATCCGCAATGTGGAGGATCAATTTTAAACCATTTCATGAGGCAACAACTACCAACATTTAATGGGGGTACAAATCCATTAGTAGCTGATCAATGTATAAACTCCTTAGAGAAAATATTATACACCTTGGGGAGTAGCGAAAGGGAGAAGGTTGTCATGGAAGTTTACCACCTCATTGGAGATGCTGATCAATGGTGGTCGCTGATTCAAAACACAAAGGAAGATGAAGAAGTATCAAGTATGGAATGGAGAGAGTTCAAAGAGATTTTCATAGAAAAATACTTTCCACATGACCATCAAGCAGATATGGAAAGGAAATTTCTGAGTCTGAGGCAGAAGGAGGATGCGAAAGTCGCAAAGTATGAGGAAAAATTTACAAGGATAACATGACATGCTGCTGATTATATACGTAACCCAAGAAGTAAGATTTATCGTTTCGTTGATGGGTTAAACCCATTTCTCCATCGAGCACTAGTATCACAATATTTCTCAACGTACGAAGATATAGTCGCGTGTTATATCAAGACAGAAAAATAATTCTCTAAATCTTATGATAATAAAGTAAAGCAAGAGAAGAAGAGAATGGTTGAACAAGAGATAGACAAAGGGAAAAAGGAAAAGATGGTTTTTCCATTATGCGATAATGGTGGGAAGAATCACCACGTTACTTGCCTAAAAGGAATGGGAGTTTTTTATAAATGTGGAGGAAAAGGTCACCAGGCTCATGATTGCAAGCGAAAGAAAGAGGCTATCAATGTTGAATGTTACAATTGTAGGGAAATGGGGCATTATGCAAATAAATGTCCTAAGCGTCAGGAAAACTTACCTCAAAAAGGCCAAGGGATCAAGGACAATCTTATGTTATTACTACAGTTGAAGGGGAATAATTAATGTGTTGGTGCTTTTGGAGACAAGGATTATATTCTGGTTATAAGAATAATGTGATACATATAAGGATTGTACTGCAGTACTTGTTGTTTTCATTAAGGTTTTAATATGATGAAGGTAATCAGATTTTTAGTATGTGACAATAAGAGAAACTTCACTTGGTTTTGGGAATCTAATGTTACAATTGATTTTGGAATTTAAGGACCTTTTAGAGAAAATATGGATGGAGGTATTTTGGATAACTATAAAGGTTGGAATGGATTAAGTTGAACATTGGATAGTATTGTTTAAGGTTAAAACATTTATGAAGATTATTTTTAGAATATTATAATACTATAGTTTTAGGAAAAGGACAACCAGCATGTTGGGGGGTAACCCATCACGTTGGAAAAAGCTGTAGGAATCGAACCCACAACCATAGTGCGACATGCCTTTATTACGTACCACAAGCCTACAGGAAGTCCCTGGTTGTTACAAAAACCTTTTCCTAATCTAAATGGTATGTGTTAATATTTGGAACCTCATACAATTATGCTAAATAGAATATTTTTGAGTTCTATTACCTTTTAGAGTGAAAGATTGGTTTGTGGAAAAAATTTATTAAAGAATGAAAGTCTACATGACAAGTATGTATATTTCCTTACGTTCTTAGTAAATCTCCTAAATAAATTCCTCAACTTTATGAAAGGTAACTTAAAACAAAAATGTTGTCGGTTAACTTTTCCAATTGGGGAATCAATGACCGTTAAACCAATCACAAGTTTGTGATTTTTTTGTAGTTAAGTTTCTCCTAATCCTATTTTATACAAATCTCCATCAGACCTTAATGGTTTTTTTCCTCCATATCTATATTTTCATAGAATCCTAGTATGGGCTATCTCAGGTGACCTTTGTACTTCTATTTATTTCCTTTAAAGTTATATTTTTATTAACCCTATTTCCGATGTGGGTTTTCCACAAAGGTATTTTCTATTTTCAACCATTTATTTTTAAAGAAAAATTTCAAATTCCAATGATGCAATTTATTGAAGGAGGGGAGAATGTGACACCCCAAGCTTCCACGATATGCTTCTCCTTCAATAATGCAATAGCTTGCATTGTACGCAAGTTCGAGATTCTAACACACCGTGACCAATCAAGAAACCCATTATGAATAGTAATACCCACCTTTTGAAATTATATATATTTTATATTTCAAAATGGACTTCATTTTTTGATTCAGAATATCAAAATTATCCTATGTTGAATTTTTGGTATTTTTCTGAGAACTTCCAATTTTTTATGAATAGTGAAAAATACTTAAAAACATCATTTTTAACAAAATTAATTTATAGTGATAAATTATACTATAGAGTGGTTTTAAAGTATAATCAGAATATATTTTTACCATTTTATCCAATGGTGGTCATTAGAATTAATTTCACTTTGAAATTGGACATAAACAATTGTCAATCTTTTGATATATATTGTTTCTAAAAAATACGCTATTTGTAGTGACAGTGGGAATTAATTATGAAATTAATTAATTCAACATATATGTTTGGAATTTTTTAAAATAGACATCATTTTTGAATTCGGAATATCAATTATTTCTTAGGGTGAAATTTTGGCATTGTTCTGAAAAACATCAATTTTTGATTAATAGTGAAACCACTACGTGGTAGTTAAAACACTGATTTTTCATTTTAATGAATCATTCCCACTTCTGTGATTTTATTATCAAAAATCCGACATACATTGTTTTCATTAGGAAGTAAAATATGGTTCAATGGGATTAAAATAATTTTTTTGTGAATAGTAACTTTTAAGTTTAATTAATCGCGATTAAAGGTAATTAGTGAAATTTAAGGTAAAAATGATATTATAAAAATATGAAAATACCATTACAATTGTCCTACCCCTATTGTATGAGTCATGTCCGACCAATACATTCCATGGGTAAACTTGGGGACCCCATGGAGCCACATTGGTAGGAAAATGAAATTAAAAACTTTTTATTTAATGTTAAAATAAAAATGTCACAAACATGAGTTCTTTTACTAAAACAATTTTTAAATGGGGTTATACAAGTCATATTTTTGACTATAAATATTAATTAGAAAGATAAAAATATTTCATACATCATGATATTTTTTTTATAATTTTTTAGACATTAAATAAATTAAAATGTTGATGACACAATGATGGTGCAGCGATTACCTCGTTAAGTAACGATTTAAATAAAATGAAAAGATAATGTAAAATATAAGGCTGAAACTTTTCAAAAACCTATTGGATGAGTATATTTAGAACCCTTATCACCTTTTCCTCGAAATATATCATTTTGGGGCCTTTAATATCCGAAAATCATTTCATAATAAAGTAACATTTTAATCTTTCCAATAGTGCCCCTCCTCTCCTCTTATAAAAGGCCCCCACCACTACCCCCTTATTCACACCATACAAGCCATTTGGCTCGGCCAAACGCTTCCCAAATACACTCTACACTTACCTCTATTACTCCTAGAAGCCTCACTTTGGGAGGAATTCTTCCCAAGGAAGCCTTTGGCTCAAATCAAAAAAGAGTTACCCGATTTTAAGGTAATGTATTCTCTAATGTTATTTTGTTTTATTTTGCTTCTCCAACCCCTTAAACTCTTTTTATTAATTTCTTTTGTAACAACACCATTATCCTAAATACACTAGGATGTTGTTATAAGAATTATTCGAGCTACACTTACACACACCTATATCTAATGGTTAAAGAACATACTGTTTCTGTGGATGACAAATTTCTGCCTCACGAAACGATGATTGTTCAACACTCATATAACACATTCAAAGGTGGAAATTAAGATGTCACTATATTTATATATGATATATAATATGTTTATGTTTTACTTAATTTTCTGTATTTCTCATTTATGGCATACCTTTATGATTTCCATTATGGGTAAACATGATATTTTCATTTTAGGAAGTGCGGACTACTGCCCCCTCAAAGTGATTTGAATCGTTAATGCCATATGTGGGATCTATAAAGGATGGATTAAATGTTATTATACATTATATTATTCTAGAATTATAATATAACTTTAGAGAATTATGATTTTAGTCCATTAAATATGAAATAGAAATGAAAGTAGCGTTCATGCGTACGTACGGCTTACCGTCTCCATGAACGGTGTTTTTCATTTCTTACCTATAAATGTTACATAATATTATGAATGAATTTATATACTGGATATATATCATATATATCATATCTACATCATGAATATAATTCTGTAGATAATGGATATTCCACCACATAAACAACTTGTAAGTATAAGAAGTTTATTGTTGACTCAAGTACCAAATATCGACAAAACGACCGTTATTAACTTAAATAATTACATAGTGTTCATAACATGGTAATAAGTGATATAAAAGGAATAATGAACTTGAAAAAGGATATTAATCAAGTAGATATTAACTCTAGTTTATTATTAAGGAGGTTAAAGAATGGTCGAGTCAGGTCGGACACAAGGTAAGGGACCTTCTTAACCCAATTTCTATTCATTGGGTTAATCTCCTACTTTCAAATTATGTCATGATATTATTATGTCCTATCTTGTATTTGTACTTTATTTTGGTGTACATATAGTGAATACACATAATATATTTATTGTATTAAAAAATGATCTTTGTAAGGGACTTCGTCTCAATCTCCTTTCATTGTGAAATATTTTGTTTTATGCACAACATTATTTTATATGGTGTATAAACCCATTTGACTTTTACTTTTATTCAAAAGTAATATTTTTATACGAATAATTTTTACTAAACGACAAAAGGAATGTTTTATTTGTCATATGTATGCGGAGACAATGACTTCTCCACCGCCATGACCATTATTTGATTTTCGGCTTCCTCTACAAGCCACAACCTTTTTTAAATGAAAAATAAATACAAAGTTTTAATTTTCTTTTATTTTGTTATTGAAAATGGTTTTGAAAGTGTTTTCATTATATCAATGTGTTGTATTGATATCTTGTGATTGAAATGTGGAAATGTTACATTTCCTATATGCATGATTTATGTGATACGATTATGTTATGGTTTATGATATGTTTAAACTAGTTCATATGAGGAATGCATTGGACTTAATAAGTGACGGGTGGAGCCCGCTGTAGCTCCTCGATGCATCGGTAGGTCTCATGAGACAAACTAGTGTCTTCGAAGGAGGCCTTGACAAAATCTTATTTGTAGTCTTGGGACGAGTCCTTGGCTACGTGGTTATTATAGTATGGCATTATGCATTCCATCAATATGAAAGTGGTTATTGATATCGCATGTGATTATTCGACCAGTAGAATATCCATGTGAATAAGTAAATGAAATTATCTCATTTTACCTTTTCCATATTATGTTGAAGTTCATGTTTAAAATGCTTTTGTTTTAGTTACACATTGCCTTAAATATTTATGTTTATTTATGAAATCTTCCGCTATATTTTTATCCTTACTGATCATCTGAGCTCACCCCTTTCAATGTTTTAATTTTTCTAGGATGTGATGAAGTATATTATGAATGACCTGCAGGGATAATATGAGGTGATATGAAGACATGATGTTTTTTTAGTTTTATTTTACTTTATGATGTAATGTAAGACTTATGAATGTATCTAGTGTTTCCAAGACTAATAAACTAATCGTTCTTTAGAGACTTGATCTTTTGTGATAATTTCAATGTTACGCAATAATGCACCAACTCTGGGTAACATGGGTTGGGGCGTTACATCAGAACCCTCATAGTTTGTTTCTATTTACTGTGATGCGTTATACCTTTTAAGGTCATGTGATAAGGACCTAACCAAACATTTTAATGTCATGTGGTAAGGATATCTAAACAGAATGTACTTTTTCAATGTTTGGTGTGGGAAATTTTCTGAAGTAGCCAAAGGGACATGTAAATAGTATGGGATTCCAAGTATGATTTGACCTTTTTAATAATATGGTCCAGGAAGAATAGGGTTGATTTGAAGTGTTGGGTTTTAACCTTAAAGAGGCTTCCTATGTATCCCATGTTTATGGGAATGAACGCCCACGTAGTTCGATAAGTCTCATAGGAGAGTATTGTCCTTTGAGAGAAATGAGTTTGGGTTTTCTTCCTAAAAAGGAATCCTTAGTGGTTTGGGGGGTTTAATTTTGGGCTTATTACTAAAGAGGATGCCCAAATTAATGGAATTAGGATTGGATTCCTTAAGAAGATATTAAATGAGCTCGAGCCCTGAGGAATTCTTCCAACGTATCCTTGTATGATGGGAATCAGAGTTATTTATGTTCATTCATTATGCTAGGTCATATGCATGGAAGCTTCCCATTTGATGGGACATGATTGGGAGATCCCTTTTGGAAGGCCACCATTTTGATCTCGATCCTTCAAGTTGGTGTCATACATATCCTGGTTTGAATATGAATCATAGTTCTTGTAGTTTAAGTTGTGTTGTGAAAATATTGTGATCATGAAAAATATCTAATCCCACAAGAGTGATGATTATTGTGAGAAACAAGAGGATTTCAAATTTCAAAAAAGGAACCCACACTTTTCCTCCTCCACTAGTGGAAGAGGGCGCGCCTACGGTCGCGATGGTGGATGAGGGTGTGGTGACCAGGGAAGAGGGAAAGGCGACGAGCCTTCCCTATATTCACATTTTATTGGAAAAATAGTACAACGTAAGGAAGGAGTGAAGGTGAAGGAAGTAGAGAGAATAAAGTTTGTATCCTTCTACTTCAATGGTTAGGGACATAAACATGGAAAACTACCCTAAAATTGGTTTTAGTAGGAGAGGGAGGCATCTCATTTGTTCAAAAGGAAAAGTATTTGTGAACTATACCTTCCCCACCAGATTCCCAAGGTTCCGGGTTTTAGAGACGAGAAGGGGGGTCTGAACCCAAACCCTAATCATCGAAACTGTCAACGTCCAAAAACATTACATGGGGTAAAGGTCCATGTGACTGTGGATATTCAAACTCATGGACACTCCATAAATCTTAACCCCATTGTGAAACAAATTTGGAAACCTCTAACTGCAGATATACAAACAAAAATAAAAGACATGCAAATGTGTATTTCCCAATGGTTTGATAAGTTAGGATGTGTTTGTGGAGGTCTCGACATAATCCCTTCCAAACAGGGGAGCCAATGAAGAAGAATCCTTTCAATTAATGGATTTAAGGAGGGCTTAATGGCTTGTTGACTTAAGAGGGTAGGTGAATCAAAGGGTGGTGACCAAGTAGATACTGGTGCACAAGTATGGGAGCGCAAGCAGGCTAGGGTGACCTGATGTTCACATAGGTGATGAAGAACATGGATGTTAATATTTTGGAAAGACCCAACTACGAACTTCAAGAGTATTCATTGGTATTCCATGAAGTGGGGTGCTCTAGTTCCTCTGTGAGGAATAGGTGTCACACATGTGTTTCTGATTTAGGGAGGTTGGGCACATTAGGCGTGAAATTGTTATGGATTTCAAAAACTTAATTGAAATAATTCATATGATCCTCCTACAATTCCTCCACTTTAGGTGTTAAATAACTACCTTCAATGTTTTGGAAGACTTGGGTGATTCACTAGGGTAACTATATCACCAATTAGACTTTAGAGAAATTCTTCCATACAAATGCTGGACCCAAGGGTCTATTTATAACGATAAAGAGGATCCTTAGCAAAAATAGATTGGGAGCGCAAGTACATTTCTTGCCGATGGTGTTTTGGATAGACGGGGGTGTCACTTTGAGGACTTGGCCAAAATAATTACTTCATTCAGCTCCAACATAGTGACGCAGAGGTGTTTGTGCGTAGGTACCATAGGACCCACTTTAGGGAATTTTCATAATTTAATACTCTATAACATGGGGCCTACACCCCAGCACACCTGCTTCGGTTCAGTGCCGAGTCGGGACCCCGGCCCTTCGGGGTGGTGCCTGTTGCGGACCCGCATGAAAATTGCAGAGTCGCACTGTGAACATTTCGAGCCCAGTTGAGGACAATTTGTGGAAAAAATGCATGGAAGAAATTTCTTGGTTCCTATATTCTTGATTAGTAATCTATATATGATGAAACCATGTTCAACATAATAAGAGTGAAAATAACTAAACCAAACATATTCAAAAAAACCAGTATTACACAAAAACCAAATTTAGAATCGAATTATAAATATAATGGTAATAAAAGGATGTAAGTAAATAGAATATGGAATGATATATATAATTATGTATATTTAATAATATTGTATTTATTACATATGAGGTTTTAATGTTTGTTAAGGAAATCAAGACTTAAGGTAAGGAATTTATAGTTTCACTTTCATTTCTGATAGTAATATGAAAATCCACCACTTGTTCTTTTTTTTGTATTGTATATACTACCCCTTTGAGTTGATATATCTTTAATAAAATTACATTCACTGTATTAAATGTTTTATTTTATGTTATTATTTATTGGGGATTACTATTCAAAATATTACTAATGTAGTAAGGGATTTGTGTCTCACTTTTTACATCAGTGAGACACATGCAAGATTCACCACCAATTTATTTTAACTATTTTAAATAATTCTCATGAATGTATTTTATTATGATTGAGAATAAAATTTTTTTCATTTACATGTCCATTTTATGATCTCATATTCACATGTTTTGCGATTCAAAAAGTTAACAGAAATATCATTGTTTTTTGTCTCAATTTCCACTCACTGTTAAATATATTATGTTTTACAACTATATACTTTTAATAGTTGTAGATAAATACATTTTGGAATGTAATATAATCAATTTTTTTTATCATAAAGGTATTTTATTTTTCATTTAATGTTATTCCTTCACGGGTCTTACGTTTCAATGTTACAAAACTATTAAAAGTTTAATGTTACAATATCATCATTTATCATGATAGAATTTGATTATGCTTCCAATGATGAAATATTATGATATAACTACCATGAAATTCATGAATTTTATTGTTCTTATTTATGTCAAGATAATACATGTTTTCCCTTAATTTTCATATCAATATTTACTCAATAGATCTGAATTGTTTTGAAAAAAATTGTTGTTTTAGCCAATATCCTCTTATTCTTCCAAAACCTTTTTTTCTAAAAGTATATTTAAAAAAATGTTTTAATGCTATCAAAATGATTGAAAAAATAAATTTTCTCCATTTTTTAATTTCTAAAAAATGTTTTGAAAATAATATTCATGTCATTCTTCAAAAATTTCTCATTCGTATTCTTCCAAATATGTTAACGGTGTGTTTTTTAACATGTTTGGAATGAATGAAATATCCCATTTTCATGACCATGATTTTATTCAAAGATTCATTTATATGTTTTCAATGTTATTTTGGTTGAAAATTATTTGAAAATATTTTACAGAAGTGGTTATCAAATATGAAAGGATATTTTTTACCTGAAATATTTAAATTGATTTTAAATCTTAATTTATATGTTTTAAATTTTATTTTCAATTTAATGGATTTTCAAAATTTATTCTATTTTAAAACTTGATTTGAAGCAAAAGGATATTTTCCTTAATAATTTTCGATTTTATCTTTCAAAATCATTTTCCATATAGGATAACATATTTTGATGTCACATTTGATTTACTAGGGGATATAATCCATGTATACCATAATTTTTAAATATCTATATGGTTTATGATGAATTTTTTTTATGAAACACATTGCTATTCCACAAATTAAACCATGATTAGATTCTTATGAAACCCTTCTTATTTTTCCCCCGGTTATGCATTGAGTCAAATGATGAAATCGTTTTGAAAACTGTTTCTTTTCCACTAGTTATTTTATTATGATTTTTTTATAAAACCCTTTTCATTTCATGGATTCTAATTTGATGAATGAATCATGATATTTTCGAACACAGATGTATGATTTTAATTATATGATTGTGGTTATGTTGTAACCAATGATTTTTTTATGTTATATATGCGATGGTTGGGACTTATATCTCTCTCCAATGCATTGTGAATAACTAATGTTATATGATGTCAAAGGTTACACAGGAGGTTCTCTCACACCTAAAATAAGAGGGTATATGAGATGTTATATTCGGAAAAAACAATTGGGTACATGGGAGGCTATCCTATGGCCAATGTATGTACATGGTTTGTTGTCACAAGGCCTACATGTTCTGAATGTCTTTTTTGTTAGTCGTGTGATAAGATATCATATGCTTATGTGTATTCCACAATTATATTAATTATGCTAATATTATGATCTGATAGATCATTTTATTTGATTAATTTTTGATCAATATATTATTAACCACCATTTTATATTCCATGACTCAAGATTATGATCTTTGATCTAAATTGTATGGTTTTCAAAATTTATTCTCATGTTCTCATACCCTTATTCTCTTTTTATGCTAATGAATCCGAATTTTCTTACCCCTATTGAGCACTTCAGATAAAAATTTCATTTGTTTCATTTACCAAGGATATAAATAAGGGTTTTTATGTAGGATGACTAAATGGAGAAGACCATTATGGGGGTCATTAATGTTATTTCACGAATTTAGAAGATTGTGTGCCATGTTTCCATAGTCACAAAACTAGTATGACCTTTAAGTGTGTATTAGTGTAATGAAATAAATATGAATATTAAAGTATGGAATATCTACAAATGAGAATCCTGGGTTAGTGTATATTTCATTCTCCTTGAATAACTTGTTCACTTGAAATATATGTTCAACACCTGCTATTTACCAAGCTTCCACTTTCATGAAAATAATTACTTTCACCAAATGCTGCTTTAATGAAACTTTTTCTTTTAAAAATATATGATATTATATGTTCTAAATAATGAATATTTATTAGGAATATTCATTCATTCCAGATAAAGGTGGACAATATGTATGGGTTCAGGAAAATAGTATGTTCAGGTAATCACATTGATTTGTGGAAGCTTTCTTGTGGAACTCAGTGATTCATTTAACTTCATTCTTTCTAGACTTCATAAAATATTATCTTAGTAATATAGATTGGCATAGTCTCACATCCATCCCCATACATTCCCTATTAGAGATCCAATTTTAGTCAAAAAATACCAACCCCTTACATATCATGGAATATCACCTTCATGTCACATGAGTTCACACAACATTCCCCTTCATTATCTATTCATGAAATATTGTATAGCATCCCGTCTTTTTATAACATAAACTTTCATTACAATACACAAAACTGAGGATCTTTGAGGTTTAGTGTCTTGGAAACCAGGAACATAATACATAAATACAACATAAATCATTCTTCTTAAACACTTGAAAGGATTCTCTTTAAGTTCATCCTAGGATCATTATTGTATCTCATAAATTGGGGACATACATCAAAGGAAAAGGTGAGTAGAAGGCCTAGTAAGGGAATCAAGAGAAACATTTTACATGTGAACTTGAGATACTTCAATAAGGACATGTAAAGAACATTAAGGCATGGGAAAGAAAACATAAGATATATCATAATAAAAATAACATTTTTCATAACATGAAGATGTGGCAACAACATTTAATATTGAAAATCATTTCGTTTCACCAAGGTCCATCCCCAAGGTGTCATTAAAATTTACCAAGGTTATTCACCAAGGTATCAGTCTAAAAAGTCATCTCTAGAGATTAAGTCTTTACCCAATGCATTGGAACGCTATCTGGGAGCACCCTTGACATGTCTTTATTATCTTTTGAGACACATATATCATCATCAATAATTTCATAAACAACCCATAAATCATAAAATAAATGGCTTTCATTTCATAATCATAACGTTGTAAAAACTGCTTTAATGGCATGATCATTATGTTACTTTAAACCCACGGAAAGGGAAAGTGGGTTTCATGTATGTAAATCCCAGAATTTAAAATATAGCATTTTGATATATATGTGAATACCCCTGTAGAAGTAAGATCTTTTAGTATTCACTTAGTAACAGAAAATAATTTTTAGAAAAAGAGAGAGGCATTTTGAGATGAAAATTCTGCAGCATAACGGCTACGTTACAGGGTTTTAGAAAACATAGAAAAGAGAGGGGACATGGGTCACCAACTCATAAATGATCTATGAAAAATAGTATAGGGACATAATATAAAGGATATGATTCATGGTAATGAAATTTTAAGGACATACCACTTGAAATGAAAAACATGGAAGTAAGACAGAAATAATATTTCTCTTATAAAAATTTGGCAGCCTAACATCGTCACTTAAACTTCAATAAAAATTAATTGACAAGATCAAATGGGGTCTCTCATAATATGATCATAAAATATCAGTATGATAGATATAGAGATCATACCCCAACATAATAAAAAGGAACTTGAAATACTTGACAAGAAAATAGAACTTGAAAAATGAGAAGGGTGAAAGAATCCCTTAAAAATTCAGTACCCTAACGGCGTCACTTAAACATTCATAGAACGAAATGATGAGAGTAAGAGCGGATATATCATCATATAAACATGAGAATGGAAGTAATAGGAATATAAAATAACATCCTCCCACATAAGAACATGGAGCATAAAAGGAATGACATAAAAGAGACTACTTGAAAAGAAAGAGACAGGTCGGATCCCTTACCTTAAACGTAACTCCTAAAACTCAATGGTTTGGACCTTTAGGGCTTGGGGGATCCTTGGGAGGACTCTTTGGGAGGTAAGGAGACCAGAACCTCGTTGAGGATGGTTTTGGAGTTCAAAGGATGAGATAAAGGCGTTGTATTTATAGGGAAAGTGAGGGGACAAGGCATTAATGGCCAAGGGACACCTCAAAAGTGGTTTTCTCACAACCATGTGCTCTCCCATGATATTTCCCATGAAGTTATGCCACATGGGTCCCCCAATACAATAATTCATCACCTTAGGTCTGCCAACCCTTAAAATATCTCAGGACATCACCATGAAATAGCTATGATGTCATTAAACAAACCGAAACCCATTTTTGTATTTTTACTATTCACTAAAAATTCAACTTCCTCAGAAAAATCCCAAAATTTCACCTTAACCAAATATCGATGCACTCATTACAAATATGAACTCCATTTTATAAAAATAATTTTCTAAATATTTTTAATTTAATTTTTAAATAAAACACTATTCACCGAAAATTCCATTTTTCAGAAAAAACCCCAAAATTTACCATAACATATTATCGGAGCTCTGAGTTCAAAAATAAGGTCCATTTTATAATAATATTTTTCTAAATATTTTTAATTTAATTTTCAATTAAAAAACACTATTCACCCAAAAAAACTAATACTTGACTAATAATTTATGAAACCGTTATTTAACCATTTTATTGAATCTCATTACTTAATCTAGGTGTCTAAATTATATTAAAACTATCATTGAGTGAAATTACTAATCCATTTGGTCACATTACGAATCCTAAGCGTAAAATCACTATTCATAATTTACTATTCATCAAAAATTAGGTTGATCTTATTAGACTCCAAATTCCTTACTAAACACTTTTGCAGAAGACAATTTTTTGAAAATCATTACACATAATTAATTATTTAAGGTTTACACAAATATTTTAAAATATACTTTTTTCAAAATTCATCAATAAAAAACATCCTAAAATTATTCAAACATTGGAAATTTCACAAACTTCACTAGAGGAAGAAATAAGAATTCATTCATCCCAAAGGATTACACAAAGAAGCTAGGGTCTCGTCACATAGCCCCTTATAACACCGGCATATGAACTAAGTGTAAGGTGTGCTATGGTGAGAGAATCTGAGGGAGGCCCAGATAACATTTCCCTCGTAGTAATCTCTACTAACTTGAACTTCTCCCATAGGCATTTCTGTTCAAGCTTGACACGCTGGAGTTCGGCTTGGGCTTGGTCCAAAGCGAAGCCCAAAGATTCAACCTCCTTCCCAAGCTCTGATAAGGGGGCTTCATAAGGTTCGAGTCTACTGGGTGAAGCCATCGACTCCTCTTTCTGCATTAACCATTATCATCTCTATTAGATCGTTAAGAGTAAGTTAATATACTATTTATAAAGTTTGGGTCGTTACATTCTTCCCCCCTTAAGAAATTTCATCCCCGAAATTTATACTTGAGGCCTAGTCGAAAAGGTGAGGGTACTTTTGCTTCATCATTTCCTCAGGCTCCCAAGTCGCTTCTTCATATTTATGATTCCTCCAAATCACTTTCACAAGGTGGGTAGTCTTGTTTTGTAGAACCTTGTAACTACGGTTTAAGATCTCCACTGGCTGCTCCTCATAAGAGAGGTCATGTTCCAGTTGTACCACCTCTGGGTTCAGTACATGCGAAGGGTCGGGTATGTACTTCCTCAAGAGAGATACATGGAAGACATTGTGAACTTGAGATAGGTTCGGTGAAAGTGCTAGACGATAGGCCACTGCTCCTATGTGATCAAGGATTTCATAGGGGCCAATGTACCTAGGTCTGAGCTTCCCTTTCTTCCCAAACCGCATGACTCTCTTCAATGGAGAAGTTCGAAGGAAGACTTTGACACAAACACCAGACTCCAAGTCCCTTCAATGATTGTCAACATAGCTCTTCTACCGACTTTGAGCAGCCTTTATGTGTTTTTGGATGGCATGAACCTGTTCTGTCATCTCTTGCACAAGATCAGGCCCAAGAAGCTTTCTCTCACCAGTTTCATCCCAACAAACAGGAGTTCTACATCGCTTTCCATACAGAGCTTCATAGGGTGCCATCTGAATACTCGAATGGAAGCTTTCATTATAAAAGAACTCATCTAATGGTAGGTGTTGATCCCATCCACCTTTAAATTCCATTGAGCATAATCTCAGCATGTCTTCGAGTGTCTGAATAGTCCTTTCAGATTGGCCATCAGTTTGAGTATGATAGGTCGTACTAAAATTCAATTCAGTATTCAGAGCATGTTGAAGTCTTCTCCAGAATATTGATGTGAATCTTGGATCATGATCATACACGATGGATAGTGGTACCCCATGCAGCCTCACCACTACCTTTACATATATCATGGAAAGTTGATCTAGAGAGAAATTTTCCCGAATAGAGATAAAATGGTCAGTCTTGGTGAGACGGTCCACAACAACCCATATCGCATCGTTTCCTTTGGATGTTTTCAGGAGACCAGTTACAAAGTCCATAGTGATATTATCCCACTTCCATACTGGTATGGGTAGCGGTTGTAATACCCCCTTAGGAATTTGTCATTCTACCTTTACTTTCTGACACACCAGGCACCTTGTAGTGTAATCAGCAATCTCCCTCTTCATGTTATCCCACCAATAATGATCACGAAGGTCTCTATACATTTTATTGCTTTCCGGATGTATAGAGAAAGTAGAGCTATGAGCTCCATCCATCATTTCTTTCTTTATCTACGGAATAGATGGAACACATAGTCTTGTATGAAATTTCAATACACCTTCTTGATCAATATTGAAATCATGGAACTTCCCTTCTTTTACATCCTCCAACTTATCCTACAACAAATGATCTTCTTTTTGAGCCTTCTTGATCTTCTCTAGTGATGATGGTTGAGAAATCATTTGGGATAGGGTTGATGATGTCCCTTTCCTTATAATTCCCATGTCCAGTTTTACTAAATCGTTAATCAAGGGATCTCCTAGGATCCTCATTGTTGCCATAACAACAGGGTCTTTCCTACTTAACGCATCCGCGACATTATTTTCTCTTCCAAGGTGATAATGAATTGAACAATCATAGTCTTTAATAAGCTCCAACCATCTCCTTTGTCTCATGTCCAATTATTTCTATGTGAAAATATACTTTAGACTTTGGTGGTCAGTGTATATATCACAGTTATCCCCATAAAGATAGTGCCTCTAAATCTTTAGAGCAAAAACAACTGCCACTAGCTCTAGATCATGCGTAGGATAATTCTACTCATGAATCGTCAACTGTCGAGATGCATAAGCAATTACCTTGACATTTTGCATGAGGATGCACCCAAGCCCTTTCAGAGATGCATCACTAAAAATAAAGAATCCTTCTCCGATAGTGGGTAGTGTTAACACAGGTGCAGTAACCAAACTCTTCTTCAGCTCTTGGAAACATTCCTCACATTCCTTTGTCCAGATGAACTTAACCCCTTTTCGAGTCAACTTTGTTAGTGGATTAGAAAGCCGTGAAAAGTTTTTCACAAACCTCCTATAATATCCCACTAAACCAAGGAAACTACGAATCTCAGTTACTGTTGTGGGTTGAGGCCACTCCTCCACAACCATTGTATTTTTAGGGTCAACCGAGATTCCTTCATTGGTTACAATGTGCCCCAAGAAAGCCACTTGTTGTAACCTTAACTCACACTTTCTGAACGTTCCAAAGAGTCTCTCCTTCCGTAGAGTTTTCAAAATAACCCTCAGATGATCTTCTTGCTCCTCACGACTTTTTGAATATATCAAAATATCATCAATAAAAACTACCACAAAGTTATCAAGGTAGTCCTTAAAGACTCAATTCATCAAATCCATGAAAATAGCCGGAGCATTAGTCAAGTCGAAGGGAAAAACAGTAAACTCATAATGCCCATATCTTGATCGGAAGGCAGTTTTTGGAATAACTTCCTTCTTCACCCTCAGTTGATGATAAACAGATCGAAGTTCAATCTTAGACAAGAATTGAGCTCCACGAAGTTGGTCAAATAAATCATCAATTCTTGGAAGAGGGTATCTGTTCTTCACTGTGATCCCATTCAGTTCTCTATAATCAATGCATAGACTCATTGATCCATCCTTCTTCTTCACAAAGAGAACTGGTGCTCCCCAAGGAGACACACTCTGTCGGACAAACCCCTTCTCCAACATGTCTTGAGGTTGTTTCTTTAACTCTTCTAGCTCCACATTTTCCATTCTATATGGGGTCTTTGATATCGGTTGATACCTAGGTACGAGTTCATTGGAGAACTCTACCTCTCTTTCTGGGGGAGGTCCAGGTAACTCCTCAGGAAATACATCCATGTATTCCTAAACAATAGGAACATCTTCAATTTGTATTCTCCCTTTTCCATCATCATCATCACCGATTAAATCCATAAATAATGCTATTGGAGGTGCTTCTAGATAGGGATTAGTTCAGGATATATCTCCTTGGAAGATAACTGTAGGTCGTTTATTCAAGACCACTGAGATTTTCTTACTTCTGCATTTGATCTTAGCATTATACTTTTAGAGCCAGTCCATCCATAGTATAACGTAGAATTCCATCATGGGAATGACTACTATATTTATGATAAAATTGTGCTCACTTAAGTAAACACTAGAGTCTTTAAACACTGTTGATGCATGGATAATCCCACTTGGAGTCTTGACTGACAACTCTACCTCAAGCAGTTCAGAGATTGATTATATATTATTTGCAAACTTGGAGGAAATAAAGGAATGCGTAGAACCAGATTCAAACAAAGTAGTTGCTAGTTTTGAGAGGACAACAAGAGTACCTGCTACCACGTCATTCAGAGCTTCAACTTCAGTTGTTGTGATAGCAAAAGCACGACCTTGCTCACCTGGCCTTTGTTGAAGTTGATGGTGATTCCCCTCCACTGCCCTTGGATTTGGACAGATATTAGCATAGTGCCCAAGCTTCCCACACTTGATGCAATGGACTTCGGGTAAGGCCAGAACTATCTTTCCTCGGTCTTTAGTGTTGGGGAGTTGAAGCCTCACCTCACTACGACAATTCCGAGCAATATGGCCTCCTCTTCCACACTTGTAGTACTTTCCACTTTCAACCAAGCAGTTCCCCAGATGTTTCTTCCCACATTTATTGCATGTGGTAAGTTTTATTTTCTTTCCA
Organism: Viscum album; assembly: GCA_963277665.1. Lineage (NCBI taxonomy): Eukaryota > Viridiplantae > Streptophyta > Magnoliopsida > Santalales > Viscaceae > Viscum > Viscum album. The sequence continues at coordinate 75,504,074 of OY728155.1, read as the reverse complement.
CCTCTTCCCTGATCAAAAGTCTTCCCTAAACTGGGCTCCAACGATCTCTTCTTTTACTATAGATTTATGAGACCACTGTGTCTCACCAAACTCTAGCTCGACTTTCATTGCACTCCGCACGATCTCCTCATAGCTATTGTAGTCCCGGTTGGCTAAATTATTCCGCAGATTAGGTCTCAGTCCACCAAAAAATTTACCAACCTTCCCACATGGATCCATGACAAAGCTGGAGGTATATCGTGAAATTCGGGTGAATTTCATCTCATAGCTTCCGAACGATTCGTTCTCCTTCTACTTTAGCTCGAGAAACTCTTTATCCATTCTCGTTCTCATGGAACGAGGGAAATACGTATAAAAGAATATTCCCCAGAACTCTTCCCACTCCATAGCTTCCATATCTCCTCTAGGCTTCGTGTTTTTGATGAGTGACCACCACTGATCAGCTTCTCCATCTAGGCGATAAACAACAAGGGTGACTTTTTCTTGTTCCGAAAAAAGGAGTACAGAAATGATCTTTTCAATGGAGCTTATCCACTGTTCCACAACCATAGGGTCAGCAGATCCACTGAATTATGGTGGTCATTGATGCATGAAGGACTCAACAGAATGTTGTTCCCTTCATGGTGAGATCGGCCTCTCAGCTTGATTCATGTTATTACTCATAAATTGAGTCAGTTGGTTCATCATTCACATGAATGTTTCCATTACAGCTTCCATCGGAGGGCTGTCAGCACATGGTGCATTGTGGTCACCATCGGCATGGTTCCCCCTATTTCCTGCCATTATCTAAAAGAATAAAACTTTAGTGAGAAACTTATTTCAGTTATAAAACTTTTAACTAAGACTTTACTCTTAGACTATTACATTTCTCTATAATTCCTTCATAATGATTCATAAAAAGCTTGTGATTAACCAAACATATCCCCCGGGAGTGTCATAACCAAGAGTGCAGCAAGGCCCATTATCGTGCACCAGTTCCCGTTCGAGTCTAGCTTAAAGCGGTGTTTTCGGGGTTTACCCCTACGTACATCTGTGCCAGAGCCGCCTCTACCTGCTCGTATCCAGACATGGAGATATTTTTTTTGATAAACCACTTAGTAAATACTTACCAAAATACCAGGAAGTTTTCCTATATTTAAACTTTTATATAGGGTTCTTCCTAAAGTTTCTATATCCTAATTTCCACAAATAACTAAACCATCCTCTGATACCAACTATAGTATCCCGTCTTTTTATAACATAAACATTCATTACATTACACAAAACTGAGGATCATTAAGGTTTAGTGTCTTGGAAACCAGGATCATAATATATAAAAACAACATAAAGCATTATCCTTAAACACTTGAAAGGCGTCTCCTTATGTTCATCCTAGGTTCATTACTGCATCTCATAATCTAGGGACATACATCAAAAGAAAGGGTGAGAAGAAGGCCCAGTAAGGGAAACAAGAGAACCATTTTACATGTGAACTTGAGATACTTCAATAAGGACATGAAAATAACTTTATGGAATGAGAAAGAAACCATGAGATATATAATAATAAAAATATCATTTTACATAACTTGAAAATGTGGATACAACATTTAATATGGACAATCATTTCGTTTCACCAAGGTGCATCCCCAAGGTGTCATTAAAAAGTATCAAGGTTATTCACCAAGGTATCAGTCTAAAAAGTCATCTCTAGAGATTAAGTCTTTACCCAATGCATTGGAGAGCTATCTGGGCGCACCTTTGAAATATCATTATTATCATGTGAGCCACATATATCATCATCAGTCATTTCATAAACAACCCATATAGCATAAAATAAATGGGTTTTATTTCATAATCATAACGTTTTAAAAACTGCTTTAATGGCATGATCATTATGTCACTTTAAACCCACGGAAAGGGAAAGCGGGATTCATGTATGTAAATCCCAGAATTTAAAATAGAGCATTTTGATATATATGTGAATAACACTATAGAAATAAGAGCTTTGAGTATTCACTTAATAAAATAAAATACTTTTGAGGAAAAGAGAGAGGAATTTTGAGATGAAAATTCTGCAGCATAACAGCTACATTACAGGGTTTTAGAAAACTTTGAAAAGAGAGGGGACATGGGTCACCTACTCATAAATAATCTATAAAAATAGAATAGGGACATAATATAAAGGATATGATTCATGGTAATGAAATTTTAAGGTCATACCACTTGAAATGAAGAACAATGAAGTAAGACAGAAATAAGATTTCTCTTATAAAAATTCGGCAGTCTAACGGTGTCACTTAAACTTCAATAAAAATGAATTGAAAAGATAAAATAGGGTCTCTCATAGTATGATCATAAAATATCAGTATGATATATATAGAGATCATACCCCAACATAATAAAAAGGAACATGAAAGACTTGACATGAAAATAGAACTTGAAAAATGCGAAGGGTGAAAGAATCCCTTAAAAATTTGGCAGCCTAAAGGCATCATTTAAACATTCATAAAACTAAATGATGAGAGTAAGATGGGATCTATCATCATATAAAAATGAAAAGGGCAGTAAGTGGAATATAAAAGAACATCCTCCCACATAAGAACACGGAGAATAAAAGGAATGACATAAAACAGATTACTTGAAAAGAAAGAGAGAGGTCAGATCCCTTACCTTAAACGTAACTCTTAAAACTCAGAGTTTTGGACCTTGAGGGCTTGGGGGCACCCTGGGAGGACTCCTTGGGAGGTAAGGAGACCAGAACGTCGTTGAGGATGGTTTTGAAGTCCAAAAGAAGATAGAAAGGCTTGGTATTTATAGGGAAAGTGAGGGGACAAGGCATTAATGGCCAATAGACACCTCATAAGTGGTTTTCTCACAACCATGTGCTCTCCCAGGATATTTCCCATGAAGTTAGGCCACATGGGTCCCCCAATACAATAATTCATCACCTTAGGTCGGCCAACCCTTAAAATATCTCATGACATCACCATGACAAAGCTATGATGTCATTAAACATACTGAAACCCTAAAACTGTATTAATACTATTCACTGAAAATTCAACTTCCTCAGAAAAATCCCAAAATTTCACCTTAACCAAATATCGATGTTCTCATTAAAAATATGAACTCCATTTTATAAAAATAATTTTCTAAATATTTTTAATTTAATTTTTAAATAAAACACTATTCACTGAAAATTCATTTTTTCAGAGAAAACCCCAAAAATTACCATAACATTATATCGGTGCTATGAGTTCAAAAATAATGTCCATTTTATAAAAATATTTTTCTAAATATTTTTAATTTAATTTTTAATTAAGAAACACAATTCACCCCAAAAAAACTAATACTTGACTAATAATTTATGAAACCGTTATTTACCCATTTTATTAAATCTCATTACTTAATCTGGGTGTCTAAATTATATTAAAACATTCTTTGAGTGAAATTACTAATCCATTTTGTCACATTATTAATCCTAAGCATAAAATCACTATTCATAATTTTCTATTCATGAAAAATTATGTTGATCTTATTAGACTCCAAATTCCTTACCGAACACTTTTGAAGAAGACCATTTTTTGAAAATCATTACACATGATTAATTATTTAAGGTTTACACAAATATTTTAAAATATCCTTTTTTTCAAAATTCATCAATAAAATACATCCTAAAATTATTCGGACATTGGAAATTTCACAAACATCACTAAAGGAAGAAATCTCCTTTCATTCATCGCAAAGGATTACACAAAGAAGCTAGGGTCTCGTCACATAGCCCCTAATAACACTGGAATATGACCTAAGTGTAAGGTGTGCTATGGTGAGAGAATCTGAGGGAGGCTCAGATAACATTACCCTAGTAGTAATCTCTACTAACTTGAACTTCTCCCGTAGGCATTTCCATTCAAGCTTGACACGCTGGAGTTCGGCTTGGGCTTGGTCCAAAGCGAAGCCCAAAGACGCCACCTCCTTCCCATGCTCTGATAAGTGGGATTCATAAGGTTTGAGTCTACTGGATGAAGGCATCGACTCCTCTTTCTGCATTAACCATTAACATCTCTATTAGATCGTTAAGAGTAAGTTAATATACTATTTAAAAAGATTGGGTCGTTACATATTGTGTCTCAAAGATTCCATATTTCATAGTTCCATAGATTCTCCATTGTATACTGGTTCATTGAACTCCATATTCCATCAAATTTGTCACTCCAAATACATTTTTTTTGTCTTTTAATAAGAAATTTTTTGGTTCAGTGGTAACCTCAAATATATCAATAGATTTAAAAAATCAAAACATATTTCAAACCCCCCCTCCCCCCAACAAATTTGAATATGAAATATAAAAAGCAGAAGGGATTATCTTGAAATCATAGTGGCATTGAGGCATGATACCGAAGTCCTAAGATGATTCCAAGCATCAACGTGACGCACACAAGTCATCCTCAGAATCCACATGACGAAGAAAATGACTATTCGCCATAACCCCAAGAAGATAAATCCAACAGTATTCACAACCAGCGACCTAAAGATTAGAAAATACCAAACCTGAACATGTCATCACAATTATCGGAGAAACAGAACATTGTAACTGAATCGGCTGACCAATTTGATAATTAAAAAAAACACCATTTTCACTATCAGAAAAAACCACACCAGATCGAAACAAAAACATCCATCACGAACAGAACCATTTACAAAAAAAACATCAACACCGGGCATTGTATCCTTTACAAATGTCCACAAAAAACATGAACAATTATCCCAACAGGGGATCCAAAGACCGTGATGAAGACACCATGGAAGACACCTCCTGGAACGATGTCAGCCTCTCAATCTCACCTGCCAGGACAGCTTGAATTACCACCGCTCAATTATGACTGGGAGAAGAGTGGTGGAATCCTAGAGAAAGAGTACATTAAAGTGTAAATGAAGGCCTCAACAGAGAGCTCCAACCATCACCGTGACCACCAAACTCACCCATTGGAACCACAACAAGTGAACCACAAACAAAGGATAGAAAATAGAACGAAAGGCCTGAATACAAAGTACCCTTCATCAACATCATAGAAGAAACACTTAATCAATCCGCCGCTAGGACACCTCCATCACCATCCAAAGCACAAACTGAAACCCAGTATCATGGTCGCCAAATCCGAAAACCATATAACAGAAAAGAATCACTGATAACACCATGAAACCATGAAATAGATGACACAAATAAAAGACAAAATAGTAAATACGGAAAACCGAGATGGAAATGCCATCATCCACACCACCCCACAATCAGAAAGAGCTATAAAACACCATCATGCTTGACCATTATTGGTTTCATTAATAGTGGGTATGGAAATATCTATAGGGGAGGAGCACTATCAAGTAGTTATAGTGTAGTTACATGCAAGATCTGTTATAACGGAACACAAAAATAATCAAGACCCCAATGTAATAGGAAGTGGTTCTCCGGATGCCACCACCAAAAGAATCCCAAGTTGATGGATTTTTAATGAGTTAAACCGATATGAAACTATTATCAAAGAATACAGAATCAAGAGTTACTTGGGAATGATCCAGTAGGATGATAAAGGAATGAGAATTGGAAAGTAGAAGCACATGAGAGAAATATCCTCTCACCACACGCGGGGGGGGGGGGGGACACTAAGAAGGAAGCCTAGGGCCATGAGAGGATGGAGACTCAGAGTGTGGGGATCCATCCCCTTATATAATTAAAAACTATTACTCCAAGAAAATTTTCTATATTCTATGCTCGCATGTATACCTGGTTAAGGAATTTAGTCTTTGATGAGTATTTTTTCATTTTCAAATACTTCTTCCACTTTCTTCAAGCAACATTATTTCAAGAAACTACCACACTTCCATACAAACATCCATATTTTCCCAACTTCATTAATTTTCTATAAATAATTTTCTATATTATATACTATTCAATTTTCTAATATTTTATATCTGTTAAGAATTTCCCCCCAAAAAAATAGCACAAGGTGAAATAGTGCACCATTAATTTTATCATCTAGGATTATGAATATAATCTCTATGTAGTTTAGTTTTTGGGCTTCTCTTCATGGATGTGCTTTTAATTCTTCAAAAAATAAATGAACATCATGCATTAGTAGATGAGGATTAATTCCTTTCAGCAGTCAACATCCAGAAATTAATGTTTTTCTCTAACTATCTTCACATGACCCATAAATGATCACACATAGTAGTGTGAGCGATGAGCATCCAAACCTATATCATTCAACATAGTATATTCATAAAAATTAAAAACATTCAATGAGATGATCCTTATTTTTCATGTCATTAATAAGCATAAATCATAATCATAACTCTCAAACAACATTGCATATATTAATGTATCTCCTACCTATTCAATCATAACTCTTAGCCATAACATCGAGATATGGAATTGATATCTTGGGAATCATTCGTTTAACTTCATTATCGATGAATTTGTTTTATCTTCATGTCTACATTATCCTAAAATGACACTGAAAACCATAAAAATAATTCCATTCTAGATATTTAATATCGTTTTCTCTTCTAGTCACGGGGAATCTGGAAATCCACACCTAGACATGGGGAGTCTAATCTCCCCTTTGACCTTTGGTAAACTTACTGAGATTTTCTAAGAGTAGATATTCATCACAAAACATTAATTAATTCTAATAATCTATTCATATTTTATCAAACTATGTTTGAAAACAAATCTAATAGAAAAAATAGGATTGGGACTATAATCTCCCACATTGGATTTTTTTGTCAATAATATCATAAGTCCATCATATTTAAAATAATCCAAACATGTCATTGTTATGGATTAATTCAATCATATAAAAATCTTCTATTATAATCTATAAAAATCTATTGGAATTTTATTTATGATTCTACCTACCCCTCAATATTTTCTCTCTACACCTTTGACATCAAAATGAAAAGGGTCATATAAAACCAATTGTTTTTCATTTATCATCCCCTTTGGATCTTTAGATATTCCTTTTTTACCACCCTTTGATATACTGAATAAAAGGGAGGAATTTTTCCTAAAATTTCCTTTAAGACCCCATGTTACATTGAAATATATACAGAAATTCATTAACAAAAACACGGATTACCCTTATTAAATAATATATATTTAATAGAATTATATTGTGTTTTAGAAACCAAGGATGGAACATAGTTTAAATATAACTCTTAAAATCCATATGTAGAGAGTTTGTTCTCCCCCCATTATTATTAATTTCTTCTCATCCCATGTAAAACCATATTTGAAATATAAAGGCAATTTCAATCATTTTTGAAACAACGACATTGTAAATTGTCCCATGCATATCTCCTTCAACTCCATTAATAATTTTAGATGTAAAACATTAATGAATGGATCCATCCATTTTTCTATTTGGATAAAAAATAGCTAATTTATTACTATATAGTAGAATTACCACTTTGTATTTTGTCATTAATAGATCCACTAAGACTACTGTGTCATAACTCATTGCACGATATAGAGTTTTAACCCAATAAATGAATACATTGTCGGTGGCACTCAATTACATCCAAATATAGTAGTAGTGTAAATATATTTCTTTTATAAAACATACTCTGATGTCAATCACAATAACATCATAGATTCCTTGAACAGGAAATTATTCACAAGTGTCTGAGACACACAACATGTTAAACCCAATAACACCACTTGTTAAAGATAATTTCCTGTTTTCACTTTGTATGCATGATCTTGAATTCATAATAGATCTCATTTTTTAGAGAATATTAAACATCGTAGAGTTCCATTCACCAACAATCCTATAATATATCCATGTTCGGACAGATACCACTTATTGACACTAAGAATTGAGCTACTAACAACTATTGATATCCTATTTAGAATAGTGATACCATATAATTTGAAAACTATTGACTTTATAGTAGAATATTGGTATCTTGAAAATAAGAATGTGGTATGAAATTGTTAGAACAAAATAGATGAACCTTAGATACATGAATATTGTAACATATCCACTAATATTTCTTTTTTTTTGTTTAGAAAAAAGTTTACCTAAGGTATAATACCAAATTATTAATAATCAATGTAAAATGTAACCACAAGACCATTCTGATAAATATTTTAGATATCATTAGTTTCATATCATGTTATTTTTTTCTTTCTATTCCATTTCTATAGATCAATACATAAAATACTTATTAAACAAAACATGAGTTTTTTCACATATTCTTTTTATTTTTGATATACTGAATAATATGGAGGAATTTTTCATAAAATATTATTAAAGACCCCATGTTACATTGAAATATATTTATAATTTCATTAAAAAAACACGGATTACCCTTAATAAATAATATACATTTAGTAGATTTATATTGTGTTTCAGAAACCAAGGATGGAACATAGTTCAAATATAACTGTTAAAAGCCATATGTAGAGAGTTTGTTCTCCCCCAATTATTATTAATTTTGTCTCATTCCAGGTGAAACAATATTTGAAATTTGAATGCAATTTCAATCATTTCTGAAATAATGACATTGTAATGTGTTCCATTTATATCACCTTCAACTCCATTAATAATTTTTTGATGTAAAAAAATTAATGAATTGACCCATCGATTTTTCTATTTAGATAAAAAAACAGCTAATTGATTACTATTTAGTGGAATTACCACTGTGCATTTTTTCATTAATAGATCCACTAAGACTATTGTGTCATAACTCATTGCTGGATATAGAGTCTTAACCCAATAAATGATCAAAATTTCGGCGACACTAACATACATCCAAATACAGTGGTAGTGTAAATATATTTCTTTTATTAAACATCCTATGATGTCAATCACAATAACATCATAGATTCCTTGAACAGGAAATTAATCACAAGTGTCTGAGACACACAACATGTTAAACCCAATAACACCACTTGTTAAAGATAATTTACTATTTTCACTTTGTATGAATGATCACGAATTCATAATATAACTATTTTTTCAGAGAATATTAAACATCATACTGTGTCGTTCACCATCTATCCAATAATATATCCATGTTCGGACAAATATCACTTACTAACACCAAGAATTGAGCTTCTAACAACTATATATATCCTATTAAAAATGGTGATACCATATAATTTGAAAACTATTAACTTTATAGAAGAATTTTGGTATCTTGAAAATAATAATCTGGTAAGAAATTGTTAGAAAAAAATAGATAAACCTTAGATACACGAATATTGCCACTTATACACTCGTATTTTTTTTATTCAGAAATCAGTTTACCTAACGTATAATACCAAATTTTTAATATTCGTTGTAAAATGTAACCACAAGACCATTATGATAAATATTTTAGATATCCTTAGTTTTACATCATGTTATTTATTTCTTTCTATTCCATTTCTATAGATCAATACATAAAATACTTCTATAACAAAACATGAGTATTTTTACATATTCTGATTGTTTTTGATATACTGAATAATACGGAGGAATTTTTTCTATATTTTCTTTTAAGACCCCATGTTACATTGAAATATATAAATAACTTCATTATCCAAAACACATATTACCCTTAATCAATAATATACATTCAATAGATTTATATAGTGTTTTAGAAACCAAGGACGGAACATAGTTCAAATATAACTCTTAAAATCCATATGTGGAGATTTGTCCTCCCCCCATTATTATTAATTTCTTCTCATACCATGTGAAACCATATTTGAAATATAAAGGCAATTTCAATCATTTTTGAAACAATGACATTGTAAAGTGTCCCATGTATATCACCTTTAACTCCATTAAATTTCTTTTGATAGAAAACATTAATGAATGGATCCATCCATTTTAATATTTGGATAAAAATAGCTAATTGATTACTATTTAGTGGAATTACTACTTTGCATTGTGTCATTAAAAGATCCACGAAGACTACTATGCCAAAACTCATTGCATGATATAGAGTTTTAACCCAATAAATGAAAACTTTGTCAGTGACACTCACTTACATCCAAATATAGTGGTAGTGTAAATAACATTCTTTTATAAAACACCCTATGATGCCAATCACAATAACATCATAGATTCCTTGAACATGAAATTAATCACAATTGTCTGAGACACACAACATGTTAAACCCAATAACACCACTTTTTAAAGATAATTTCTTATTTTCACTTTGTATGAATGATCATGAATTCATAATATATCTCATTTTTTCAGAGAATATTAATCATCGTAGAGTGTCGTTCACCAACTATCCTATAATATATCCATGATGGTACATATACCACTTATTGACAACAAGCATTGAGCTACTAACAACTATTGATATCCTATTTAGAATGGTGATACCATATAATTTGGAAACTATTGACTTTATAGTAGAATCTTGGTATCATTAAAATAAGAATCTGGTATGAAATTGTTAGAAAAAAAAGATGAACCATAGATAGACGAATATTGAAACTTATCGACTAATATTTTTTTTTCAGAAATCGGTTTACCTAAGGTATAATTCCAAATTATTAATATTCAATTTAAAAAGTAACCACAAGAACATTCTGATAAATATTTTAGATATCATTAGTTTCACATCATGTTTTTTATTTCTTGCTATCCCATTTCAATAGAACAATATGTAAAATACTTATATAAAAAACATGAGTTTTTAACACCACATGTTAAATCAAATATTATTTTAAACTTTCATATATTCTGATTCTTTTTGTTTCTTATATCTCAATTTAGATTATACAACAACTCCCTTTTAGAACATACACACCAAAAAATCATATATCCCCCTAAATCCTATACTGCTTCAACCATATATAAGATGAAATTAAAATCATGGGGAGTATGGTCACTCAAACATTCTCAAGAAGTGGATTTTGGCGGATCTTAATGGATAAACCCAATTATATATACTTCCAAAGTACTATCAATTTTTTTTCTCTAACTTATTAGCCTATAACAATGTTCTTCACTTATAATGAGGCATTATTTACCAATGATTTCTATTTTATTTTTTTGAATAGGCTCCATATTCATGGAAGTTTTCACATTTTTTTTGTGTAAACTCACTCAAACTAATTTATTTCATTGATAATCCACCAGTATAACATTTTTCCGGATTCTTTCTCAAAGAAGGAATCTTACCATTGGTCTTATACTATTTCTTTGTCCTCCTTTGGAGAGCTATGGTACTAGCATCCATTTCATATCTTGATATATTTTTGAATTTTTACAATTTATCCTTTTATAATGTTCTCTATAAAAAAACAATATGAGACACCTCACTACCTTTCATTTTATGGGAGTCTTTCTGTAGGTGAAAACCTTCATACTTACAAATGGAGCAGACTACCACTCGTTTTTCTAATTTTTTATTCTATCTGAGTGGGATATTGTGAGTTCATAATAGTTGATTCATTGTGTATTGAGAATTGAAAATCATTTTTCCCTCATGTATAGTGAAAATGATTCCCATCATAGAAGGTATCTTACCAGAATAATCACTTTGTCCATAATCCCTCAGTATAAAAGACCTCCTTATGGAATCTTTTTCATTCCAAAAATTCTTCCACCATCATATCGTTTCCATATAACAAGGGTCATAAAAATATAAACATTATCCATTGAATTCATACCCTGTATCATGATGTATCATTTTAGATTTTGATGCAACCATTCTTTTTCTATAGTCAATACCATGGGGATATTTACACACACTAATAGTGTGTCCCATTATTCCATAGTATACATTCTAATTACTACTATATATGTGGTTCAAGAATTTTTTCCCTCTAATTTTCTAATTTCAAATTCAGATCATGGAGTGATTCACTCATAGCCACTTCAATGGAGGAAAACATCACCTTCTGTTTTCACTTATAATCAATATGATTTGTCTCTAACTCCCTGACCTTTTGTCCTTTCCTTTAATTTTGGATTCCACATATATTAATCTAGAATTAACTTCAATTATATATTTTATTATCTCTTAATGAGAAATTTTAAAAGTGATGACACCATCTTTCAACTCATTTTTTATTATATTTTGTTGGACCTCTGGTTAAATTTTGTTAATAAAATATCTATGTACTTTCATCACAAAAATAATATTTTATTGGTCACATGTAGGGTAACCTATAAATTTTCACCCTTATGCTCTCTATATAAAAATATTGGATGATTTAATTATATAATATTTACATTTTCTCCCACTAATCCACCTTATATTCTATGGATTGTATCTCATCATGATCATGGGGAAATATCACTCTAAATTAATGACCATATATTATATCCGCAATATCACCCTAGCCCCGGAAGCTTGGTGCCAATGTAATACTTTATTACATTGGTATATATACAATCTTCAAATCCCAATGGACCAATTAGTTTAGATGTATTGAAAATGAAAATTACACACATGATACCCATATTTCAGTAGGAAAATAGAAACAATGATAAATAATAAAATGAAGTTAATATCAACCTTGAATGCTTATTAAACTATTGTTTCATCATAATATTGGGAAAAAAAATTAAGGGTGTAATCAAATGACCAATAAGGGTGTGTAAAACTGAAGAAAAAATGAGTCAATGGGAATAAATAAATATAGAAATGTAAATAAGTAAGAACAACATCCATTAAAATAACTAGATATAGCATAATAAATAGGTCAAGGAATGTAAATGAACCACATGCCATTTGATATATAGAATGAGAATAAACTACATTCATAGAAAATGTTAAATAAATAATAGCATGGAGAAATTATAATTGAATATAAATGATAAAAGGTGTTAATTATGAGCAATCATGTTTCATAAGTACATGGTACCTTTACCATCAATACCTTTCAGAAGACATTTTAGCATATCGAAAATAACCCCATATAATTGGTCCATTTGATTTAACTCATGAGACTACATATTCATTGAGTGGTATGTATATAAATAAGGAAAATCCATGTAGTACCTATCCAAATCATTCCAAATATATCGAATAATAAATGTAAGTCATGAGCAATTTCCCTTATCGCATTTCTTTACTGAATAAAGGATAAGGATTTATCAATAATTTCCCATTTAATAGAATAACTTTCAAAGTGAACAACATATGTCAAAATGTTATAAGTTTTAGGAAATAAAAGTATACATTACATGATAATATGTATATTTGAGATAAAATTATTATAGGTATGTGATTGTTTCAAGAGAATGTTAACAATAACAAAAGAAAGTGATATTATAATGGTAAATTTTACCACTTGGAAATTTTCAGGTCAACCCCCTTGAATGATTTCAATCAATGTAAAACATAAAATACCATAAATATAAAAGTATTAATAATTTAATATATTAAAAAGTGTCAGTATATACACAAGAAAAAATAATTATTTTTTATATGACATTTATCTCATAGATGTAAAAATTGATATGACAATCACATACCTTGTTCTTCCTTTTTGTTGTGTGGTCTTTATCCACCTGTATAATGTTATAAATTTTTTCATTAACTTTTATAGAACCTTACTGATATTTATGATGTCATATACTATCTACATATAATATATCAGTACCCTTTTATTAGTAATATTTCATTATTTTTAATATTGCAGGGCTTAATTGCGTGGTTTTTTCAAGTAAGTTTGATTTTTATTTGTTGTTCTTGTTAGATATATCATAATTTCATAATATAAAGAATTTAAAATGTAATTGAAATATCATATATATTTATTATATATTTATTTATAATAATCCAAAAAATTTTGATATAGGAATTGAAATTCACCGTTTATGGAGATGGTAGGTCATACGTACACTTGAATGATACTTTCATTTTGTTACGGAATTAATATAATTATTATTAAATGATATATATGTATATTATCATTCCATTATAATATATTTGTCATAAAGGTCATGTAATATTGTTAAAACCATCCTTTATTTGATCCATGCATTCGGTGAATTAATCACATCGTTTTGAGGAGGTGGTAATCCAGACATCCATAAACGATGTTATCGAATTCCCAAAAAAAATAGAGTCCATAAAGGTATGGGTTTATTAATAATTCTAGAAGAATAATAAGCATAAAAATATAATATATTTAATATATAAATATATTTTCCACCCTAACGTTCAACCATGATAGGTGAAAAAGGGAGAACTGGTGACATCGTTTTGTGAGACTGTTATTTGTCATACACATAAACGGTAAGTTCATTACCAATTTGATGGAAGTGTGTATAAGTGTAGGTATAACCCATAATATAAATAATATAAAAATATTTAGGATACTTATTTAATTATTTAAGAATGGGATAATAATATCTTAGGGTGTGGATAGTGAAATTAATAAAAATAGATTGAGGAAGGATGTTGCATCTTCATTGGATAACCTCTATTAATTTATACAAAGGGGATTCGTAGATTGGATATAAAGACAAATATGGAAATATATATTGAGTTGAGGAATTTTGGGAGATTATTTGATCATATTTTTTTTTGCAAAATAATGTGCTTTAGGAGTGTCAATAAGTGGGATGGTTGAGTTCCTTTTTATAGTGGATAAAAGGTGGCATTCTTGTAAATTTTGGAAAATAGAATTCCACCAGCATTTTCCCAATGAAGCGTTCCTAGAATAATGGAAAAATTATAATAAATTTGATCATAGAGTCCAATTATATCTAGATTATAGCTTTTGGAAAAGTTTACTTGTCATTTTCGCTCTTAAGACTGAGGTCTAGTGCATTGTCAAAATGATGTTTCTCTTAATAATTGTAATTAATTTTAATCACTTTCACTTGTAGTTTTTGTAAAAAACTATTTTTACCTTAATTAAAATTTTATATTATTATGATATAAAATAATTAATCCATTTTTCAAAATTTCAATCGCATATGTGCCATAAAATAATGTAAATATATTCTTGCACACGGGACGACAAAGCGATGATTTAGAGTAAAAATGTTTTAGAACTGTATTTATATAATGTTTATATGGTAAATTATTTCTAAAAAAATTAAATTGGATTATATTTTTATAATTTATCTATATAATGTTTAAAATCATTCAAAAATTTATTTTTACAATATAAATTAGTTAATAAAAAATAAGTTTTGAATTCAAATTCAGTAATTTTCACTATCCATCAAAAACTGAAATCTCCCAAAACAATACAAAAAATTAAACATAAGAAAACTTTGATGTTATTATTTTTATAAAATTATTTTTAAAAAATAAATTTATGAAATTTCCAAAAAAATATTTTATAACCTGTTCTCCATTCAAAGATGCAAAGTTACCTATTTTGAAAAAAAAACAATTTTTTTAAAAAAAAACTCGACTAGTTTTTTTCTTATTCCTATCTGATATATTATATAAAAATCAAAGATATTTAAGTGAATATATAATATATAAATTTCTTAATATAATTAAATAATTTTAAATAATTTTATTTTTTTGTTATAAAACACCTTTTGAAGAAAAATAATATATTTTATAAAAACATTTTTTATATATTCAACTTCTTTTGACATTGAATTCCATTTAGTTGTTATCCAATGAATTCAAAAATATATTCCCATCTATTATTAATTCCAATAAAAAACCATAAATTTAGATTCTAGGTTGTTTTGTGTTAAATTAATTAATTAATAAATTAATAATATATTATTTTTCAATAAAACTCTGTCATTCCATTAATGCAATCTAGCTAACAAAGTCATTCTGGTGTGTAACGCAAGATAACTCATTGATTCTTACAATACATGATATGGAATAGTTTTACTCAAAATATTAAATATATAAAAAAGTAACAAGATTTTATATTTCTTTATATTCTTGGGGTTGCGTGTCATTGAAACCCATAGCTGATTGTCGCCTATCAACCGGTCAAAGTTCCGGTGCTCTTCTAATGTGTATAGCAGTACTTGGGTCGAATCCTCGGCGATGATACTTTGAAATAGTTGTTTGTTTTTTATTGATTGTATTTTGATTAGGGGGGTTTGTTTGCAGAGCTTAATTGAAATGACAAATTGATTATGATTGATTTAAAAAATTGATAATGATTGGGGTGAGTTTATCATTAGGTTAGTTAAGCTTGTGATATCCTTGAGCTTCGCTTTATATTGCATTTAAATTAACACTCATGTCACAAGTTGACGTTGAGTTGAATTCCCAAGTTTTAAGGCATTAATACAAGCCTTAACTTAACTTAGAGTTCTAATATCAATCATTACATGTTTATGGTAGTGTATTTGTGGTTCTAATAATCCATGGAAACCACATGCTAAAGAAAATATGTCATTAATCCATGACATATTAAGTCCAACATACACAATGTTAAATTAATGAATACACATCGAGCAAATACTCTCAATCACTTAAAATCCCTAAATTCTAACTCACCCCAATGAGATATTTACTCATCCATTTGGGTTTTTAATATTCTGGTTACAATAATTATGATGATAAATTAAGAATAGAATAAAAAGAAAGGGATTAGAAAAGGGTGGTAAGTCGAACACACACATGAACAATGATGATAATTAAAAATGGATTTTTGATTGAATGAGGAAGCAAAATAAGGGAAGGAGATTCAACTGAATTTAAACTATTTTAAGAACATTAACATTATACTACAAAAGGTGGAGAAGAATAAGAGGTATTGAATAAGAAACAATCACTAAAATTTGATTGAAATGAAAACAAAGTTACACAATTACAATTGAACACAAACATAAACAAACATAAAAGAGAAGTGGAGGAGAGGTCTCTCTTGTTGAAACAAGATCATAGAATATCCTCCCATAGCCTTGACAAGGATCTAGTAATTCCAAACCTCCTCCTTAAGTGCTGAAGTGCCAACCCTTTTGAAAGGAGAGGAGGGGATGTATTTATATCCCAAGGTGGTAGACTGTTTACATTCCAGAAAAACCCCTCCAATTGGCTTGCTGCTATAGACATCAAGACAACAGAATATTGAGCAATATCCTTCTTAAAAGTTTTAGATAATAAAGTTGTCCGACTACTCGCAAATATTTGAGTCATTTGGACTTAAGTATCAAAATATATGGCCGGTTGATTAAACAAAGTAAAACTGTCCATTTCAATCCAGTCTTTTTAAAGGCCTGAATGTGAAAGGGATATTGAATATGAAGATGCATTCAAATATGAATGGGTTCTTCAACAAAGTCTGCAACCTATATCTCTTCTTTCACACTGAAACATCTCAGCTTGATTTGATGCTTACATCATGAAATGTGTCATGCATACTATACTGATTTTAATTCTCGGCCAGAATGGTGGGCTGGACTTCAATGCTTTATTTGGGCCCCTTGTTCTTAGATTTGGGCCTTGAAATTTTTATCCAAGATGACATGTAGTGTCCCCATAATTATTGTGGAGAGTTAATGTTTTTGGACTTCTGGATTGAGCCCAGTAAATCAATCTTCAATGCTTGTCCAGTTTGTTCACAGATTCTTTAGTCTTGTTTGTGAGGACCATATCACCCTTCAAATGGCAGAATTGGATAATGGTACCCTATAATGAAATGTTGTATATTTAAAGGAGAATCCTACAAAACACGAACCACACAATTTGGATCAGTATAGTGATATTTATTATTTAATCATTAAACTGACTCAATTGGACTTCTTCTAAAAATGCTCAAAAATTATACTTAATATTAAAACATAAATATTTCACACAAATTATGCACATTTCATATAAAATAAGTAATAAGAGTATATAATAAGTCATGAATATATTAATAACATCAACTCTCCCACACTTAGTTTTGTGCATGTCCTCTAGTGCAACAAATATAAAAACATGAAAAAATCATTTACACTTACAATCAAATATTAAAATTTTGTTTTATCCAATCAGGGGAGGTTTAGACTATTTCACCCATCGATTTTGAAATCCACCACAAGTTGTTACGGAAAAAATGTTCCAAAAATAATTCATTTTTTCATGCCCAAATTTAAAAAATGGAAGATGTGGACACTGAAAACTCACACCTCTCAAGATGATAAAATTCATTTGTGGAGGTTCACTCTTTCACCAACCAAAAGTGAAAATCTTAGAGTTTGAAAAGAGCTCTCAGCTTAAAATACCTATCCCAAGTGAACAAGAATCAAGAGTTATTTTTAATGGGGTTTTCAGTGGCATTGTGACGGTTGGAATATAATGTCCAAGAGAGAGAATAAGAGGGTTAAACTACTAACATAGAAAAAGCAATGCACATTTTGTTTTTGAAATAATACATTGAAGGAAATGAAAACACATATTTACAAGGGAATGATTGTGTGAAGAAAGACATGAAATAGGATGAATATATGAAGGTAATGAGAAGATGAAATATTTACAAAACACAGAACTTATTCCAATAAGAATATTCTACAAGTGTTCTTTTTTTTCATCTCCTTTTTTTCTTTGTTTTTTCGAAAGTTGAACTTGGAAAAGATCTCACACTCATAACCCAACCCATGATTGATCTCCTCAGGACACTAGTTGTAATAGTTATAACAAGATCAAAGGTTGATGAATAGTGATTTTTGACCTACCGAAGACCCAACCCATTTTTTTATTTTTTTTTTGATTTTTTTTGATTTTTTTCCTCATTTTTTTCAACACTTGTCAATAACATTTACAAAATTACATAAATGGAAGTTCATTACATTCCCCAAAACACACTTAATGAAAACCTCTCCCCCACACTAAAATTGATGCTTATCCTCAAGCAGATGATAACTCGTTGAAAATAAATAATAGGGTACCCAATCAATGAAATCCATTCCCCCCATACTTAAATTTCAAAAAAAATTATGCAATGAAAATCCATGTTGGTATTGGGTGGGAAATGGTATTGGGCTTGTAATGTGGCTATCAAAGAAAAGGGTTTCATAGGCTCGAAGGGGCTTTCAAAAGGAGGATTAATGTAAGGGAAATGAGAGGCTATTTGGCTATTGTGATTCTCATGAGGTTCAGAAAATTCCTCTATCATATTAATACACATTAAGGTAGTAAATTCTCCTCGAAGGTCCACAAACTCAAGACTCACAAATGGGGGTGAAACACACATTTTGAATAGATATCCATAGGTGGCCTTGGCATGAATTCAAATGTTGTTCCTCACGGTTCGGGAAAAGCATTTTCCAAATAAAAAATTGAGCATTCAAAATGTGTTGGTGTTGACACAAAATTCTTTATCCAAAGTCATAATGAAAATACAAAATTTTTTAGATGAAAACATGTCTGTTAGCTCCCCAAAATGGTTGGACAAAATTTCAAAACTCGATGGTGAGTAAGCATGACTCTTTTTATTTGTATTTTTTAAGTAATTGTGTTTTTTTTGTGGTTTTTTTAGTTTTTTTGGTTTTCTTTAAAATACACACCCACAAAAGAAAGAGAAAAAGAAAGGGTTTGATGAAGAAAGTGGTAAAAAATGAAAGAGAGAGGAAGAAAAAGAAAGTGGTAGAGAGAGGAAGAGATAGAGAGACAGTTAAAGGGAAAACGGTGACCCAGTTTTGGATTTGGCGGGTCGCCATCTCCATCTAGTGGTGGGTCGAGTACAGAAGTTGGGGATCTAATGAAAGTGGATGTTGATTTAAGATTGTGGGATGTTACCTGAAAAAGAAAAATCATTATTCATATAATGAAAAACTAAAAAAAATTAAAATTTTACTAAAGTAAAAGAAAACATGGGTTACCTCCCAAGAAGCATTGCATTTATTTGTCTACAGCTGGACAGTTTCATTGGACTACCCATAGTCTGACGGTGGCCATCATATTTTCTCAACTCCAGTGTGCTTCCAGAAAAGCTTTTTCTTTGGGAGGCCTGATGATTCATTGGATAATTTCTTCCCATCCTTGTTAGTGTGGTTGAAATTCAATGGGGTTGTAAAGAGAATATTTCTATCCTCATGTTAGTCTTCAACCTGAGGAATGATGTTATCCACAAAGTGGTGGTTTTCTATGCTTGGAAATTCAAGAAGATGGCTAAATTCTGATGGTTCATTTTTGTAAGAATCAGATAACACAGAACCACAGTAGGAGATCCCAATTGTTTTTTACTCATTTATTTCATCACTTACCGATGTAGAGTAATGATGATCAGTTGAGTCATAATACTTAATAAAATTTTCATTTTCCTTTATGTCAATGTTGTTCGCCAAAGAATTGACAATTTAAACCTCACCAGTGATCACTTTATTAATTAGGGAACAAATGTCACAACCTTCTCTCCCATCAGGACAATGTAAACAAATTGTTTTGGGGTTCACCTCACATATATATCAATTTTCAGAATCTTGGATCGGAAATGATGAATGTGGGATATTCAGATTTGAATCAACAAATGAGCATTCTAGTTCATTTTATTTATTATTATCCATGTTGGATCATTTGAGGTTAGAGGTGAGATGAGATTCCAAAGAGTTTTCAAGATCCTTTAGATCAATGGAGTTTGCATTTGTAATGTCAACATCAATTTCACCATTTATGACTTTGTTAATCATGGTGCAGATTTCACAAGATCCATTATCATTAGAACATACAGAACATGGTGGATTGGGGTTTGATTTTCTCTTAGAAGTGTCCTCAGAATCATGGATTGAGAATGCAGAGTGATCCCTAGATGGGTATCACATGGATTGGAAAATGTTGAACTTGACCAGTTGGTCACTGAATTCCATGGATAGGATTCATGAATGGACATCAATCTTGGTTCTCGCAGTCATGAGGAATGGTCTTCCTAGAATTAGGGGAGATCTAGAAGAGTTTGTCTCACCTTCCATGTCAAGGACATAGAAATCAGCAGGGAAGATAAGATCATTGACTCAGACAAAGACATCCTCAATTAATCCCTTAGGACTGGTTGTGCTTCGATTGGCTGACTGAATGACAACACCTGTTGGATGTAATGGACCTAGACCAAGGTTGGAGAATATGGATTTAGGCATGACATTAATTGGGGCTCCTAGGTCTATGAGTGCATCATCAATGTTCGAACATCCAATTTGGCATGGAACCGTAAAGGTCCCTGGATATTTGCACTTTATGGGAATAGACTGCCGGGTGGAATCCTTTTCGAAGGTCCTAAGTTGCCTCTTGTGGGTACACAACTCCTTGAGAAACATGGTATACTTAGGAATTCGTTTTGTGGCATCTAAGAGGGTAATGTTGACTTCAACACGTCTTAACATGTTGAGCATTTCAGGATCAGGTTCAAAGGACTTCCTTGATTTAGAAATGGCTTGAGGAAAACGAATTGGGTTCATAAGTGGAATTGAAGTAGGTTAGGGAATGGTTTCATGTTCCTTTTCAAGTTTCATTTTCATTTCATTTTCTAGTTCAACATTCAAAGGAGGGATAGAGGACTTATCTTGAGGAATAGCAATGTGCTTTCCCGATCTAAGTGCAATTGCTCTTACATTACCCTTAGGGTTGGGTAATGGTTGAGATGGGAGTTGGGAAGAATTTGATTGTTGTTGCTGGCTTAGGTGGGATGCAAGTTGACCTATTTGAGTTTCAATGTTTTTAAGGATAGAACGGGTGAAGGAGGAAAGATCTTACACTACACATTCCCATGGTTTCTTGGAAGAAGAGGCTTGTCCCTGGTTGGGATTTCCTTGATTTTGGTTCTTGGGAAATCGATTGTATTGGTTTTGGAATTGGGAAAGCTCACTAGGATAATGGAATCTAGGAGGAGGATTGTTCCTTTGAGGTTAGGGAACAAAAGGATAAGGTTGTTGGAATTTACCACCACCTTGACCATATTGGAATTGGTTTGGGTTTTGAGGAGGGAATTTATGGGGGTGAGACATGGGGTTACCATACCGCAATCCTTGGTTAATGTTAGAGGAGAAGGGCTCAGAGGAAGGTTGGTTGAAGTTTCTAACAAACTGACCTGATAGTTGAGGATTGGTGTTCCGCTGAGCATATGCTGTATTGAGCTCCATTGGTCCAGATGAATCGGATTGATCCTCTTGATGTTGTGGACATGTGTCAGTTGGATGAGATGGAGAGTTGCAGATTCCACAGTTTTTTATAGGTCCAGGAACCATTGATTGCGGAGAAGAAGAGGTTGGGGATTTGGTAGCCATAGCTAGTTTTCACACAAGACCTATAAGTTCACTCATCCACTCTGTCATTTTGTTCGGTTCAATTGATTGATTATATTGGGGTGGTTTGACTTGAGCATGTGCTTGAGTATGGACTTGTTGTGTGTTTGTAGCCATGTTACTTATGATATCTCTTGCAGCTGCAAGAGTTTTATCAACAAGAGCACCACCACTTGAGACATCAATGAGAGTTCAATCCATAGCCAATAACCCCTCATAGATGTATTCGATCAAGAGTTGGTCATGGATTTGATAATGTGGGCAGGTTGAAACAATATTTTTGAACTTCTCCCAGTACTCATGTAGTGATTCACTTTGGAACTGACGAATACCACTTATTTCCTTTTGGATAGAAGTAGTACGATAAGAAGGAATGAATTTTAATAAGAAAAGTGGCTTCATGTCATTCCATGTGGTTATGGAACCAGGAGGTAGGTAGTATAGCCATGACTTAGTAGTGTCAGATAGAGAAAAAATGTAATTCTCAGAGTTTGATTTGTTCTTCAGAAACCCCTTGAGGCTTCATGGTAGAGCACACCACTTGGAACTCTTTAAGGTAGAGATGTGGATCCTCTCCGGCTAGCCCGTGAAAATGAGGGAGAAGATGAATCAAACCCAATTTGAGTTTGAAGTCAGATTCTATGTTTGGATATTTAATACCAAGAGGTTGGTAATTCATATCAGGGGCAGCGAGTTATTTTAGGGTTTGTTCCCTAGGATTGGCCATTTCAATTTGAACTGGTTGGATGAGGACTGGTTCTTGAATTTTTTGAGTATCTCTTATGTTCCTCCTAAGTTGGCGAAGTGTTCGCTCAATTTCAGGGTCAAAAAAATCTGAGGGATTTTTTGGGAGGCTACAGGGCATTCAGTGAGATTTTGGAAGAAAGATGAAGATGGGTTTTTCTTTTTCTTTTTTTAGTTTATGATTTCTAAAAGGAGGACGGGTTTTTCTTTGTGTTTTTTTTCAATTGTTTTTTAAAATTTTGTTTTTTTGGGTTTTTTACAATAACCAGAAACTAATGACTACATAAAGCACCTTCCCCGGCAGTGGTGCCATTTGAAATGCACGGCTGATTGTCGCCTATCTACCGGTCAAAGTTCTGGTGCTCTGCTAATGTGTATAGCAGCACTCGGATCGAATCCTCGGTGATGATACTTTGAAATAGTCGTTTGTTTTTAGTTGATTGTATTTTGATTAGGGGGTTTTTTTTCAAAGATTAATTGAAATGAATAATTGATTATGATTGATTTAACATATTGATAATGATTGGGGTGAGTTCATCATTAGGTTAGTTAATCATGTGATATCCTTGAGCTTTGCTTTATATTGCATTTAAATTAACACCCATGTCACAAGTTGACGTTGATTTTAATACCCAAGTGTTAAGGCTTTAATCCAAGCCTTAACATAACATAGGGTTCTAATATCAATCAGTACATGTTTATGGTAGTGTATTTTTGGTTCCAATAATCCATGGAAACCACATGCTAAACAAAATATGTCATTAATCCATGACATATTAAGTCCAACACACACAATGTTAAATTAACGAATACACATCGAGAAAATACTCTCAATCACTTAACATCCCTAAATTATAACCCACCCTAATGAGATATTTACTCAGACATTTGGGTTTTTAATATTCTGGTTATAATAATTATGATGATAAATTAAGAATAGAAGAAAAAGAAAGGGATTAGAAAAGTGTGGTACGTCGAACACACACACACGAACAATGATGATAATTAAAAACTGTTTTTTGATTGAATGGGGAAGCAAAATAAGGGAAGGAGATTCAACTGAATTTAAACTATTTTAAGAACATCAATATTATAATACATAATTTGGAGAATAATAAGAGTTATTGAATAATAATCAAGAACTAAAATTTGATTGAAATGAAAACAAAGTTACACAATTACAATTGAACGCAAACATAAACAAACGTGAAAGAGAAGTGGAGGAGAGGTCTCTCTTGTTGAAAAAAGATCAAAGGATATCCTCCCAGAACCTTGTCAAGGATCTAGTAATGCCAAACCTCCTCTTTAAGTGCTGAAGTTCCAACCCTTTTGAAAGGAGAGGAGGGGATGTATTTATAGCCCAAGGTGGTGGACTGTTTACATTCCATAAATACCCCTCCACTTGGCTCGCAGATATGGACTTCAAGACAGCAGAATCTCGAGCAATCTCCTTCTTCAAAGTTGTAGATAATAAATTTGGACGAATACTCCAAAAATTTGGAGTCATTTGGACTTAAGTATGAAAAGTTATGGTCAGTTTATTAAAATAAGTAAAACTGTCCATTTCAATCCAGTATTTTTAAATCTAGAATGTGAAATTGTTTTTGAATATGAAGATACCTTAAAATCTGAATGGGTTCTTCAACAACGTCGGCCGCCTATATCTCCTATTTTACAATGAAAAATCTCAGCTCGATTTTATGCTTACATCATGAGATATGTCATGCATAATATACTAATTTTAATTATCGTCCAGAATGGTGGGTTGGACTTCAATGCTTCATTTGGGCCCCTTGTACTTAGATTTGGGCCATGAAATTTTTATCCAATATTACATGTAGTGTCCCCAGAATTATTGTGGAGAGTTAATATTTTTGGACTTCTGGATTGAGCCCAGTAAATCAATCTTCAAGGCTGGTCCAGTTTGTTCACAGATTATTTGGTCTTGTTTGTGAGGACCATATGACCCTTCAAATGGTAGAATTGGATCATGGTACCTTCTAATGAAATGTTTTATATTGAAAGGATAATCCTAAAAAACAAGAAACACGCAATTTGGATCAGTATAGTGATTGTTATTATTAAAACATTAAACTGACTCAATTGGACTACTTCTAAAAATGCTCAAAAATTATACTTAATATTAAAACATTAATACTTCAAACAAATTATGCACATTTAATATAAAATAAGTAAAGGGAGTATATAATAAGTCATGAAAATATTAATAACATCAGTCATACATGCACTAAATACAATGTTCTTAAATTATAATTTTGGGGTGTTACATTATCCCCACCTTAATTAAATTACTTCAACTCTATGTAAAAATTATCTTGGAAATATAGTTATTGATATTTTAAAATTATATTTTGGAATACTACACATAATAAATAGGTTTAATAACACATATTTTTACTAAGCGGGAAAAAATTCATGTTCACCAAACAACTGTATTTTTTATTAGGAGTACATCAATAAAAACATGGATATAGATGATAAATTTAACTATCAAGATCTGAGGTAGAGTGATATAGAACATGTTCTTGAGGAATTTGTTGACCACACAACCATAAACTAATAGTGTGAATAAATTTAATTGATATCATAAAAATTATGATAAAGGTCAACATTTTTTGTCTCAATACCAATTTTCAAGAGTTAAGGAATTATTTTACTCTCAAGGAATATAAATGAACCTATTTTTATACTTCATAAACCCAATATTATGCTTTATTTATTTGTTTAGCCATTTCTACTTCATTTCATAGCACATGTCTCCCCATAGGGAGAAGTAATAAATCAATCTCTAAATCCACATTTAATGTTGGACTTAATCCATTTCATAAATGGACAACCCTTCCAAAAGATTACGATACAACACTTTATAAAGAAGGTTACTGAGTTTCCAAAATGAACTTATCATTGATCCTTCCACAATAAGATGCAACTCCTTTTTCAAATTACAAACAAAAGAATACCTTCATTATGTATTGTCTTGAAACATGGTTATATCATTAAATATAATGAAACATTATTGGGAAAATGATATATACTTAGTTCCATGTCTAAAAAACATGTTTTTTGAAATATTTCTTAAATACAAAAGTGTTGTAAACTTTGTCAATGATGAAATAATAATAATTTTCAACGAACGATAAATTAGATCCAAGGTTTTTTAAACCTTCCACCTTACTTTATCCAAATCAATCATATCTTTATTCCAACATCATTATATCAGTATTAGGAACATAATAATTTTTATCTTTCTGTTAACCATGTTTTATCCAAAAACATTAACTTGTCGCTGAATTAACTTACTTGGTACCATTCAATATGTGATATCATATCCTTAACTAAATAGTACCACAGTATAATAATAACATATTAATTTACTCTCATAACCAGTAAATCATTGATCAAATACTGAAATAAAATAATTATTGAATCCAAATACAAGACCATTAATCATCCCACTTCAATTGAATCAAAAATATAATCCTTAATTTGATCCCTCTTTATTTTTTGGTGGGTTATTCTCTTGAAACATAATGCATTTTATTCCATAGTGCCCCATCTCTTTAAATTAGTAACACAAAATTGTATCATTTTTATTCTTCCATTTTCATTATTTTTCCTGGTGACCCTTTTCTCAAAAAATATAATAAACTACCATTACTTTCATACATTTACTAGGGTGATTATTCCTATAGTTATCAGACAGTGGAAATTTATTCGTCATCTTATTTGATTAATTTTTTTCTTTTTATTTTTAGATGAAATAATTCCCTATTTATTCCCCTTGAATATATTAATAATAGATAATTTGTTCACCATTTTTATGGCACAGAAAATTATGCGTTAATATGATGAAAATGTCTAAAAAAATTGTGCCCTACATAGATTTCTCTTAAGACCTTGAAATAATTGGTCAATCATTCACTACTTGTTGCATATGAAATCTTTAGTATACCTCGAGAACCTTGTAAAGGTAGCTTCATAATCTTTAGAACTATTTCATTCCATTCTCTTTAAGCTACGATACATTGTCTTTATATAAATTTTTTGATCACAAGGGATGTGTTTATTGAATAACGTCCATTTAAAAGTTAAACACTCCATGATTTCTATTTCCTCTTCCTCCCAAATATTCTAGGTCAACAACAAAAATTTATCAACATCACTATTGATATAATACACTTCAAGGTTACCCTTTTCATTTTGAGCACATCATAATTTCATGTATTTCTTCTCCTAAGACATAATCCAATGATTAACTAAAATTTCATTAGTAGTCTAACTAAAAAAATTGGGATTTGTTTCCAAAAAATAGATCCAACATGAAACATTGTAACTGTTGAATAGGTTGGTCTATTTGGGAAAGGTTATTCTTTATAACCTAATTAAGCTTCCAAAATATATCAATAACATTCTCAGTTCTAATAAAAGCTATATTGGATTCCTCGGTTGGGTAATTTCTACATTTTCCTAGATTGGCGATTCCATTCATCCAACATGACTCCATTCCTAAAACATGTAATATACTATATTAGATCATTACATCATGTAACTTAATGTAAATCCCAAAACCTGTGAAACACTTTTCATAAATTTAAAATAATTTGCATAGCTGATTGCATAATAATAAACATGGTTTCTTTGGGGATATCTTTACATTCAGATCCTCCATATGGGTTTGTAATGAAAATTTGAATTATCGTCAGAGTATACCCTAAGATTGTCAAACCAGGTGCATAGTAAGTCCCATTTTCATGTACCAGGTTAATATCGATTTAGGTCTGATGTACCTTGTCAGAGTTGATACCCCTAGGTACATATACACCTAAACCATGTCCACATTTAGTTTCCATACATTGATATATTTCTAGGAAGAAACACATAATACACACTTTACCACAATGATAGAAAATTATATTATACTTATCCTCATTGTCTATATTATTGTAATACCCCTAAACTATGTTGCCTAAATCTAGTTTTCACGGTTTCTTCGAAACATCCTCAGATACTGACTATAACACCCTTACCCTAAAAGCTTAGTTTCAGTGTATTACTTTATTACATTAGAATAGATACAAGATTCAAATACCAAAGGTCCAATTAGTTTAGTGGTTTTTCAAAACTAGATTACATACATAATTGACATATTACATTAGAAAATAAAAAATAAAACATGATACATTATAAAAATTATGTAAACAACAACCATAAAATATTATTCAAATATTTCTTCTTCATAACCTAGGGAAAAGAAACAAAATATGGGTGAGTAAAAATAATCAGTAAGGGTATGTAAAATGGATGAAATAACGAACCAATGTGAATTAATCAACATCAAAATAAAAATATATGAGAGCAAATGAAATTCAAAAACTAGATAAGGCATCATCAATATGGAATGGTATGCGACTGAAACATTGGCCATTTAACAAATAGACTGGTAATGAACAACATTCATTGAAAATTTCAAAGAACTAAAATGATTTATAACTAATAAATAAATATGAATGAGGAAAATTCTTAATTTCTGTATACCACATTTCCTAGTTTCATGGGACTTTTAGCGTCAAGACCTTTCAGAAGATATTTTAGCATATCAGGTAGAAACCCATCAAATTTGGCCAATTGATTCATCTCAAGGGACTTCTAATGCATCGAGGGGATATCTATAACTAAGTGCTACCCATGTTGTACCTATACAAACCATTCCTCATATATCAAATAATCCATTTCATTTATTAAAAATGTTCCTTATTAAATATCTCTATTTCATAAAAGATACATATTTATCCATAATTCCATAGTTTGTCGAATAATTGTAATATTTAACAATGTACGAAATTTTTATATATATTTTAGGTATTTACAATATCCATTCCTTTATAATATTTAAATTTGAGAAAAAAATATCTTAAAGAGGTTATTGTTTCTAGATATTTTTAACAATCACAAAAAAAGTGATATTTCCATGAAAACATTTACCACTCTGTAATTTTGAAGTCAAAAACTCTTGGATGAGATCCTTCAATGTAGAAAATCAAATTAGATTAAGATAAAAAGATTAATGATATAATATTTCAAAAGAATCATTATATACTCCAAAAAAGAAGAAGTATGTGGTGAATGTGACAATTATCTAATAGATTTAAAAAATGAGATGAAGATCTCTTACATTATTTTTAAAATTTTTCTTGGTGGTACGTAACCTCCATTAAAATTGTTTAAATCATGTTAATAATTTATTATTGAACCGTAAACATATTTATGTTATCTTATATGATATTATTATAATATATTCTCTCAACTTGTTAGTAATATTGTATTGTTTTCTCAATTTTGGGTGTTAATTTCGTAGTTTCTCGAGTAAGTTTAAACTTGTAATTTTTTGTTCCTATTATTAACATATTATTTCATTATCTGAATAATATAAAATTTAATTTTAATATCACTTATATTAATTATATGTGTATTTATAATAATCCCTAAAATTTACACATAGGAAGTGAAATACACTGTTCATGGAGTAGTAGGTCGTACGTATGGATAAATGATACTTGCATTTCATTGTCATATTAAACAAATGAAAAGTAAATGATATATCTGTATATTATATTTCCATTATAATATATATGTCATATATGTCACATATATTTTTTATAACCATCAGTTATTTGTTCAATTTATAGTTTAAAAGAGTCACATCACTTTGAGGATATGGTTGTCCACACTTGCACAAAAGATGTTATCATATTCGCAAAAAACTGAGTGCTTAACGATATGTGTTAATAAATAATTAAATAATAATAGAGTCATTCTAAATATCATATATTTAATATATAAATAATTTTTCCATCATAATTACCTACATGATAGGAGGTAAAGGATAAATGAATGAAATCGTTTTGCAAGTTGGTAGTTGGGCGTACACATAAATTATAAGTTCATTACCCATTTGATGGAAGTTTCTGTATGTGTAGGAATAAAAGATAATATAAAAATTAAATTTATATTGAGGATAATTTTATAATTATGTAATCCTGGAATAATAATATTTTTTGGAATCTATAATTAAAACAAAACAAAAGAGCTTGATGAAGGATTTTACCTCTTCTTTGTGTAACTCCTATTGGTTTTTACCAGAGGTATTCGTTGGATAGACTTTTTATTATGGTGTAGTTATAAACAAGAGTTATGTTGGGATATTATTTTAGTGTATTTTTTCTGAGAAAAAGGTATTTAGAGGCATGAATAAGTGGGAGTCTTGAGTTTCTTTTTATAATGGATGATGATTGGTATTCTTTTAAACTTGGGAAATGAATTCCACCCTTGTTTTTCAAGTGAAATTTTGATGTAATAATGGTCCCAATACTAGAAAATGGAGTATATGGTATATATATTTCCGTAATGTTTTTTCAATATTATAGGTCATATTGTCTCTTATGTTAATTTATTAGTCCTTTGTTAAACTAAATTTTTACTCAATCACTTTCACTAATATTTTTTGTAAAAAAGTATGTTGTAATGTTTAAAAATTATAGAATTTTTGGATTCAAAATATAGAATCTATCTTTCCAATATTAAAATCAAATACATGAGAGAAATAAATCTTAATAGAATCCCATCGATAGGATGAAAAAGCATATTATTGACGTAAAAATGTTCAATAGTTGGAAATGTTTCATTATAAAAGTTAAATGTGTAATCTGTTCCAATAACCTCAAATGGATTGTTTTTTGTGTAGTTTATATAAATAAACTTTTAAACCAATCAAAAATTTAATATATTAGTATAAATAAATTAGATGAAAATTTAGTTTTAAATTAATATTTAGTAATTTTTACTACTCATCAAAATATGATACTTTATAAAAATACCAAAAATTCAACCCAAGATAATTTTTTTTTCATATATAAAAAACGAAAATTTATTTTGACATATAAAATTTATAAATTATCCTAAAATTGGATTTTAAATAGGTTTCCATATAAATATCAAAAAATTGCATTGTTACAATATTATATAATTAAGCATAAAATGTGATTTATTCATATCTTATGCCCATCAAATTTATTGGATGAATTTAAAAAATATTTAATTGAACATATAAAATATAGATTTAACAAAAATAACTCACAATTTGTAATTAATTTTATTTATTATGATAAAATGCCTTTAGATGCATAAAAATATTCATTTATAGAAACATTTCTTTTATATTCAAATGTTTTGGATATTAAATTTGATTTAGTTGTTAACCAATGAATTAAAAAATATATTTCTATAAGTTAGTAAATCATACTCAGAACCATCAATTTAATAATGAGGTTGTAACTTAATATAATAAATATTTAAAATCACAATAATATTTTATTTATTTGTAAAACCCTATATTATGGGTAGCCCAAATTACTAAAAAAAAGTTCTGGAGTGTAACAGAAGCTAACTCAGTGTTGTGTGAATTATAATTCTAACATCCATCTTTCCCTTTTTTGGATTGAAATGGGGGGAGCAACCTTACTTTTCCCTAGGTGATATCCCCATGATTTTGAAGGATGGAAAAAAAGATCTTGAAGGATTTCAAAACATTTAGTGGACCATATACCCTATATAAATGTAATAACATAAATAAAAATTTATAACCAAACATAACACTAAATGATGCATGATAATCATAAAAGACAACTCCATATTTCATATATCAAAATAATATTCAAATCAAGGGCCATAATGTAAGGCTAAAACATCAAAGTAAACATCTAAAGATAAACTAAAAAAATGTAATATAACCACAAGTCTACATGCTTCATAATTTTATTGATCTAATATTAATGAAATATCAAGGTATAAAAAGGACTAGCTAAAATTGTGATACATTACCTCTTCCCATGTAATAATAGACAACATCTAGAAAATCACAAATGTACTAAAGCATAGGATAGTACTAAAACTTAGTAAGTTTTCCCCAAATGACTTCCCTTCTCACACTGACAGGATAGAAGCATTAAAAACACACACACACACACACAAGTTTATATAAAACAATTTACAAAATAGTTTATAGCTAAATATTAACAACTTCTAAAATATTTTATAACTAAATATAAATAGTTACCATAATAACAGATTTTGTAATGAAATATGGTGTTAATGAAATAAGCCAAACCAAAAACTTAAAACCTTTTCAAAAACATCATTTGGCCTAACCATTCTATTTCACACAACCAAAATACCAACTATGCATGCTTTTTTATGAACGTTCCTTGCGCTTGAGCGGTT
This sequence comes from Viscum album, assembly GCA_963277665.1. Taxonomy (NCBI): domain Eukaryota; kingdom Viridiplantae; phylum Streptophyta; class Magnoliopsida; order Santalales; family Viscaceae; genus Viscum; species Viscum album. Next base: position 75,471,882 of record OY728155.1, on the reverse strand, counting down.
TCTCATAGATCTACCATGTCGTCACATGGTAACTATATCCCATTTTTTATTACACCTTTGACACCAAACAGAAGTTCATATTACAACTACTCCTTTTGAATGCAATATGAACACACCTAACAAGTATTCCCAAAACCCATGCCAAAACCATTTCAATAAAATCACCATTTCATTGAAAACCCTTTTCCCTTAAATCCATTTTAATAAAACATCATTTTTTTGAATCCTATTTATAAAAATTCATTTAAAAATTCATTTAAAAATAATAATTTCAAATAACCATTTTAAATTAAAAATGAGAAACCACATTATAATTCAAACCACCCAAAGTACACATTTCCATCAAAACCATTAATCATCACTAAAGAATATTTATTTCATATATTGAAAACATATCTCATAATGAAATTAATGAAATAAAATAAATTTTAAAGCAATGAAATAATTTATAGTAAGTGGAGTTTAGAGTGAAACAACATACCTCAACTCTTTTGATGAAAACATAAAATGGATACTGAACCCTCATGAAACTGGGTAAGAATTGAACCGTGGAGCCATGTATCTTTTCTCATATCAACAAAGAGACCAAATCTCATTATTTTTAGCATAATAAATCTTATATATACTCATAAAAGGGTTATCTCTGAGAAACTAATTAGATATGATAAGTTGATCTATGTAGTTTTATGAAAATGTGAAAAAAACAAAGAAGAATGATGACATACCTCGAGAATAAGGCTTTTAAAATACCAGGAAAGTCTTGAGATCGATTCCAATTTTGTTTTTATAGGTTCTACAACATTAAATAGAGATAAATATAGGATTGGGACTATATATGATGGAAAAGGAAGCCTATAGACTCAAAAACCTATGAGATTTACTTTTCTAGGATCTCACTTTAACCCTATGCATGTTTCAGTCACATGGTTCAAAAAACTGTGCACTAACCGTGTCTTAGCTATTTCCTAGGTAGAACATCTCAAATCATCATATTAATACCTCCTTAACTATTTTCCCACCATGTAAAATCTCTTTTATAAAATTTTTAACCCCGTACAATTTCTCCTAGGATTTCGCATGGTTTAAAAAACTATGTGCATCCCGTGTGCCTTTACTTTAGCCCCAAAACACTCCACATTATCAAAAAAACCCTCAAAACATTCACCATTATAATTTATAAATTTAAAAATCATAATTGAAGGATTAAATACTAGAAAAAATTGGGTTCTACATGTTTTCCCCATTGTTCTTTTCATATCTGAAATGTATAAAACCATCCATTCCCTGAAAGAGTCCAGACCACTGCTCTTTCATTTACTTCACAAATTCCCAAATCTCTTCCAAAATATAACTATATGGAAATACAATACAAACTATACTGATTCTTTTCTTATGTAATACATTATCATTCCTATCCATAGTTTACATCAGGATATGTAAAAATGATGAATATGTCTCTCCGTAAACATGATAACATCTGATCACAATGTTGGGATCAAGAAATTACCATTTCATCAATGATGCATAGAACACATTATTCATTGAATTGAATCATGTTGGATATTCCTTATGATATTACACCTCTATAACCCATTACAATATCTCAAAATGGATAATTTATAAATAAGATAAATTTCCAAACTTCCCAAAATGATGATTTCCAAGCCATAGATAGATCCTTAAAAATAGACGATCACTCACCACGAACGATAAAGGTCTTCAGTGATGATCTGCATATGATTTTTGATGACTCTGAGTCATCTCCATTTTCATTTTGACCAACCAAATATTCTTTGTTGTATCTTAGAGAAGGATTGGCCCAACTAGTGATGTCTCACATGTTTCCATCAAAAAAGCGGATAACGACAAGGAATCTTATACAATGCATCCAACAAACCCATGTGTATCATTTCCAGTTAACAATTGATATATGAGAACTACACTATGGGTATGTGTTCTTCCCATGAGTCACCAAAATTACTAATAGAAGACTAAAAAATGTATTCCAACATCTGTATCATCTTGTAGGATTGGCCATCTATATGAGTGTGATACTTCATACTCATAGTCAACTGAGTCCTAAGGGATTTTTGTATGGATTTACATAAATGAGATTTAAAACCCAAATCTCAGTCTGACATGATTTTAATTGGTATTACCTATATTTATACAACTTTTTAGATATAGATTTTGGATATATCCTCCACCATATAAGTTTCATGAATGGGGAAGAGATGGGATGACTTTTTTAGAAGATCTATTATCACCAATATAAATTATGTTTCCAAACCATTCATGGGAGTCCTGTAATAAAATAAAGGGAAATATACTCCCATTTACACACAATAATATGTAAATACTACAACATACTTGATGGTCTCAAATGCTATGCATTATCATATTGACATGTTAAGAACCAAAAAATGAAATGTTTCACATTCAATTTCATGTGCATCCCAAAAAATAAACCTTCAAAACCTTATACATTTTTTTATTCCTGGATGTACAACCCATCTCAAATCATGCTAAGCTTGAAGAATCTTCTCCTGAAAATCCATAGTTACAACCATCCTATTTATAAACCACAAAATGAAACTCCCATAAATTTTCCTTCCTACAATGGTCTACCCACTATTATGTTTTCGACTCATAATAATGCATTCAACATCAGATGTTTGTTCATCTTTGACCATATTTATCAAATCAAGAACATATTTCATTAAAAAGAAAATTATAACATCACCTTTGTCTTCACATTCAAAATGCATATTGGGTAAGACTGACATTAACTTCCATTCATATGAAGATTTTATTAAAAGCTGAGTAAATGAAATTCAACTTATTGCAACATCCATTAAATTTCTTTTTCCTGGTGTATACATCAAGAGAATATAAATCATCTAGTGGTACTCCATCCATATCCATTTCCTTAGATTCAAATCCTGTTGTGAGAAAAAAAAGTCAATATCTTTTGATTTGTGGACACAATTAATTTCTAACAAAAGTGGTCATGACGCTAGGTATTCAAATTGTGGATAGCTATATCTAACTCTAAATCATGGGTTGGAGAATTATTCTTATGATATATCAATTGTGTTAAACCATAATATAGAAAGTGGTCCCCTTTTACGAGAAAAAATCCTAATCCTAATTTTGTAGCATCAAAATACACCACATGGCCCTATCCAGATTCTAGAAAAATCATGATTCGGGCTATTGTAAGGAGAACATTCATCCCAATAATGGACTTATATCATTCCTATGTCCACTTGAAGGGAGCATAATTTTTAGTCAAAGCTAACATAGGAAAATTAAGCTGTGAGAAATCACATACAAATCTTTAGTAATAACCGAATATACCAAGATTTCTATGTATCCCCAAGACATTCTTTGGTGGTTTCCAAGAGATAACAACATCAATCTTTTCTGGGTCATCTAATATAACTTTTCCAAAAATTATATGTCCAAGAAAATGTACCTCATGTACCAAAAATCACACTTTGATATTTTGGCACACAAACAATGATATCTTAGGATTTCCAACACATTCTTCATGTTTTTCTCATTCTAAACCTTTTTCATTGAATATACTAATATTACATACATGAAAACAAAGAAAAATCCAAATATTGCTAAAATATACTATTCATCGAAGCCATAAAAGAATCTAGTGAATTCGTAAGACTGATAGGAATTACCACATATTCATAATGGTAATATATTCTTCTAAAAACTATTTTCAAAATGTTGTCCTTTCGAACTTGAAATTGGTAATATCTTGGTAACATGTCAATGTTACAAAACCACTAAGCTCCACTCAATTGATCGAACATATCATCAATTTGTGGTAGTTGATACTCATTCTTAATCATAAAATTGTTATGTTTACGATAATCAACTCACACCATTAGAGTTCCATCTTCTGTATTCACAAACAAGACTGGTGGTGCCCACGGAGACACACTCAACTTAATGAACCATTTGCTTTCTATCTCCTCCAAATTCAATTAAACTCACTTAACTATGTGTTTTCCATCATATAAAATCAAATGGAAATTGGACTAGTCCTCGAGGATATAAATCATAAAATCTACTTCCCATATAGGTGGGAACCCTATGAATTTATTTGGAGAAAAATCTGTAAATTGATTAAGAACTTTTGGAAAACTATTTTCCTCGATCTCTTCAATCAATTACATAGTCAATGCTGCCAAATGGCGAGAGATTGTTCCCACTACTTGTTCCAAAAAGCCCATTTTAGCCACCTTTACAACTATTACTCAATTAAAGAGATACTCAATGATGTCCTCAGTTGTAGAAGTAACCTTAGTTTATAATAGCCGATGTTAGTGTTGAATGTTTTCAACCAATCCATATGTAGGATAACATTATAGACATCCATTGACAACACTCTGGAGCCCTGTTGTTGCTTGAAACCATCAATTGTTATGGAAAATGATCTAAAAAGTACAAATCTACATTCTCTTTCCCAGAGAGAACATTGATATGTTAGAACATAAGGAATTATCTTTAGATTTAATCGTAGAAAATCAATAACACAGGAAGAAACGAATGAATGAAATGAACTAGTATAAAAAAACATGCATAAGGGTAGAATACAAAATAAACACACATATCATCATAGATGTTTTGAGACTGATCATTAATAATCATCCTATCAGATCCATATAATTTTTCCATCATTGTACTATGCTCATTTTTTCCTTCTTGAGATTTCCATTACAGATAAGTCATGATATTTCTAGAATCACCACGGCTAGTTATGCGATTTTGATGAGACTGATTATTTTTTCTTTACCCAGTTGATGAATATGATGCCTATGTGACTAGAGAAGTGTCTCTAGAACCTGATCTCAGAGAACTATGAGAATAGTGCTTCAGATTTCTCATCTTGTTGAAAAATGGCATGATCACGGTGGTGTTGTTCACTATAGCTTCATGTGGTTAAAGGATCTGCATTGGAAGCATCCTATAAGGCTCTTTGGTCATGGAGGAAGGTTTACTAATCCAATAGTCTGATTCTGATTTCCACACCCAACCTGAAAAAAGGTTTCCCTTTCCAGCTATCTCTCAGCGTTAGAGATACCATTTATTCATGTGTTATCAACAAAATTTATCCTCACATAGCTCTTATGACATCTCTTATAGTATCCATTTACCTATTGACCAACTCTCTATATTCAGTAATACACAACACAACATTACTTGAATGAATCGCCTATTTTATTCATGATCCAAAGACACGTGCCTTCTCAGATAGGCAAACTACAACCTCAGGTGAAAAGTGCACTAAATTCTTGAATTCAGCCTCATACTATGTGATAGAAATATTTTTATACTTCAAAATGAAAATTATATTATTCTCTTGATCATGAAAGTGACATGATAGAATTTTTTGTTGGAAAATCCTCAAAATAATCCCTATTATATAATTGATATACTTTAGCATGTGAAAATAGTTCCCACTACTATTGTGCAATATCCTTGAGCATATATGTCGCCAGATTTACCTAGATATTTTTTGGTGTGACAATTAATTCAAAGATAAGATTCATGTTGTGCAACTATTCCTATACTCGTTCTGGTTCAGAATCACCCCCTGAAGATGGGAGGATTCTATCTCTAAAACCAGAAATAATGGTCCACTGGTCCTGGCTCATCCCTTCGATTACAAATGTTCAGAGCTTGGAATGCATGGATGATACTAGGAAATAGATGTTGGTTCGCCTGTGGATTAGGTGAAACCACATTCTCCATATATTCTTTTAGTTGGTTTCTATGATGCATACTAGGATCCATTTTATAAACCAAATACAAGATCTTGAAGTCTCACTATATAGAAATTAAAGTCATAGAATTTATAATCTATCACATCAACTATCAAAATATTAGTTTCCTAAATCAACCATTTCTTTGTTTAACCATTTTTGGAAAATCAATTCTTTCATTTGAAAATGAACCCATTTTCAATATTTACCAATTATTCCCTTTTTTAAATCATTCAGTTAAAAACAAATGTGACATTTTTTAAAACCAACACATTGTATCAAATCTTATGTCATTTTTCCATAATCAAAAATGAAATCCTAGTGTAAATACATCCTTCAAATGCATTCCATGCTCATATTATTTGTTAATCCCATGATAATGAGATTTCAATAATCTTGTATCTGTATCCAAAGCCCTTATTCACTCAAATCACTGGTAACATGATGTTTAACATAAATGGGGTAGATACATCCTTTTATGCTATACATTTCATGTTCTGATAATCACACTCCCTTCAAAGATCAAAACCCCTCAAATAGGCAAGAATAATTTTATCTCCAATAATGAGAAAACTGAAAATGACTCGTTCCATAATGAAAGGACAAATATGTCACCACTTATAACATCCTTCCTTCCCCTAATAGGATTTGGAAGGTTGTAGGACTGTTATATGGCCTTGAGATACAACCTCAGGATACGAAAGGCCATAAATAAATGTCCAAGGGTTTTAAAAAATGCAGGGGATGCTTTACCCTTTAAGAATGGATCAACTAATCAATAATACATAACATAACATACCACTATATGATGCATGATAACCATGAAAGGAAAATCATCATTTCATATATTCAAATCCTACTCAAATGATGTGCCACAATGGAAGACTACAAAGACAATTTTAATAGTGGAAGATAAACTAATAAAACTCTAAGATGATGAAAAGATGATGTGCTCTATATGCTCCATGCTCCAAAATCACCAAATCTCCCAAGTAGCACTAAGTAGTTATAAACATGCAGTACATTACCTTTGCTTAGGAATCACTAGATGACATTTGGAAAAGAACCAAATTATAAAAGAAAGGGTGTGTACTAGAACTAAGTAGGTTTTACAAAATGACATAACTAATCATGCCACTAGGATAGAAGAGTTAGAACCCATTATATAAAACAATTCATATAAAACAATTTCCAAAATTGTTCATAGCTAATTATAAAGAGCTTCTAAAATTGTTTATAACTAAATAGAAATAGATACCATTAAGAAAATTACAATTAAATCCATTATTCAAAAAAATACCAAACCATACAGTTAAAACCATACCAAAAAATGCATTTAGAATAACCATTTTCTTCCACAAAACAACAATACCAATTATGCATGTTTCGTTATGATAATTCCATGATCATGAGTGGTTTCTCACTGATCTACCAAGTCATTATGAGGTAATTATATCACATCTTCCATTAAAAAATTTCCACCAAGAACAAGTTCATATTTTAACCATTCCTCATGAATGAAATATGAACACAGACACCATGTATGCACAAAAACCATGCCGAATCCATTTTAATAAAATCACCATTTTATTGAAAACCCTTTTTCCCATCAAGACATTTCAATAAATACATTTTATTGAAAACTAATTACTGAAAAAAATCATTTAAATATTTCTAGAAATATTATATTTTAAAATAACCATTTTAAAATCATGAAGCTAAACCATATTACAATACAATCAACCAAAAGTATAAAATTCCATCGATACCATAAATCATCTCTAAAGAAGATTTAATCCCATATTTTTACAAAACATTCATAATAAAACTCATTTAATAAAATAAATATGAAACTAATCCAATAAATTCAAGAATGTGGAGTCAATAGTGAATCAACCTACATCAATGTTTTTGATGAGAACTAAAAATAGACGAAGAACGGTCACAAAACTTGGTAAAAATTCAATGAAATCACCTTAGAACTCTTCTCCTATCCTCAAAATGACCAAATATCATCATATTTGGAATCCAAAATATTATATCTACACATAATGGATGTATATCTGAGAAAATGAGTTGAGAGGAGATGTATATATTAGTAGATATAATAAAACAAGACATAAATGAAGAAAATCAATTACATGTGTCATGAATCAAGCTTTTTAACAACATGTAAATGTTCTAGATCGATTACAATTTTTAGGATAGGTTCTCTAACCATTAATAGATATGAATCTACAAATTGGATAGTATATAAGAAAATATTAATCCTATAGGGTCAAAAATGTGTGAGATCCACTTTTTTAGGATCTCACTTTAACATTGTGCATGGTTTAGTAACACAGCTAGACAAGCCATGAACTAATCGTGCGTTGGATACTACCTAGGAATTCCCTCCCATGGTCTCCTCCCCGGACCTCTATAACCATATTCCCACCCTACAAAATCTATTTTCCAACATCTTCAATCCTGCACAGTTTATCTTATGATTATTCGATGTTTAGAAAAACATTACACATCTTTTAAACCTTCCCATTAGCCCCAAAACCTACAAGAAGATCACAAAATCCTCGAAACATTCAACGTTATACATTATAAACATGAAAATAATAAAAAATGGTTTCATGCGAGAAATTTGGTGTTCTTCAATATGCTATAGAATATATTTATTTAAAATATTAAATATATTATTAATTACTTGTATGTTGTATTCCTTTCTATTCGTGCTATTGGATGTCATACATGGAATTAAATATAACATTATTAATTTAGAATTATAGGCTGTTACAACGAGTCCATTATTTGCTGAGTTTGGGTTATATGTGAGTGGATAATATTCAAATTTATATCCCCAAAATATTTTATTCACCAAATACAAATCATCAAACTGATCCTTAAATATTATCTATTCAATGAATTTATCCTCAAGATAATCCAATATTTTTCACTTCTTATTTGGTAGAAGAATTCATGTATTCAATCACCTTTTATAAAACATATTTCTTATTTTTTTGATTTATACTAATCTAGTGTTCACCCAACTGACAGATTTATCAGTTAACCCTTATGAATTCAATCCTTATCTACTTCAAGATAATCAAAATATCCAGCTTATCATTTTAACACTCCATCAACAATAATATATTTCTAAAATTCAGTGTGTAGATAATTACATGCGCAATATAGTTCTAACTTTATTTCAAAAATACCATCTAGATATTTATCATCATGGTCGATAACTATATTCTCATATTTATAAAAATATTACACCTTATATTTAGAATTAGAGGATTAATAAAATATAATGATTCACATAAATTTCTATATATTATATCCCAAAAGTCTTCTTCTTGTTCTATTTCTTCTATATTCTATTTTTTATAAGTGATTGTTCATCATTGTTAATACCGTGTTTTTAAATTATAGATATTCCATACACATATTCAAAAATAGGGAAAATATAATAATATTTATCATAAAAAGTAATTTTTATAAGAAATTCATTTGAAATAGACCTTCTTAATATATGTTAATTCTATGAAATTCCAATTTTATCTTGGAACGTTCTTATGTGATGATTTATTCTGATATTATCTAGAACCTATTCACCACAACCATGGATGAAAATAATGATTTTTCCATCCATGAATGATATTTAAATAAAATATTGGAGGAGTCATCATTTCATTCATGTGGAAAATTACAATAAGTGCTTCAAAGGTTTAATAATATGTAAAAACATTTAGCCTATGATACATCTTCTGGTAGCTAGAAAAACACTATAGAGAGGGGGTTGAATTAGGGTGTTGGATGATTTAAGAATTTTCTTGAATTTATATTATTCATCATTTAAGATCATTTTCCCTCCTTATAAGGAACAATTTCAATCGATGTAATCCATACTGATATAATAAGCTGTATGAAATAATGTACAATACCTATAAGACATCAGGTAATTTACAAGGATCACCATAATGGGATAGTCTAAGTTCTATATAAAGAGGTTCTAATAGTTGTACCAAAATCAACTATTATTTCATGGTTGGTGGCTATAATATTTCATATTTGATGACTCCATGCTATGGGAATTTATTTTACAATGAATAAGGATTATCCCCTCTTCACCCAATGAAGATATCCATTTTTTCACTCCCACAAACGACTTCAACTAAGGTACTTACAAAATTTATAGACATGGAGGTCTCTTGAAAAAACATCAAAAGATTTTTTATCTAATTTGAATGAATATATGATTCCATCATATTCTAGATTAAATTTTCCTTGAATTCACCATTCACATGAATCAAATTTTAAATACCCATTTCTTTCTATTAGTTAACTTTCACATAACTCATAACATTCATGAATTTTTTTTCATGAAATACAATCAATCTCAAAACTATGCCATGGATGGATCTATCCCGTATACCATTCTCAAGTCCATTACATCAGACAATATAATCATTTAATATAGGAATGTATTCATGGAAATAGTATGTTCATGGAACACCGTGATTCATGGATGCTTTTATTTGGATGTAGGTGGTTCATATAACATCACACATTAGTGAATGTATAGTATTTTACTAAAAAGAACTTTCCTTATTCAAGTATGAAATCATTAATCCTACCTACTCTATCATAATTTTGATATTTATTGGGAAATTATAAATCATCTCATAACCTATAAAACTAAATGTTGATGTAAAATAAATTCTCAAATCATTCCCCTTCATTAATTATTTGTAAACAAATCATCTCTAAGATTCCTTGTTTCTCCATTACTTTGATTAGATAATGTATAGTAGTTTGTATAAGTCTATATTTTATGAAATTCTACCACCCTTACCAATCATTTCCAATTATATTAAAAAATTTATGCCTATTTTTGATACTCAATCATTTTCAACATTTTTTTGTTTCCATTATTTCTTATGACTTCTTCAAGAAACATTATTCAAAAACTACCACACATTCTTGAAAGCATCCATATTCCAAGAACCTCATTCAATTGATCTGAATTAATTATAAATCTTCTTTAGATATGGAATTCATGAATCGTTTATCTCCCTCTACTATTTTGATCCCAAAAATTATTCAAACTCATGGAAGCCAAGATACATTATATTTCCCTTATCAAATTACGTATTCATGTTTTATATAGTTGATACTCTACGATTATCATCATGCAATTTATATAGACCCAAATTCTTGATATTGGGGTTCAATTACATTAATCATTTTATATAAATTTAACATATTGGTGATCTGGAAATTTTTACATGAGTCAGAAATTATTATTCATAGAGGGATATCTTAGGAATGCTCGAGGTATGAGGTTGTTCCTATTTGGATTCCCAATAATGGTTGTAGGTTGTTTTGGTTTAATTTTATGGTGTATTTTTTGAGTTCAAACATGGTCATAGGGTGGTCCGTCAGTCTGGCCTGATGGGATTATGGTTTCTTCCCAATGTTTGATACCTCCATCAATTGATTATACTCATATAATTATTCCTTGAACCTACGCACATGACCCCATGAAGGACAGGTTTAATGGAATCTCAGTGGAATTGGTATGGTGTCGGTGGCTCCAAAATTATTGATGCTACACTAGTTGGTAATGGATGATGGACTCCCCAACGGAGTCCTCGGCCTGATTTAGTTGTGGTGGTGGTTATTTGTGGTTTTTTTGTGCGATAGTGCTGGAACCCATCGATAATCCTCATGGATTCTTTGGGTTCCAACTATGGTGGGTCGGATATGGGGCAAGCTAAGATGTTGTTTCTAAAACAAGGCAGATTTGCGCCATCTGCGGGAACTGTGACATCATGGGTGTCCTGAGACAATACAGAGTGGAGTTGGTTACTGTCACATGTTATTTGGTGTTTTTTAGAAGGTCCATCCAGGATATGGTTCCCTGACCAAAGCCTTTATGAATATTTCATTTGGGTGATGTGTTTTTGTTTTTGGGCAAGTCTGGTCCGGGATGGGGTACCATGTCCAGTCCTCATTTGGGTCTTTGTGAGATGGTTCTCATCTATCCTTAAAGTTATTTTTGATTAGGACACTCAAGAGGGATGGTGAATTGAGTTCCAATATACATTTCTCTCTTAAGACAATTATTTTAAAAATCAACAAATTATAACAAATGATTTCCATACAATCAAAGATGAATATTTATAAAATATATAATTGTTTGAAAGAATTATCCATGAGTCATTAGTATTCAGTTAAAATAATTTTATTATTATCTTAACATTTGAATTTAGCATTCAAAATCAAATTCAAATAAAAACACTATATAATATAAACTATCAGAGTAAAGTGAATTTTTCTAGTTTTGAGTAATGCAATATAGATAATAAAAATAAACATGAAATAACATAGTATGTTTAAAAACAAGAGGTTCAATCTCAACAAAAGACATAGTCCTCTCCACTTGTTTATCACCTACCACTGAGAAGTTCATATTAATATTCTCAATATACACCCTAGATCAGTGTTCCCAATAGCACACATGGCTATTTGGGTCAAATAGACCTCTACAATAGTTTCTTATGAGAAAAAATTCAACAAGGACACACTGGTACCACATCTACATTAAATCATAGGGGAAAAAATGGTGTAGAAAAATGGTTGAGTGAGGATATATTGTGTTAACTATTTTATCTCAGGAGATAGAATGTGTTTTTGAAAAAGATACAAACACATATCAAATGAATAGTAAGAAAGTACACAATATAGAAAAAATAATGTAAAAGGGTATATAATGATATGTGTGATGTGAATCATGCTACTAGACTTCATGGATGCAGTAGATGTTAGGCATGAGTCCACTCTTAAAAACAGTCACCAAAATCAGAATGTTGTGGATGAATGTGATCTTGTTTCTAGTGAGGTGTGATGCTCCTTGAATGTACTATTCACATGGATTTTTTACTACATGGATGTTATCAATTTAGTTCCAAGAAATTTCTTCATTTTCCATACCTATAAGGATTAGTGTTATTCTTTTTTTTCATATCATTTCTAATTGGTCTTTGGTATTACAATCTTCCAGCACATCGATGATTTTATTCATGAGTGTTTTCATTTTTATGATATAGGGGTTTCCAATGAGTATAAACTCTATCAAATATAGGTTCCTCATACATTATACATTCTATAGGGATGCCATTAATTTTTTTTAAATAAATAATTAATAAAATCAATATCAACAAACAACTCAAATATGACTGTTAGTAATAATTTTCAATTTAAATGGTAATGGAAGAAATGACTAAGTCAAGAACGGTGCTACAGGAGTAGTGAAACTGGAGTGGTCCCTTGTCATTTTTCTCTAAATGGTGTCTTAGGAATGGTAACAGAGGAGCAATGACTTTTCCATTATCTACAATTAGTGTCTTAAACATTAAAAAAATTTGGGTCTAGTTGGTCAAAGTAACGGTGTCAGGACCTTTGTAAAAATTTTGAACCAGTGGACAGCTGCAAAAGTGAAAGGTCCATATCAAGGCTATCTGGTCCTTTTTTAAAATTCTGGATCAGTAGATCTTTACAATATTGAAGGGTCCATATCAATGGTGTCTAGTATTTGGTAAATATTATAGACCGGTGGGTTACTGCAACGATGAATATACATTGTCGATTTATAGTATGAACAATGAATGTGAGTTCACCTTAACAGGGACTCATAAATAGTCAAATATTTTCAACCATCCTTATAGAGTAACAATAAAAAGAATAGATTAATGTTATATATAAACATAATGAAAAATAATTTCAACATGATTTTTTAGCATTAAAACAGGAAGAGTCCTACAACCTCCCCATTTCGGTGATCCCAAATATTGGCATTTACAAGTGATCCATAATGATAACATTAAATGATAAATATTTTTCTTAACATATTAGATACATTATGTGAAATAAAGTCATAACCATATATCAACTTACTTTATAATAGAATGCATAATATCCTAGAAATCTATTATTGTATCCGAGCATATATGTAATATATCATAGTACAAACTCATATTTTAGTATTAGAGCTTTGATATTAGAAGAAAATCATCATATAGTTGAGCAAAAAGATATTTCAAATTCCATATATGAGTTCACCACTTTTGGGATTATCAAAAATTGAAAAAAATAAGGGAAAATTTTATATACAAAAAAAACATAAATAAGATAGATATTGAATTAATTCTCAAAAGGAAAGTATAAGGGATAAACGAACAACAAAATACATCCCTATAACAAATAAATCCATCTACTTCTTGGTTACATCTGAATCGATCAATTATTTTCCCATGTGAGAAGAAGAGGAAAGAATAAAATTAGGATCAGAAGTGGTAGTGGTGGAAGGGATAGAGCCAATAATGAGTGAAGTTAGAAGTAATCCTTCAATAATAGAAGGAGGAAGGCTCAGTCTAGATGACGAACAATGCAATGGTTCTGTCATATGATTGGCCTGAGTTTTCTCAATGATTGAGATGGGGACACAATCATAGGAGAAAATTAAGTAGTGGTAGAATGAGTCATGCTATGTCTCAATGGAGTAGCTATTAGAGGATCATTTATTTCTCTACAATGATACATGTAAGGATTCAATACATATATAATGTACTTGTAGACCACGCCATCTTACTCCATATATTTTTCAAAATAATTCTTATTCACTATAAACATTTGAATGGAATTGTTAAATTCCTACAACTTCTTGAAATTTTCCACGAATGATTTAGTCACTATAGGTACCTTCAAATTCCGTAATAAATATTTGAAATTATTAGTCAACTTGATATTATTTTGATCCTATTAAAATAGTAATCCACTTTTTAAGAAATTTATTCCTAAGCCTCAGTGGAAGAATTTTTTAATACTCCACCCATGTCAAGAATATGATCATTATTTTCTGAATTTTACCTTGGTTTTCCAGATTAGAGCCACCAATAAAAGCCTAAAACACTTCTTTAATCCTAGATCTGATCATTTCACTATCTGAATAATGAGAGGTCTGAGCAGAAGTAGGTTCATCTTGAGTAGTTGATGTAACAATATTAATTATTTTTATAACCATTTCTGAAGACAATTTATATTCATCAGTCAATTAATTAATAGAAGATATGAGATCATGCATTTCATTGGACTATTTTGTGTTTTTATTTACCCACTTATTCAAAAAATGAAATTATATTTGGTAGAATCTGAGATACAAACTTTTATAAGAGCATGAAATCATCATCCTCACATAGAATATTAACTAGATATAGACTAGGAGAACCTTTAATGTCACTATTTATTTCATCATCCAATGATATTATAGACTTCAATTATTCAATAAGATTTATATTTTCAAGCCTTGAATCTTGTATTTCATAAAGAATTTTGGGTTGATTTTTCCAAATTATCTTTTTATAAGCATTCTAGAATCCCTTTCACTAACGATAGTCATATGTAGAGGTTCTGAATTTATATGAATTCCAATACCAACAAATATATTTTCAGTTTATTCATTTATATATTCATGACTAATATAGTTTGGGGGTTTTCATGTTGGTGCTTGGATAGGTATAGAGATAGTCACTTGCTCCAAAATAGATAACACTTCTTTAATTGTGATGGGTTTGAGTTGAAACACTATTAGAAGTTATATTCTCTTTTTAAGGTGATATGAGAGTCATCAACATTGAAATAACATGGTAGTGTGTATCATGAATCTACATAACATGGATCAATAAGATTTGGCACTTCAATCTTATCCTGAAGGTTTTTTTACCTCCCCTCAACAGATGATTATTTCAAAGAATTAAATGACTCCATTTCATGAACTATTTCCACAAATTATACCATCTATTGATTTACTTCTCTCTCGACTAAATTTCGTTTTAATTTATCATCTTATTGAATACTATTTTCATAAGGTGAAGAGGATTCTATTTTACCAGATTCAATAGATTTATGTTCAGTGGCTTCACCATCTATAGTTTCTCCATCTGTATGTTTCTCATTATTATATTTTTCTTCAAAAAAACTTCTTCCTCATCAAAAACTTCACCGTTATCTCCATTTTCTTCGTATTCAGCATCATCACCATCACTGATAATATATTTTCTATAGGGAAGAGTTTTATTGTGTTTAGGAGACTCAAGAAGAGGTTCATCATTCCATTTAGGAATATCTGGATCTCTTCTTTATCAATCTAAAACATTGTCTACATAATCTATAGAAACAGCAAAATCCATTTTTTTATATGAACATTGCATAATCTCATATGGTTACTAACAATGGCCAGTGTTATCCTTGGGTCTCGAGGGATGATCAACAGGATGAAAATCCTCCTGAATTGTTGCATTGTCTTCAACCCATATATTAATCTCGGGATTCCAACTAATCATCATATATTTTCATATATACTTAGACAGACAAAAATCAAAATCAACAATAGTTTCTTAATTCTCCTTTACTAATAATTTATCATTTAAAATTGTGTTTATGAACCTTGAATAAAACAAGGAAGTGGATTTTGATGTGTTTTTGATCATGTCAAACATATGAAGGACAATAAATTTTCCCAAGTTTATCTTATATCAATTTTTCAAAATATACATCAAGAACACATCTTGATACTTCAAAGTAGAAAAATCTCCTTTCCTCATATATGTAAGATATTGAATGAACAAAAATAATAATGTGTTTTCTCCTTCCAACATAACAGCAATAGGTCTCTTGTTTATTCAATTTGATGTTAAATCACCCAAATAATATTATATGTTGAATATATCACATATCAGTGGAGGACCTCCTTGACAATCCTCAATTATACCTTCTATGGTACTTTTAAACAAGCATCCCATCTCTTTGATGAAAATGAAAATCATCTTCCATTTACCAAACCTCAGACTACAAAATGATGAATGAAATTGAACGAAAACTCAATGTACTTATAAAATTAAAATACATGATTCAGATGAAATGGTCTCATATAATTGGTAAACTGATCTATCAATCCCCATTCATAGAAAACACTATAAAAAAGAAACTTACTCTATAGAATCCACTTGTCACAAATTTCTTTTTCTGGCAGGATTAGTCGATCTGGGAGACCAGGGTTCAGAGGTTCATCAAGCATTTTGAGAAGAGTCATTTTCAATCTATTCAACGAATGAAATTTCTATAGGGTCAAAGATTATTGATGATTCATTATCACCATTCAAAACATGAATAGAGGGTTTAATGGAAAAATAGACTTGATAGAGAAATTTTTGGTTTCACAAGCCAAGAGCATGAGTGAAGTGAGAAGTGATTTGGATCACCCAGTTTTTATAATTTAAGGAATTAAATGTGGTGAATCAAAAAAATTTGTACAAAAATGAAAAAAAAAATTAATCAAACTATGTTAATTTTTTTACAATTTATATAACGGTGTGTCATAGTGGTGAGTCATGGCGGTGGTCTATCAGTGGTGTCATCACAATGGCGTGACGTCAAACAGTGATACATCAAACAGTGAGACATCAATCCAGTTACTCAATATTGATCATTCACAATTCATGTATGATGTAACTAATTCATATAGAATTTATTTTCATAGTTAAAAAGTCAATAAGATGAGGTTTCATGCCAATTAATTCTAATGGAATATCCCTTTTTTGATAATGATCTATCAAATAGTGATGCCTTACATTAATATTTTTTCTTCTTGAGTGAAAAACTGGATTCTTAGAGATGTTAATAGAACATGTGTTACCATAGTGAATAGGGACATGTCAAAATTGTTATCCATAATCTAATAAATTGTGTTTCATCCAAAGAATTAAGAGCAACAGTTAGAAGGAGCGATGTATTCAGTTTTTGTAGTAGAAAATAAAACATAATTTTTATTTTACTACCCCATGATAGTAGTGACCACCACCACCATAATTATTTTCTTTTTATTATCCAAAAAACACTTTTAAGGAAAAAGTGATAAACCCCAAGAGAAGGCATAATTATTAAAAGACAACGAAATCCTAATGACCAGCTTAGCATTAAAAATTTCCCACGAGATAGAAGTTACTGATGTTTCTAGATCATCCTTCATAAGGTCTTCAAATCGACGTGACAGTCTGTCCCAAGCTTGCATGTACTCCTCTTGGTTGATTTTCCCGACATTAAAACCCCTTACCAGGATAAGATTCTTCTTGTAAATACAATCACTCTGTTCTCTATTGGTTTACACCCAAATGTTCTTTTCTATCATTTTTTCACCATCCTCAGCTGAGGCATTAATCAAAAGGGATTCCTCCTCCATTTCTTCTCCAGAATGCAGTAGAAGCTCTAATGGTTGAACAACCATCATGCCTATCTTCTATGGGACATTCCTAATGGGATCAGCCATGTAGTCTGTAGCCTCTACCTGAATAGCATTTCCATTTACATTAAGAACACCTTTTAACATGTGGGCATTCAACTTCCTGGTAGATCACGTCTCTATTGGTGAAGGCAGATATGAATAATCTTTCCGGCCTTTCTTACTACCTCGACGAACCTTCCTCCACATCAGACTATAGACATCACTACCATGGAAATCTTGAGCATTGTCTCCTGAAAACTGACTAGACGAATCATCACCAAACTCCACCCTCAGAATACCCTGCTCCTCATTGAACATTGCATGCCGGTATGCCTCCAGGTTAGGACCTTCATTCTCCAATCTCTCGAAGCGATTACTCAGTTTAATAGCTGGAAACTCTCTTATAGGTCTTGGCCTAATAATTGTCTAATCCCCCTTACATCCAGTGTTATCAAGCCCCAGAAGCACAACCTCCATGTAAAAAGAAGCATTTAGGGCCTTTGAACCTTCCCCCGTAGCCATTCTAGTTTCCACAACCCTATTAGTACCATTATCAGGGGCCAGAATATATGCAAAAGAAATATTTTCCAGACCATATTCCACTTGTCCCAAAGGACCCTACACTATATGTGTGGGAGTACCCAAGTCGTTCCTCAAGCGGTTGAAAACTTTAGCAACCAAGGGATTACTCTCTAGAGAATCTTGTTGAACAACCTTTGCTGAAGGTGAGTCAGAATCAACATCCAAACCGCTCTTCCCAGTTGGACATTCTACAATCCCCTGTCACTTGGCTATATCTTTAGAATATCTTTATTATATTTAATATTATTTAAAATTATAACTTCTTTATTTATAATGATTTTAAATCTAAAAATGAATTTTAGTTCTCCCACTAAACTCATTTCGAACACATATTTCATAATTTTTTAATAATCAACTCTTAACTAATTTTTTTGAATATCCAAAAATAATATCATCAACAAATATTTGAACAAATAAAACTTATTTAGAAATTATTTTTATAAAAAGAGTATAATCACTTATATGTTTTGTAAAAACATTAGAAATAAGAAAATTTTTGAGACAATCATACCAGCCTCTTAGAGGTTATTTAAAACCATTAAATGATTTTGATAATTTTAAAATATTATTTGGAATAATTGGGTTTGTAAAACTAGGGGGTTATTCCAAAAAAATATCCCCAGGTATGTACACATACATAAAATCACTCTAGACATCAATTTGATATAGTTTTAAATTACGATGAGCTGCAGATGCTAGATGGATTATCATGGCTTTATGTCTAGATATAGGTGAATATTTTTCCTCATAGTCAATGTATTCCTCTAGACACAATCCTTGTGAAACATGTCCGACCTTATTTGTATCTATTGTGGTATCCTCATCCAATTTATTTCTAATCACCCATTTTTTGCATCTGGTCAATATTTCATTGGGTCTATCTGGTACATTCCAAACATTATTTCATTCAAACTAAATTAAGTCTTCTTGCATATCCATCACACTAAAATTGTGATTTTATGAATCATTTATGTTCTTAGGATAATGATGTGATAAGAAGGATTGATGTTCAACCTGGTTCCTAAGATAAGCTCTACTATGATTCTGTTTATCTATGTCTCCAACAACAACATCTATAAGATGGTTCTTCATTATTATAAACGATCTAGAAAATGAAGGACTTGTTATTTAAAGTTCTTCTACATGTTATGGTTCACCATGATTAGACTCTTGAGATTTTCTAGAACTGGATGATTTTGAACCATTCTTAACAGCAGAATTAGAGGGTCTAGAATTTATTTCTAGACTTGAATGATCATCCTCAATATTTTCAAGGGGGATTTTAGGTTTATGTGGATCTATTTCATCAAATTTAACATTTACCGATTCATCCACACATTTGGTTCTTTTTTAGAAAACTCTATATGATTTACTAGAGGTTGAGTAACCTAGAAAAATTACATCATCCCTTTTATAAGAAATATTATCAAGAATATATTTTTTATTGAGATTATAAACCTTGCAACCAAAAACTTTAATGTAGCTAAATTTGAATTTCATATTGTTCCACAACTCATAGTGTTCTTTCGTAATAATTTGTCATATTATTACTTTATTAATTATATAAAAAGTTTTATTGACATATTCATCCTACAATAAGTAGGTAATTCATATTAATTAGGTATAGTCGAAGATATTACTTGTAAGGTTCTATTTATTCCTTCTACAACAACATTCAGCTGGGTTGTCTTAGGAGAAGGGAAGATTTCACTATATCCATTTTTTGAGAAAAAATATTCAAACTATTGATTTTCCATCTCATGACCATTATAACCTCTTAAGGATTCAAATCTATGACCATGTAGGTTTTCTACAGTTCTAGTGTACTTGTTAAAATGACAACAAGCATTACTTTTGTGAACTATGAAAATGGTCCATGAATACATAGAAAAGTCATCTATAAGAACATATATATAGTGCTTCCAATAGAAACATTAAAGTATAGATGGTCCAAAAAAATCCATGTTAACTAACTCAAGAGGTTTAGAATTTATATCTTCCTTCTTTGTGTTGAAAGATATTTTGAGCTTTTTTACTTTTTAATAGGGATTACAGACTTTATCATTTGAAATCTCAATCTTAGGTAGTTCCTTGACTAAACATTTTCTTGTAATATTTCTAGGGGACTGTATGTTATAATTTTCTAGCCTCTAATGCTAGATCCAAGACTCATTGTGAAAGGAACTTAAGAAAGAATAATTTTTAGAAACTAAGAAATCTAAATTAACATCATAGACATTATCATTTCCCTAAGTTGTAAAAAATAAAACATCATTATAATTTAATACATTGGAAGAATAATTTTATAATTTAATATAAAATTCATCATCACATAACTATGAAATTATATGAAAAATATATTTTAATCCACTAACAAAAAATCATTAGAAATTAAAATGAAATTACCGTTACCGATTTTTCCAAGGCCAATTATTTTTCCTTTTACATTATCACTAAAGTTGGCATGCCCACCATCAAAATTGAAAATATTTTTGAAGCCTGAATAGTACCATTTATTTTTTTCATGAAAATTTATTTTCCATTTACCAGAAGCTCTTATATGAGCTCTTCATACAGCTTAAATAAAATAATAATTTAACCAAAAAAGGCTTTGGTAACCAAATTTTCTTGGGTGCAGTATCATTAGTGAAAAAATATTAGGGAAACCAAATTTTTTAGGGTTTCCAATAATTGTTTTAAGGATTTATAAAAATAGACATTATTTTTTCTAGAAATACTAAATGAAGTGAAAAATTCCCCATTTCTGGAACTAGCAAAAAATATTCAGTTTTATGCACAATAACAAATTTTTCAGATTTTATTATAAAATTACTTTTTCCATGTTGGAATCCAACAATAATTGTATATTTCAATGCGCCTTGTTTACCAAGAAATCGTGTGAGAGTATTATTTGAATTGGAATATTTTTATATTTCCCTTTTCAATGGTTCATTAACAATTTGATTTCATTATTTTCTTTATGAAATTGTGCATTTTTTATTTATCAAAAGTATGCTCAGATTTAATAGTATAGGTTAGAGAAAGTTGTTTATAAAAAAAATTGTTTTTATATTTTAACTCATTACATGTATCATAATGTATTATAAACTATTTAATGATTTATTGATTAGTAATATTATGAGAATTAGAATCATTTTCAGAATAGTAAGAATTATGTACATGAGATTTTAGTGTTACCTTAGATGTGATTGTCAAAAAACACATACGTTATTTATTATCCTTTTCATCATGTCGTAATTTTAACTTGCTAGATATATCTTTATAATAATTCCATGTTTTGTTTATTGAATTTTTTATCTTCTACCATTATAGTCATATTTATTTTTGTACATTAATTTTGGACAATCATCCATTGCATTTTCATTTCTCTTGTACTCATAACAAACAATTTAGTTAATATTTTCTCTTCTTTTCCATTTGTTATTGCAGTTTCCATTATTGTAATATTTTCCGTTTAAGTTAGTATTTTTGGAAAACATCGTCATTCTATATAATATTTCTTAATATTTTATTTATCTCGACCATTTCTTCATCATTGTCATATGGTGATTGTTCATTATATGAACTGTCAGAATGGGTTTTTTTCCTTCTAATTTTATTTGTGTTTAAAAGTATTTGTTTTGAAAGAATCTAAAAATCTCTTTGGATAATAGTACTATTCTTTTTTGACCTTTAATTATTCCTCACACATCATCAGCTTACCTATCTTCTCATTTACTAGAAACATACTAATATAACAATATTCTCTAACTAACACTGAGGTCCTCTCCATATTTCTGGTAATCATCTAAGGATTCACATGTTTTTTTCTTTGCATGCAACAATCATTCCTAGATAGATCATAGTTTTAAAAATATCATTGATCTTGAGATAGATGTCAGAGATAGGTTCATATTTCTTATTTTTTATGTTATCATTTTTAATAATATATGTGTTGAGTCTTGTTTCTTTATCATTACTGGTACCTTCATGTGAAACAACTAATGTTTCCACAATTTCATAATTATATTTGAAAGACTATATTTCATTAAATTCCACATCACCAAAACAACAAAACATGGCATTCATACCATTAAAAGAATTATTATAAGATGATTTTTTATCTTCACTTCATGAAGTTGTTGGAGTTTCTAGTATTTCATATTTTTCTTCTATTACCGTCCAAATATCAAGCACTATACTTTAGAAGTAAAATTTAATATTTATTTTACACTGGCCATAATTAGTACCATTGAAATAGAGGGGTCTATTGGTAGGATAACCTTCCTATCTATTGTAATGCCCTTACCCCAATTACCCAGAGTTGGTGAATTATTACATAACATTGACATGATCACAAAGGCTCAAATCCCAAAAGACCGATCTATTTAGTATCCTTTGATTTACTAGATACATTCATAAGTTTTACATTACATCATGAAATAAAACATCAAAAACATTATGTCCCCTTTTGAACACACTTATATCCTTAGACCATCCCTATATGTTAACCATAAAATACTTCTTCACAACCTAGGTAAAATAAAACATAGAAAGGGGTGAGCTTAGATGCGCAGTAAGGATAACAATATAGCAGAAACATTCACAAATAAGAATAAACATTTATGGTAATTTACATGACTAAAACAAATGACTTTTAAACATAAACATCAGCATAATATGGAAAAGATAAAAATCAAATAATGGAATTTTCTTATTCACATGGATATTCTACTAGTGGAATAATCACATATAATATCAATAGACACTTTCATAATGATGGAATGCACAATGCCGGACTTGATAACCACATAGTCAAGTCCATGTGCCAAGACTGCAAATAAGATTTTTTTCAAGGCCTTCTACCAAGACACTAGTTTTTATCGTTAGACCTACCGATGCATCAAGTAGCCATAGCAGGCTTCACCCATCACTTGCTAAGTCGAATGAAATCCTCATATGAAAGGGTTTAAACATAACATAAACATTCATATTAAAAATAGAATATGAAATGTCAATACATTCTCCATAAACCATGAATGGAGTAAAAATAACACATCCATATTCAAACATATCAATAAACCATAAATAAAATATGGAGGTTTTTATCATAATAAATAAACTTCAAACAATCTTAAAATTCATCAAAAGATGTATACATAGATGAAATCAAACTTTTTTATAGAAATATCTCTTTCTATTTTGAAATCATTTTAAATATATAAAATTATAAAAGAAAACAATTATTTTTTAAAAAATTTTATAAACTTGTATGAGAAGCTTTGATAATTTTATAACTATGGAAAATATCTGCACCCGCTCTATAAGTAAAAAAACATTATTACTGTAATTTTGTCGAAAAGTTCATAAAGTACCTCGTTTGGAAAATCACAAAAAGATTCATTTAAAAATATATATGGTAAAATAAGGATATAAATGACTTTAAAGAAGAGTCTATTAAATATTAATAATGTTTTGAATTAAATTTTTAATTAAACATAGATGTGGATGATAAAGTGGTCCAAGTAGATACTTATATATTAAAAACTGCAGAGAAGTAAAGAGATTGTACAATTAAACCATACCTTGTACTTTTCCATTGTCGATCGTATGTTAACCTCTTATATAATAGTCAAAACGTTGTTATTAAATTATAAAATAATCATATACATAAATATGATATCATATATGATCTTATAATATTGTTTTGTTAATAATATTTTAGTAGTATCATCGTTTCGGGTGTTAATTGATTGATTTTTATTTATGTGTTTAGTTACGTAATCCAGGTTTGTTATGTGTAGGATATATTTGATTCATATAAATAATTATATTATGTTAATAAAAATTATTTTTAATCATAAAAACTATTCTTGAATGATTATGATGGGGAATGAATCTCATCGCGTTAGTGGAGACGATAATCCACACTCAGGCACGAGTCACAGTATCACTATATTGATGGTGAATTCGTATGTAATTGGATGTTACATAATATATAAAAAATAATTAACATGTAATGTTTATAATTTATATCATTTATACTCATTATTATACCATTCCAAATAATTAAGTGTTTGAATAACAAACTTCACCACGACGTGGAGACAGTAATCCATACGTTCACACATATGGTGACTTTTTCATTTATAGGATGGATAGAAAAAAGAATATGGTTGTAAAATATTCATAATAATATCACATTATGTAGAAGGTATTTTATCTATTATTTAGGTATGTAGACAACAAATAAAGAGGAAGTGGAAGATGAAAAGAACTAGAAAGAGGGTGGTGAAATTATTTCATCTTCATAGGGTGTTTTCTTTTGAGTTGATCAAAAGCGCTTTATGGGATGAAATTATGATAAAAGTAAGGCCTATAGGTATAAGGGAAGATAGTTGATAGGAAATTTGGTTAGAGGTTGGCTGAGTCAAATGGCTTTGGAGGATTGAATACAAGATAAATGGAAGTACCCTATTATAAGAGAGGTGGGGGTCACTTTATGAAAATTTTGAAATATTAATTTATAATAAAATAATTTTCAGTTTCTAATGGATCTAAAATAATTTATTTTTAGGAAAATGTGGGGGTTGGTAGAAAAAATCTCAACCAATAGGTTATATACCGGTTTAGGTCACCATATTAAACTTATCATTTAGAGTTAACTCTTAGTTAAATTGTTTGACATTTACCATGTCTCTGTATTTTTATGTAACATGGTTAATAAACATTTTATAACCAGCCAAGAGAACCACAAGTGATTAATTATTAATATATATAACCTTATCTATGTTATTTTAATGATCCTTATATTTTTAGGAATATTACATCAATTAATAATATAGTATTTGTTTTAAGAACTCAATTTTATCAATTTTGACACTATTTAGTATTTGGTTTTTTTGAAAATCATAATAACATGATTACTTCAAAAAAAATTATTTATTCAAACCTAACATGTCATAGTAACCTATAAAATTAGATTAATTCATCAAAAGTATCAATTTACATTTATTTGGATATTTATAATATCAATTATTTTAATATTTCATTAATAAGGTAATTATTGCATCATCCATGTGTCATAAATAAATTAAATTATTTAATGTATAAAAATTATAAATAAAATACCATTATATATAAAATTATTTTTATATTTATAATTAATATTTATAGTATAATTTATATTGTTTGTAACCCTATATTAAAAATGGTTTAGTTATTAAACTTTGTATTTAAAACTTTTAACTCTTCTTTAAATTAAATAATAATAAATGTCCTCTTCTAATCCAAGTGGACCAAAAGGATGATATTTTATTTATATGGTTGTTTTTGGTTGAATTACACTTATACATTAGAATTAGAACATGTGTTAGGATAATTATAATATTATTATTGACCTTAATTACCCTATTTACTTTTAACTGTGGTAAATAAATGTTAAAAGGTACTATTCACCAAAAAAATATTTTCATCTTATTGAACCACATTTTACTTACTAATGTCAACCATGTTTCTCGGATTTTTGAAATTCAACTCATAGAAGTGTTAAAATTATGTTTTATTTAAATTTGTAAATGCTCCTAGATGTTGGGTAAAACACAGTAAAATGATCAATTAAATTTTATATATCTAAACTTATTATAAAATGACTCCAATGAATTAAATTGAACATATATAAGTATTATGTATCTATTTTTACCTAAAATAATTTTAAATAAAATAAATAATTATTTAAATAAAAATTTCGGTTTAAAAAATAACATGGATTTTTTCACTATTCATCATAAATTTATAGTTCTCAGAAAAATACAAAAAAATCACCCTAAGCTAATTTTGATATTAAAAATCCAAAAATGTTGTCCATATTGAAAATTAAAATTTATAAAATTTCATAAAGTGGGTATTACTATTCGTAATGGCAAGTTTCATTGGTCGCGGTGTGTTAAAACTCCAAGTTGCGTACAACGCAAGCTACTACATTATCTAAAGGGAAACATAGTGTGGAAGCTTGGGGTGTTACATTCTTTCCTCCTTAAAATAATTTCATCCTAAAAATTTCTATAATATTATTGCATAAAAAGATTTTGGTGTTTCTTCATCATATGTTCCTCAGGTTCCCACGTTGCCTCTGCCATCTAATAGTTGCTCCCTGGAACTTTTACCAGACAAGTTGTTTGGTTTCTCAGTACCTGTTCCCTCACATCATGAATTTTGAAAGGCTCTTCACAATAACACAGATCAGGTTCCAATTCAATTTCCTCATAGGTGAGTGCATGCATTTTTTCAGGCATGTATTTTCTCAACAGTAATATGTGGAACACATCATTAACTTTGGAGGGACTTGGAGGCATTTCCAAACGATAAGCATCAACTCCGATTCATTCTAAAATTGCAAAAGGTCCGATGTACCTTGGAATCAATTGACCATTCTTACTAAAACTTATAACACCCTTCCATGGAGATACCTCCCAGAAAACATGGTCCCCAACATGAAATTCCAAATCCATCCTTCGGTTATCAACATTTCTATTTTTCCTATATTGGGGTTCTTTGATGTGGGTTTGGATTAACATCACCTATTCCATTATTTTCCCAACATGTCCAGGGCCTACGAGTTTTCTTTCTCCAACATCATCCCAACAAGTAGGTGTGCGACATATCTTTCCATATAATGATTCATATTGCACCATCGGAATGCTAGAATGGATGCTATGGTTATTGGAAAATTCAACCAATGGTAAATATTGATCCAACATACCTTGAAAGTCATGTGAGAATGATCTCAACATGTCGTCTAAGGTTTGAATAGTACATTCTGACTGTCCACCAGTTTGATGGTGGTAGGCAGTGGTCAAACAAAGTTCAGTATCCAGGGCCTTCAGAAGTCTTTTCTAGAATCTTGAAGTAAAATTTGGATCACGATAAGAAAACAATCGATATGGGTATTCTATGAAGTCCTACAACTTCATTAATATATAGTCTTTCCATAATTTTAGGTGGTAAATCTTCTCTTACAGGAAGAAAATGTGCTGACATGGTAAGACGATCAATAATCACCCATATTGCATCATTACTTCTAGGAATCTTTGGTAGAACCATGACAAAGTCCATTATAATATTATCCCATTTTCACTCAGGTATGGGAAGAGGTTGCATGAATCCTCTAGGGTGTTTCCTACCAGCTTTCAGTTGTTGAAAAATCATACTTCTTGACACAAAATCAGAAAGTCTCCTTCTTTATGTTGTCCCACCATAAATGTTCAATCAAATATCAATACATCTTGGTGATCCCATATTTTATAGAGAAATTGGGGCTTTGAGCATCATCCAACAATTCCCTTTTTTGATCAGGTATTTTACGAACACATAATCATTTCCCAAATTTCAATATTCCATCTTCAAATATGAAGTCACTCAATATCCCATCATTCATAGGTTTAATCTTTTTTTGAAACTCCTCATCATCATTTAAAGAACCCTTTATTCTTTCTAGTAAATATGGTTTGGAAACCATTTGAATATGTATCGATGTTTCACAATCCATGATTATTCCAATATATATCTTTACTAGATCCATGAAAATAGGATCCCTTTTTACTATCATCATATTAAAAACTCCGTGATACTTTCTACTCAAAGCATCTTCCGCCTTATTTTCCTTCCCTGTGTGGTAGTGTATAGTGCAATAATAATCGTTGAGTAGTTCAAGCCATCGTATTTTCCTCACATTGAGTTGCTTCTGTGAGAAGATATACATCAAACTCTTGTGATCAGTATAAATCTCAAAATTTTCACCATAGAGATATTATCTCCATATTTTCAGAGCAAAGATTACAGATTCTAACTCAAGATCATGAGTAGGATAGTTTTACTCCTGAATTTTTAGTAGTAATGATTCATAAGAAATAACTCTATCATTTTACATAAGGACACAACAATATCCTTTCTTTCAAACATCACTATAAATAACAAACCCATCGTTCCTTGATAGTAGAGTCAAGATAAGAGTGTTGACTAATATTCTATTTAGTTTTCAAAACATTCTTCACACTATTTTTTCAAAAAAAAATTAACTCCTTTATGTGTGAGCTTGGTTAGTGGGTTATCCAACCAATAAAAATTATGGACAAAACATCGATAATACCCTTCTAAACCAATACAATTACGTACCTCGTTTATACTTGTCAGTGCTAGCCATTGTTGGATTTCATTGGTCTTTGAAGGATCAACATAGATTCTATATTTAGAGACAATATGGCCATCAAAAGAAATCTACAAAATCCATAATTCACATTTGCTAAACTTCCCATATAATGCATTTTTTCTAAGAGTCTTTAGAATCATGCGCAGGTGATCTTCATTATCTTCATTGATATTGGAGTAAACTAAGATATCATCAATAAATCCCACTAAAAAGTCACCAAGATATTCCTTGAAAACTCTATTCAATATATCCATGAAGATAGAGGGTGCATTAGTCAATCAAAAAAGCATTAGGGTAAACTCGTAATGCACATACCTAGTTTGAAATCCTGTCTTCATAATGTCTTCATTCTTCACGCACAACATATGGTATCCAGAATAATGTCAATCTTTTAAAAATATTGAGATCTATGAAGTTGATCAAATAAATCATCAATGCAAGGTAGGGGATGCTTTCTCTTTATTGTTATAGAATTGATCTCTCTATAGTCAATTCATAACGTCATAGATCCATCTATCTTCTTACCAAAAAGGACAATAGATCCCCATGGAGAAACAATATGGAGAATAAATCACTTATTACTCAATTCCTCTAGTTGTTTCTTTTGTTCCACTATTTCCACAGTGGCCATTATACAAGAGGTCTTTGATATGGGCCTTTAACAAATAATTAAATCAATAGAAAACTCAATTTCTAATTCTAGAGGATGTCTAGGTAAATCATTTGGAAACACATCTACATATTCTTGCACAATAATTACATCTTCTATTCAAACATTAGTTTCCTCATACATAGTTATCTCATTCTCTTATTCCCTAATAATAGAATTTAGTAGAGCTACTGGGGGCTGATCAAGATAAGAATCAGGTGGTGACATTCTTTCCCTAAAGATAAGGTACTCCTTATCATCATCGAAAATTGTAACCTCCTTCATCTTATAATAAATTTTCGCATCATGGTATGAAAGACAATCCATTATGAGGATTATATCAAATTAAATCATGTTTATAACAATGATATGAGTAGACAAAGAACATTTATTACGACAACCCTACATTTATTAAAAACTTAAACTTGATTTATTACATAAACAATTCACTTGATACAACATGGAAGATCGAGAGGTATACTGTTATTGGGGATTAGGATCATTACAAAACATCTTAAAAAATGAAATACAACATCTTTATTGAAAACTCCATTTACAGGACCACTACATTCCCTCGTACTTTGCATTGCATGGGATAACCTTGGGCCATGAATTAGAAAACGGTGAGATATTATGACCAGTAAGGGAATAAACATGGAATACATGAGGAGAAAAATGCATGTTAGACAATAGGCATATCAATAGATCACAAGAGAAACATGGAAATAAATTCATGATAAAGCATGATAATCATAACATGTAAATGTGGCAACAACACTTAACATGTATTTAACATGAGCCAAGGCCCATTGCACAGAGGGCATGAGTAAATCCTCATTGCACATGATGCACAAGTAAACCCTCATTGAACTTGAATTTTCATGAGAAAACACTCATTTCACATGTCGTATCATGATACTATACAATACCCAATGCATTGGAGCGCTATAAGGGCTCACCCTTCTTAAACATTTCACTCCATGCATATGTGTGCCACAAGGATCATAAACATGGATTCATTAAACATAATCATTTATTCCACGATAATGGAATGTGGAATTCATACATGAAACATTATAATCAATAAGTAAATTTTCAAAAAGGTGAATACACTTTATGGAGAAATGGGCATGTTATTCACTACACAATGGCATTGGCTTAGAAAATCGGTGCAATTTCGGCAGCGTAACGGCGTGACATAAGAATTCATAAAAATGGTTGATGAGATAGAAAGGGGTGTCTCATCATATTTACATGAAATGGATAGTAAGGGGGTTGTATAGATTCATTTACAAACAATTTTAATGGAATTTAGATTCATGATACAATAGTATTGCTTGAATGTAAATGAGGAGAGAGAAGTTCCTTTCTAAATTTCGGAAAATTAACGAGTGTAAATGGGAGGAATTTAATTGGAGAGAAAGGGGTCTCCCATCATTAAAATAATAAGAGGGAAGTATGGGGGAGGTGAGAAATCATACCCCAGCATTTATAATTGAAATTAAAAGGGCATAAAAACATGCAAAAAATTGGACAAAAAAGAGAAAGGAAGAAAACCCTTACATGGAAGTGTGCTTCCAAAGGCTAGAGATAGGCTGGAGAGAGGCTTCATGGGAGCTTGGGGAACCTTGGGAGTATTCTAGAGAGAGTAGAGCAGAGGTTGGATGAACTGCAAAGGCTTTGAGTTAGGAGTAAGTGGGACATTGGGTGAGTTTATATAGGAAATGTGAAGGAATTATTTATTATTTAGGTTTGGGACCCCGTACATTAAACTAATCCAAACCAAAAACTAGCCCATGGTTTTGGCCCATAGTTTTTGGAAAAGGGAAGAGGAACAAATATTTTATAAGGCCAAAGTCTGAACTTCTAAAAATAATGGGGTTTCTTATGTGGAGGAGATTCACACTCCAGCCGTTCTATATGGAGTCATGGATATTGGTAGCGCCCCTGGTTTAAGTTCAATTTGGAAATCAACATCTCTTCTAGGAGGAAGTCCATGCAGTTCCTTGGGAAAAACTTCAGTGAATTCTGTCACAATAGGATTTTATTCAAGGTTGGTTTCTTCCTTGGACTCAATCATCTAATCCAGATACACATTCTCATAGGGCAGCAATATCCATGTTGAAAATGATAGAGCTAAAGGATATTCGTCTTCCTCCTTACACTTTTATTGAATCGTGGGTCGATTCTCCATATGGAGTGTGATTTCCCTATCCTAAAAATTTATGTTGGCTCTATATAACTAAAGCCAATCCATGCCAAGAATTGAATCGAATTACACTAAAGGGAGTATGATGATATTCCCTAAGAAATTCAATCCTCATATTTTAACAGGGGAGGACTTATATTCATGGGATGTAATGATTTCCCCAATTGTCGTACTCACCGACATCTTTACTTCCATGATTTGTGGTGGTGCTGGGATTGTTCTACTAAACATTCGAGATATAAAAGAATGTGTATAACCTAAATCAAAAATTATGTTCACAATTCTAGAATGAATAACTAGCGTACCTATCACCACTTCATTGTCGGGGTTCACTTCGGTAGAAGTGATGGAAAAAGCACTTCCTTGCTACCTTGGAGGTGGTTGGATGCCTCCGAAAACCCTTGGATTAGGGCACTGATATGCAAATGCCCTGGTTCTTTGCAGTTGTAGCAATGAACAATGTGTTGAGGTTCGAACGGAGTGTTCCTCTCCTCTGCCGCAGCTGCGGGTCTTTCTTTCCAACTGTTAACAGCTAGGTGCCCTTCTCTTCCACACCTAAAGCATTTCCCCATCCCCTTGAAGTAGTCTCTAGGGTGCTTTATTCTGCAATTTTAGAAATGGGGTCCTGTGTAAAGACCTGTAAAATTAAAGGGAAATTTTTTCTTAATTTTCTTGGGAATTTTACAAGAACGTGGTTTCTAACGGCACTTGTTTCTGAGGCCTAGTGTGCCTGAAATTTCTATCCGAAGTTTATCTCGGGTACGTTCAGTGAACGAACGAGCGGATTTTTTCTATCTTTTGAACGGGTGCTCAGAATCAAATTCCGAGGGCACCTATGGATTCGAAGTGCAGAAAATTTCATAGGAACAACTTTTCCGGAGTTGTGTTTTCATGAGAGAAGTTGATAAAAATTGTGGAAGTAAAAATAAAAATTTAACAACAACTTTTATTTTCTAAGTGGTTAAAACCTTTGGGTGGATGTTGGGGGAAACCACCCAACTTCCCATGGGAGGTTATGTGGGTGGTGGAGCCCACACGAACCCCACCCCTTCATATTCTCTAACTCCTTTATCTCACCATTAATTGATAACTTAAGTTATTTAATTAAGTGAGTTTAATCTGAATGTTTGAAATTCAAATGCTTAAGTTACGTTAATAAAATAAGTAAGGGACTTATTTTATTTTTGTTGGGGTCTTTTTGCTTTGAGAGTTTTTGGGAGAAAAGCTATGGAGCTTGAAGAACTTCTTCCTCTTCAACGAAGAACGTGAAGAACGCGAAGAATGCCAGATTCCTCGGAGATCAACGACGCGACGCCGTCCTCGCGACGCGACTCTCTTCTTCCGCGATGTCTTCTTCCTCGATGGTTATCCCTGCGAAGAAACCTCGCTCAACGAGTTCGACGAGGTAGGGGTTTATTTTATTTTATTTTTCGTGATTAATCTCGTCACATTCTTCCTTCCATATTTGACTACCTGTTATCACAATAACGGGATGAGGTCAGTCTGCACGAACACAGCCGACACTCCCCCCGTTTTTTGGTTTTTTGATATTGATGCAGCACGAGCAAGGTAACGCGGTGCCGAAGCACCGCGCGAGACTTATTAAGTTTACGTGGAGAAGCACGGCGCCATCGCATTGTGCCATTGAAGATGAACCAAAGACGCCGCGCCGTCACGCCACGCCGGAGAACCACAAAAGCACCACGGCCGGAGCGGGGCCACATCACCATTGCGCCGAGCCGGACGGACAAAGGCCACGACCGGTTCTGGGCTGCGGCATAGCAGGGGAACCGGCAGCCGGTTCCGGGCCACCAGCGTCGGAGCTGGGGGGACCGGCCTTGCCGGCCCCGTGGCGGCAACAGCCGGCTGGCTGGGGAGGTCCGGCCGGACAGGGTAAAAGTCAGGGGTTACAATCCCCCAGCAGGCCAGCTGAGCGGCCCCATAATTGGGGGATGTGGTTACAAAATGGGGGGCAGGCGCCCCCCGCCCACCGCATCCACTCGGCCAAACGGCCGAGCCCCTGGCTTGCCCTAGCGCGCCCAAGTGGGCCGGACCCGGACCCGGGTCGGACCAGGCCCGAACCCCCCTAATACCGGAGTTTTCGGTCTTTTTCCCATAACATGGGCTACAGACCCCTGATCGACGCACCGTCAGTTGAGTAGCGATACCTGGATCGAGACGGTCGTTTCGGTATATTACACTCAAGGTTTTGGAGTACCTTGGGTTCGGCCGGGTTGGTTCGTACATGAAACCAACCGGGCCCTCGGAGCGGAAACGCTTATAACTTGAGTTCTGGACGTCTAATTGACGTGCCGTCGACTTTGATGGTTTCCTCTTACTGAGATGGACCTTTTGGCTTACTCCACTTGATATTTGGATGCAGATGGAGTATGGTCGGGTTGGTTTTGACTTAAAAACCAACTGGGCCCCTAGGACAAAAAAAAGCTAATAACTCTCAGATCGGGCGTCCGATTCACACGCCGTCTGTGACGTTGAGTTCCTACTGACGATATGGAACTTTTGGATACATCAACTCCAGGCTTTGTGTCAGTTGATCTATCAGCCCCTCGGCTCGTGGAGCGGATCCTCTCAAACGAGCTTGTTGTGTGCGGGAACCCTAGAGCTGGTTGCGAATGCGACGACGATGACGACTGTACAGAAATACTCTGTGGATTCGACGACGACGACTACAACACTCAGCGATCCTACGTGGATCAGTTCTATCGATCTTGTGTGGGTTAGATCCTGTGTGTGTTAGCACTCAGTGGTCATGTGTGGGCCAGCGCCTACAGATCCTGTGTGGGACCGATCCTGTGTGGGTTATTGTGGGGGTTAGTTACCTATCTATCCTGTGTTGGTCATTTCGGGGGTTAGTTACCTATCGATCTGGTGTGGGTCATTACAGGGGTTAGTTACCTATCGATCCTTTGTGGGTCATTGCGGGGGTTAGATACCTATCGATCCTTTGTGGGTCATTGCGGGGGTTAGTACCTATCGATCCTATGTGGGTCCAACGACATAGATGAATCAGTGGCAATATCTAATCGTCTCTATCGTCTTACGAATAAGTATACCTGTGTGAGCTAAATCTTGACTTTAAATCCTTATATTCGATAAGATTGACTTGATATCATGTGTGGATTATTTTATACTTTCCTGTGTGGATTTGGGTTGTGATTTCCTATGTGGAACATGTTACGTTTTCCTGTGTGGACTGGTTGTACTTGGGCTTGGATGTTGGAGCTGAACGGGAATTAAGGAATTGGGTATATGTATGGGAATATACCTAAGCAGTGTCAAATGTTACTTCGTGATTGCATATTTCCTTTGTGGATTATCCTTTTTGGAATCTGGGAGACCTTCGGGGGGCTCGGGGTCCCTACTGTGTAGATTATACTCACCCCTACACGGGTGATGCCCGCACTACATTGTGTTGGTTGCAGATGACGGACAGCGCTGAACGTGGTTGAGGCACGAGGAGAAGGTCGATACCTGGAGGTGGACCATTGGGCGGGACATACACGGAGCGGACGGCTAGACCCGAGGAGCTGTGGAGGCTATCTGTACCCACCCTTTAGGTGGGACATCCAGTGGACGGCTCGAGGCTGCAGATTTAGTTTCAGTTGCTGTTTTCCCTTTCTAGTTGTACATTACTTTCAGTTTGGGATTGTATACTGGCCCACATACTTTTCCGCACTTATTGTTGTACCCAGTTTTTACTTAGTGTTTACTTCTACTTCTCTGTGGTGTTTGTTTACTTTACAAAGGCAATGCCTTCCCTTATAACCTGGAATTACGCCTTAGTGCTAATCGCCATCCCCTGGCCTATGGAAGGCGGGATTTGGGTAGTCACGGCATGGGCCCCGAGGACGGGTCATGAAAAATTGGTATCAGAGGAGTTCGGTTCTACCACAGAACATTGGACTCTGATATTTTTCTATGTGAAGCAATAATGTTAAGCGTATTGGGTGTGGTTATTAGTCTAGGGAGTCCAGTGTTGGTGCGGCAGCCGACGTATCTGTACACCAGGACCCTGACTTCTGATTTCCGACTTAATGCACGATAACATTGATTGCATGTGTGTTTCATGTTTTCTTTGTGTTTACTTTGTGTCAGCTCACTAGGTATACTGTTGGACTGTGGAACACATGTTTCTTTTTAGGATGGCCCCACGACGGTAGCCAGCTAGGGTTCCGAGAGTTGTGCTTGACGATAGCCCACTGAGCGATGAGGCCTCGGTACATAGCCCTTTGACGGTAGAGGCACTAGTAGTACCGCTACCCACCGAGCCACCGATGATACCATCCCCATCCACTGACGATGCACGTCGCCTTAGTGCACTGCACGAGTTTCAGTGCTAGAGACTGCCCAGGTTCCGCGGGGAGACGGACCCTCAGGTAGTCGAGGATTGGCTGGAGGCAGTTGTACGATTTTTCAGGTTAGTGAGGACACCAGCAGACCTCATGGTGATCCTCACAGCGATCCTACTGCACACGGCATCAGCCAGATGGTGGGGCTTGATGCTCCAGGTGCATGATGAGGCATCTCTCCTCTGGATTGACAGTGAGAGCCTCTTCCGCTCAGAGTTCATCCCAGCCACACTCTGTGCGGTATGCATCCAAGAGCTTATACAGCTGCGGCAGGGCACCTTGACGGTCACCCTGTACTCGGTGAGATTTACAGATCTCTCACGCTACTCGACAGACATGGTACGTGACCCATTCTTCCGGGTTGGAACCTTCGAGTAGGGATTGAGGCAGGAGATCAGGGAATCGATGATCTCCCTTAGCATCCCGACACAAGTAGGGGCACTGGAGCGAGCCCTTCTCATCGATATCTTTCTTGATGAGTCTACACCAGTGGCGAGACCTACCGCAGGGCGACACGTGGCAGAGTCTTCTGTAGCCGGCAGTAGACAGATGTCAGCCGAGCTTCCAGGAGCTGAGACAGATATTGACCAGCGCGCCTATCTTAAGGCTACCGAAGGAGGGAGTAGGGTACGTAGTTTTATGTGATACATCAGGGACCAGACTCAGATGTGTCCTGATGTAGGGTCGGGCCATGATCGCATATGAATCACGTCAGTTGAGGAAACATGAGAAGAACTACGCTACTAATGACCTGGAGTTAGCAGCAGTGGTCTTCTCTCTAAAGATGTGGCGACACTATCTGATGGGTGAGTGATTTACAGTCTATTCTGACCATCAGAGTCTCATGTACATCTTCTCGCAGAAGGACCTGAACCTGAGACCGTGGCGATGGCTCGAGTTCTCCAGGACTATGACTTTGAGATAGTCTATACTCTTGGAGAAGGAAACATTGTAACTGATGCTCTCAGCAGGAGGACATGCATTCAACTACTTGGGGAGGCGACAGAGCAGCTAGCCGCCTTGCTGATATCCTTCGTGGATAGAGATGGAGAAGCTTTTCTTCAGTCAGTAACAGTCACTCCTGCACTACTGCAGTGGGTCAGAGAGGCACAACGTTGGGATGATGACTGTGAGACGCGACGTGCGTAGATATCCTCAGGGCAGGAACCTGATGGTTTCTCTTTAGGAGGAGAGCACGACGTCCTTTTTAGAGGACACGCCTTGGTACCGGTTGCTTTACGGGAGGAGGTGCTGAGAGAGTTTCACACTTCCCCTTTGGTGGTACATCTTGGAGTGGAGAAGATGTACCAGGATCTCAGATGACAGCACTGGTTGCCGGGCATGAAGAAGGTTGTGGAAAAGTTCATTTCTCGATGCCTCAGCTGCTAGCAGGTGAAGGAAGAGCACTAGGTACCAGCAGGCTTGGTACAACCCTTGCATGTCCCGGAGTGGAAGTGGGATGACATATCTATGGACTTCGTGACTGGACTTCCACGCACTCCTGGAGGTCACGACTCCATTTGGGTGACTGTCGACTGACTCACCAAGTCGGCTCACTTCTTACCCATCAGAGAGTAGGGCTCAGTGGAGAGATTGGGATGTCTCTACATTCAGAAGATTGTACGACTTCATGGTGTGTCATCATCTATCGTCTTCGCTCAAGATGCTCGCTTTACTTCCCAGCTTTGGAAGGGGTTTCAGGAGGCATTCGGGATGCAGCTACATCTGAGCACCGCCTTTGACCCTTAGACAGATGGTCAGATGGAGAGGACCATACAGACTCTCGAGTACATGCTCCGCGCATGTGTCCTCGACTTTGGTGGTAGCTAGTAGGACCACCTACCCTTGGTGGATTTCGCGTAAAACAATAGCTACCACTCCACCATCGGGATGACACCATACGAGGTTTTATATGGCCGACCTTGCAGGTCACCTCTGTGCTGGACAGACCCTGGGGAGTCATCACTTGTGGGACCGGAGATGGTCCAGGCCATTATAGATAAGGGCCAGATCATCCAGGAGCAGATGAGGATAGCTTAGAGCCGACATAAGTCTTATGCTGACAGGAGGCGGAGGCCACTTGAGTTCGAGGATGGTGACCACGTCTTCTTGAGGGTCTCACCTCGACATGGATTATGTTGATTTGGCCTATGAGGCAAGTTATCTCCACGCTTCATCAGACCATTCTAGGTCCTCAGCAGGATTGGAGAGGTGGCTTATTTCCTGGCTCTACCACCTCTGTTGCACCAGATGCCCGACATTTTCCACGTATCCCAGCTGAGGAGATATGTGCACGACCCGATGCATATCATTGACCATGGGGAGCTGGACATTGATGATGGGGAGACTTTTAAAGAGGTCCTGGTGGAGATTGAGGATCAACAGGAGCGGGTCCTACGTCGACGGTCGATTCCTCTAGTGTGCATCAGATGGCAGCATGACAACATCTAGGAGAGCACTTGGGAGTGGGACGCCTAGATGCGTGCTCAGTACCCAAATTGTTTTCCCTAGTTTTTGATGTACCTTTACGGGGACGTAAAGGCCTGAGGTGGGAGTAATGTAAAGAC
This sequence comes from Viscum album, assembly GCA_963277665.1. NCBI lineage: Eukaryota > Viridiplantae > Streptophyta > Magnoliopsida > Santalales > Viscaceae > Viscum > Viscum album. The sequence continues at coordinate 75,433,175 of OY728155.1, read as the reverse complement.
CCATAAAATTCAAGGGAAATTTTTTAATAATTTTCTTGGGAATTTTACTAGAATGCTGTTTCTGATGACACTTGATTCCAAGGCCCGGTGTGACCTGAATTTCTATCCGAAGTTTAGCTCGGGTACGTTCAGTGAACGAACGAGCGGGTTTTTTCTATCTTTTGAACCAGTGCTCGGAATCGAATTCTGAGGGAACCAATGGATTCGCAGCGCCGACAATTGCTTAGGAACACCTTTTCTGGAGTTGCGTTTTCACGAGAGAAGTTGATAAAAATTGTGGAAGTTAAAATAAAAATTTAACTACAATTTTTATTTTCTAAGTGGTTAAAACCTTTGGGTGGACGTTGGGGGAAACCACCCAACTTCCCATTGGAGGATATGAGGGTTGTGGGGCCCACACGAACCCCGCCCCTTCATAATATCTAACTCCATCAACTCCCCATTAATTTGATAACTTATGTTATTTAATTAAGTGAGTTTAATTTGAATGTTTGAAATTAAAATGCTTAAGTTATGTTAACAAAATAATTAAGGGATTTATTTTATTTTTGTTGGGGTCTTGTTTCTTTGAGAGTTTTTGGGAGAAAAGCTAAGGAGCATGAAGAACTTCTTCTTTGTCAATGAAGAATGTGAAGAATGCGAAGAACACCGAATTCCTCAAAGATCGACGACGCGACACCGTCCCCACGACACGACTCTCTTCTTCCGCGACATCTTCTTCCATGACTGTTATCTCTGCGACGAAACCTCGCTCAACGAGTTTGATGAGGTAGGGGTTTTTTTATTTTTTTCTTTGTGATTACTCCCGTCGCTTTATTCCTTCCATATTTAACCGCCTGTTATCACAATAACAGGAGGAGGTCGGTCCGCACGATCACGGACGACTCTCCCCCCCTTTTTTGGTTGTTTGATATTGATGCGGCACGAGCAAGGTAACGTGGTGACAAACCACCGCGTGGGAATTAATAAGGTACGGGGAGAATCGCGGTGTCGTCGCGCTGTGATGTTGAAGACGAACCAAACACACGACGGCGTCACGCCGTGCCCGAGAACAACAAAAGCACAGCGGCCGGAGCGGGGCCGCGACGGAGGGGCGCGACACCGCCATGCCGCGATGGACTAACCAAGGTCGCGGCCGGTTCCGGGCCGCCGGTGTCGGAGCAGGGGGACCGGCCTTGCCGGTCCCATGGCGGAAACAGCTGGCCAGCTGGGGCAGGCTAGCCAGATAGGGGAAAAACCGGGTGTTACAATCCCCTAGCTGGCTAGCTGAGCGGCCCCATAATTGGGGGCCGCAGTTACAAAATGGGGGGCAGGCGCCACCCCCCCCCCCCCTCATCCGCTTGGCCAAACGGTTGAGCCCCTAGCTGGCGCCAGCGCGCTGGGCCACGCCCAGGCAGACCGGACCTAGACCTGTGTCCGGTCGACCCGGTTCGGGCCGATCTGGGGGGTACGGGGCCGAGTCAGACCGGGCCCGAACCCCCCTAATACCGGACTTTTCGGTCTGTTGCCCATAACATGGGCTACAGACCCCCGATCGACGCATCGTCAGTTGCATAGTGAACCTTGGATCGAGACGGTCGTTTTGTTCTATTAAACTCAAGTTTTCAGAGTAATTTGGGTTCGGCCGGGTTGGTTCGTACACGAAACCAACCGAGCCCTCTGAGCGGAAACAGTTATAACTTGAGTTCCGGACATCCAATTGACGTTCCATCGACTTTCATAGTTTCCTCTTAGTGAGACGGACCTTTTGGCTTACTCCATATGAGGTTTGGATGCAGATGGAGTATAGTCAGGTTGTTTTTGACTTAAAAACCAACCGGGCCCCTGGGACATCACCTCCGGATTTGTGTCAATTGATGTGTCAGCCCCTCGACTCATGGAGCGGACCCCCCCCCCCCCCCCCCCGAACGAGCTTGCTATGTGCGGAAACCCTAGAGCTGGGTGCGACTGCGACGACGATGATGATTTTATAGAAATCCACCATGGATTCGACGATGAGGACTACAACACTCAGCGATCCTACATGGATCAGTGCTACCGATCCTGTGTGGGCCAGCACTCAGCGGTCCTATGTGGGCCAGCACCTACAGATCTTGTGTGGGTCCGATCCTGTGTGGGTCATTGTGGGGGTTAGTTACCTATGGATCCTGTGTGGATCATTGCGGGGGTTAGTTACCTATCGATCCTGTGTGATTCATTGTGGAGGTTAGTTAACTATCGATCCTTTTTGGGTAATTACAGGGGTTAGTTACCTATCGATCCATTGTGGGTCATTGTGGGGGTCAGTACCTATCGATCTTGTGTGGGTCCGACGACTTAGATGAATGAGTGGCAATATCTGATCATCCCTATCGTCTTATGAAGAAGTATACCTATGTGAGATGAATCTTGACTTTCAATCCTTATCTTCGACAATATTAACTTTATATCCTATGTGGATTACATTATGCTTTCATGTGTAGATTTGGGTTGTGATTTCCTATGTGAAACAGGTTACATTTTCCTGTGTGGATTGGTTGTACTTGGGCTTGGATGTTGGAGTAGAACTGGAATTAAGGACTTAGGTATATGAATGGGCATATACCTAAGAAGTGTCGGATGTTACTTTGTGATTTTATCTTTCCTTCGTGCATTATCCTTTGTGGAATCTGGGAGTCCTTCAGGGGTCTCAGGGTCCCTACTGAGTTGCTTATACTCACCCCTGCACGAGCTATGACTGAACTACGTTGTGTTGGTTGCAAATGACGGACATCGCTGAACGTGGTTGAGGCACGAGGAGCAGGTCAGTACTTGGAGGTGGAAAATTGGGCGGGACGTACACGGAGCAGACGGCTAGACATGAGGAGTTGTGGAGGCTATCTGTACCCAACCATCATGTGGGACTTCTAGTGGACGGCTCGAGGTTGCGGCTTTACTTTCAGTGGTTGTTTTCCCCTTTCGGTTGTACTTTACCTTCAATATGGGTTTGTATACTGGCCCACTTACTTTTCCGCACTTACTGTTGTACCCAGTTTTTACTAAGTGTTTACTTCTACTACTCTGTGGTGTTTGTTTACCTTAAAAAGTCAATGCATTCCCTTTTTACCAGTAATTACGCCTTGGGGCTAGTCGCCAGCCCCTGGCCTATGGAAGGCGGGCTTGGGGTAGTCACGACATGGGCCCCAAGGATGGGTCGTGACATGCTGGATCTTCTTAGCATTGTTGGATTTATCCATCAGACCGCCAGCATTGAATTCCACCCTATGATTCTTGTCCCCATGATACACTTATGATTCCTCGATCTCCATTTCAACCTTGAGGTCACATTAGACAATTTTCTCATAGATTTCGAAGTCATGGATCACTAATGCTTTCCGCAGGCTAGGCTTCAGCCCAAAAAGGAAGTAGTCAACCATGCATTCGGGGGTAACGACAAAGCTGAAAGCTTATCGTGCAAGCCTTGTGAATTTTTCCGCGCACACTCTAATATATTATTCTTCTTTTTTGATTGAGGGAAAGAAGTCCCTTTCCATCTTAATCCGGAGGGTGAGCGGAATATATTTATTGAAAAACATATTTCGGAAATCCTTCCATTCCAACGCTTCGATCTCCTCCTCAGGCTCCGTATTTTTGAATAACTTCCAAAATTGATCAGCTTCACCCTCCATATGGTAAGCCGCCAGGAGAACCTTTTTTTGTTCAGAAAATTGAAGGATGGAGAACATCTTTTCAATGGAGTTTATCCATTTTTCAGTGATCGTGGGATCAGATTATCTAGTAAAAGTAAAAGGCCTTAGTCTCATGAAGCTCTTGATAGTGACTTGTTCCTTCTTAGGGGGGTTTGGACGTTCCTCTTGACCCGTTTTTCTATTCATATCCTGAGTTACCTGAGAGAGAAGCATGAAAAAGTTCGTGATTCATACTCCTATTTAATTGGGCATTTCATTAGTACATTCATCACACTGATCTTCACATCGGTTGTTATCCCCAGTCCTCCTTTTACCATCCATTGTATAGAATAAAATGAATTTTATTTGTAACACATAAAGGGTAATCACAAGAAAAAAGTTGATGAATTATAAATTAAATTTTATTTCCTTATCTCATGAGTCTATAGGCTTCAATCTAGTCTTTTCATGATCTACTTTCAAACATATATTCTTAGGGGAATTTTTTAAATTCCCTTAATAAGGGTTCATACTAAGCTCGTAAATTAATCAAAACATATCCCCCGAGAGTGTCATAACCAAGAGTGAAAGAAGGCCCATTGTCGAGCAGTAGTTCCTATTCGAGTCAGGCTCAAATGGGTGTTTTTGGGTTTAACCCCTAGGATACATCTATGCCAGAGCCGCCTCTACCTGCGCGTATCCATACATGGATGTATTTGTTTGATAAACCACTTAATCAGTAATTACCAAAACATAGGAATGTTTTTATTATAAATAGTCCAGTCTCTAAGGCTTTACTAGGGTTTTCTAATCCTAATCCCAAAAATAACTAAACCTATCCTCTGATACCAACTATGACAACACTGCTTTTATAACAAACTTAATCATGAATTATTACATAAAATATTCACTTAATACAACATGGAAGATCGAGAGGTCTAGTGTCTTTGGGTCTTAGGATCATTACATAACAACTTAAAATAAGAAATACACATCTTTATTGAAAACTTCTATTACATGACCACTACATTTCCTTGTACTTAGCGTTGAATTGGATAACATGGGGACATGCATAAGAAAAGGGTGAGCTATAAAGCCTAGTAAGGGAATAAACATGGAATACATGAAAAGTAAAATACATGTTAGACAATAGTCATATCAATAGATCACAATAGAAACATGGACATAAAGGCATGATAAATCAGGATAATCATAACATGGAAATGTGGCAACAACACTTTACATGGAATTAGCAAGAGCAAAGGCCCATTGCAGCTGGAGCATGAGTAAATCCCCATTGCACATGAAGCATGAGTAAAAGCACATTGCACTTGAATTATAATGATACAACACTCATTGCACATGACGTATCATGATACTATACTTTACCCAATTCATTGGAGCACTATAAGGGCGCACCCTTCTTAAACATTTCATTTCATGCATAAGTGTGCCACATGTATCATAAACATGGATTCATTAAACATTATTATTTATTCAACGATAAAGGAATGTGAAATTCATCCATGAAACATTATAATAAATAATTAAATGTGCATAAAGTTGAATACCCTTGATGGAGAAATGAGCATGGTATTCACTACATAATGGCATTGGCTTAGAAAATCGGTATAATTTCGGCAGCGTAACGATGTGACATAAGAATTCATAAAAATTAATTATTAGAGAGAAAGGGGTGTCTCATCATATTTACATGAAATGTACAGTAAGGGGTCGTATATATTAATGTCCAAACAATTTTAATGGAATTTAGATTCATGATACAAAAGTATTGCTTGAATGTAAATGAGGAGAGAGAAGTTCCTTTCCGAATTTCAGCATAGTAACGAATGTACATGGGAGGAATTTATTGAGAGAGAAAGGGGTCTCCCATATTTCAAACAAAAATATTTAAGTATTAGGGATGTGTTAAACCATACCCCAGCATTTATAATTTAAATTAAAAGGGCATACCAATCTGATAAAAATTGGACAAAAAAGAGAAAGGAAGAAAACCCTCTCTTGGAAGTATGCTTCCAAAGGCTAGAGAGAGGCTTGAGAGAGGATTCTTGGGAGCTTGGGGCACCTTGGGAGGATTATAGAGAGTGTAGGGAAGATGTTGGAAGAACTCAAAATTCATTGAGTGGGGAGGAAGGGGTAGCTTGGGTGAGTTTATATCGGTAAGGTGAAGGAATTCATCAGTATTTTGGTTTGGGACCCCTTACATTAAACTAATCCAAACCACAAACCAGACGATGGTTTTTGCCCATGATTTTTGAAAAGGGGAAGATGAAAACAATATTTTATAAGGACAAAGTCTGATGTTCTTAAAATAATGGGGGTTCTTATGTGGAGGTGAGTCACACTCCCATGGAAAACAATTTAAAAAGAGAAGGTGTTTAATAAAACTTGACAGGTCCATTAATTCTTTGAAAAGTAAATGAAACTAACCTAAAATCACATTATTTTATAGGTAAAACATATATTATACGAATATAAAGTTTATAGTATTCTATTACATCACTATTGGGTCATTATGATGTTATAAAACACATTATATATTTAAATGGTATTTAATTTTTACACAAAATTTGACTGTCTCATAAAATTAAATAAAATTCACCATTGGATAATTTTGACATCATGAGTAGATAAATAACATTTATTTTATCTATATAATTCTCTAAATATGTTAGTTTTTTATTTTAAAATAAAAACCAACATTTATAAAAAATTCACGGGTTCTGACAAAAATGGCTTTCAATCCTTAATAAAAATTATAATTCCATTCATAAAATTATATGATCATAAATATATAATAAAATTAATATAATAATAAAAATAATATTTTATTAAAATAATATTTAATTCAAAAATCCCTTTATTTAATAAAATATATTTCTTAAATAAATAATAACTAAAAACATTATTTGTACATTAAAATTTATTTACAATGTATCAATAATGATAAGAAATTATATTCATTATTATATACAAAAAATGATGTACATGAACATATTACTAGAGATTTGTTACATAACCCCTTAAAACAGTGGCATAAGACCTAAGGGTAAGGTGCGTGATGGTGGTAAACTGTTGGGGTGGCTCGGATAACATCACTCGAGTGGTAATCTATATCAACTTCCACTTTTCCCATTGACGGTCCCATTGGATCTTGACATGATGAAGCTCAGCTTGGGCTTGGTCAAGAGCGAAGCCGAAGGATGCCACCTCTTTTCTGATCTCTGATAAATGGGCTTCATATTGATCAATTCTAATGGATGAGGATATCGCTTCTTTTGTTTGAGTAAATTGGATTTGTTAAAGCCCAATATTTCTACTAATCATGTGATCACTTATCAACGTCTATATTAGCAACGGTCAAAATTCTTAACATAAAACCAAATAAGTTTACATTTTATATAAACATTTTACATAAGAGACATTTAATTAGATCAAGTGGGATTTCCATTAATAAAACTTTGGGTCGTTACAATATTCTCCCCTTAAGAAATTTCACCCTAGAAATTTCCTTTGACCACACAAAAAAAGATATGGGTAACTCAGCTTCATCATTTCCTCCGATTCCCAAGTCTCTTTATCAAACTTGTGGTTTCGCCACAACACCTTGACGAGGGGCATTGTCTTATTTTGTAGAACTATTTCTCTATGATCTAAGATCTTCACTGGTTGCTACTTATTAGAATGATCATCCTCCAACTGTACCACCTCAGATGAGAGTACATGTGAAGGGTCTGGTATGTACTTCCTTAAGAGGGATACATGAAATACATCATGTACTTTGTCCATGGTAGGTGGATGTTCTAGTTGATAGGCCACAACGCCAACATGATCAGGAATCTCGAAGGGTCCGATGTACCTTGGACTTAACTTCCCTTTCTTTCCAAACCACATGACCTTCTTCCACAAGGATATGCATAGAAAAACCATGTATCCAACATTGATCTCAAGTTCTCTTCAAAGATTATCTGCATAACTCTTCTGTAGACTGTGGGCTGCCTTGATATGCTGCTGAATTGTTTTCACATTCTCCACCATTTCCTCGACCATGTCTGGTCCAAGCAGCTTACGTTCACCGACCTCATCCCAACTTGTCGGTGTTCTGAACCTTTTCCCATACATGGCTGCATATGGTTCCATTTGGATTCTCAAGTGGAAACTATTATTATAAGAGAACTCAACCAGAGGGAGATGTTGATCCCATCCTCCTTTAAAGTCCATTGAGCACGATCTCAACATGTCCTCAAGTGTTTGGATAGTCCGCTCGGATTGGCCATCAGTTTGGGGATGATAGGCCGTACTAGAGTTCAGTTCGTTATTCAGAGCATGTTGAAGACTCTTCCAAAACATAGAGGTGAATCTTGGTCTTGGTCAGACACAATAGATAATGGTACTCCATGAAACCTTACCACTTCCCGGATATGTATATGTTCTAGTTGATCCAATGAGAAATCCTTTCGAATAGAAATGAAGTGTGCAGTCTTTGTAAGTTGATCCACCACAACCCAGATTGTATTGTTGCCTTTGGATGTCCTCGGAAGTCCAGTTACAAAGTCCATGGTGATGTTCTCCCATTTCCATTCTGGTATGGGAAATGGTTGCATCATCCCCTTAGGCTTCTACCTTTCTGCCTTCACTTGCTGGCACACCAGGCACTTTGATGTATATACAACGATCTACTTCTTCATAATATACAACCAAATGTTTTCTCGGTGATCTCAATACATATTTGTTCTCCCTGGTTGAATAGAGAAATTTGAACTATGTGCATCATCCAAAACATCCTTCTTCAGCTCTAGAAAATATGGAACACATAGTATTTTCCTAAATTGCACAATTCCTTCTTCATTAACATTAAACTATTAGGATTTACATTTTTCGATAGCTTCCACTTTTTACTGAATCCCCATAACATCCTTTTGACCATCCATTAACCATTCCAAAAGAGAGGGTTGACTAGGCATTTGTGAAAGGATTTATGATGTTCCATTCTTTATGATTCCCATGTCCATCTTCAAGTCTATGAATATTGGATCCTTCTCAATTCTCATCATTGATAGAATCACTAGGTCATTTCTACATAGGGAATCTGTCACCTTGTTCTCTTTCCCAGGGTAGTAATGTATTGAAAAGTCATAATCCTTGATGAGCTCTATCCATCTTCTCTAGCGCATATTAAGCTCTTTCTGTGTGAATATACATTTAATACTCTTGTGGTCAGTATATATATCACATTTCTCCCCATATAGATAATGTCGCCAGATTTTCAAGGAAAAGATCACTGCTGGCAACTCCAGATCATGAGTTGGATAGTTTCACTCATTAATTTTCAACTGCCTTAAGTCATAGGATATCACTTTATCATTCTGCATCAGCACACAACCTAAGCCCTTCTTCTAAGCATAACCGAATACCACAAAGCGTTCTCTACTCATGCTTAAAGTAAGCACAGGCATAGTGATAAGCCTCCTTTTCAACTCCTTGAAGCATTATTCACATTCATAAATCCAAGAAAAGTTTACTCCATTTCGAGTTATCATGGTAAGAGGGTTGGACAATCAGGAGAAATTTCCCACAAATCATCTATAATATCTAGCTAACCCCAAGAATCTACAGATATCTATTACCGATGTTGGCCTCATCCATCCCTCAATTGCATCTGTTTTAGAGAGATCCAATGATATCCCATTGCCTGTGATGATATGGACCAAAAATGAGACCTCCTTCAACCAGAACTCACAATTTATGTACTTTTCATAGAACTTCTCCTTGCGCAATGTCTATAGTACAGTTCTTAAATGCTCCTCATGATCCTCCTTGGTTTTGGAGTATATTAGAATATCGTCTAAAAATACTACCAAATATTTACCGAGTTAATCTCTAAAGAATCTATTTATCAAGTCCATGAATATTTCTGGAGCATTAGTGAGTCCTAAAGACATTACTATGAATTCATAGTGCCCGTATCTTGTACAAAAAGCTGTCTTGGGGACATATTCCTTCTCCACCCTTACTTGATAATATCCTGACTGCAAATCTACCTTGTAGAAGTATTGTGCTCCACACAACTGACCAAACAATTCATCAATCTAAGGAAGAGGATATTTGTTCATTATCGTGATTTTGTTATGTTCATGATAATTGATTCAAATCCGCATTGACCCATCCTTCTTCTGGACAAAGATGACTGGTGCACCCCATGGTGAAGCACTTGAGTATATAAACCCTTTAACCAGATTCTCCTATAGTTGTTTCTTTAGCTCTTCAAGATCCACTCTATCCATTCTATATGGAGTGTTGGAAATTTTAGTGCCCTTGGTATAATTTCAATTGAGAATTAAACATCTCTTCTAAGAGGAAGTCCAAGTAGTTCCTCAGGAAACACTTCACCGAATTCCCTAACAATAGGCATTTCTTCAAAGATGGTTTCTTCTATGGACTGAATCATCTGAGCCAGATACACATTTTCATAGGGCAATAATATCCATGCTTAGAATTATGGAGCTAAAGGAGATTCTTCTTCCTCCTTACACTTGTAATGAATCGTGGGTCGATTCTCCATATGGAGTGTGATTTCCCTCTATCAAAAATTTATGATGGCTCTATATAACCAAAATGTATGTTCAATAATATTGAATGAAAGAATGCGTAGAAATTAAATCAAAATGTATGTTCAATAATATTTAATGAATAACTTGCGTTCCGGTCACCACTTTGTTGTCGGGGTTCACTTCGGCAGAAGTGATGGCAAAAGCCCTTCCTTTCTGCCTTGCAGGTTGTTGGTTGCCTCCGAAAACCCTTGCATTAGGGCACTGATTTGTAAAATTCCCTGGTTCTTTGAAGTTGTAGTAATGAAAAATGCATTGAGGATCAAACGGAGCGTTACTCTCCTCTATCGCAGCCGCGTGTCTTTCTTGCCGACAATTAACAGATTGGTGCCCGTCTCTTCCACACCTAAAGCATTTCCTCGTCCCCTTGAGGCAATCTCCCTGGTGCTTCTTTTCGCACTTTTGGAAAGTGGGGTGCTGGATCTTTTTAGCACCGTTGGATTTATCCATCGGACCACTAGCATTGATGTCCATCCTACGCTCTTGTCCCCCTGATACCCTTATGATTCCTCAGTCTCTATTTCGACCTTTAGGAAACATCGGACAATTTCCTCATAGCTGTCGAAGTCACGTATCGCTAATTCTTTCTGCAGGCTAGGCTTCATCCCACTAGAGAAGCAGTCAACCTTGCATTCAGGGGTAACGACAAAGCCGAATGTGTATCATACCAGCCTTGTGAGGTTTACCTCATACACTCCAACATATTCTTCTTCTTTTTGCTCGAGGTAAATAAGTACCTTTCCCTCTTAATCCGGAGGGTGATTGGAAAATATAAATTGAAAAACATCTTCCGAAAATCCTTCCATTCCCATGCCTTGATCTCCTCCTCATGCTTCGTATTTTTGAATAAAGTCCACCATTTATCATATTCACCCTCCATATGGTAAGCCGCCAGGAGAACATTCTCTTCTTCAAAAAATTGAAGGATGGAGAAGATATTTTCAATGGAGTTTATCCATTGTTTAGCGATCGTGGGATCAGATGATCCACTAAAAGTAGGAGGCCTTTGTCTCATGATGCTCTTGATAGAAACGTGTTCTTTCTTAGGGGGGTTTGGACGTTCCTCTTGACCCGTGTTTCTATTAAAAACATGAGATAGCTAAGAGAGAATCGTGAAAAAAGTTCACAATTCCTGCTCCCATTGGATTGGGAATCTCATTAGTACATTCATGACACTGATCTTCGCATCAGTTGTTAGCCCTAGTCCTCCTATTACCAGTCATTAGATAGTATATAAGGAATGTTTGGGGTAACACTTAAAGGGTAATACAAAGAAAAAAGTTGACAAATGTTAAATTAAATTTTATTTCCTTAACTCATTTGTCAATAGGCTTCAATCTAGGATTTTCGTGATCTACTTTCTAACATATATTCATGGGGGAATTTTTTTAATTCCATTAATATGGGTTCATACTAATCTTGTAAATTTATCAAAACATATCTCCCGAGAGTGTCGTAACCAAGAGTTCAGCAAGGCCTGTTTTTGTGCACCAGTTCCCGTTCGAGTCTAGCTCATAGCGGTGTTTTTGGGATTAACCCCTAGAATACATCTGTGCCAGAGCCGCCTCTACCTGATCATATCCAGACAGGGATATACTTGTTTGATAAACCACTTACTCAGTAATTACCAAAACATATGGATGTTTCTATTATACATATTCTAGTCTCTAAGGCTTTACTAGGGTTTTCTTATCGTAATCCCAAAAATAAGTAAACCTATCCTCTGATACCAACTATGACAACACTGCTTTTATTACAAACATAAACATGATTTATTACATAAACTATTCACTTGATACAACATGGAAGATCGAGAGGTCTAGTGTCTTTGGAGATTAGGATCATTACATAACAACTTAAAACATGTAATACAACATCTTTATTGAAAATTTCCTTTACATGAACACTACATTCCCTCGTACTTAGCAATGCATGGGATAACCTGGGGAGATCCATAAGAAAAGGATGAGCAATAAAGCCCAGTAAGGGAATAAAAATAGAATACATGAGGAGTAAAATACATGTTAGGAAATAGGCATATCAATAGATCACAAGAGGAACATGGACATAAAGGCATGATAAAGCATGATTACCATCACATGGAAATGTGGCAACAACACTTAGCATGGAATTAGAATGAGCCAAGGCCCATTGCACATGGAGCATGAGTAAATCCTAATTGCACATGAATCATGAGTAAACCCTCATTGAACTTGAATTAGCATGAGACAACACTCATTGCACATGAAGTATCATGATACTATACTTTACCCAATTCATTGGAGGTCTATTAGGGAACACCCTTCTTAAACATTTCATTTCATGCATAAGTGTGCCACATGGATCATAAACAAGGATTCATTAAACATAATAATTTATTCCACGATAAAGGAATGTGGAATTAATTAATGAAACTTTATAATCAATAAGTAAATGTGCATAATGTTGAATACCCGTGATGGAGAAATGGGCATGTTATTCACTACACAATTGCATTGGCTTAGAAAATCGGTGCAATTTCGGCAGCGTAACAACGTGACATAAGAATTTGTAAAAATGGTTGATTAGAGGGAAATGTGTGTCTCATAATATTTACATGAAATGGACAGTAAGGGGTAATATAGATTCATTCCCAAAAAAGTTTAATTGAATTTAGATTCATGATACAAAAGTATTGCTTGAATGTAAATGAGGAGAGAGAAGCTCCTTTCGGAATTTCGGCATAGTAACGGGTGTACATGGGAGGCATTTAATGAGAGAGAAAGGGTTTTCCCATAATTCAAAAAATAATATGGTTGTATGAGGGAGGAGAGAAATCATACCCCAGTATTTATAATTGAAATTAAAAGGTCATCAAAAAATGATGAAAATTGGAAAAAAAAAGAGAAAGGAAGAAAACCCTTACTTGGATGTTTGCTTCCAAAGGCTTGAGAGAGGCTTAAGAGAGGTTTATTGGGAGCTTAAGGAACCTTGGGAGGATTCTAGAGAGAGTATGGAAGAGGTTGGACGAAATCAAAAGGCATTTAGTGAAGATTAAGTGGGAGTATGGGTGGGTTTATATAGGAAAGTAGAAAGAATTCTTTATTATTTAGGAGTGGGATCCCTTACATTAAAATAATCCAAACCAAAAACCAGCCCGTGGTTTTTTCCCATGGTTTTTGGAAAAGGGAAGAAGAGAACAATATTTTATATGGCCAATGTCCGAACTTCTTAAAATAATGGGGTTGCTTATGTGGAGGAGAGTCACACTCCCACGGAAAACTATTTAAAAAGACCAACTGTTTAATAAGTCTTGAAGGGTCCATTAATGCTTTGAAAAAGTAAGTCAAACAAACCTAAAATCACATTCTATTAATGTTAAAACATATATTGGCTGAACATAAATCTTATAGTATTTTTTTACATCACTATTGGGTCATTATTATGTCATAAAACAAATTATATATTTAAATGGTATTTAATTTTTAACCAAAAAATTGACTGTCTCAGAAAATTATGAAAAATTCAATGTTGGATAATTTTGACGTCCTGATTACAAAAATTACATTTATTGTATCTAAATAATTTTCTAAATATGTTAATTTTCACTTCTAAAATAATAACTGATATTTATCAAAAATTCATGGGTGTTGACAAAAATGGCTTCTAAACCATAATAAAAATTATAAATTCATTCATAAAATTATATGATCATTTATATATAATAAAATTAATTTAATAATAGTAATAAAATTTTATTAAAATATAATTTAATCAAAAAATCCCTTAATTTAATAAAACAGATCTCTTAATTAAATAATAACTAAAAAAACTATTTGTACTTTAAAAACTATTTTCAATGTATCAATAATGAAAAGAAATTATATTCATTATTATATACAAAAAATACTGTACAAGAACAAAGTACTAGCGATTTGTTAAATATCCCCTTATAACAGCTGCATAAGACCTAAGGGTAAGGTGTGTGATGGTGACAGACTATTGGGGTGGCTCGGATAACATCGCTCGAGTGGAAATCTCTATCAACTTCCACTTTTCCCGTAGACGGTCCCGTTTGAGCTTGACATGATGAAGCTCAGCTCGGTCTTAGTCAAGAGCGAAGCCCAAGGATGCCACCTCTTTTTTGTGCTTCGAAAAATGGGCTTCGTATGGAGGAATTATACTGAATGATTCCATCAATTCTTTTGTCTGAGTAAATTGGATTTGTTAACGCCCTATATTTATACTAATCATGTGATCACTGTTCAACGGCTATATTAAAAACAGTCAAAATTCTTAACATAAAACAAAATAAGTTGACATTTTATATAAAAATTTCACATAAAGAGAAATTTAATTTGATCATGTGGGATTTCCATTAATGAAACTTTGGGTCATTACATTTATACACTCTAATGGGAACTGATTCAAAAAACTTTGTTGCGATAATATTTCCCTCATGTGTTTTGACTGAAAACTCCTTTTTTTTGTCAAATTGAAAATATCTTATATTCTAAGAAAACTATGAAGATTTGAAATATTGAGATGATCCAAAATCAAATAAAACAGTGACGAAACTTGTGGAAACCATTAAAATACCTGCCACCACGTCTTTCGGAGCTTAAGCCTCTATAGTAGCGATCACATAAGACTGGCCTTTCTCCCATGGCCTTTTCTGATGTAAGTTACCTTGGTGCTTAGGAAATTCAATTTTATAATTCCCCTTTTCTCTCCAATTGTAGAATTTAATATTGACATCCTCTTTTGTCCAATTGCAATCACAAGATTTGTGGCATTTTTTACCACAATTGTAGTAGACTCTCATTCCCTTCCGAAAAGCACCACATTGTTTCTTCCCACATTTAACACAGGATGGATATTAAACTTTTCCCTTCTTCCCCTTATTTTCATTTCCAAAGTGTTCAATATATCTCTTTTTCTCTTCTTTTCTTTAAAATAGTAAGACTTAGAGAATTTATTTTCTCTCTTGGTAACCCGTGAGACTATATCATCGTTCGATGAGAAGTATTTTGAAACTAATTCTAGACAGAGAAATGGTATTAAACCATCAATGAATTGAACAATCTAAATTTGTGGGTTACACATATAATCATCAGTATGCCTTGTTATCCTTATAAAGTTTTCCTCATACTTTGCGACATTATCATCCTCCTATTGACTCAGACTCTAATATTGTCTATCTATAACCGCTCGATGGTCATGTGGAAAGTATTTTTCTAAGAAAATACTTTTAAAATCCATCCACTCCATGATTGATACTTCTTCTTCTTCCATCATGTTTTGTATTAATGACCACCATTGATCTGCATCTCCCATGAGGTGATAAACTGCCATGAAAAAGTATTCCCTTTCGCTACTCCCCAAAGACTGAAATATTTTATCTAAGAAATTTACCCATTTCTCAGATAATAATGGATTTGTACTCTGATTAAATTATGGTGGTTGTTTCCTCATGAAGCGGTCTAACATTGGTCCTCTACGTTGTGGATCAGGGTACTCCATATGAGTAAGGTTATTATTCATAACCTAAGTGAGTCATCCCAATATGGTGATAAGCTGATCAGCACCAGTTGCATCACCAGGTCCACTATAATTATCTTGAGTAGAAGGGACATCCCTACATGGATTACGTGCATAGATATGGTTTCCATTCGTTCCACTAGGAGTCATTTGAAAACAATGGAATACATTATATTAGTTTATGAATCACAATACGTAATTCCAAACATTTAAAACACTTAACATAAATTGAACAGTTTATGGATATAATACATATTCATAATAATGTTATTTTTGAGGATATACAGACTCATAAACCCTTCAAAATGGTTTGTAAAGAAAATTATTATTATCCTATGCATATTCCCTGTGAGTGTCGTAACCAGGAGTGCTGTAAGGCCTGTTGTTGTTCACCGGTTCTCGTTCAAGTCTAGCTCAATGCGGTGTTTTCAGGTTTTACCTCTATGTATATCTAGGCCAGAGCTGCCTCTACCTGCTTGTATCCAGACAAGGATGTATTTCTTGGAAAACTCACAAAATCTTTACATTACTAAAATTCTTGGAAGTTTTTCTATAATAATCCTAAAATTATATCTTAGGTTAATGTTCTCTAATCAGATTTTTTCTAAATCTAGCTTCCATGGATTGTACTACACTTCTTCTGATACCAACTGTAATGCCCCAACCCCAGTTAGCCAGAGTCGTTGCATTATTATATAACATTTTCAAGTTCACAATGGATCGAATACCGAATGACCGATCGGTTTAGTACCCTTGGAAGTATTGGATACATTCATAAGTTTTACATTACATCCTGAAATAAAAACATCAAAAAACATTTCACCCCTTTTTAACAATGTTATATCCTTAGTCTATCCATACAGGTCAACCATAAAATACTACTTCACATCCTAGGAAAAATAAAACATAGAAAGGGGTGAACTCAGATTTTCAGTAAGGATAACTATATAGTAGAAACAATCTAAAATAAGAATAAACATTTAAGGAAATGTATAAAACTAAATCAAATGACATTTAAACTTAAAATTCCACATAATATGGAAATGATGAAATCAAATAATTCCATTTACTTATTCACATGTATATTCTAGTAGTTGAATAATCACATGAAATATCAATAGCCACTTTCATAATGATGGGACGCATAATGCCAGACGTCATAACCACATAGTCAAGGCCTTGTTCTAAGACTTTGAATAAGATTTTTTCCTGTCCTTGAGCCAAGACACTAGTTTGTCTCATGAGAACTACCATTGTATTGATGAGACATAGAGGGCTCTACCCGTCACTTACTAAGTCCAATGCATTCCTCAAATGAAAAGGTTTAAACATAACATAAACATTCTTATTAAAACTATCATAAGAAACGTCAATACATTATCCATAAACCATGAATGGTGTAAAAATAACATATCCACATTAAATCTTATTACAAAACATTCAATACAAAATAGAAGTTTTGAATCACAATAAATCATCTTAAAACAAGCTTAAAATCAATCAAATGATATTGACATAGATGATAATCAAGACTTTTTTAGAGAAATACCTATTTGTATTTAGATATAATTTAAAAGTAATATAATTATAAAATTAAAAATTTTATTTTGAAACTATTCTTATAAGCTTTTATGGGAAGCATTGGGGATGTTATAACGGTGGAAAATAAATGCACCCACCGTATAAGATAAAAAATGTCATTCTTATCATAATTTGTTCGAATACGTCAGAAATTACCTTGCTTAGAAAATTATGGAAAGATTCTTGTAAAAAAATATATGGTAAATTTAACACCCCAAGCTTCCACGGTATGCTTTTCTTTCAATAATGCAATTGCTTGCATTATACGCAAGTTCGAGGTTCTAACACACACCACACCAATCCAACTAGCCGTTATGAATAGTATACCTACTTTTTAAAATTTTATAAATTTTATCTTTCAAAATGGACTTCATTTTTTGATTCGGAATATCGAATTTAGACTAGGGTGAAATTTTGGATCTTTCTGAATAAGTTTTATATTTTGATGAATAGTGAAAATTACTAAATTTTAATTAAAAATCAAATTTTTAATCAAAATAATTATTAGTGATAAATTATACCATTTATTTGTTTTAAAGTATAAATAGAATATAATTTTACCATTTTATCCAATGGTGTTCATTAGAATTAATTTCCCTTTGAAATTGGACATAAACAATTTTCAATCTTTTGATTGATATTGTTTCTTAAAAACACACTATTTGTTTTGACAACAGGAATTAATTATAAAATTAATTAATTCAACTTATATGTTTGGAATTTTTGATAATAGATATCATTTTTGAATTCAGAATATCAATTATAGCTTAGGGTGATGTTATTTGTATTTTTCTGAAAAACTTCAATTTTTTATGAATAATGAACCCACTAAGTGGTAGTATATAAAATAATTTTTTGTGTAAATGAAACATTACCACATCTATGTATTGAATTTAAAAAATACGACATACATTGTTGTCCTTAGGAAGCAAAATTTGTTTCAATGAGATGAATATAATTTTTGGTGAATAGTAATTTTTAAGTTTTATTAATCGCGATTAAAGGTAATTAGTGAAATTTAAGGTAAGAATGATATTATAGAAATATTAAAATATCTTGACACTTGTCATACCTTTATTGGATGAGTTATGGCCGAAGAAGACAATCCATGGGTCAACTTGGGGACCCCATGGAGACCCTTGGGTAAGAAAATGACAGTAATAACTTTTTATTTAATGTAAAAATAAAAGTGTCACAAAAATGTATTGTTTTACTAAAATAATTTTTACATGGGGTTATACAGGTCATATTTTTTAGTATAAATAGTCATTGAAAAGATAAAAGTATTTCCTATATAATGGTAGTTTTTGATAATTTTTAGACATTAAATAAATTAAATTTTTTATGACACCATGATGACGCAGCGATTACCTCATTAATTAACGATTTAAATAAAATGAAACGATAATGTAAAATCTAAGAATTAAACTTTTTAAAAACCTATTTTATGATTATATTTTTAACCATTATCACCTTATCCTCGAAAAGTATAATTGTGGGACCTTTGAAATCCGAAAATCACTTCATAATAATGTAACATTTCATGACTTTCCAAGACTACCCCTCCCCTCCTCTTATAAAATTCCCCCACCTCTACCAGCTTATTCACACCTTAATGCCATTTGTATTCGCCATACTCTGCCCAAATACTCTCTCAACTTCCTTCTCTTACTCATAGAAGCCTCACATTGGGCAAAAGTCTTCTCAAGCAAGCCTTTGGCTCAAATCAAAAAGAGTTACTCGATTTTAAGGTAATGTATTCTCTTATCTTCTTTTGTTTTATTTTGCTTCTCTAATCCCTTAAACTCTTTTTATTCCTTTATTTTGTAACAAAAACAGTATCTTCAATATACTAGGATGTTTTTATTAGAATTATTTGATTTAAAATTACACATACCTTCCTCTAATTGTTAAAGAACATACTGTTTCTGTGGGTGGCGAATTACTGCCTCACGAAACAATGATTGTTCAATCTACTATTCACACCTCTCATGGTGGCCATTATGATGTAAAGATATTTATATATGATATATATTAGGTTTAGGATTTCCTTATGCTTATTTATTTTTCATTTATGGCATTATTTTATGATTTCCATTATGGGTAACATCGATAATTTCATTTTTGGAAGTCTGGACTACCTCCCCCTCAAAGTGATTTGAATCATTAATGCCATACGTGGGCCGTGTAAAGGATGGAGTAAGTGATATTATATATGGTATTATACTAGAATTATAATAAACCTGTATATAATTATGATTTCATTCCGTTAAATACAAAATAGAAATGAAAGTAGCGTTCATGCGTACGTACGGCTTACAGTCTCCTTGAACGATGGATTTCATTTCTTACCTCTAAATGTTACGTAATATTATGAATGAATGTATATACTGGATATATATGATATATATAATATCTACATCATGAATATGATTCTGGATATAATTGATATTATACCACATGAACAACTTGTAATTATAAGAAGTTTATTTGTGACTCAAGTACCAAAGATCAACAAAACGACCGTTATTAACTTAAATAATTACATAATGTTTATAACATGGTAAAAAGTGATATAAAAGGAATAATAAACATGAAAAAGGTTCTTAAGAAATTATAAGTTAACTCTAGTTTATTATTCAGGAGGTTAAATAATTATTGAGTCATGTCGGACATGAGGTAAGGGACTTCGTCTCAATCTCCTTTCATTAAAGCATATTTTGTTTTATACCCAACTTTATTTTATACGGTTTATTAACCCCTGTTACTTTTAAGTTTATTCAAAAGTAATATTTTATATAATGCATTTTTACTAAATGACAAAAGAAATGTTTTGTCTTACGTATGCAGCAACAACGACTTCTCCACCGCCGTGACCATTATTTGAGTTTCGGCTTCCTCTACAAGCCATAACTTTTTTTAAATGAAAAATAAATTCCAAGTTTTACCTTTATTTTATTTTGGTATTGAAAATGGTTTTATTATATCAATTTTTTGTATTGATATCTTGTGATTAAAATGTGGAAATGATATGATTCCTTTATGCATGTTTTATGTGATATGAATATGTTTTGGTTTACGATTTGTTTAAAACTGTTAATATGAGGAGTGCATTGGACTTAATAAGTGATGAGTGGATCCCGCTATAGTTCCTCGATGCATCGGTAGGTCTCATGAGACAAACTAGTTTCATGGCATGAGGCCTTGATAAAATCTTATTTGTAGTCTTGGCACGAGGTCATGGCTACGTGGTTATGATAGTATGACATTATGCATTCCATCATTATGAAAGTGGTTATTGATATTGAATGTCATTATTCGACTAGTAGAATATCTATGTGAATAAGTAAATGGCATTATTTCATTTTACTTTTTCCATATTATGCTGAAGTTCAATTTTAAAAGGATTTTGTTTTATTTATTCATTTCCTTCAATGTTTATGTTTATTGATGAAAGTTTCCACTATATTGTTATCCTTACTGAGCATCTAAGCTCTCCCCTTTCAATGTTTTAATTTTTCCAGGATGTGAAGAAGTATTTTAAGAATGACCAATAGGGATAGTCGGAAGGGGATATGAGTGTGGACTATGGAGACAATGTTATTGTAGTTTTTCACTTTATGATGTAATGTAACGTTTATGAATGTATCTAGTGTTTCCAAGGCTACTAAAGAAATTTGTCTTTTGAGACTTGATATTTTGTGATCATGCCAATGGTACATAATAATGCACCAACTCTAGGTAACTGGGGTCGGGGCGTTATAGTTGGCATCAGAGGTAGTTTTGTACCAACCTTGGAAGCTAGATTTAGATAAACTCTAATTAGAGCACACAACCCTAAGATAGACTTTGAGGATTAGTATTGAAGAACTTCCAAGAATTTTGGTATTATAGAGATTTTGTGAGTTTTCTGAGGGATACATCCCTATCTAGATACGAGTAGGTAGAGGTGACTCTGGGACAGATGTACCTAGGGGTAAAACCCGAAGACAACGCTTTGAGCTAGACTTGATCGGGAACTAGTGCACGACAACGGGCCTTGCTGCACTCTTGGTTACGACACTCCTGGGGGATATGCTTAGGATAATCCCCATTTTATTTACAAACAATTATGAAGGGTTTATGAATATAAAATTCCTCATAGAAAACATTTTTATGATTATGGATTGTATCCATAAACTATTCAATTTATGTTAAGTGTTTTACAAGTATGGAAATATGTATTTTGATTCAAAAACTGATCTAGTTTATGCAATTGTTTTTAAATGGTGCCTAGTGGAAGGAATGGAAACTGTATCAATGCACGTACTCCATGTAGGTATTTCCCTCCTGCTCAAGACAATTATAGTGGAGTTGCCGATACAACTGGTACTGATCAACTTATAACCATACTGGGAAAACTCGCTCAGGTTATGAATAATATCCTTATTCGTATGGAGCACCCTGATCCGAAATGTGGAGAATTAATGTTAGAACTCTTCATGTGGAAACAAACCCCAACATTCAATGGGAGTAAAAATCCCTTAATAGCTGAGAAATGGATAAATTTTTAGAGAAAATATACCATGCCTTGGAGAGTAGTGAAAGGGTAAAGGTTATCATGGCAGTTTACCGCCTCACTAGAGATGGTGATCAATGGTGGTCATTGATACAAACCACGAAGTAAGATGATGAAGTATCATGTATGGAATGGAGAGAGTTCAAAGAGCTTTTCTAAGAAAAATACTTTCCTCATGACCATCGAGTAGATATAGAAAGTAAATTTCTGAGTCTAAGATAAAAGTAGGATGAGAATGTCGAAATTTATGAGGCCAACATTACAAGGTGAGCGAGACATGCAGCAAATTATATATGTAACCCAATAAATAAAATTGATCGTTTCTTTGATGGGTTAAAACCATTTCTTCGTCGAGCCTTAGTCTCGCAATCATTCTCATTGAAAGAAGATATAGTATATTGTGCTATCAAGACAGAAAAGGAATTCTCTAAATCATATGACAATAAAGTAATGCAAGAAAAGAAGATAACGGTGGAACAAGAGACATATAAAGGGAAAAAGGGAAAAAATAATTTTCCATTATGTGATAATTTTGGGAAGAATCACCCCACTACTTGCCTAAAGGAAATGGGAGTTTGTTACAAATGTGGAGTAAAAGGTCAACAGGCTCGTAATTGAAATGGAAAGAATGAGGCTGTCAATGTTGAATTATATAATTGTAGGGAAATGGGGCATTATGCAAATTATTGTCCTAAGTGCCAAGGAAACTTACCTCAGAAAAAGCCAAGGGAGCATGGGCAAGCTTATTCTCTTACTACAGATGAAGTTTATTAATTAATATATTTGTGTTTTTAGAATCAAGGATTATATTCAGGTTATAAGAATAATGTGATATATAAGGATTGTACTACAGTACTTGTTGTTTTCATTAAGTTTTTGATATGTTAAAGGTAATCATATTTTCAATATGTGAATATAAGAACCATTACTTTGTTGGGGAATCTAAAGTTACAATTGATTTTGAAATTTATAATCTTTTTAGAGAGAGTGTTTGGAAAAAAGTATTTTGGATAACTATAAAGGTTGGAACAGATTATATTTTAAATTGGATACTGTTGTTAAGGTTATTTTTGGATATTTATAAAAAGGAAAACACGCAGACCGTGTGACAACCCGTTACGTCGGACAAAGTTGTGGGAATCAAACCCACAACCATAGAGCGATTGTGATTTATCGCCCACCACTAGACTACCTGAAGTCCCTGGAGTGTATAATGTATTTTTTTAGTTATGATAGTTGATTTATAAATTTATTTTTGGAACCCTATAAGGTTAGGATAAAAAGAATATTTTTGAGTTCTATTACCTTTTGGAGTGGACGATGAGTTTGTGGTAAATATTTATTAAAGAATAAAAGTCTACATGAAAAGTAAGTATATTTCCTTACATTCTTAGTAAATCTCTTAAATAAATTCCTCAACATTATGAAAGGTAACTTAAAGCAAAGACGTTTTCGGTTAAATTTTCCAACAAGAGATTCAATGATTGTTTAACCAATCACAAGTTTGTGATTTTCTTGTAGTTATCATTCTCCTAATTCTATTTTCTACAACTCTCTATTAGACCATGATGGAATGTTTCTCCTCTGTATCCATGTTTTCATAGAATCCTAATATGGACTATCTCGGGTGACCTTTGTACTTCTCTTTCTTTCTTTTAAAGTTATATTTTTACTATCCTTATTTCCGATATGGTTTTTCCACAAAGGTATTTTCTACTTTCAACCTTTTATTTTTAATGAAAACAATTTCAAATTTCGAGGGCTCAATTTATTTAAGGAGGGTAGAATGTAACACCCCAAGCTTCCAAAACATGCTTTTCTTTCAAAAATGCAATATCTTGCATTATATGAAAGTTCGAGGTTCTAACACACACCACAACCAATCAAAATAGACGTTATGAATAGTAATACCTACTTTTTGAAATTTTATAAATTTTATCATTCAAAATGGACTTCATTTATGTATTCGGAATATCAAATTTATCCTAGGGTGAAATTTTGGAACTTTTCGGACAACTTTTACATTTTGATGAATAGTGAAAATTACTATATTTTAATTAAAAACAACTTTTTAATCAAAATAATTAATAGTGATAAGTTATACCATTGAGTGTTTTTAAAGTATAAATAGAATATAATTTTACCATTTTATCCAATGGTGGTCATTATAATTAATTTTACTTTGAAATTGGACATAAACAATTATCAATCTTTTGATTGATATTGTTTCTTAAAAACACGCTATTTGTTTTGAAAACGGGAATTAATTATAAAATTAATTATTGAAATTTATATGTTTAAAATTTTGTAAAATAGATAGCATTTTTGAATTCAGAATATCAATTATAGCTTAGGGAATTTTTTTGGTATCTTTCTGAAAAACTTCAGTTTTTTATGAATAGTGAAACCACAAAGCGATAGTTTAAAAACTATATTTTCATGTAAATGAAACATTACCACTTCTTTGTATGCAATTTCAAAATTCAGACATACATGGTTGTCATTAGGAAGCAAAATGTGGTTCAATGAGATGAAAATAATTTTTTGTGAATAGTGATATTTAAGTTTTATTAATCGTGATTAAAGGTAATTAATGAAATTTAAGGTAAAAATAATATTATAAAAAAATTAAACATCTTGAAACTTGTCCTACCCTTACTGGATGAGTTATGGCCAACCAAGAAAATCCATGGGTCAACATGGGGTCCCCATGGAGCCACTTGGGTAAGAAAATGACATTAATAACTTTTTATTTAAAGTAAAAATAAAAGTGTCACAAACATGTATTGTTTTAATAAAACAATTTTTAAATGGGGGATATATAGGTCATATTTTTGACTATAAATTGTAATTGAAAATCTAAAAATATTTCC
This sequence comes from Viscum album, assembly GCA_963277665.1. Classification (NCBI taxonomy): domain Eukaryota; kingdom Viridiplantae; phylum Streptophyta; class Magnoliopsida; order Santalales; family Viscaceae; genus Viscum; species Viscum album. Next base: position 75,408,367 of record OY728155.1, on the reverse strand, counting down.
TACACCATGGTATTTTTTTTATAATTAATAGACATTAATTAAATTAAAATTTTTATGACACCATGATGATGCAGCGATTACCTCATTAATTGAAGATTTAAATAAAATGAATATATAATGTAAAATATAAGACATATACTTGTCAAAAAACTATTAGATGAGTAGATTTCGAACCCTTATCACCTTATCCTTGAAATAAATAATTGTGTAACCTTTGAAATCCGAAAAGAACTTCATAATAAAGTAACATTTCATGACATTCCAAGAGTACCCCTCCTCTCCACTTATAAAAGGCCCCAACCTCTACCACCTTATTCACACCTTCCAGCCATTTGGCTTCTACAACCTCTACCCAAAACTCTATAAACATCCTTCTCTTACTCCTATAAGCCTCACATTGGGTTGAAGTCTCCCCAAGGAAGCCTTTGGATCAAATGAAAAAGAGTTACCCGATTTTAAGGTAATGTATTCTCTTATGTTCTTTTGTTTTATTTTGCTTCTCCAATACCTTACACTATTTTTTTCCTTTCTTTTGTAAAAAAATCAGTATGTTTAATATACTAGGATTTTGTTATGAGAAATATTATATTTACACTTACACATACCTTCATCTAATGGTTAAAGAACAAACTGTTTCTGTGGGTGGCGAATTACAGCCTCACGAAATGATGATTGTTCAATATTCTTTTAACACCTCTCATGTTGTCCATTAAGTGGTATCTATATTTATATATGGTATATATTATATTTATGTTCTATGTATGCTTCTATATTTTTCATTTATGTCATACCTTCATGATTTCCATTATGGGTAAACGCGATAATTTCATTTTAGGAAGTGCGGACTATCGCCCCCTCAAAGTGATTTGATTCGTTAATGCCATATGTGGGACGTGTAAAAGATGGAGTAAATGATATTATAAATGATATTATACTGGAATTATAATACACCTTTATATAATTTCTATTTAATTCCATTAAATATGAAATCGAAATGAAAGTAGCGTTCATGGGTACATAAGGCTTACCGTCTGCATGAACGGTGCATTTCATTTCTTACCTCTAAATGATATGTAATGTTATTAATGAGTGTATATACTGGATATATATGATATATATGATATCTACATCTGGAATATAATTCTGGATATAATGGATATTTTACCACATGAACAACTTGTAATTATAAGAAGTTTATTTTTGACTCAATTACCAAAGATCGACAAAACGACCATTATTAAATTAAATAATTACATAATGTTCATAACATGGTAATAATTGATATAAAAGGAATAATAAACCTGAAAATGGTTCTTAAGAAATTAGAAATTAACTCTAGTTTATTATTCAGGAGGTTAATGAACGGTCGAGTCAAGTCGGATATGAGGTAAGGGACTTCGTCTCAATCTCTTTTCATTGAGGCATATTTTGTTTTATACCCAACTTACTTTTATAGGGTTTATAAACCACTGTGGCATTTAAGTTTATTCAAAAGGAATCTATTATTGGAAGCATTTTTATTAAAAGAAAAAATGAATGTCTTACGTACGCGGCGACAATGACTTCTCCACAGCTGTGACCATTATTTGAGTTTCGACTTCCTCTACAAGCCATAACATTTTAAAATGAAAAATAAATACCAATTTTAAATTTTCTTTAATTTTGGTATTGAAAATTGTTTTATTATATCAATGTTTTGTATTGATATCTTGTTATTGAAATGTGGAAATGTTATGATTCCTTTATTCATGTTTTATGTGATATGATTTTGTTTTGGTTTTTGATATGTTTAAACCTATTCATATGAGGAGTGCATTGGACTTTATAAGTGATGTGTGGAGCCCGCTATATCTCCTCGATGCATTGGTAGGTCTCATGAGACAAACTAGATTTTTTGCACGAGGCCTTGACAAAATCTTATTTGTAGTCTTGGCTCGAGGCCTTGGCTATGAGTTTATGATAGTATGACATTATGCATTCCATCATTATGAAAGTGGTTATTGATATTGAATGTGATTATTTGACTAGTATAATATCCATGTGAATAAGTAAATGGAATTATTTCATTTTATTTTTTCCATATTATTCAGAAGTTCATGTTTAAAAGGATTTTGTTTTAGTTATACATTTCGTTAAATGTTTATGTTTATTTATGAAAGTTTCCGCTCTATTGTTATCCTTACTGAGCATCTGAGATCACCCCTTTCAATGTTTTAATTTTTCCAGGATGTGAAGAAGTATTTTAAGAATGACCTGCAGGGATTGTCAGCAGGGGATATGAGTGTGGAATATAGAGACCATGTTATTGTAGTTTTTAACGATATGATGTAATGTAATGTTTATGAATATATCTTGTGTTTCCAAGGCTACTAAAATAATCGGTCTTTCGAGACTTGATCTTTTGTGATCATGCCAATGTTACATAATAATGCACCGACTCTGGGTAACTGGATTTTGGGGCGTTAAAGTAAAATAATTGTATAAATGACATCAAACCATTCTATAGTAAATAGTATAATGTTTTGAATTAATTTTTAAGAAAACACAGATGTGGATGATAAAGAGGTCTGAGTAGATACTTCTATATTAATAACATTAGATAAGTAAATAGATTGTAAAATTAACCCTTACCTTGTACATTTCCTTATTCAATGGTGTGATAACCTCTTGTATAATAGTAAAAAATTTGTTATTAAATTATAAAAGAATCATATACATAAATATGATATTATATATGATCTTATAATATTACTTTGTTAATTATATTTTACTAGTATTATCGTTTTGGGTGTTAACTGATTTGTTTTCCTTTATATGCTTGGTTATGCAAGACATGTTTGTTATAGATAGGATTTATTAGATTCATATACATAATGAAATTATGTTCATAAAAATTATTTTTAATCATAAAAATTATTTTTGAATGATTACAATGGGGAATGAATCTCATCGTGTTCGCGGAGACGGTAATCTTAACGTATGTACGAGCGAAAATATCATTATTTTGATGGTGAAATCGTATGTAATTGAATGTTATATCATATATAAAGAAACATTAATATGTTATATTTATTATTTACGTCATTTATACTCATTATTATACCCATCCAAACAATGAAGTTTTTGAATAACAAACTACACCAAGACTTGGAGACAGTAAGCTGTAAGTACGCACGTTTGGTGACTGTGTCATTTATAAGATGGATAGAATAATGAATATGTTTGAACGATATTTATATTAAAATAGAATTATGTAAAAGGTACTGGATTTATTATTTTGGTATCGAAACAACAAATAAACGGGATGTGGAATAAGAAAAAAACGTGAAAGAGGATGGTGAAATTATTACCTATTCTTCAGGTGTTTCTTTTGAGTTAATCAAAAGGGATCCTTAAATTGAATTTATGATCAATGTAAGGACTATAGGTATAATGGAGGATAGTTTTGAGGGTAATTGGGTTGGTTTTGCATGAGCCAAATTGCTTTGGATGTGTGAATTTAAGATAAAGGTAAGTACCCTATTATAAGAGAGGTGAGGGTCACTTTAGGAAAAGATTGAAATATAGTTTTATAATAAAATAATTTTCAGTTTCTAATGGATAAAAAATAATTTATTTAGACGATAAGGAAGGGATGGGTCTAAATAATATCTGACAATAGGTTTTAGATAGGTTTAGGCCCCATATTAACCTTATCTTTTAGATTTAACTCTTAGTTAGATAGTTTGACATTTACTATATCTCTTTGTATTTTTATATTATATGGTTAATAAACATACTGTAACAAGACACGTGAACCCTATGTGGTTAATTATTAATATATATAACATTATCTACGTCCTTTGGCTGATACATAGATTTTATAAGTATTATATCAATAAATAATAGAGTATATTTTTTAAAAACTCAATTATGACAATTTTGACACTATTTAATATTTTTTCTTTTGTGAAAATCATAACAAAAATATAAATTTGAAAAAAAAAATTATTCAACCAACCCTAGAATGTCATATTAAACAATAAAATTATTTTAATTCATCATAATGATCAATTTACATTTATTTGGATATTTATAATATAAATTATTTTAATATTTCATTAACAAGGTAATTTCTACATCATCATTTTGTAATAAAAAATCAAATAATTTAATGTCTAAAAATTATAAATAAAATAAAATTATGTAGGAAATAGTTTTATCATTCTAATGAATATTTATAGTTAAATATATATTGTGTGTATCCTTATATTAAAAATTGTTTAGTAATTAAACATTGTTTTCAACACTTTTAACTCTTCCTTAAATAAAATAATAATAAATCTCCTAATCTAATTTAAGTGGACCAAAATGACCATATTATATTCCTACAGTTGTTTTTGGTCAAATTACACTTTTCCAATATAATTAGTACATGCTTTAGCGTAATTATAATATCATTTTTACCCTTAATTACCCTATTTACTTTTAATCGTGGTATATAAAAGTCAAAAGTTTCTATTCATCCAAAATTATTTTCATCTTATTGAAAAAAAATTTACTTACTGATGTCAATAAGGTCTCTTTTATTTTAATAATTGAACTCACAGAATTATAAAAATTATGTTTTATGAAAATCTGTAAATGCTCCTTGACGGTGGGTAAAAGACTGTAAAAAGATCAATAAATTTTATATATCTAAACATATTATAAAATGAATCCAATGAATTACATTGAACATATATAGGTATTATGTATCTATTTTGACATAAAATAAATTAAAAATAAATAACTAATTATTTAAATAAAATGTCGGTTTTAAACAATAACGTAGTGTTTCTCACTATTCATTAAAAATTGAATGTTCTTAGAAAAATATCAAAAAATTCACCCTAATCTGATTTTGATATTTTGAATCCAAAAATGAAGTCCATTGTGAAAATTACAATTTATAAAATTTCAAAAAGTGGGTATTACTATTCATAACGACTAGTTTCATTGGTTGTGGTGTGTTAAAACTCTATGTTGCGTACAACTCAAGCTACTACATTAATCAAAGTGAAACGTACAATAGAAGCTTGGGGTGTTACATCTATTATCCATATTAAAGAATGAACTAGTGTTTTAAAGAACTGAAAATTATGAATTAACAGATATTTGGAGATCATTAAAAGTCAAACTAAAATCCAATTTGAAAAATGTGTTTGAAAAATATTTTAAACAACCTATGATACCAAATTATGTGTGGAGTATGAAACTCAAGAGTTGGGGGAATTTATTTTCTATATAAATTTATATATTATAACAATTATTGTAAAACCACATATGAAAAAAATTAATTCCACTTAATCAAATTAGTATATTTATAAAATATTTAATTGTTTGAAATAATTTCAAAAGGGTTATCATTCTTAGTTAAAATACCTTGAACAATTATCTTAAATTTTTAATTTAGTCTAAAAAATAAAATTCAAATAAAAACAATATATAATACATAATATTAGAGTTATGTAATGTTTTCTGGTTTGGTTAATGAAAAATAAATAAGAAAAAATAACATGAAATAACACAACAGATTAAAAAAATAAGTGGTTTAGTCTCAAGAAGAGACCTTGTCCAATCCACTTGTTGATCACCTTCATCTAATTAGTTTATATTAATAAATTTGATCCACACCCAGGATCAGGGTTCACAACAACACCCAAGTCCTTCCATGACAACTATACTTCTACTACATTTACTCATTGGAAACCAAATACCACTAGGCCACACTGGGAACACTTCCAGAGTTATATATGGGATAAAACATGGGGTTAAAAAATTAGTGTGGGAAGATATCTTATATTTTCCATCATATCTCATGAGATTGTATATGTTTGGGATACATATAAGAATACTTATTCAATGAATAACAAGATTGTAGAAAATAGATAAGAAATAATGATAAAGGGTTTAGAATTCTCCTTCTAATGTTCTTAATGCTAATGGAATTCTTGGATATAGCAGATGTGAGTTTTGATTCCATTCCTGGAAACAGACCCCAAAAACAAAGTGTCATGGATGCTTTGTATTCTGGTTTATAGTGATGAGAGAAGATCCTAATAATTCCCCTTCACATGGATTTTTTTTGATAGTATGTTGAAACCATAGTGCACAATAATTTCTTTTTTTCCCACGCCTAAATGGTTGAGTTTTATTCTTTTATGTGTGTATATTTTCTTCTTCTTATTATGTGTTGAAATCAACTCACTTGTCGATGATGTTTTTAGCAGGTGCTTTATTTTTTATACTATATGAGCCGAAATGGATTATGAACTATGTCACATTTATTTACCTCATACTTCATACAATCTAAATGCAAGTTCATTCATATTTTTTAAAATAAATAATTAATAAAATCTGTATCAATAAATAACTTAAATCTGACCGTTAGTTGTAATTATAAATTTAAATGGTAAAGGAAGGAATAGATATGTTTGGAATAGTGCCACAAGAGTGGTGAAACATGAGTGGTGACATGTGCTTTTTCTCTAAATGGTGACTTATGAATGGTGGAACATGAGCAATGAATTCTCATATGCCTCCAAATGATGTATTAAACATTGTAAATATTCTGCTATAGTTGTTCGATGCAACACTGGCTGCACCATTGTGAAAATTCTTGAACTGATAATTCACTTCAATAGTTACTGGTCCATATCATTGGTGTCTAGTCCTTTGTGAAAATTCGGGACTGGTAAATCACTATAATAGTGATTGGTCTATATCAACTGTATATAGTCCTTTGTGAATATTCAGGGCTCTAGGGTTACTACAATGGTGACTCGTATATTACCAATTTACAGACATAACGATGAATATGAGTTTACCATAACAGTAACTCATACATAGTCAAATATTTTCAACCTATCATGTGACATAATAGTTAACATAATAAAATATGATTATACATAAACATAATGAAACACAATAAAATAATATTAAACATGATTTGTGAGAATTAAAACAAGAGGATTCCAACAATGATATTAGTTTATAAAATTAAAATTTATATATATATATACATCTTCATATTAATTAATAAATACTTATTATATCTTCTAGCTATACAATTCATATCATATTATAATTTCTATTTATTAATTCTCCTTAACTGGGATGTATACGAAGGTTTTCATTCTCAAAAAAATCCATAACCCGCCATAACAGGATGTCAATTCAAGATATTCAATATAATCTTATCTAAGAGACACAAGGAATATAAAAATAATTTTCCATACAGGGATAATCCAAAATTCTTCATTAACCTCTAGCCACCTTACAATTATTTTCCATGTGTTGATTCTCTACCAAATCCTTCAATGTATAAAAATAAATCAGGCCTATTTTATGATACTAGAATCAACAATAAATCTATTAAGAAATATAGGTTGGGTTCAACACATGGCGTATTCCATCATGTTGAAGAAAAAAATTAATTAACAAAAATTAGTTTAAAAATTAACCCATTTTCACACTGTGATATTAGTAATAAATTATTATTAAAAACAAATGTATCTTATTTAGGTTCCATTTACATCCTTCCACTATAATCATTTCCTCTATAACAATAGAAGAATATAGGATATGTAACCACTATTTTTTTGAACCCTATTTATAATTTCCAACACAAATAAAGACACTGGGATATAGAGAATTAAAGAAAAATAAGTTTTTGATAATTATAGTGAATCATGTTAGCATTAAAAAAATTAAATTTGAAAGATATGATTCCTGATAATCATGGACAATAATTTTTTTTGATAATCACTTAAAACAATAAAAACTAATGTATTCAAACACTACCAAAACATTGAGTTTGGATATATCCTAGGATTTTATTTACATCTAAATATATGTTTGGAAATAATTATAATTTAAATACCCTATACCAAGTCCACCAATGAAGATATGCTTTGAATTAATTATAAATTATTAGACTACTAATTATGAATAAACCATCAAGTGATGAAATGGTGCAAGAGAGGTCTTAGGGATAACAATATTATATGTGGGGTAAGTAAATCTAAAGTGGGAATCAAGAGATTTAGAACTTATTTTTTAATATAATAATCCTCTCTTTAAGCCCATAATAAAAATATTCATCAAAATCCCATTGGAACAATAATGAGTTATCAATAATGAACTAGAGTTAATTTTAGTAATAATATATCCATGACAGATATCCATTCGGATTCTGGGGATTTTTCTCCACCAATATCCTTATCCAATAATTTTTCATCCTTCTCTAATTTATTCCACCAATAATTCCAACACCCTCAAATCTTGAATGTTAATCATTTTCAAATATATTAATAAATCATTTAAATGAAAAATTCACCAAAAAATGGAGTTCATTGCATTAAATAAGTAATGTGGAGACATTTTCCCATGTAAATGTATAATATTTGAATCTCAATAATTATTCATGATAATTTACTCCATGGTATCATAAAATAATGTAATCATTCCCATGAATTTAATCTTATTAATGACATGTATCTATAATTAATACACATTAAAATGTGTAATGAAAATTTATAAATTTTGATGTAACAAAAAATTTACTTTTATTATCATGTTTCATTCCATAAGAGGTTCACTGCAAAAACATTAATCATAAAAATTTTCCATAACCCCAATACTCTATTTCCTTCTATATAATAAATTTATTTCAAAATAGTATTATTCTAATTTATTAATCATATAAATATATTTTAATTCCATCAAAATTCTGTGCAAAACAAAAATATAGAGATTAACAAATATAATTTTACATTAGTAAATGTGTTTCAAATAGACCAAAGTTTCTATAAAATATCAGTTATACCTCTTTCGATAATTAACAATCCTCTGTAATTAATATCACGATAAATATGAATTGGACCCAATAAAGTATGACTGATTCTAAAAAAAATAAAATATGTGTTCTTAAAACCCTAAATTTTTTAAGGGGATATATATTAAAATAACCCATTAGATTTTATCTGAATGAATTTGAAATCAATATATCATTGAATATATTCTATTTTATCATAATTTTAATAACAACTTCCTTTTTATTTATATAAACACCCCCAAAAAATATCATTTTAATAATCATTTAACATTACTATTCCTACATTGAAAATAAATGTGAGAGAACATTGAATTCAATATGAAACAATATTTTTAAATTAAAGATAAAATTATTACAATATATAAATAAAGAATAAAAAACAATTAATAAATAATAATTAGAAAAATAACCATATTAATTAAAAATATTTGAAAAAAATATAACTAATTTAACATTCTATAACATCACATATTCCTTTGCTGAATTGTTTTTAACATAATTTTAATGAAATATCTTCCTATTAAAATTAATGTGATTTTTTAATATATTACATAAAATATGTAAAATTCAATAATCATCTATGGAATAACTTATTTTCACTAATTGATTATCCCTTAGGATTCTTAAATATAGACATTGAAAAGTGTAGTGAAAAAATAGAGATACTAAATAGTCCCTTGATATGAAATCTATACCGATTCAAAAATAGTATTTTAAATTTTCCTGGGTGTTTATTTTCTCATAGAAGCATTAATTTATCCATTAATGCGATTTTTATAGAACACTCAAATTTGGATAATAAAATAGAATGGTTTTCTAATATTATGTTACATCATTCGTAAAATGTAACAGCATAAAATTTTAAAATATGAATATAATATTTTATAGCATGTATGATAGAAAAAACCAAGACTATATGGTAAAATAATATTCTCATGATTTATGATGTATTAAAAAATTTATATAAGTTTAATGTATTATATTTCTTTCAATTCATTCAACACTGAGTAATTATGTGTTACAATGATGACTTTCTTCAATAGCTTGTATTACAAACAGGACTATGTTTTACCAAAAACTATTAAAATTATTGTTTAATAGAAATTAAATTGGAGGTTATTAGGAGTACTGAATATCTTATGAAAATACATGGCTAAATTTTTTGGTTACCAATTTTTTAGAAATGAATATAAAAACCAATTGGTTATCAAGAAATATGTTTTATAAAAAAAATATTTTTTACACACTGATAGAATATAATCAAAATAATTTAATTTAAATAAAATTATTCTATGGTATTATTGAATTTTATAAATATTTAATTATTTTTTTACACTCAGTAAATATATTTTATAGGCATAATATAATAAAAAACACATTTTTTGTATAAAAGGTCATGTTTCTCTAAAGGATGTTTTATCACCTTTTAATGGCATTGCCATTTTAAAAATAAATTCTAAAATGTTTAAAATTTTATTTGAAACATAATCATCATTTTTTAGTGTTTAATTCTTAATTATCTTAAAGTAATATATATTTATTTTTATGAGAAGTTTAATTTTTAAATAAACACTGATAAATAATGAATTGTAATTCAAATACTCTTTTAAATATAAATAATTATAAATTTTTAAATTTATTTTTTCATTTCTTTAAAGTACAAATAGTTCAACTTTAAATATATTAATTCAATATTGGCCATTTTAATCAATTTAGATTTTGAAATTTGATATAAAATCATTCAAAACTTTTTTACATTTGTAATTTAAAAAAATAATTTCTCATTCTATTTGTGTGAATAAATTTAAATTAATATATTCTTAATATGTGGCTTGAATTTGGAAAAATGATTCCATAATTAGGTTTATTATAACATTACATTTTTAATAATTCCAAATAATTTTTTTACCAATGTTATTATTGAAATCAGAAAATATTAATTACAACTATTAAGAGGTAAATGAGTTTATAAAAGGAGTAATCATTAATGTTAATGGAAAAAATGACCTATAAAATTATAAGAAACCCATTGTATAGAAACATTTAGAAATTACACAATATAGGATATAGAATTTTCGTTATTCCAGCTGCCTTACATTATAAAACATTAATTGAATTTAATATTTCAAATATTTACATGTTTCCCACTCTCCCCAATTATAAAAGACATCGCACTCTACTCATCAAATAAGACCTCTTAATACATTTGGATCATCCATAATCATACAAAATAACATATTCGCTTATCTATCCTTTTCTGAGAAGCATTATCATGTGAATAAATCAAAAATAGGAATTCATTTGTGAAATCCTATCATGGATACCTGAAGAAGAAGTTACGTGTTTTTAAAAGAGTTTTGATTTTTTTCTTTATAAACATACTCATGTTTTTAAAATATAAAGATAGTACAATAAAATCAGTGTTTTAATTATACTTGAATGTTTCTATTTCAAATATACAAGAATTTTTTGATCTTTCGAATGGTTTACTTCGCAATACCATTTTATTCATGGTTGTTTATAATTAAATATTCATTAAAAGAAATTATTTGTAAATTTTTAATTAAAACAAAAATATTATTCATATATTTTTATTAATTACTATCTTAAAATAATATATCAATTTTTAAAAAATTTGGTACTACAAACTGTTCTCAAAAATATTTTTAAGAATACATGACTTCGTTTATTTCTTTGGTCAGAATCATATTTTCGTCCAAACCCATGATTTATAAAAATTCATTAAAAATTATTTCTAAAATTCTAAACATTATATATTATAGAACTTTTAACCCATTTTATCTTTTTAATAAATGTAATAAATAAAATTTTATTGGACTAAGGCACTTTTCTAGCCTATTTATAATGAAAAATATGAAAAAACAATTTAACTAGTACGATATATATGGGATTTACCTATTTTATTTCTTTGAATACTCATTTGATTGTTTAGAAGGATATTTTTAAATAAAATGTTTTTAAATATTAGTTTAATATAAAAGTACATTAAAATAATTTATGTTTTAACAAGTAATTTTCGAAATGAGAAGAATATTTTCTTGAATAATGTTTTTGATTATTCTTTTTTTTATCAATGACAACAACCATTATTCATACTCAAATGGGTTTACGATTAATTAATAATATCATTAGTATTTCTATTTATTATTTTGGATTAATTTTACCATGGATAATATTGAAATTACCATCCTTGAATAATTTTAATAGTCATCATCTTCCCCTCGAGTTATTCTCATTCCTTTGATATTTGAACTTCCAATTTCTACTAAATTACCATATAATTTATCATGGATATGATTATTTCCTAAATTATAAATCATTTTTAAATTAGGTGTTTACATGGAAAGTTATTTTTTTACTTTGTAAATACTGATATATCCATAGTCTTTACTCTATGTGGATATTTTATAACCCACACAATTTATAAATTAAATAGATAATTTGGTATATTAGTAGTTCTATGGAAATAAAGACATGGGTGGAGCATGTGTAATGATAGACCCTTGATGCATCAGTAGTCTCATGGTATGAATTAGTTGTCTATCCGTATGTAAATTTATTTCAACTCCTAAATTTTATTCCATCTTTGGAATGGTCTTGATGGGAAAGGTTCCATGTGCTTGGAAAACATGGAGTCCAATATTTAGTCATTTCTTTCCTATAGAATCATTAATTATTATCCAATGGATTTTTAATATGATAAAAAATATGGATTTATTTCATTCTTAGTTTAATAATTAAACGAACTAGTTTTCCATTACTTACCTTACCATATTTATTATGCCCAATCCAGTCATGATATTCATGTTATTGATTAAATATAATGTGTGTTTAGTTATTTAAATTTACATATTTTATAAAATATTCCGTATTATATTATTGATAACGTGATGTGTGTGTATCTGTATTACCTTTCTGTATTGATTATTCTCATTTAATCATTATTGATTCTACAGTATGTATCCTTTAATGAGAATTTTAATTCATATTAATTTTTTTCCATTCCATAGGATTCCATAAATATTATTGGGACTCATATGTAGGGACATGCTAGATTGAAAAGGTTAATCTTGAAAAGAAACATCTTTAAATTCATTTATTCAAATGTACTGTAAGACTCATGTATGAATATGGTATATGAAGACTATTATGCTGATCGGTCCTTTGGGCTGTGATTACTTTTATGTTATGAAAATTTAATTGAAGAAGGAACGACATCAGGGATATTGTTTTTGGGGTTGTTACATTTGGTATCATAAAACATTAGTAACAACCTTAGAAGATATATATAGGATAACATGGATTTGGGAGCATATCCAAATGATATAGTATGAGGATAACAATAAACTAATATCCCAATGTTTTGGTAAGATTGGGATTTTTATATTTTACTAGAAATATATCCCAATATTGATAATAAAAGTTGATCTGGTCCAAGAATATATATAAATAAGGGTAATTAGTCTAAAAAGGGTGTATTTGGAATGACATGATTTTCAGCTGATGCACAGAAATAGATCTTACTACACTCCTGTTATGACACACTTGGGGGATATGCTAAGGACAATTTAAATTTTCTTTAGAAATCATAATGAATGATTTAAATATATAATGACAATTAATGAAAGACGATAATGTAGTAGACCATTGAAGAACCTATGATGAAATAAAATGGTTGAATTATTTTTGTATTGGATTGAATAATTAAATTGTAGAATTATTTCATAATCAATATTTTAGTTATAAGAATCGTGAAACATATAAGGATTCTATTAAATTTTATACTAATTTTTTTATTTATTAACAGAAAATTATTGGATAATATCATGAGTTAGTGTATTAAGATATTTTAAATTTTTATATTCTTAAACACATCATTTTAGGTTTTATATGATGAGATTTTATCATGAATAATTAAATTTTAGAGATATTTACGGAAAAATGTATTTTAGTAAAAAAGTTATTTTGGGAATAATTCCATAACATTTTATAGGAAAAAGTTTATAGATATAGATAACCTTTAAGGAAAATATGATCATTAGTGAAATTTTAATAATAGTAAAATTAAATTATTTTACAATGGAAATAATAGTTCGTATTTAAAACTATATGAAACAGGTTACATAATGATGATATTTCAACAATGAGCATATTTTTTATTTTTGGAACATTATTAATTTTTTTAATATGTTTTCAGAAAAAGGTAGACATGTGTTTTAGATGATAAACCATCATATCGATCATGGTTATTGGTTTTGAACCAAAAAAAAAGACGATATGGGCTTAACGCCAACCCGAGACCAACAAAATATCATTGTCAATATATCATTGTGTTTTGATAAACAATTTGATTGATAAATATTAATGATGAACCAGTAGTATTAATTTATAGTTTTATAGATAAATTTATTAACATTATGGGATTTTAAAAATAGTTATAAACATAAATAAATAATTTTCACAATTTTTAAGGATCTTACGATCCGTTTAAAGTAAATTTTAGAGGTTAAAGCTAAAAAATTAATTTTTGGACACTTTTTTTAAATAAGGGGTTAATTTGATCTATGAAAAACAAAAGGAAGAAATGTTTCTTATGAAATAGACACATATCATGTAATTATATGTAATTAAATTCTTAGATAGTAAAATAGTTCCTCATCTTTGGAAAAAGAATGATGAAATAAATTTTTGTCATGTTAACATAATTTCTAAAGATGTAAATAAAATTTTAACAACTATCAAATTTATGTATTTGAGGCCCTAAAAATAATAGTGATCATTTATTGTTTGTTATAAATGATCTCAATCACTCTATAATTATTTATGTTCTCTCCCCAAGTACATATTTCAAATTTCTATTAATGTTCTCCTATATAGAAACATATTTATATGTCATTTTGTACAAACCATGAAAAATCCATTCTATATTAGTAAGAGGATATTTTAATAAGAAATTTATGATTTTCTGGTTTCAAAATAAAAATATAGAATACCATGATCATGTTTAAATTGCGAGGATACAACTTGTTTTAGGTGGGGGGAATGAAACAACAAAAAATTTAGAAATATGAATGTCAAATATGATAAAATGTATGACATGAAATACCACATGCATAAGAGGATATAATATCCCAAGAAATTAAAATATAACTATTATTTTAAATAAAACCATTCTATGATATTTCTTGTAATGCATGTAACACATATAATCTTGGGTTATACTCAATAATGAATTTTTCAATATATTTAGTTACACATAAGATCTGTTTTACTAAATACAATAAATATAATTATTTCATATCCATTAAATTAGAGATTATGAATAAGCTTAAATAAATTATGAAAATACATGGATGAATTCATTAGTTACTAATTTATTAAAAATGAATATAAATACGAATTTTTGATAAATGAAATGTATTTATTAAAAACATTTTTCACAAATCGAAGGAATATAATCATAATAAATTCCATTAATTTACATTATTTGAATGTATTAATTAATTATATATATATTAACTAATTTTTTAATTTATATAATACATTTTATAAGAATATAGTATGATGAAATACAATTTTTTTTCATAAAAATATTTAATTTTTCTAATGGTAGTTATATATCCTTTTATGGGATAACTTATTTTAAAAATAAATTTTTACAATTGAAAATTTGATTTAAAAAAAATAATTGAATGATTATTATAATATTTATATTAAGTTTACTTTTTTATATTAATCTTTGTAGTTAAATTTTTTAATAAATAAAGAAATAATGAATTTTAATTGAAAATTATTTTTTCGTCCAAAACATATTAAATGAGAAATTGTATATTAGAAGTTTTTTAAAATTAAAAAAGTCCCCTTATACATATATTAATCCAAATTAGATAATCTTTATCAATTTCATATTGAAATTACAGATAAAAACATTGAAAAGGTTTTAACATTTTCACCTAAAAAACATGCATTCTAGTACGTCTGTGGGGTTAATTTTAAATTAGTTTCTTCAAATTTTGTATTTTTAATTTAGAAAAAATTATATAATATTTATAATATTAATAATATATACTTCTTATTAATTAAAATTTAATTTTTTTACCCAAGTGTTTAGGGAAATATGTATAAATTATTTACAATGACTATGAGAACAAATGAGTTTTCTAAGGGGATAAACATTAAACATAAGAAGTAAAATGACTATAAACATTTTTCCAAAAGAATTCATATCAATATTTAAACATTAAAAAAAATATTATCAAGTATAGTTTATTATTGTGTCATATTTATATAAAAATCATGTGTGTAATTCACTCTTTAAAACATTTACATTTTTCCACGAACACCACCGGTAAAAGGCCTCCCCATCTCCTCCACACTTCACACCTCCCATTCCATTTTCTTAGAAAGTAATTTCCGAAATCACTTATTCACTTCCATATACGTTAATTATAAGACCTATATTAGGATTACAGATAACATAAGAAGGAATTAATGCAATCTTAACGAGGATATTTGATGAAGAGGTAATGTTTTTTGAAAATTGATTTTATTTTTTTCTCGATCTATACCCTTAAACTGTTATTATATAATTATTATATAATAACCTCAGTGTCCTAAATATAATGATATATTTCTATGTTATTTTTATTACCTACAACTGCAAAACCATCCATATAATGGGTTAGGAAATCTTTATTCTTGTGTATAACAGACAACTGCCTAATGAACCGATATAGTTCATTTTTCCATTACAATATTTCATGGTTGCGAATAATGATGGAAATACAATTTATATAATATTATGATGATTTTATTGATTTATTTATTTTTATGGAAATATTATATAACACATATCTTCATGGATCTGTATAATATAATAATGTCTCTCGTGTGTATAGAGGATTACCGCCTCACAAAGTGATGTAATTCGTTCATGATTTAAATGGAATCTATTGCGGATGGGTTTCATAAAAATATGGATTAAAATTTAGATAAATATGATTACATTAATAATATATATATATATATATATATATAATTTTCTTTTTTCATTCAACGTGATAACAAAATAGAAACAACGATCTTGTGTACGTACGACCTATTTTCTCCTTGAACGATGTATTTCATATCGTATCACCAAATATCAAGGATTACTATAAATAAATTAATAGTGAATATACAAGATAGTTAAATATGGGTTTATGGTCATGATATGGTTACTTCATTATCTATGTTATATGATAAAAATATAACATGTCAAAACATACTGGAAAAGAAAGCATGTTATTAACTGAAATGATGAAAATAATGAATTATTAGAAAATAAAGGGTAAAAATATGTTATAAAAGAAAAATATATGATATCATAATTATTAATATTTTTCCAGAATAAATTAATAACATCTTTAAAAGCTCTATATAATATTTTAAATAAATTATTACCCAAAGTAATGTGCGTGGAACGGTATTTAATCTCGGTTTTATTTTATAGAGGAACATTGTAACGATATGCCCCTAATTACATTTATATGGTGAATATACTCCCCCTTGACATGTAATATCATGAATATATAATTATTAATGCTATTTTAAATTTCAATTTGAACTATTTTTTTAAGAGGGTTCATATTAAATGATACTATGTTGTGCATAATTTTATAACCCAATTATTTTTCATTAGGTTATGTTACATCCTCATTATCAAATTTTTTTTGAGATTATCTGATTAATGACTTTTAACATTATAATTTTGTATATAAACAATTTTATTTGAATTTATAGTTGATAAACATAATCGATTCATAGGTTTATTCTTATATCAACTTTATAATCATTGCAACTGTTTACATCAAATTATCATATTATATAGGATTGTATACATTTGAATTTAAATAGATCGAAATTATTTGACATTTGTTTAATAATCCCATTAAGTTTCTTATAATCTAGTTAATAATGACTATTTTCAGGTAATTTTGACAATTTCCCACACTTATTTACTTAAAATGTTTTTAATTATTTGTTTAAGATAACAAGACTTAATTTATCTCTTGGGTCGAAAACCTATTTTCTTCTAAAACCATGTTTTAATTTTTTATAAAAAAATGTTATTAACCTTT